>CM061555.1:214186792-215436792 GCA_030864225.1 Capsicum baccatum var. pendulum
GCATGAATACGGGTCCCCCGTGAGGGACGTCAGTACGGAAATATATACTGAGTATGTAAGGAAGTGAGTATCAAGATGAGATACAAAAGATCAACATAACCCAGATACCAGTGAATAAACAGTATGAGTAGACCACACTTAAAAGAGCTGATGGGATACCTGCACATTACTTTCATATCATTACTTCCCGTAATCCTTATCAATACATAACATATGTCATACAATGGCCAACTGATCAGTGGTACTAATACAATACATCAGGGACCACCCCTGGAATAGCATATATACATAAACTTTATAATACAATGGCCAACTGATCAGTGGTACTAATACAATACATCATATCATCAATTTAAAATACAGACATTCCATTTCTTAATTCAATTAATCTTTGAGATTGGTTACTTTGTGGTCACACCTTATGGAACTTGAAACCATGATACCTCAATAGGAAAACATGTAAATAGGTAATCAATATCATGAAAATGAAGTAGAGAATCATGGATACCTCATTAAACTATTTCGGAGTCAACAATAGTATATGGATATTTTTTTGACTAGCCGGACATCTTAAAAGTGAAAACAAGTTCAATTGGTAGTGTCGAAGATCATATGATGTTATTATGTGTCATGTGTCATAGGAAAATGTTGGAAGCTTACTTGAGAGTTCCATGGGTCATTATTCATGCCAAATATTAGATAGAGTATGTCTTACATACCTTGATATAACCACTTCAATACAAGTCCAACTTGACTTCCCGTACTCTTCGAACACTTATCTACAATAAGTCATTTGTGGCAAACTAGTATTAGCAACCAAAACTTACCATTTAGGTATTAACTTCACCAAATAATGTCTAGGAAGTAATCCTTTAACTCATCAATAAGAGTGCTACATACATCCTCTTATACTCTTATTACATTCACATATCATGCATTTTCATGAAATATCCCTCAACATCACTCTTAGCCTTTATTTCCCTTCTTAATCACCATCCAATACCAACATGATCACTAGGCATACCTAACCACTAATATAATGATATATCACCACAATTCATCCTCCATAATCCAATACAACAACTTCCATAATTTACTACTAACAATTTATACAAAACAATTCATAACTATGTTTCTAGTTATCTTCCCACATCAAGACAATACTCATAATCCTTTATCAATACTTATTCATGGATAAGAATCAAGAATAAAAAATATTCATACCTTAACAATGAACTATTGTATTTAGAATCCTCCTTACATAACCATGGGGTGCTTCTCGAAGCTTTCGAGATGGTGAACACAACTACGGAACCAATTCGAATTTTCTACGGTTGAATCACAAAATATTTGAAGTTGAAATTAGGCTAGGGTTGCACCTTCTCTTAATAATTGGATGGTATATGATATATATGAGGCTAAGTGTAGGTTTATAAAGACCCATTTTCTTCCAAGAGGTAATAGAAAATGACCATTTTGCCCTAAAAATTTAAATAAATCCGAATCTGTCCCCAGTGGACAGTTTTGACAGGCTGAAGTAAATCGATCATAACGCTTTGGTCCGGTGTCCGATTCGGGTGAAACCAATTGAATTGGAAAGATAATTCAAAGAGATTTCATTTTCATATAAAGTATACCACCCAGTTCTTCCTGTACAAGGAGTTATGGTCGTTTAAAGTTGACCCAAAAATCTGTCCCACAATTCTGTTTTTTTTTGATAGGCTGTAGTAAAACGGGTATAGCTCCTTACTCAGACATTGGATTTGGATGAAACTAATTTCATCGGAAAGAAGACTCTCGGATATTTTCGTCGATATATAGAATCTCACACAGTTATTTTTGTACAAGGAGTTATGATCGTCTAAAGTTGATCCAAAAAAATAATTGCCTAGCTGCAGTAATTTTACTGCAGATTTACTGTTCACAGGCTTCCCGGCCACCGTTTTGAAATTTTGAATGTGCTCGCTTATATGAAATACTCCTCTGTTTTGGGAAAACTTTATATCGTTGGAAAGCTTATTCCAATACCTACACATACAACTATTGACGGGATACTTCTGAACACCATAAACTTAATTTAACCCATACGCAAGCCTTTAGGACTCCATATAATCGCGATAAGTGTACGAAAAAATTTACGGGGTGTTACAAAAACCCTCTCTTATGCTCTCAACTACAAGATTAGGGTTTCCATCAAACTCATCTCTCAAAAGCAAGATTCAAGCCTTTTTCCAAGATAATTGAGAATTAAGTTTCCCAAATCCAAGAACTCCTCAGCAAATCATCAAGGTTTCCTTTCTAAGGTATGCGTAGTGTTCATCTATGGATCCAATCTGTTCATAGATCTTAAGAATCATGTTTTAAACATTATTTTGTAAACTTTTTATGGTGATATGAGTATGTACATGTTGAGGATTGTTGTTTAAGTTTCAAGATGATATCTAAGAATGTTTTCATGCAATATATGTGGTTGTTGGTTAAAAATCATGAATTTTGGGTGGTTTGATATAATGCAAGTATGAAATCCACCTATGCCTTAGAAAATTCATGGAAGGTGTTTGATAAAATACCTAGGATGCGAGAAATTCCTATGTACATGATTCCATGCTATCTAATAACAAGTCCATGTTAGCTATACACTTCAATATGAATTTCCATGCTATTTATATATTTCATGGTGGTGTCATGAAACATGTATGATGATGGAGATATGAATTATGTATACGAAATAGATCCATGTTTTCCTACCATGTTAAGATGTTGAATAAACCCATGAAGCACGCTATCACCTATTTATGATATTATAAATTGTGGACTCAAATCTTGTGATCAAGTCATGTCATGTGTGTCAGTTTCCTTCTATCGAGTCCTGGGGGTATTTGTACCCAAAAAACATAGTTGTGTGCCTAGATCCATGTCATGTTGTCATGATAATCTCAGTCAAGATATAATATATAGAACTTAGTCAGTCATGTGAATCAGGAAACCTTAGAAATCTCATGATCTCAGTTAACTCTCAGATAATAGTACTACTCCGTCAGTCAACGGAAGTCAGTTAATTTGTCCATGTACAGTTAGTTGAATCATGTTTAGTCTCTTCAGATGGGAGAAAAAGTTAGCACTGAGTGGACCCAAGGATGGAGACTCACCTACTAGTTTAGGGTGTGATTCTTAGCAGTCATCCTTGTGTTCTAGAACTACGTAGCCAATGTAGGTTGAGATATATTATCCTGTCAGATTAGGGTTGATGAGGTGGCTTAACCTGTTAGTTTAGGGTCCCACCGTTCTCACTTTGAGTACCTGCCAGATTAGGGTCTCTCATAACTGCCCTTACCAGTGGCGCAGTATTGACACCCCTCCAGTAGGGGCAGAGATTGGACCCTAGCTTAGCCATAATAGTATACATGGGGCATGTTGGTTAAAAAACTACCTCCCACAGTTTCAGTCTCAGTCTCAGTAAAAAAACTCAGATAGTTCTTCAGATATCAATATACCAGGATTGTTAGATACAGACAAATTTAGTTATAACACAGAACTCAGAGAGTTCAACCAGATTCTGGGCTGTCAGATACAGTCATCCATGTTATTAGAACTATGGTTCCATCCATGTATTAACATATAGATTTATCCATTACGTACTCACGATCTTAGTTACTATATATGTATGTTTGCACTCTTATGTTTATATCAGTCAGTCAGTAGTATTATTCACGCATGTAAACCCTTTGCGTTAGCCTACCTCACTCATATACTCAGTACTCTAGTTATACTGACGCATTTGCGCTATGGTGCTTTCTTTTCATGTTACACCATAGGTTTAGAGGCACGAGTCCCAGACCAGCAATAGCAGTTGCATTTAGCATACAAAGTTGCAGTGAGTCGTCTTCATTTGAGGATGACATTATTTGATTTATTCATTTATTTCTTCAGTTCAGTTTTACGGAGTTAGTTGGAGACATGTTCCTTCAACTCCTTATTTTAGATAGTACTTAGAGGCTTTTGGATTTACGCTTAGATTTAGCTTTCAGATTCAGTTTTTAGTTGTTTTGGGTATTTTTTGCCCATATGGATGTTATATTATTTCAGTTAAACCTTATGGCCTATTGTGCATATTTTTTGCATTATTATGTCATGAATTGTAGTATACAGGTACAAATATTAGTCATGGGTTAGCTTGTGGTCCCTCGGGGTCATAAGCATCGTGTAGCATTCCGATTCAAAAAATTGGGGCATTATATCTACTTCACGTCTCATGATTGAGTGCTTTGAGAATGTTGTTATGACTTGTTTACTTTTTGGCATTGATATACCTATATGTATTGATAAGGTCATGAATATGGTTGAATATGATATATTGACTTGTTGTTGATTGATGATGCTAATTTATCCTTATTCTTGAGTTATATGCTAGCGCTCTAACTGCTAACCATCTCCGGACGCTATGTACCCATGCGACATAGGGGATGGATCATCATCTTTCTTCTTGCACAGTGATTAGGTCATCGAAGCGTTTTGTGCATTAACTTGGGAGTGGTGAGATTTCTTACGTCTAAAGACATTTCTTCTTGGTCTCCTATGTTTAGACTTACTCTTATTTTAACTTGTTTGGGCTATTTTCGGGAGCTTGTCCCTATATATACATTTCTAAACATCGGTTCGTATAGAGGTCTTGTGGATGACTATGGACTTGGGTGTATTGGATAGTGTGTTGGTATATATCAAATGATAGACATTGTGAAGTTATGACCTTTAGTATTATGTTCTCTATCTTATTATATGGTTGGGATTCACCTGACCTTTATGATAGATGTGATGATGATTGGGTTAGGTTATCGGGGAGACCTCTAATTCATGTGGTCTTGAGGTGCCCCTACGACATGGATCAGTTTCAAGGCATGTCAAGTTGGTATCAGAGCCTAGGTTCATAGTAAGTTGGGTGTCCACAATACTGTGTTGAGTAGAGTCTCTTTTATGGGCATGAAGCGTGCCACACTTATAAAAGGTGGGCTAGAGGTATTTTAGAAAATGTTTTCCTTTCTTGTGTTTCAATATCAAGCTATAGAGTCTGGGGTCTTGGATTCCTCTGATTTTTGTTTGCTATCTTTCAGATCATGCCTCCAAGGAGATCTGAGACTCTAGATAAACCCTTCTGTGGGCCCTATGGATAAAGCTCGTCCAACTTCTAGATTTTAGACCTGGGCTAGGGCTGCAACATCCGACCATCTTCGTACAGTTCCAGCTTTCCCCACCAACCCTGACTATGAGAGTGACCCTCCTATTCTGTCACCTCAAGGGGATGCTACTAATACCGAGTTTCATCGCTCTATCAACCTATTGACTCAATTGGTAGCCTCTCAATCAGAGCATGGTGCTTTGACTATTATTTCTTCTGTGGCCACAAGAATTGGACAATTCATGAGGTTGAACCCCCCTATGTTTTAGGGTACGAAGGTTGAGAAAGATCCTCAAGGCTTTGTTTATTGAATAGAGAAGACCTTCTAAATCATGCATACTTAGGAGATTGAGGTTGTTGGGTTTGTTTCCTACCAATTAAAAGATGTAGCATACCAATGGTACAAGGGATGGAAGTTTTCTAGATGTGTGGATGCTAGTCCCGCCATGTGGGAGGATTTCTCTGGGGCTTTCTTAAACCACTTCTTTCCTCAAGAGTTGAGGGAAGGAAATAAAGAAAAGTTTGTGAACTTGAAACAAGGGAGGATATCCATTCAAGAGTATGCCTTGAAATTCCATCAATTGTCAAGGTATGCTCCCAAGATGGTCTCTAGCATGAGGGCTAGGATGCGTAAATTTGTCTTAAAATTGTCCCGTAAGTTAGTCCTTGAGAGTAAGGCAGCCGTGTTAATTGAAAATATTGACATCTCTAGGTTGATCGTGTATATGCAATAAGTCAGAAAAGAGAAAAAGAAGCAAGTTGAGGTTAGTAAAAAGCAAGGGAAGAAGTTTAGGTCTTTCGAGCCTAGTGATAGAGATGAGGGTACGTGGCCATGAAAGAAGTGTAGGAGTTTGAGTATGAATAGTTTTTAAATGACATTTCAAAGGTTTTATGATCCATGTATGGTAAAATTGATGACCTTGTCTATGATGGTTAATGAGGGATTAAAGTCCCTAAACGTGAAAATGAACTTGAATTATGTGTTTAACTAAATTGTGGTAACCCTAGCCATTGACCTTAGCCGTTGAAAACCAAAAACCTTAAACTATCCGGCCAATCACAATAGCCGTGGGACTATCCCACCGAATAACAAGAGCAAACGTAGAATGGAGGAAACAAGTAATGACCATCAAAAGGTGAGTAATAATTCAATGTATGCAGATCTATTGAAGCCTAGAGTTGTAGATAACACTAACATTAGGGTTCCTCCTAAACCTATTGTAATATTGCATGAGAAGACTAATATTACGTGGCAATCATCCAAAGTTGGAAACCTAATCATGCAAGAAAAACTTTAATATGCAATCATTGGTAAGTTCTCCTATGGAAAACCACATATTGAAGTATTGAGAGAAAGTATTCCTAATCAGTGTGGAATCAAGGGCTAATGTACTATAGGAGTTATGGATGAAAGACATGTGCTAATAAGGTCAGAGATGTTAGAAGATTATATTCAATTATTATCAAAAACTGTCTTTTATATTCATTCGATGGATAGATATTGGGAAATGAGGATGTTGAAGTGGGAACCATTTTTTGAGCCTGATGTTGAAACTACAATCGCAGTAGCTTGGATTTCTATGTTGGACCTTCCTTCGAATTTGTTTGCAAAAGAGGCAATATTTTCAATTGCATCAGTAGTAGGTAGACCTGTCACAGTAGACATGGCAACAAAAAAATCATACTAGGCCGAGTTATTCAAGAGTAAAAGTGGAGGTAGATCTAGTTGCAAAGTTACCCCAAAGGATACGAATAAATGAGGAGAATGATATCAATGGGGAAATTAAATCCAAGTGGATAAAAATTCTGTATGACTACATGCCAAAGTACTGTAAAGATAATTGTTTACAAGGGCATGATGGGGAGACTTGCTGGAACACTCACCCAAAATTATATGACAAAATAAAGAAGTAAAGAAAAGGTATAGAAGAAAATTCAGCAGATAAGGAACAAAGTGAACAAAATAAGCAACAGCAGCATCAAGACAATATAAGAAGAGGAAACATAAGAAATCAACCATGGCTTACAAGGAAGAATAAATATAGGAGGGACATACATGGATATATTCTTGAAGAGGTGAATAGAAAAATGATAAGGATACACAAGTATCCAATTCATTTAAGGCAATAGAAGATAAGAAAGATCAAGGTGTAGGCAATAAAGATAAAGCAGGAATTGAAGACAAGGATAAACAAGAAGAAAGAGAGAAACTCAGTACAAAAGAGTAGGTGAACAAAAGTTTTGTAAGAAGTATAGAAATTCAGTAAGGAGTACAAAATACAAATCAAATGAATGAAAAAAATGAAAAGAATGACAAGAAAGAGGAAAGTCATCAAAGAGAGGTGCAGCAGGATGGGAATGCTAAAAAAAGAAAAGAAGATCAGAAGGAGATTAAAACAAAAGAGATGAAGAAAGATGAAGCAATGAGCAAATACAGTTGTTTGATGGGGACGCAAATGAATTGATGGTATTGGAAGACATTTCTTCCATAACTATTCAATCAGATAAGTTTATGGAGAGTTGAAATGCAAATAAGAAAGATCTAGATGGAAATAATCTGGATGACAATATAGATCAAGTAGCTAAAGGTGCTGATTTATCTCCAAAGCAAATTGAAGAATTGAAATATAAGCAAGGAAAATCAAAGAAGAAAAATAAGAGTAGTAATGCAAGCTCAGCCATAATGCATACCAGGAGTCATACTTTTAAGATGAAACCATTATGAGTGCATTAATATGGAATATAACGTCAGTTAATACACAATAGGCCTTCAATAGATTAATCATAATGCAGAGAAGACAATATTTTTATTTTATAGGTATTATGGAACCTTTTCAAGACAGGCAGTATATAGAGGAATATAGAAGGAGACTGGGTATGAAGCATGCAATAGTGAATGTATCAGAAAAAATATGGACATTTAAGGATGAGAATGTGGAATTTAGTATAGTTAAAGATGAGGAACAACAATTATCACTAAAGTTAGAAAATCAACATGCTGATGTTTCTTTAATAGTTACATTAGTATTTACCAAGTGAAGTTCAAGAGAAAGGCAAGAGTTACGGGATTCTTTTTCAGACATGACTGATTCTTATCAGCAGCCATAGCTAATTGGAAGTGATTTCAATGTCATCAAAAATCTAGAGGAAAAATTGGGGGGACTACCAGTTACTCTAAATGAAACATAAAATTTTAATCAATGTATAAATTTGTGTAACATGAAAGAGCCTCAATTTAAAGAAAGCAAATATACCTGGTGGAATGGGAGAACTGATGAATATTGCATATTTAAAAGACTGGATAGAATTTTGTGCAATTATAGGTTGCAGAATATATTTCAGACTCTGGAAGTGGAGCATTTTCCTAGAAGTGGATCTGATCACTCTCCTTTACTAATTTAATTCATAACAGAAAGAGAACAAGTACTTGGATCTTTCAGATTTCTAAATTGGTGGCTGAAAGAAGAATCATGTTTAGAAGTGATAAAGTAGAATTGGACAACAGAGATTGAGTGGAATCCATTTATAGTGTTACATTAGAAGCTGAAAAATAATAAATCATCTTTGACAAGATGGAGTAAAGAAACATTCAGTAATATATTCCAGGAAATTGAAACATTGGAAGATATTATTAAAGTTAAAGAAAAGCAATTTGAGGAGAATCCTAGTGGAATTAATAGGGAAAATTTGAGTAAGTCTCAGCTGAGTTAAATTTACAGCTAAAAAGAGAAGAAGATTTCTAGAGACAGAAGGAAGGGTATGAATGGTTTAAGAATGGAGAAAGAAATACCAAATTTTTCAATACAATTGTTAAAGGAAGAAGGAGTAGACTAAGAATTAGAAGAATGCAGAATGAAAAAAGGAATGGATGGAAGAAGAGAAAGCTATAACTGATTCAGCTGTGAATTTCTTCCACAATCAGTTTTGTAAATAGGAAGATGCAGAGGATTTTTCAATGCTAGAAGATATACCAAGCTTGGTAACTGATGAGCCGAATATGGATATCATGAGGTTACTATTAAAGATGAAGTAAGAAAAGCAGTTATGGGACTGAACAAGAATAGTGCAGGGGGCCTGATGGAATGACTGGAGCTTCTATCAAGATGCATGGGAAATCGTCAAGCAATACATACACAAAATGGTAATAGCCTTCTTTTGTGGATATAAACTTCCTAGATTTATTAATCATACTAATTTGGTATTATTACCAAAAAATTTAGTAGTGAACACATTTTCAAATATGAGGCCTATATCACTTAGTAATTTTGTGAATAAAATATTCTCAAGGATTATTCTTGAAAGAATTAAGAGATTATTACCTCAATTGTTATCACCAGAGCAAGCAGGTTTTGTATAGGGAAGGAGCATTGTTGAGAATATCTTGGTGGTTTAGGAAATAGTGTCAGAAATAAGAAAGAGGGATAAACCTCTTAATATGGTCATGAAATTAGATATGATGAAGGCATATGATAGGGTAGAATGGCTTTTTCTAACTAAGGTTTTGAGGAAGATGGGTTTTTCAGAAGTACTTATTGACATGGTGTTCAGATTGCTAGAGAACAACTAGTATTCAATACTCTTGAATGGGCAGCCTAAAGGATTTTTTAAGTCATTAAGGGGATTGAAGCATGGTGATCCTTTGTCACCTTCATTGTTCATTATTGTAGATGAAGTTTTGTCTAGAAATCTGAAGAAGCTAATGTAGGAAAAGGAGTTTAAGTTATTTGGTATGCCAAGAGAAAGTCCTAAATTAAGTCACTTCGCTTTTCCAGATGATATGATTATATTATAAAAAGCTGAAGTGAAAACATTGCAGATGATGTCTAATACTTTGGATAAATATGAAGCAGTCTCAGGGAAAAAGATCAATAAAGAGAAGAGTGCAATCTATTTTCACAAAGGGGTTTCTAATGGAGTAAGATTAATGGCAGAAGTTGCTACAGGTATTCTAAGGAAAGAATTTCCTTTAACATACCTTGGTTGTCCCATTTTTACATGAGGAAGAAGAAAGATTATTATCAATAATTGATGAATAAAATAGCTAATAACGTGCAGACTTGGAAGGAAAACTTTTTTCATATAACGGAAAAATAATGTTGATTAAACATGTGTTATAGAGTCTTCCTATCCACTGGTTATCAGTTATGAACCCACCTCTGGATGTTTTGAATTCTATTTAAAAGGTTTTAGCTCAATTTTTTTAGAGTAGTAAAATTAGGGGAAAAGGCAGGCATTGGGTGAAGTGGCAGGAAATATGTCTACCACAAGAGAAAGGAGAGCTAGGCTTTAGAAGATATGACATTGTTCTATAAATTATGATGGACATTTTGGATAACAAGATTTATATGGAGAGATTACATGTTCAATAAATATTATAAAAAGGATCATCCAATAATGGTGGTGTGGAAAACTGGCTTGGGAGGATCACAAATATGGAAAAAGATGTTAATTTCTAGAGATTTGGTGGAGCATTTGATAATTTAGTAATTAAGAGAAGGAAATGTTGATTTATGGTTGGATAATTGGAATAAACAAGGAGATTTATATTCTTTAATAGAGGGTAATTGGGAGAAGAATCTGCAGTATCAGCATGTAAAAGATATAGTGAGGGATGGTAGATAGTGATGAACAATTGATTACAAATATGTTCACACCACAAATGGCTGAGCATATTTTAACTAAAGTAAATCCCCCAATAGGTGATGGTCAGGACAAGCCAATATTAAGCATGGAATCAAAGAGAGAGTTCACAGTTAAGACTGCTTGGCAATACATCAGGAAAAAGGGTCAACTAAGTAACATCTATAAGTGTATT
Source organism: Capsicum baccatum var. pendulum (assembly GCA_030864225.1). Lineage (NCBI taxonomy): Eukaryota > Viridiplantae > Streptophyta > Magnoliopsida > Solanales > Solanaceae > Capsicum > Capsicum baccatum. The sequence goes on from CM061555.1 coordinate 214,197,781, forward strand.
TGGATTAAAGCGTTACCTTTCAAAATATGTTTCTTTATGTGGAGATTATGGAAAAGCAAAATTCCAGTGGATGATAATGCTAGAAGATGGGGAATTCATGGTCCATCTAAATATTGGTGTTGTGATGAACCTGAAGTGGAGACACTGGCACATGTATTCAGATGGTCATATTATGCTAATAGGAAATGGCAGTGCCCTTACTTGAGAATTACATCATTAAGAGAATAGAGGGCAAAAGGAGGATTAGGCTGCTTTGTTTATATGGAACATATGTATAAGACACAATAACAATAGAGAGAAATCATGTTATAGCTAGCCTAGTCTACTACAGCCAATAAAGTAGACTCTCAGCATTATGGGGGGGGGGGGGTCTATTAGTCGATTTGAGCTTCTTAAACCTGGGTGTGAAGTAGCTACCAGCATCTTGATGGGTCCAAGCATCCCTTATCTTTATCTCTTCCAGATCTGAGCATCACAAGCAAAAAGGACTAAGGCACAGAGTCATAGTCATATGGAAATCACAAAGGCAAATAAGATACAACATACTAGGAGGTAGTGGCTTTTAACAGTTGCCTAGATCCCTTAGAGATGATAAAAAATCTCTTAAAGGTCCCAGAAACCAGAAAACTCAGCTAAAAAAGATGCAACATCAGTATTCAAGTAGAAGGAAGTAGCAACAACAACAAAAGGTGGTACTTACTTTTGTAAGCTTAAACAACAATAGATTCTTGAAGAAGGAGGCACCATATTGATTATCCATAGCATCAGTAGAAGAAAGATGAAGTTAAATAAAGGAAGCAATATTTTGAAAGGAGTCGTGAATGAGTTAGAGATTAGGAAACTTGTTTATTATAGAAACCCTACTGATTGTATTTGTTTAAAGGAATCATGGTTGGGCTGGGTCATCCAAATAGGCTTAGGATGTTATTTTGTATGATGGGTTGGTCCTTTAATGTTTGATGATTAATAATAAAATACCAAATTAAACCAAAAAAAGAACTAAAGTGTGGTATGAATGTGGTATAAGTTTGGTAACGAAATGTGTGTAGTTTGTGAAGGTCTTGATGGCCATACATTGAATTGTATGATGAATTAAATTAAGGCATTGGCATATTGAAATGGTTGAGCAACAAAGGCTCTCATGAGGACCATGTGGTCATGTATAGCGTTGAATTATCTAAATGGGTTAAAGCCCTTTATTATGAATGGAATAGATAATGATGTATGGACAAAGGGTTAATGTCGACTAATGATAGTCATAATGTCTTGAGGTTAAAGTCCCTTGCCTAATGAAAGGGCTTTAGGTTAAAGTCCTTTGCCTAATGAAATCAATTGTGGTTAAAGTCCCTTGAACAATGAGATCTCTTGAGGTTGAAGTGCCTCACCAAATGAAAAGGCTTGGGTTAAAGTCCCTTATCTAATATGGCATGAGATTAGAGTCCCTTGCCTAATGTGTGGGCATGTGGTTAGAGTCTCGTGCCAAAATGAATATGAGTATGTGGTTAGAGTCCCTTTCTTGAATGGATGTGTATGTGGTTAAAAGCCCTTGCTTAATGAGTGTATGCATGGTTAAAGTCCTTTGTATAAGTGATATATGAATGTGGTTGAAGTCCAATACTTAATAAGAATTATTGAATCTAAGTTTGGAAGGTCGAAGTTCTCCACTTCACGTCTCATGATTGAGTGCTTTGAAATGTTGTTATGACTTTTTTACTTATTGGCATGTGATATACCTATATGTATGTATAAGGTCATGAACATGGTTGAATATGATATATTGACTTGTTGTTGATTGATGATGCTAATTTCATGTGATATACCTATATGTATGGATAAGGTCATGAACATGGTTGAATATGATATATTGACTTGTTGATTGATGATGCTAATTTGTCCTTATCCTTGAGTTACATGCTAGCTCTCCAACCGCTAACCATCTCCAGACGCTATGTCCCCACGCGACATAGGGGTTGAAGCATCAAATTCTCTTCCTGCGCAATGATTAGGTGATCGAAGCGGTTCGTGCATTGACTTGAGAGCGGTGAGCTTCATTACTTCGGAAGACATTCCTTCTTGGTCTTCTATCTTTAGACTTAGTCTCATTTTGACTTTTTTTGGCTATTATCGGGGGCTTATCTCGACATATATATTTTTAAACATTGATTTATAGAGGTATTGTGGATGACTGTGGACTTGGATGTATTGACTAGTGTGTTGGTATCTATGAAATGGTAGACATTGTTAAGTTATGACTTCTAGTTTTATTTTTCTATCTTATTATATGGTTGGGATTCACCATACCTTTGTGATGGATGTGATGATGATTGGGTTGGGTTATCAGGGCGACCTCCGATTCATGTGGGCTTGAGGTGCCCCTACGACATGGCCCAGTTTCGGGGCGTGTTAATATTATATTGTTCTATTTGTCCTCTTATTTTTGTACACGTGTTTAAATAAGCATCACATATTCTCCACGATTTTTTTTAGAAAGTTTTCAATACTATTACATCAACTCTTTTATTCATCTTTTCTAATCCCTTCGGGGACATCTGATAAAAAAATCATCTTCTCCCAAATTTACTGCATTAAATCTTTTGATTTTGCTAATTACAGGTAATTTCTTTGTTCTTTATTCTTCACTTGATTTTATTTGACCTTCATTAAAAGCTTGTGGATCATGTTTATTTTATAACTAAGTTTTCTTAAAAACTTCATTATTAAAATCTAAAATTCAGAGTAGATCTTAAATTTTATTTTCTATCATTTTGTGGGTTGAGAAGCAGCTGAGATTGGATATTGAGACTAAGGTTTTAAATCTTGAAGATTATGTTTTTTTTCATGACTAAGGTTAAAAAAATAAAGCCATTGTTAAAATTTGAAATTCAGAGTGGATCTTAAATTTTGCAACTTCAAATGAATTTCTATCTCAATCTTTTGCCAAAACTTTTTTTGATTAGATTTTTCACGTTCATGGTTGAGGTTTCTATGATATTATTCTACATACTTTTTTTTAATGTTCTTCACTATTCATTTACTTTCTTTGTTTTTTTTATCTTTAGTGTGTGCATGATATGCATTCTTTCTTCAAAATTTCAAAGACTATACTTACAAAATGGTCATTGGGGTGTTCTTATTTCACTTTAATTTTTACTGTATAATGTTTATCTATTATCAAGATGATTCTCACATATTTAGAAAGAAATGATTAGGTTGGAGTGATAGTGAAACTAGCAGATGGAGAAAGTGAATAGTAGGAGTCCTGAAGTGACAAAGGGAGAGCAAATCTTTCCCTCTCCAGATTGATTATCAAAAAAAAAAAAGAAAGCTCAGTACAGATACCAAATACTTAAATAAAAATGTGATTCTTTTCATACTCCATTACCTACATAAATGTTTCTCATTTATAATCTTTATAAATAACAAGTACATTAACAATCTTAAGCCTTTATGTTCTGCCAAACATTCTGCCTAAATACTAAATATCATAAGGTAAATGCCAAGGTACATAGGAGCTTTTCTCTTTTTTCATCTATGTGAGAAATATAATAAAATGACACAGCTGCCAGAAAGAAGGAACACAAGGTAGAACATGCATCCTTTGTTTATTCAAAGAGAAATAAAGGCTCTCATAATGTACGATAGTCGATATATAACGCCTCGAAATTGGGTCTCGAGACGTCACATGGTTGTTAAGATCACAAGTGACCCCAAGCTAACCCTTCTACTGGCATAACTCATAAGCAACTGAATAAAAATACAAATCCATACAAATCAGCAGAAATTAACTCTTTTCTGAATCTGATTGATACAAAAATAGAATTTTACAAGATTACAATTCTGCCTTTACAACCAAAATTGAAAAAAAATACATCAACTTCTACTGACTGTCTATAAAGTCTCTACTAGTACTGACTGTAGGTAGTTGGGTCATGAATCCCGACTACATACGACTGAATAATGAAAATACAACACTATAAACTCTGCATAACTAACCCAAGACCTTTAATCAAAAGGACTCATCACCTGCTAACTAGATAACACAAACTGACTGGATCTGAAGGTACAACTATACCTTGTACCTACATTCCGAGAAAATATAGCCTACACACGAATATGTGGGTCAGTACTATGGAAAAATACAGAGCATATGGGGGTGCAATGCATATATAAAATAATATCTTAATATCATCACAGTTTATAAAATTATGTATGCTGATATAGATGACTCACTTAGCTCGAATTAAATCATCAAAATCATGGATGAATAATACATGTAAAGTAAAACAAGTAAGTTATTACAATACATTCTCAATTCACTTTCATATCAATTTCAAATTATCAACACAATCAAATCTCATGTCAATTCTCATTAGAATATATTCCTTAAATCTTTTAAGAATAATGACTTTCTCAAACTCAGCCTTTTAAGCAAATATGTTTTCATCTCAGACAGAAGAGTACACACACACACATTGGGAGATCCTATAACCGACATAAACTATGTGAGCTACATGGAGTCCAAAGTACAACCCACGTTGGGGAGAGCCATCCAATCCTTGTCATTGGAGTAGGACTATCGATATCAAATCCACACAAACTAGTGATCACTATATAAATCAGCCTCAGGCTCACTCCTATGAGGGCACATAGTTCTAGGGAAGTAAGGTCACTTTATACCTCCCATTCAGTGCTAAAGATTACTCCCGGACTTAGCTTAGAATTTAAATCAGCCTCAGGTTCACATTAAAGAAAATCCATAATAAACACTTCAACAATTTTCATCGGGAGCCAATTTGCTACCCCTTTATCATAATCAATAAAAAAGTGAATTTCTTTCACAGTCGAGTTCAAAATAACTCATTCACGACCAAAAGTTCAAATCATTCAAAATATCTCAAATATTCAACATCAACATGCTTATAACACACACTTTCTCAAAAAAACACAATTTCCAATGGGGATTCATGACGGAAATATCAAAATCATGATAAATATCATTAAAGATTCATGCTTTATATCACCACACATGTAAATTCATCTTTCAAAATCATAAACATCAAGATTTCATAATAATCATCTTAAGATATGGATTCATGCATCAATTTCATTAAAATCAAATAAAAATCATGCCTTTGTAAAGAAAATTACTTTTGGGCACAAGAACGAAAGAGAGTTCTTGTTGATAAACCCCATATACCTTGAATGATGAACTTTAGATCGATACTCATTTTTGAGATGTTAATCGTTCCTTTGAATGATGGTTCTTGGAGTTCTTAAACTAGGATCATGGAATCTTGAATAAATTTGCAGAATTAATGGTGAACTTTGGAGGTTCTTGAAGTTCTTGAACTAGGAACTTCGAATCTTGAAATAATTTGCAGAATTAATGGTGAACTTTGGAGGTTTTTGAAGTTGGATGTAGGAGCTTAGGGTTTTCTTTTTGAGGGAATTTGATGACATATAATATATAATGCTTCTTATAGGCCTTATTATGGGGTTTTGATGGATTTTGGGTGGGGGGAATGACCAAAACGCCTCTAAAAATCAAATAATTCTCGCATCTGTCCTTTGGTGGATTGTTTTGATAGTGTGAAGTAGATCAATCACAACGTTTTACTATGGTATCTAAATTGAATGAAACCAATTTCATTAGAAAGAAGACTCTCATATCTTTCTATTGATATATAGTATCTCACCCATATCATTGTGTATGAGAAGTTATGATCGTTTGAAGTTGATCCAAAAATTCCCTTTTGATAGGTTGAAGTAGATCGACCATAACTTTTTGCTTCAATAGACAAATTGGATGAAACCAATTTCATTGGAAAGAGGACTCGCAGAGATTTCCGTTGATACATAGTAAATCACCTAGATCATTATATACAAGGAGTTATGATCATTTAAAGTTAGAGAAAAAATACGCCAAGCCTCAGTATTTTTTTCCTGCACATTTTACTGTTCACAGTTCGATCGGAATGGTCGTAACTCATCACTCGAGTATTCATTTTTGATGATCTATATATCATTGGAAATCTTATTCGATACTCTACGCAATTGTAGGTCAACATCTTAGAAATACTACACATAAAATTTATGGATCGCTCTAAAGCGGAGAACTCGATACGTTTCTCACGAAATATTTATGAAGAAAATTTTTTGGGGTATTACATTATCTCCCCCTTGGAAACATTCGTCCTTGATTGTCGCTTGATATGATAAAAGTACTGATCAACTAAACTTCTTCAGGGACGTGAACATCTGATACATATCGGCACGATTGGAATTACAGTTTCCTAGTCCTCATACTGAACATGCATATCTGATGCATAAATATCTAGCTGAACTGACTCTGGAATGTATGAATGTGTATGCAACAATAGCCAATTCAAGGCTCGTAATGAGAACTTGAGCATGAACTAGATGTGTTTAAAACACAGAAGCTTTAAGAAGTCACGGGGTATCTTCCCCTTGGGACTCTATGTTCCTCTACAACACTTATTTCATAGGGTCGCTAAGACTGTGGACGGGGCACCTATGAATTAGCTCATATGCATGACGCACGAACAGAGGTATACTCGTAACTACTGAAATGCTCCGTATGGAAATGATTTCATTCCTAAGATCCTTGGATAACATGATGAATGATAAATTATAAGGTACACTATACGATTCTGATTGACTGAGCTGGAATACTTGGAAAATAAAGATCGTTTAGTAGAAGTTTACGAATTGAAGCATAACTAGCTTCCAGAATCTGAAACATGTACACCACAATCCCTTAAGATAACCACTTAAAACTTCAACTAACCACAATATACATGAAAGCTTAATCTCAATCTTACTTCACATTACCACTTAGCTCAAAATAAGCATACACCATCTAGAGCTTCAACGCTTTCAGCTCAACTTTAGAATTTCAATCTTAGAGTCTAACGGTCAACTCAAATTTTTCTCATCCTTAACGGACCACACTACCTCTGTCATCGCTTATTAAAATCACACTTGTAAGCTTATATTTCTAAATCATAAGAATCAAAATCACATCTAAGAAGCTCAACCATTACAGTCATGCACTAATCCTCGAAATTAAAGCAGTCCCATAATATCTTGGGTGAACTTTCTTATCATAAACACAACATCAACTTAATCATGAATCAACCAAACTTAGGCTCTTATATCCACTTTTCAAGCCTACTATATCACTTCCTAACAACTGATACCATTAATCAAGAAATCGTCACAGTCACCTTCACGATCACCAATCATTGAAACTTAACTTTTAGCACACAATATAACTTAAAACTTTCGCGCGAAATTTCCACTTAGAAACTATAAAACAATCCTCAACAAATGCTAGCCCATTTAAACTTCATAACAATAATAATTGGTCATAATCATATAGCTTATCTTATTCACAATCCATTAACACATCCTTCTTTCACCCATCACTACTATCTATCCTTCAAACACAACTTAACTTAGTTCATAGATCTCTACATCTTAACTTAACTTCCTCTTGCAATCTGGAGAGTGCCTAGATTAACAACACTTACCCACCGAGTGCTTCCATCACTAACCTATACTCTCTGTCATACAAATACCGTCAACACCCATTTCATACCTCGAACAAACTATATTACTTCCTATTAACCCAATTGCATGCGAAAAGAGATTTCGCTATACTTATGCTCAACAAATCACACTTACCATCCTTCTTACTACTACACCTCCACATCCGACATTTTCAGCCAGCACAAGGAACAAGATGAACTACAAGTTGCTAGTGGATCGAAATAGGCGTTACACGGATTCACTAGACTTTGGTTTTGTGTTTTGATCAAGAAAGTTATATGAATAACAAAGTAACTATGCTAGTGAATCAAAATAGGACCCACACGGCTTCACTAGACTTTGATTTTTCACATACATAATGATAAAAAGATTACATAATACAAGAGATAGATACTTGACACACAACATTCAACGATTTAAGAATACACCTTACTCTGCCTTAATTAAATAACTCATAATAATGAGGGCATAACTTTCAACTTAAGGAACTTAACACACCAGAGAGCTCATCTCAAGTCCTTTGGGTAACTTTTGAAATTTCTTCTAGAAAATATATAAGCATTACCTGGGGAAGAATTGGAGCTTTCGAATCATGTTATCTCAAAAATAATACATAGAGGGAGAAGTATAGATTAACATTATAGATTCTGAGGAGGAATCTGAAAGCACACCTAACCTAGGCTTAGTTAACGACTTTTATGAACATGAATAAAGTACTTCAATCTTTGGAACTCAAAAGCACTGACAGGATACTTTTTAGCTCTCTTACAATCCCATAACTATCTACGGAGAATTAAGCTTAACTATTTCCAATACCTTGAAAATGAGGAAGAGTTGGCCAGAATAGAGTAAGATGAGAATCTATATAAGCTTCTTGGAGAACCTTTTTATAGCACGATCTTAGACTTGAAAGAAGAGAAACATTTTCTAAATGCCCTATAGCCTCTCGAAGAAAAGTATAGACGTCTCCGTACTGTTCTGCAAGAATCTACTAGACACGACTTTATAGACACCCTAGGACACTTGAACTCTGTGCTCTGATACCAAGTTTGTAACGCCCCAAAATCGGGTCCCGAGACGTCACACGGTGCTTAAGGTCACAAGTGACCCCAAACTACCCTTCTACTGGCATAACTCATAAGCAACTGAATAAAAATACAAATCCATACAAATCAGCAGAAATTAACTCTTTTCTGAATCTGATCGATACAAAAATGAAATTTTACAGGATTGCAATTCTACCTTTACAACCAAAATTGAAACAAAATACATCAACTTCTACTGACTGTCTATGAAGTCTCTACTAGTACTGACTGTAGGTAGCTGATGTTGGGCGTATTTATACGTCTAAGCACCATAATTTACCCATGTTTTAGCTAAGTTTTGAGTATAAAATATATATATCTTGCACTTTTAGTCCATTTTACTTTAAGTGAGCTGACCAATGTGATTAGCATGTTTTCAGGTACTAATGATGAAGATTTCAGCACTTTGTGGACCTGTGGGCAGCAAAGGAAAACTTCACATAAAAGGGAAGGCAACTTTTGGACTAAATGTGATGCATGGGAACTTTTTCCCGGGCAAACTCAGCATTTTTAAATACTTAAGGATGCAGTAGCAACTTAGTAGAAAAGGATGTTATAACAACCTTATTGCTGATGTTTTTCAGCATTATTCAGTCATTATTCAATTTTCAGATTCTGTAAAAGTTTTAGAACAGAGAACACGGCTAAGGCTTGGGCAACAGCTAGAGAGGGAATCACATCATCCTCATATTGACGCAAAAGCATCTCCATCGTGAGATTGTTCTAGTTTTGGTATGATGATGATGCCTACTTTATTTTCCATTGTATTCATGAGTAGCTAAACTTCTCTGTTAGGGTTATGAAAACCTTGTAGGATACTATTTATTACTATGAGTTTGTGAATTCTTGATGTGTTATGCTACTTATATCATTACACTCTTCATTTTAATTGAATTCTCATGGTTGCAAACATAGAGAACATGCCATTATAGCATTAACTTGTTCGAGAGAAAAGTTACATGTTTGGAAAAGAGAGTGTGACAAGGAAATAGGGCTTCCAACCTCTGTTTACACGTTAATGCCTTAACCGGATTAACTTCTTGGAGAATTTGTACCATTTGTTATACACTTTAGGCTCGAGAGAGTTAAAGTGAAATAAATCCTTGATGGTTGAGAAACACTTGGATTTAGAATTAGAATACAATTCTCTATGAGTGCATGCATGTCTAAATTCCGCGTTACTCATAGTTAATAGAGAAGTAGAAACTACAAGGTGGACATAACCCTAACTTATTATTCTCTGTTATTAAATCTTACTACACATAACATTCCATCGTTACTTTGAAAATATTAGTTCACACCTAAACCAAAACACCCTTTTTCTTGGAATTTTCGACCAACAGTCTACTAATAATCACAACACTTAGTGACCAGAGTATTCCCTGTGGGATTCGACAACCAACCTAATTGGGTTCTATATTTGACAGCGACCGCTTACACTTTCTAACAAGAGTTGTAATTTGGGCATATCAGTAGCCAGGTCATGACTCCTGACTACCCCAACTCAATACGATTGAATAAAGAAAATACAACACTATAAACTCTGCATAACTAACCAAAGCCCTTGAATCAAAAAGACTTATCACCTGCTGACTGGATGCTACGAACTGACTGGATCTGAAGGTACAACTATACCTTGTACCTACATTCCGAGAAAATGTAGACCACATACGAATATGTGGGTCAGTACCATGGAAAAATACTGAGCATATAGGGGTGCAATGCATATATAAAATAATATCTTAATATAATCATAGTTTATAAATATATGCATGCTGATATAGATGACTCACTTAATTCGCATTAAATCATCAAAATCATGGATGAATAATACATGTAAAGTAAAACAAGTGAGTCATTACAATATGTTCTCAATTCACTTTCATCTCAATTTCAAATCATCAACACAATCAAATCTCATGTCAATTCACATTAGAATATATTCTTTAAACATTTTAAGAATAATGACTTTGTCAAACTCAGCCTTTTAAGCAAATATGTTTTCATCTCAGATAGAAGAGTACACATACACACATTGAAAGATCCTATAACCGACATAAACCGTGTGAGCTACATGGAGTCCAACGTACAACCCACGTTGGGGAGAGCCATTCTATCCTTGCCATTGGAGTAGAACTATTGATATCAAATCCACACAAACTAGTGATCACAATATAAATCAGCCTTAGGCTCACTCCTACGGGGGCACATAGTTCTAGGGAAGTAAGGTCACTTTATACCTCCCACTCGATGCTAAAGATTACTCCCAGACTTAGCTCAAAAATTTAAATCAGCCTCAGGCTCACATTAAAGAAAATCCACAATAAACACTTCAACAATTTTCATCGGGAGCCAATTTGCTACCCCTTTATCATAATCAATAAAAATGTGGATTTCTTTCACAGTCGAGTTCAAAATAACTCATTCACGACCAAAAGGTAAAATCATTCAAAATATCTCAAATATTCAACATCAACATGCTTATAACACACTTTCTCAAAAAAACACAATTTCCAATGGGAATTAATGACCCAAATATCAAAATCATGATAAATATCGTTCAAGATTCATGCTTTATATCACCACACATGTAAATTCATCTTTCAAAATCATAAACATTAACATTTCATAATAATCATCATAAGATATGGATTCATTCTTCAATTTCATAAAAATCAAATAAAAATCATGCCTTTGTAAAGAAAATTACTTTTGGGCACAAGAACGAAAGAGAGTTCTTATTGAAAAACCCCACATACCTTGAATGATGAACTTTATATCGATACTCATTTTTGAGTTGTTAATTGTGCCTTTGAATGATGGTTCTTTGAGTTCTTTAACTAGGAACTTGAAATCTTGAATAAATTTGCAGAATTAATGGTGAACTTTAGAGGTTCTTGAAGTTGGATGTAAGAGCTTAGGATTTTCTTTTTGTGGGAATTTGATAAAATATAGCATATAATGCTTCTAATAGGCCTTAATATAGAGTTTGGACGGATTTTGGGTGAGGGGGAATGACCAAAATGCCCCTAAAAATCAAATAATTCTCGCATCTATCCTTTGGTGGACTGTTTTGATAGTCTGAAGTAGATCAACCATAACGTTTTACTCTGATATCCAAATTGAATGAAATCAATTTCATTAGAAAGAGGACTCTCATATATTTCTATTGATATATAGTATATCACCCAGATCATTATGTATGAGGAGTTATGATTATTTGAAGTTGACCCAAAAATTCACTTTTGATAGACTGAAGTAGATCGACCATAACTTTTTGTTTCGATAGACAAATTGGATGAAACTAATTTCATTAGAAAGAGGACTCGCAGAAATTTCCGTTGATATATAGTAGATCACTTAGATCATTATGTACAAAGAGTTATGATCTTTTAAATTTGGAGCAAAAATATGCCAGGCCTCAGTACTTTTTTTCCTGCACGTTTTACTGTTCACAGTTCGATCGGAATGGTCGTAACTCATCGCTCGAGTGTCTGTTTTTGATGATTTACATATCATTGGAAAGCTTATTCAATACTCTACGCAATGGTAGGTCAACATATTAGAAATACTACACAAAAAATTTATGGACCGCTCTAAAGCGTAAAACTTGATATGTTTCTTACGAAATCTGTACGAAATTTTTTTTTTGGGGTATTAAACGATAGTTCATAAACACAAAAGGATGACAGTCCACACATAGCATCTTACATTCATGTAGGGTTCAAGGAAGGATTGCACTATCTTAGGTGCAATATAGACGGACTATCCTAATAAAAGTATTAGTGGTTACATTCATGGCTCAAACTCGTAGTTTATAGATTACAGAAAAATAACTTCATCATTTCTCCAAGGCTTCCTTTATAATTATTAGAGGAAAAAATGATTAGTGTAAACACAATCTATTCTTTCGAGTGGTGCTAACTGTTCAGCGGCAAACTTAACAAAGCTATTTCAGGAATACTATGCTATAAAAACTGATTAATTGACAGTGGACTCTCATCATCAATCATACATAGCTATGATATCAAAAATACAATAAAATTGTAAAATTTTACAGTAGAATGAGCAACTGTCAAGTGTAACTTACTTAAATGGCTTTTCAAAACTTATTTGTTGTGTATTTATTTTGTTGAGAAGCAACTGAATGTGTTTGAACCACTTAGTAATGACAAATAGAAATTGTTTGGATTTAATTTAGTGTGAAAGGTGTTTTTTTTGAATAATAAGGTAAGAATAGGCATGATCAAGGTATGTAATTTGGGTGTGCAATTTGATGTTGAGCAAGTTCTTGTAAACATTGATCTCTTAGTAGTAAGTTAATTAATGTAACAACTAGCTCATCACTTAAATTCATACTCTTAGTTTACATTCTTCTTGTTTGAAGATTTTCTCCGTTTTTTCTAAAATGATTTCGGCATACTGTTAAAAAATTATGGTAGTCTTGCTTATTCTTTAATCCTAGTCCTATTGCTTTGTATGTGTATTTTTCTTGGTTCACATTCAAACTCTTTTGTTTTGAACTTTGCTTATTCTTTAATCTATTTTTTTGAGTCCCTCATAAAAGTATAAATCATAACAAGAGAGATTAATAAATCTAGAGAATTCTATGAGTAAATGAATCGATGAACAAAGAAACATGTCATATACTCCCATGTAAAACTGCCGAACTAATTATATCCTTTTTTACTTGTAACTTTGATATATCACATACTTTGTTCTGAATTGACATTTTTTTGTGAATAATCTGACACTTCATCAAGATAAATATCAATATAATTTTTCTTGCAAATATAGATTTATCTCTGATGTAAGAATTACTATTTTTTTATTTTTGTTTATTTTATTGACATTCTTAAAATATTTTTAGACTTTACAATTATTATAGAAGGCTTTATCATGGGACAAGCATTTCATTGTTATTATTTGAGTAGATATTACATTGAACAAGCTTTCGTTTAACTATTATATCTTTAATACTATTAGATACAATGATTATTGTTGTTTTGAAGTGTAGTTTAAACACTTTTGCTATTATTTTGATATCGATTGAAATTATTTTTTCTATTACTGGCCACCCTTTTTGCTGCTGGTACTATGAAAATGTATTTTGCTGCTACTCCTTTGTGTGAAATGAAAATATTTATTGTGATATGAGGTCAGTTTACATGTAATTTTACTTGCCCGATTAGCAACTTTTGTTGCTTGCTTACTGTTCACTTCCATAGTTGAGTTTTCTGAAAAATTTAAATATTTTAGTGTTTGTTTGTATATGGTGTAGGTAGGAATGATAGAGCTTCCTGTATTTCTCAATATGAATGAAGAAATGAGCTTTGAACACTGGATTACACTATTAAATCTTTATTATAAGAGCTTACTAGCATATATTATTGCTAAGGATTGAACTACATGTATATAATTTGTTTTATCATTATTTTTAGTTTGATACAAGTGCTTTCTGGACATTTTATTTTGTTTTATTGTGTAAACGTATGTTTTGGGCAAGATTGGTATATGTTTCCTAGATTCTTGAAAATGCTGGAGTAACTAGGTTTTACCACAACATTACATTGTGAAGACTTGCAATACGTGTCTGGGCCAAAATCACATGCTTAGAAATTATATTATCTGTTTATACTTTGTTTATTATGTTTTAAAAACAAGCACTGTACTTCTTCAAAGTTTTGGTAAGGTTACATACACTTTACACTCTCACGACTTCACTTGTGAAACTATACTGGATATATTGTTGTACAGTTATTACCATTTATTATAATACCATTAAATCACATTATTAGAATACTAACATTTGATCATTAAAATCTAATTTAACAAATGTTCGTGATTGCTTAAAAGATTGCTCACGGCATGAAAGACACATCTGCTATTGCATAATCTATAAATAGTATATGTACTAATGTAAATAAGCAACAATCACTATGATATATGAATGCTCCGGGAGCATCTAGTAGTATGATATTTCTATGTTTGTATAAAACTTACATTTGAGAATTATGTTATATCCACGATAAAGATATTGTTGTATACCAAAATGTATTTATATAATATGTAAAAATTATTTATATTTATTTTTTCCTGCAACTTGATCATTATATTAGGTTCATAGCAAAATTATGTATTTGACACGTGCAAAGCATTGACATATCTATCTAGTATATATATGTGTGTGTGTGTATGTATGTATGTATATATCTGTAGAATAACAAAATAAGAGGTTTCAATAAATAAATGTTTATATCCAAAAGATAAGAGTTAACTACTTACTTTGAAGTTTCAATATGGATATTCACCTAGAAGTGAAAGATAGCATAACCCCAAGGTAAACCTAAACCCTAAACCTAAAAAGTGTTCTTTGTCAGCCAACATGGCCACCATAGCCTGTGGGACTATCCCACTGGATGCCACCAATATGTGTCAAAACATGCAGAAAGAGGGTAGTAATGCTAAGTATATGGATTTTATGAAACCAAAAACTGTAGACAATAATAGTATTAGGGTTTCACGTAAACCAGTAATAATGCTGCATGGAGAGCCATCAATCACGTGGAAGACATCAGAAGTTCAGAATCTGATAGTGTAGGAAAAACTTCAATTAGCTATTGTTGGCAAGTTCTCATATGGAAAACCTCATATTGATATTTTGAGAAAATCAATACCAAACCAATGTGGGATCAAAGGACAATGCAATATAGGATTTTTGGATGAACGACATGTATTGATAAGGTTAGAAGAATTAGAAGATTATATTTAATTATTATCGTCAGCATCCTTCTATATCAGTGCAAGTGGGAGATATTGGCATATGTGGATACTAAAGTGGGATCCATGGTTCGAACCAGAAGTGGAAAATACTATTGCAGTAGCGTTGATTTCTCTTCCAGAATTACCTCCAAATATTTTTGCAAAATATTCAATTTTCTCCATTGCATCAGATGTAGGGAATCCACTCACTGTAGACCTCTCAACTAAGAATCATACACGACCTAGTTGTGCTCGAGTGAAAGTGGAGGTGGATTTAGTTGCTGATTTACCACAAAGAATAAGAATAAATCAGGAGAATGATTTAACAGGTGAGATCAAATCAAAGTGGGTGGAAATTCAGTATGACTATATGCCCAAGTATTGCAAGGATTACTGTTTACAAGGTCATGAAGCTGATACATATTGGACTGCTCATCCAGAACTATATGAGAAACAAAAAGAGGAAAGAAAGAAGATACAAGTAGAAGTAGATGATAGTGATAAGAACCAACAAAGAAATATCCAACAAAGCAATGACATAACTAGGAGAAATACTGATAATCAACAATGGCTCAGGAGGAAAAATAAAAATAGGAGGGATATATATAGTCATATACTTGGAGAAGTGGAGGAGAACAACAAGAAGGAGGTGGAAGTATTAAATTCATTTGGGGAACTAGAAGAACAGGTAGACAATGACTTAAACAATACTGAAGGAGTACACGCTGACAGACTAAAGAAACAAGTATATAGTGAGAAGCTCAGTACAAAGGATTGGGTTAAGCAAATATTTGGCACAATTATAGAAGAATGTTAAGAGGGAAAAATATCCACACACAAGCAAGAAGCAATTAAGTCAACATAGAGCATAGAGGAACAAAAGGAAGAGCTGGCAACAGAAGAACTACAGAAGAACAAAATAGAATCAGAAAATCAGCTGAATAGGAAGCAAGAAGAACAAAATGGCACAGCCGATAAACAGTTGTAGGTATATGATGCAGAATCAATGGAATTGATGGTTTTCAAAGGGATCTCACCCTTAGCTATAAAATCTCAAAGTCAGATGGAAGTATGTAATAAAAATAAAGAAGACTTAGATATGAATGCACTGGATGATAATATTGATAAGTTATCTAAAGAGGCTAACTTATCGCCAAATCAGGTTGTAGCATGGAAAGACAAACAAAAACAACCAAAGAAGAGGAATAACAACACCAGTTCAACAACAATGAATACAAGGATCCAATCAACCAAGAACAAATCATCATGAATGCATTAATATAGAACATAAGGTCTGTTAACACTCAACAGGCCTTCACAAGATTAATCACAATGCACAGAAGATTTTATTTTTATTTCATAGGGATCATGGAACCCTTTTAGGATAGACAAAAAATAGAGGATTATATAAGGAGATTAGGTTTAAAGCTTGCTTTTATGAATGTGTCTTGGAAAATTTGGGCATTTATTCATGAGGATTTGGAAGTAAGCATATTGAAGGATGAAGACCAGCAACTATCAGTTAAAATACAAAATAATGAGGTATTATTGATAGTTACTCTGGTATATGCTAAGTGTAATGCAGCTGAAAGACAAGTTTTATGGGACTCTTTAGTTGACATGGCTGATACATATCAATTTTCATTGATATTAGGGGGAGATTTCAATATGATAAGGCATAAAGAGAAAAATTTAGGGGCTCTACCAATTACACTTAATGAAACAAAGGAGTTTAATTAGTGTATTAGTTTGTGTAGTATGGAAGAACCTCATTTTAAAGGGAGTAAATACACTTGGTGGAATGGGAAAACTGATGAATGGTGTATCTTCAAAAGACTTGACAGAATTTTATGTAATGAAAGGTTGCAGAATGTATTCCAAGTAATGGAGGTTGAACATCTGCCAAGGAGTAGGTCTGATCATACACCTTTGCTCATACAATGCAGAATGGAAAAGGAGCAGATAATCAGAGCATTTAGATTCCTAAATCATTGGCTAAAGGAAGAGTCTTGTCTGTAGATCATAAGGGACAGCTGGAAAACAGAAGAAATAGGAGATCCATTCATAGTTTTTTATCAAAAACTTAAGAACACTAAGTCTACTTTAACAAGGTGGAGCAAGGAAAACTTTGGTAATATTTTCCAAGAAATTGAAACTTTGGAAGATATTATCAAGGTGAAAGAAAAATAGTTTGAGGAAAATCCAAGTGGAAATAATAGAGAGAAGTTGTTTAAAGCACATGCAAAGTTAAATATACAGCTGAAAAGAGAAGAAGAGTATTGGAGACAGAAGGATGGGTATGGCTGGTTTAAAGATGGTGAAAGAAATACCAAATTCTTTCACACAATAGTAAAAAGAAGGAGAAACAGACTCAGGATCAAAAGAATACAAATAAAGAGGGAGATTGGATGGAAAAAACAAGTCAGATTACAGAATCAGCTATCACCTTTTTCCATAGACAGTTCATTACAGAAGGAGATGCAGAAGATTTTTCAATGATTGATGAGCTACCTACTATGGTAACTGAAGAACAGAACATTGAAATAATGAGAGCTCCTATAGAAGAGGTGATTAAAGATGCTATTATGGGGTAGAACAGGAACAGTACTGGAGGACCTGATGGAATGACTGGTGCATTTTTTCAAGATGTATGGGACATCATTAAGTTGGATATTCAGAATGTGGTGGAAGCCTTTTACTGTGGACATACATTACCCAGATTCAGCACTCACACCAACTTGGTGTTACTACAAAAAAAACTAGTGGTGAATTCATTTTTAGATTTAAGGCCTATCTCATCGAGCAATTTTGTTAATAAGATATTTTCCAGAATAGTTCATGATAGGATAAAGGGTCTACTGCCTCAGTTAATTTCTATAAAGCAAGAAGGTTCTGTACAAGGTAGAAGTATTACAGAGAATGTGTTGATTGTATAAGAGATTGTCATAGAAATCAGAAAAAGAGGAAAGCCTCCTAATATGGTAATAAAATTGGATATGATGAAGGCTTATTATGATAGGGTAGAATGGTTTTTCTTGACAAAGGTATTGAGGAAAATGGGGTTTTCAAAAATGTTAATTGATATGGTGTTCAGGCTATTGGAAAATAACTGGTATTCCATTTTACTTAATGGGCAGCCTAAGGGTTTCTTCAAGTCTTCAAGAGGATTAAAACAAGGTGATCCTTTATCACCTACTTTGTTCATCATTGTTGCTGAAGTTCGATCTAGAAATATGAAGAAACTTATGTCAACTAAGGTGTTTAGGTTGTTTGGAATACCAAGAGGAAGTCCTAAAATTAATCACCTAGAATTTGCTGATGACATGATTATCCTACGTAAAGTTGAAATGAGAACTCTACAGATTGTTTCCTTAACCTTGGAGAGATATGAAGTGGTATCAGGCCAGAAAATCAACAAAGGGAAGAGTGCAATATACATGCATAAAGGAGTATCAAATGGAAATGTGGTGATGGTAGAAGTAACTACAGGTATACTAAGAGGAGAGTTTTCTTTTAATTACCCGGGGTGTCTAATTTTTTACATAAGGAAGAAGAAGGATTACTATCAACAATTGATGAGGAAGATAACAAATAAAATTCAGTCTTTGAAAGGGAAATTGTTATCTTATGGTGGGAGAGATGTATTGATACAACATGTATTACAAAGAATCCCAATTCATTGCATGTCAGTATTGAATCCACCCCTTAATATGATGAATACAATTCAAAAGGCTCTAGCTTAGTTTTTCTGGAGTAGTAAAATTGGTGAAAGAGGTAGACACTGGGTGAAATGGCAGGAGGTGTGTTTGCCATAGACTGAGGGAGGATTGGGGTTTAGAAAAATGACAGATATTTTAATGGCATTGTTCTGAAAGTTATGGTAGAATTTTAGGACAAATAAGTCCATATGGAGTGATATGCATAAAAAATACTATAAAACGAAGCATCTATCAATGGTTGTTTCAAAATCAGGTGCTAGTGGTTTATAGGTATGGAAGAAAATATTAATAGCCAGAGACCTAGTAGAGCACTATATAATTTTGAGGATGAGGAGAGGAAATGCAAATATATTGTTAGATAATTGGACAAGTGAAGGTGATCTGTTATCTTTGATGGAAGGGAACTGTGAGATCAGTGACAAGTTTCAGCAGGTAAAAGATCTGGTGAAGGAGGGAAGTTGGGATGAGCAAACACTTACAAGAATGTTCAATCCAGACATGGTTGAACATATCATTCATAAGGTGAAACCTCCAACAGAAGAGGGAAATGATATACTAGTTTGGTCTTTGGAAGCTAAAAGAGGATTTACAGTGAGATCAGCTTAGCAGTACATCAAAGATAAAAGGAAAATCAATGATACTTACAAGTGTATATGGGTTAAGGGATTGCCCTTTAAGGTTGGTTTCTTTATATGGAGGTTGTGGAGGAAAAAAATACCTGTGGATGATAATGTTAGAAGATGGGGTTTGACAGGTCCATCAAAATGTTGGTGTTGTGATGAACCTACAGTGGAGACAATAACTCATGTATTTTGAAGATCTTATTATGCTAACAGGACCTAGTCCTATTTTTCTTCTTTTGAAGGTATAACTATTCAAGGACTAACATTGAGGAATACTATAATTACATGGTGGAAGGCAAGAGCTACAAAGAGAGAACTACCTTATTTTCAAGCCTTACCTAGTATTATATATGGGAAATTTGGAAGAGGAGAAATAAAAAGAAGCATGAGAACAAGAATACCACTAGATTGAGACTCATTCACAAAATACCAAGGAATTTGAGGCTGTTATTAAAGGTCAGGAAACCAAACTTTGAGTTCTCTATGGAATGGCCATATATAATGGAGGATTTTGATAAAATTAAATGCAAAATAAAAGTCACAGCTTGTAACACCTTGATTTGCTGAACCAGAATGCTACACGGTGCTCATGACCCCGAGGGACCACAAGCAAACCCATGCCTAATATCTGTACCTGTATACTACAAATCATAGTATAATAATGCAGAATACATGGAACTGTAAGGCTATAAGGTTTAACTGAATACAATTCTGTGGGCGAACATACCCAAAACAACTAAATCTGAACATAAATTTGAAAGTAAATTCAAAAGCCTCTAAACTGTCTGAATAAGGAGTTGAAGGAACATATCTCTAACTAACTCCATAAAACTGAATTGAAGAGTAAATAAATGAATCAAATCATACTGTCCTCAAATCAATGAGGACTCACTGTGTCTCTGAGACTGGAACGCTACTGCTACTGTTGGGCTGGAGCTTGTGTCTCGGAACCTATGGTGTAACATGAAAAGAAAGTACCATAGTGCAAATGCGTCAGTACAACTGGAGTACTGAGTATACGAGGAAGGTAGGCTGAACATAAAGGGTTTCATGCATGAACAACACTGACTGACTAATATGAACATTGGAGTGCAAACACACATATATAGAAACTGGGACCATGAATACGTGATAGCATGACCTGTAAGGTAATACATGGTTTACTGATAACTGTCATGACTGATACTAAAGTTGATAACATGGATGACTGTATCTGACAGTCTTATATATACTAAAATCTGAAGAACGCTCCAAGTTCTTTTACTGAGACTGTTACTGAAACTAATAACATAGATGACTGTATATGACAATCCTGCATATACTAAAATCTGAAGAACTATCTGAATTCTTTTATTGAGACTGATAGTGCAAATGCGTTAGTACAACTGGAGTACTGAGTATACGAGGAAGGTAGGCTGAACATAAAGGGTTTCATGCATGAACAACACTGACTGACTAATATGAACATTGGAGTGCAAACACACATATATAGAAACTGGGACCATGAATACGTGATAGCATGACCTGTAAGGTAATACATGGTTTACTGATAACTGTCATGACTGATACTAAAGTTGATAACATGGATGACTGTATCTGACAGTCCTATATATACTAAAATCTGAAGAACGCTCCAAGTTCTTTTACTGAGACTGTTACTGAAACTAATAACATAGATGACTGTATATGACAATCCTGTATATACTAAAATCTGAAGAACTATCTGAGTTCTTTTATTGAGACTGATAATGAAACTGTGGGAAATAGGGTTTAAATGACATACCCCATGTATGCCGTTATGGCTAAGCTTGGGTCCAATCTCTACCCCAACTGGAGGGGTGTCAATACCGCGCCATTGGTAAGGACAGCTGTGAGTGACCCTAATCTTGTGGGTACTCAATGATAATGGTGGAAACCCTAAACTAATGGGTTAAGCCACCTCATCAACCTTAAGATGACGGGTTAAGATGTCTCAACCTACGCTGGCTACATAGTTCTGGAACACAAGGATTGCTACTAAGAATCACACCCTGAACTGGCAGGTGAGTTCCCATCCTTGGGTTCACTCGGTGCTAACCTCTACTCCCATATGAAGGACACTGAACTGAATAACTACGTTGAACTGAATAAATAAGTTGAACTGAATAACTGAACTAAACTGATTAGCTGAACTGATACTAGTGGTATTGTTTAGTAGAGCTAAACTAAGCTTACTTGATTCCAATGACTGACGGAATATACTGAGTTCTGAAGACTGGTTGAGAGTACTGAAGTTACTGAGATTAACTGTGAATATTGAGGTGCTGAGGTTACTGAGCACTGAGATTTCTGAGATTACTGGACTATTGAGATTACTGATATTTCTGAGTTTTCCTGAGTCACATGACTGATTGAATTCTATAGATCATGGCTTGACTGAGAGTATCATGAAAACATGACATGGCTCTAGGCATACAACTATATTTTTTGGGTACAAGTACCCCCAGGACTCAATGGAAGGAAACTGACACACATGACTGACTTGATCATAAGAATAGAGTCCATAACATATAATATCATAAGTAGGGATCTCATACTATGCATGGTTATCAACAATGTATTGCATAGAAAGGATTTCATATCACATGGAAGTACTTGCACAATCTTACTATCATGTTCGTTGCATAATCATATTGGCAACACATACTAATAGTATGGAAGTTCATGGGGATTGCATGGTTATCATACATCTTGTTCATAAGTAGGATTTGCAAGTAAACATAGCATAATCTCATAAGAATAGTTCATGAGTATTCCAACAACATTTACAAGGCACATTAACAACATAGAAGTCATTGGAACGTAAGGGCATATCATGAATCCTTCACATAGTCACAATTTATCTATATTGCATGATTTCTAGTGCTTAGGCATTTTATCAAACACCTTACATGCACATCTTAAGCATAGGTGAATTCATCAAATTATACATCATGAACAACCAAATTTACATGTTTTCAACTCATATGATATCATGAATTTACAAAGACATATAAAGATTCCATCTTAGGAATCACCCAATATCAACAACATGATCATCAACACCCAACAATTTAGAAATCATAATTTTATAATAAAAAGGGGGAAAACAAATAAGCATTAACATGGGTATGATCATATCACCACAATCAACCAAGCATTTGTATTTTAAAGATTGATTCTTGAACTCTATGAACGAATTGAATCCATAGATGAACACTACGCATACCTTAGAAGGAAGAGTCTTGATGATTTGCGGAGTAATTTCCTTGAAATCGGATCTTCAAGCTTACTTATGCAACCCTAGTTGTTTTTCTCCTTTAGTTCTGTTGGAAGATGAGCTTTGAGATGAAAATAGGGTTGCAGTATGTTTAGAAGATATAAATTTCGTAGGGTTAAGTTTAGAGACATGTAAGGAGTATTTAAAGACTTAATTCGCTTTAAAAAAACTCAAGACGAAGTGTTTTTGACACCTGGAATTGGCTTAGGCAGCGCCTAAGTAATCTACTATGCTTGGGTTGGCCGACGCCTAACCAATCGCCTATGCTTGTGTTAGGCGGCGCCTAACCAGTCGCCCATGCTTACTGTCTCTCACAAAAATGGGCATAACTTTTCACTCGGGTATTAGATTAAGGCGAAATTGGTATCGTTGGAAACATAATTTTATTCTATACAATTTCGTGGGTCTAAATCAGACAAAATACCACATTAACATTGAGTTATACTTGTTCAAAGATGACCCTTGCAAAATCGAACACTAAAACTTAATGGATTCAAAAACTCTTAGCTTGTATTTCCTTAAGTGACTCATATGAACTTGATTAATGCATTATAAGCTATCCTATCACTAGGATATTCATGGTAATTCATGTACTCAAGTATGAATCACAGGATTAGAAACATACGTGGTATTACAATATCTCCCCTTTGGGAACATTCACCCTAGAATGAGAATTTACCGAGAAGGGATACAAGACAATAGAACCTGAACTAAACATGAAGAGATGAAACTTGATCTCATGACTGACATGCTAAACATACTGAACTCGTGAAAATCTGATATGCAAACAACTGATACATGAATGTGTGACTGAGTATGACATAGTTAATAGGTACCAAGTTTATACTGGAAATATGAACATGAAACTTAATAAGCTTAAGGAGAACTGTTACCTTGAGCTTGATCTGAATTTGCGAGGAAGAGGTAAGGATACTTGGTACGCATATCTGCTTCTGCTTCCCAAGTAGCTCCCTTATGAGACTGATTTTGCCAAAGAACCTTGACTAGAGGGACTTTTTTGTTCTTCAATCTACGAGTCTGATAATCTAAGATTTCGACTGGAATCTCTTCATAAGAGAGGATGTTCTGAATGTTGATGCTCTGAATAGGGACAATAAATGCTAGGTCACCTATGCACTTCTTTAGAAAAGAGACATGGAAGACTAGTTGGACTGAGGCTAGATCTGAAGGCAACTCAAGCTCATAAGCTACCTTGCCGAAGCGACCAAGAATTCTGAAGGGACCAACATACCGAGGACTGAGTTTTCCTTTCTTACCAAACCTCTTTACTCCTTTCATGGGAGAGATCTTAAGATAGACATAGTTATTGACCTCAAACTCGAGATCCTTTCTATGAACATCTGCATAAGACTTCTGTCGGCTCTGAGAAGCCTGAAGTCTCTCTCTAATCAACTGAATTTTCTCTAACGCATCAAATACTAAGTGAGGACCTATGACTAAGGACTCACTAACTTCGAACCAACCAATTAGAGATCTACATCTCCTACCATAGAGAGATTCGAATGGAGCCATCTGAATACTAGAATGATAGCTATTGTTGTATGCAAACTCAATCAAAGGTAAGTGGTCGTCCCAACTTTCATTGAAGTCAATTGCACACGCCCTTAGCATATCTTTAAGAGTCTAAATGGTCCTCTCTACTTGACCATCTGTCTGAGGATAAAATGCTGTGCTGAGATGGACTTGGGTACCGAGACCCCTTTGGAATGCTTTCCGAAAGTGAGAAACGAACTAGGTACCTCTGTCTGAGATGATGGATAGTAGAACACCGTGTAACCTGACTAACTCCCTAATATAGAGTTTGGCATAATCCTCGGTGGAATAAGAAGTACGAACAAGAAGGAAATGAGTTGACTTGGTCATTCTATCTCTAATGACCCAGACTGAATCATGCTGATGACGAGTTTTAAGCAAACCTATCACGAAGTCCATGTTAAGTTCTTCCTACTTCCAAGTAGGAATGATGAACTCTTGCATGGATCCACTAGGTTTATGATGCTCTATCTTAACTTGCTGACATGTAGAGCACTTAGCCACAAACTTTACAACATCTCTCTTCATCCCACTCTACCAATAGATCTCCCGCATGTCGCGGTACATCTTAGTGGCCCCTAGATGCATAAAGTATCGCGCACTATATGCTTCTGCAAGAATTCGTTGCCTCAATTCACCTACACCTGGAACACATAGACGACCCTGACAATGAAGAACACCATCTCCCCCTTAGGAGAAAACCTCGACTTTCTAATTCTGAACTGACTCTTTGAGCTTGAAAAGGCTAGGATCCTTGTCTTGTTTCTCTTTCACCTCAGAAACTAGAGATGACTCTGAACTACTATGAACACATACATCACCCTCTAAAGAATCGACTAAGAGAACGCCTAGTCTGGCAAGCTGATGGATCTCCTGAGGCATCTTTTTCTTACTATCCTTAATGTGAGAAATACTACCTATGGAAAGTCGACTGAGAGCGTCGGCCACAACATTGTCCTTGCCCGAATGATAAATAACACTCATGTCATAATCCTTCAAGAGCTCTAACCACCTTCTCTGGCGAAGATTGAGATATTTCTGGGAAAAGACATACTTGGAGGCTTTTATGGTCTGTGAAGACATCTACATGAACTTCATAGATATAATGCCTCCAAATCTTCAAGGCAAAAACTACCGCTGCTAACTCAAGATTATGAGTAGGATAATTCTTCTCATGTGGCTTTAACTGTCTGGAGGCCTAGGCTATGACCTTACTATGCTGCATAAGGACACAACCTAAACCCACTCTGGATGTATCATAATAGACTACAAAACCATTTGAACTATCTGGAATAGCTAGAACTGGAGAGGAGGTGAGTCGAGTATTCAACTCTTAAAAGCTCTTCTCGCATGAATCTAACCACTAAAACATAATCTTTTTCTAAGTCAATCTAGACATGGGAGATGCAATAGAAGAAAATCCCTCGACAAACCATCTGTAATAGCCAACCAAACCCAAGAAACTCCCAATATCTGATGGAGATACAGGTCTGGGCCAGTTTCTTACTACCTCAGTTTTCTGAGGATCTACTCTAATGCTATCACCGGAAACAATATGGCCAAGGAATGCTATTGATCTTAGCCAAAATTTCCACTTACTGAACTTAGCGAATAACTGGTGATCCCTGAGAGTCTGAAGAACAATCTTGAGATGGTCTACATGATCATGCTCTGTGCGAGAATAGACCAAAATATCATCTAAAAAGACTATAAAAAACATGTCCAAGTACTGCTTGAACATACGGTTCATCAAATCCATAAAAGTTGTAGGGGCATTGGTAAGACCAAATGACATGACTAGAAATTTGAAGTGACCAGACCAAGTACAGAAAGCTGTCTTCGAAATGTCACATTCTCTAACTCTAAGCTGATGATAGCCTGATCTGAGGTCTATCTTAGAGAAGTAACTAGCACCCTGAATTTGGTCGAATAGATCATCAATCCTGGGAAGAGGATATCTGTTCTTGACCGTAAGCTTGTTGAGTTAACGATAATTAATACATATCCTGAGAAAACTATATTTCTTGCGCATGAACAATACAGGCGCACCCCATGGAGAAATACTGGGTCTGATGAATCCCTTATCTAAGAGATCCATCAACTGATCTTTCAGTTCCTTGAGTTCTGCTGGTGCCATTCTGTATGGTAAAATAGAAATAGATTGAGTATCCGAAAGAAGGTCTATGCCGAAGTCTATTTCCCTTTCGGGAGGAATGCTTGGAAGATCTTTGGGAAAGACATCTGAGTATTCATTAACAATAGGGACTGTTTTGAGGCTGGGAGATTCAAAACTAGAAATTTTAACATGCACGAGATAATACACACACCCCTTAGAAATCATTTTCCTTGCCCGAAGGTAGGAAACAAGTTGACCCCTGAACGCTGAAATGCTACCCTTCCACTCTAGGACGGGCTCATTCGGGAACCGAAACTGAACTATCCTATTTTTGTAGTCGACTGTGGCATAGCAGGAATGAAGCCAATCCATGCCGAGAATGACATCAAAATCAATCATCTCTAACTCCACTAAATCTGCTGACGTGGATTTTTGAGATATCATAACTGGGCAGTTCCTGTATACCCGCCGGGCTATAATGGTTTTACCCACTAGGGTAGAGACTGAGAAGGGCTCTGCTAGGACTTCGGGACTGATTCTGAAATTGTTTGCTATGTATGGAGTAACAAAAGATAAAGATGCACCTAGGTCTAGCAAAGCATAAACATGAACATGGAAAATCTATAATATACTAGTAACGACATCAGGAGAATTTTTCTGATCCTGCCGGGACTGAAGAGCATAGAGTCTGTTTGGGCGTTGCCCACTAGTAGCACTAGAATTGGCACCCTGCTGGTTCGGGTGACTGGACTGAGCTGTAGAATGATTTTACTGACCCTGAAGACTTGACTGCATACACTCCCTAATCTTGTGGCCTAGCTTGACACAACCAAAATAGACATCACTACCGACTCTGCAAATGCCCTTGTGGTTCTTACCACAAGTCTAACAAAGGGGATTTGTTCGGGCACTGCTAACACTGCCCTAAGATTTAGAGCCTGGTGATTTGTCTCTATTGCCATCTCTAAACTTCGGCACTGGAGTGCTGGCAGAGGAAGGAGCTGGAATGGCTGACTTAGAGCGAAACTGTGAACAGTTTCCTCCATCTGACTTGGGGTGAGTAAAGTTGAAATTACCTGACCTTGTTCTCTTGTTCTGCCTCTCCCTTATCTTAAACTTCTGCTCCTCTACTTGCTGGGCATGGGTCATGAGTCTTGCTAATATCATATCACCTATCAGCATCGCAGACCTATAGTCATTTACCACGCTATCGTTGACCTCTAACACGAACTTTCTCATCTTAGTTCTATTGTCTGCAACCACATAAGGAGCATACCCATCTAGCTGAGTGAATCTGAGAGAATACTCCCTAACCATCATATTCCACTGCCCGAGGTTGATGAACTCAAGAACTTTGGCTTCCTTCAGCTCTTGGGGAAAGAATCTGTCTAAGAAGGCCATGACAAATTCCTCCCACTCGATAGGGTCTGTATTATCTAACCTCTCAGACTTCCACTATTTGTAGCAATCATGAGCAACATCCTGTAACTGGTAGGCGGCTAGCTCAGCACTCTTAATAGAAGTAGCACCCATGATGTCAATGACCTTCTGGACTTAGTCAATGAACTCTTGAGGGTCCTCATCAGACCTAGACCCATGGAAAGATGGAGGGTTCATCCAGGTGAAGTCCCAAACCCTAGCTTCTTTGGGAGTGGCCACTGGATTATTCGAAATGACTGGTGGCCATTCATTATGTGCAGCCATGGACTGAGAAAGTATGGTAAATGCGGCTCTAAACTCCGCATGGGAAACATGTTCGCTCAAAGGATCTTTAGGCTGAGGAGCTGCCTGGTTTCTTCTCTTTGGAGCCATGGTCTGGATTAAGAGAAAAATGGATTAGACTGAGAGTTTAACTTGTGATTATGCACACTAGCTTGACATGAATAATGAAGAAAGGGGACTGTTCCTAAAACATCTTATAGCCTCCCGCACATAAATGTGGTGTACAATACACCCATATACAAGACTCTACTAGATGTGGCTTTCAGACTTCCTAGGACTCTATTGAACCTTTGGCTCTGATACCAAGTTTGTAACACCCCAATTTGCTGAACCAGAATGCTACATAGTGCTCATGACCCCGAGGGCCACAAGCTAACCCATGCCTGATATCTGTACCTGTATACTGTAAATCATAATATAATAATGCGGAATACATGGAATGGTAAGGCCATAAGGTTCAACTAAATAAAATTCTGTGGGCGAACATACCCAAAATAACTAAATGTGAACGTAAATCTGAATGTAAATCCGAAAGCCTCTAAGCTGTATGAATAAGGAGTTGAAGGAACATGTCTACAACTAACTCCGTAAAACTAAACTGAAGAGTAAATAAATGAATAAAATCATATTGTCCTCGAATCAATGAGGACTCATTGTGTCTCTGAGACTGGAACGCTACCGCTACTGCTGGGTTGGAGCTCGTGTCTCGGAACCTATGGTGTAATATGAAAAGAAAGCACCATAGCGCAAATGCGTTAGTACAACTGGAGTATTGAGTATACGAGGAAGGTAGGCTGAACATAAAGGGTTTCATACATGAACAACACTGACTGACTAATATGAACGTGGGAGTGCAAACACACATATATATAAACTGGGACCGTGAATACTTGATAGCATGACCTGTAAGCTAATACATGGTTTACTGATAACTGTCATGACTGATACTGAAAATAATAACATGGATGACTATATTTGACAGTCCTGTATATATTGAAATCTAAAAAACACTCTGAGTTCTTTTACAGAGACTGTTACTGAAATTGATAATATGGATGACTATATCTGACAGTCCTGTATATACTGAAATCTGAAGAACTATATGAGTTCTTTTACTGAGACTAATACTGAAACAATGGGAAATAGTATTTAACCGACATGCTCCGTGTATGCCACTATGGCTAAGCTAGGGTCCAATCTCTGCCCCGACTGGAGGGGTGTCAATACCGCGCCACTGGTAAGGACAGCTGTGAGTGACCCTAATCTGGTGAGTACTCAATGAGAACGATAGGAACCTTAAACTGATGGATTAAGCCACCTCATCAACCCTAAGCTGACGGGTTAAGATGTCTCAACCTACGCTGGCTGCATAGTTCTAGAATACAAGGATTGCTACTAAGAATCACACCCTGAACTGGCGGGTGAGTTTCCATCCTTGGGTTCACTCGGTGCTAACCTCTACTCCCATCTGAAGGACACTGAACTGAATAAATAAGTTGAACTGAATAACTGAACTAAACTGATTAGCTGAACTGATACTAGTGGTATTGTTTAGTAGAGCTAAACTAAGCTTACTGGATTCCAATGACTGACGGAATGTACTGAGTTCTGAGGACTGGTTGAGAGTACTGAAGTTACTGAGATTAACTGTAATATTGAGGTGCTGAGGTTACTGAGCACTGAGATTTCTGAGATTACTGGACTACTGAGATTACTGACATTTCTGAGTTTTCCTGAGTCACATGACTGATTGAATTCTATAGATCATGGCTTGACTGAGAGTATCATGAAAACATGATATGGATCTAGGCATACAACTATATTTTTTGGGTACAAGTACCCCCGGGACTCGATGGAAGGAAACTGACACACATGACTGACTTGATCATAAGAATAGAGTCCATAACATATAATATCATAAGTAGAGATCTCATACTATGCATGGTTATCAACAATGTATTGCATGGAAAGGATTTCATATCACATGGAAGTACTTGCACAATCTTAATATCATGTTCGTTGCATAATCATATTGGCAACACATACTAATAGCATGGAAGTTCATGGGGATTGCATGGTTATCATACATCTTGTTCATAAGTAGGATTTGCAAGTAAACATAGCATAATCTCATAAGAATAGTTCATGAGTATTCCAACAACATTTACAAGGCACATTAACAACATAGAAGTCATTGGAACGTATGGGCATATCATGAATCTTTCACTTAGTCACAATTTAGCTATATTGCATGATTTCTAGTTCCTTAGGAATTTTATCAAACACCTTACATGCACATCTTAAGCGTAGGTGAATTCATCAAATTATACATCATGAACAACCAAATTTACATGTTTCCAACTCATATGATATCATGAATTTACAAATACATATAAAGATTCCATCTTGGGAATCACCCAATATCAACAACATAATCATCAACACCCAACAATATATAAATCATACTTTTATAATGAAAAAAGGGAAAACAAACAAGCATTAACATGGGTATGATCATATCACCACAATCAACCAAGCTTTTGTATTTTAAAGATTGATTCTTGAACTCTATAAACGAATTGAATCCATAGATGAACACCACGCATACCTTAGAAGGAAGATTCTTGATGATTGAAGGAGGAATTTCCTTGAAATCGGATCTTCAAGCTTACTTATGCAACCCTAGTTGTTTTTCTCCTTTAGTGCTCCTAGATGATGAGCTTTGAGATTAAAATAGGGTTGCAGTATGTTTAGAAGATATAAATTTCGTAGGGTTAAGTTTAGAGACGTGTAAGGAGTATTTAAAGACTTAATTCCCTTTAAAATAACTCAAGACGGAGTGTTTTTGACACCTGTAATTGGCTTAGACGGTGCCCAAGTAATCTCATATGCTTGGTTTGGGCGGTGCCTAACCAATCGCCTATGCTTACTGTCTCTCACGAAAATGGGCATAACTTTTCGCTCGGGTATTGGATTAAGGAGAAATTAGTATCGTTAGAAAGCTAATTCGATTCTTTACAATTTGGTGGGTCTAAATCAGCCAAAATACCATATTAACATAGAGTTATACTTGTTCAAATATAATCCTTGTAAAATCGAACACTAAAACTTAATGGATTCAAAAACTCTTAGCTTGTATTACCTTACGTGACTCATATGAACTTGCTTAATTCATCATAAGCTATCCTATCACTAGAATATTCATGGTAAGTCATGTACTCAAGTATGAATCACAGGATTAGAAACATGCGGGGTATTACACAGTTGTGCAATGGGAGGCACCAGAACATGGATGGGTCAAATACAATACAGATGGAGCTTTCAGAGAAGCAGAGGGAAAGAGTTCTTATGCTTATTGCTTAAGAGATAGAGCAGGGGATCTATTATATGCTCATGCAGAAACAAAATCATATGCAGAAAGTATGCAAGCAGAAGCAAATGCTTTATTACAGGTAGCTAAACATTGCAGGCAAACACAATTTAACAAAGTCATATTTCAGATGGATTCACTCCTCATGCAGAAGGTACTAACAGGAAGCTGAAAAAGTCCATGGAGCATAGTAAGTATAATCATAGAAATTCAACAACAATTGCAGGATAGATAAGTAATTTACCAAGATATTTACTAAGAGGGAAACAAGATGGCAGATTATCTTGCTAATTTAGCTATAGAGTCAGGAGGAACAGTCAGTTTTATTAGTTTTCAACAGTTATATCAAAGAGGTAAGGCTATTGTTAGTAGTGATAAATGGAACATACCCTATTTAAGGATTACACCAATTAAAGGATAAAGGGAAAATAGGAGACAAGGCATGGTAGTTACAAGGTACATATAAGCATTACAAATCTACAACAGAAAGAAAAGAAGGCATTCACTATCCTTTTCAATCGCAACCAGAAAAATGATTCACATCACCATGGGAAGATTTAGTTTCTTTTCATCCAGATCTAAACAAAAACGAAGCTAATTTTAGGATGCATATGTATAAGTTAAAGGAATTCAGAGAAAATCAACTGAAGAAATCAAGATCAGTTGAGAATACAATCTAATAGAGGAAGATGTACTTACGTTTGGGAGTTGGAACAACAAAAAGGAACAGAGGAAGAAGAATAGTAGTTACAAGGTACCTACAAGCATCACAAATCTACAACATAAAGAAGAGAAGGCATTCACTATCCTTTTTAATCGCAACATGGAGGGAAAATGAGCTTGTACAGAGGAAGAGGTGCAGATCACTGTAGGGAAAGGAAAGGAGGCCACTTTGTTTAATTTGGAAACCCTACTTACTCTAAGTGTGTATTTGTTTTATTTTGTTTTTCCTTTTCTGTTTTTGTCAAGCTTTATTTGATCCAGGTTGGATTGGGGCAAGTGTTGTTGGACCAATAATTTGTTATTATTCATAAAAATCCCCCTTCTAGAAGAAAAAAAAAAGAGAAAATATGAATAGTAGCAAGAACAAATTTGTGTGGAATGATGAATATTGATGACTTTATATAGAAAACATTTTGAATTTGAAATTTCAAAATTGAAATAGTTACCTTATTGATAAACTTAAATTCAAAATCAAAATGAAACTATAATTATCTTATTAGATGAAATATGAATGACCTATTACCAATAGGTTTCTCTACATTTATCTTTCAATTTTTGGGTTAAAAATTTTCCTTTTTTTATTTAAAGAAGTACAAATCAAACTTAAAATGTGCATTTGCATAATTACAAATTTATTTTATTAACTTTATTCTTATTATTATTGTTATTATTATTAGTATACTCCTATCCTACTACTGCTTCTACTATCAACAACATGTGTGTAATCAATCATTACTTCTACTATTATTTATTTATAGATTATTATTAATATTATGAATATAATATAGTTAGAGTTTATTTATAACTCTTTAATTTGGGTTCCTAATTTTATGTTGATGAAAATTCTTTTTGTTTTCTTCAAAAAACTTAATATTTTAAAATTTAAATATTTTTAGTTGTTCTAATCCATATCTTTTATTACAATATTATAAATCTTCTAGTTTCCTTTTTTAAAAAAGACAAATCACCTTTTTAAAAATTTATCATTATTTTTATTGTTATTATTATAATACTACATATCTACTATTACTACTATTACTATTGTTTATTTATTTATATTGTTATTATTGTTTTACAAATGCTACTACATTTTTGTAGACTAAGGTCTCATTTATTTGCACTTAATGGAGGTCTGAATCTGAATGGTTCAGACTTCAGACCATTAAGTGTATTTTTTTTTATTTGGATTGTGGCTCTTAATTGGTCTTTAATCATTCAGATCTAGAACCAAGTCTTAATAGGTTTGAAGAGATATTCTGATGTCTGATAATATTCACCACTCTATTCATAATTAGCAGTAACTATCACTAACCACCTCTACCACTGATATCATTGTCAACCACCACCTACCACCAACCACCTCCACCATCACAACCACCATTGACAACAAATATCGCTACCAACCACTATTGTCAAATACTACTACATGCACTACCTCTATTATTCTATTATATTCACCGCCACCACCGCCATCAACAACACCATCATCATCAACCTTTACCGGCCAATCTCTACTACCAACCAACTCAGCACCACCGCTAATTACCACTAATAAATCACAACCACTACACATTCTTTAGTCTCCACAACCATTGTCACTTGTAACGCTACCTCTATCACCACTTCAACTACTACCATCACTACAATTTATCTCTACTAACAACCATCTCCACCATCCCAACAAACAACATCTCCAACTAGCACCAACATATCATCAACCATCATGCATTCATGTTTCAACCATCATGCATTCATGTTTCAGCCAACAAAATTAACACCTCAAACTACTAACATCAAGCAATGGCACATCAGAACCACCACCACAACCATCATTCGCTACCCTCATAACAGTCACTACCAGTACCAACCATCACAATACCACTAAGTTTTTTACTAAAACTGTCACGTGGCTTCTCAATAGCTTGCCACTTGGCTTCTTCGCAATAACTTTCCACTTAGCTTATTCTTAATAGTATTATTATTTTTTTTATTTTTGTTACTATTTGTTGTTTCTTTTACATCAATCATCGTATTATTTTGTTGTAGTAATCACTATCCTTTTTTAGATTGTTTTGACATGTATTTTGTAGTATTTTGTCATGACTTGTTCACTTCTGTCATTTCTTTTTTTAGGATACTTCTTTAAATTACTTTTGAGATAATACCCAATTAACCCCTGAACTATACCCAAAAAGGCTATGATACACCTCAACTTAAAGGGGGTCCTATTACCCCCTGAACTAATTAAAAGTGTATTTTTGACACCCTTGGTCCCTATGTGGAACCTACGTGGCACATACGTGGCACAACACACTGAAGTGTCCACGTAGGCATTAAGGGTGTCAAAATTATACTTTTAATTAATTCAAGGGGTAATAGGACCCCCTTTAAGTTGAGGTGTGTCATCGCCTTTTTGGGTATAGTTCAGGGGGGTAATTAGGTATTTTCTCATTACTTGTCCTTGAGTCGAAAGTCTACTGGAAACAACATTTATACCTTCCAAAATAGAAGTAAAAACCTGCATATACTTTATTCTTCCTCAAACACCATTTATAAATTTACACCGAACATTTTGTTGTTGTTGTTATTATTATTATTATTATTATTATTATTATTGTTGTTGTTGTTGTTGTTGTTGTTGTTGTTGTTGTTGTTATAGGGTCATAAACCTCCCTAAACTATATTTTTCATAGTTAGAAAATCCCTCACCCCTCAAAGGGTCAAGTGGTATGAAGAGTGATTCCATTCTTTTCATGACATGTTGAGAGCTAAAATTATCCAAAAAACTGTAATCACGTGATTTTTCCTTATATTCTCTAATTAATTAATTAAATTGCATAGAAAAAACTAATGAGAGAAACTACGAGGGAAAGAACAAATAAGAGAATGTTAGAGAAATGGGAAAAGATAAGTAGCCGTTTGGAGTTGAAGTTGGAGTTGAAGATGAAGATGAAGTTGGAGTTGGAGTTGGAGTTGTAGTTGGCCATGTCTTTTTTAATTTTTTTTTTTAGATTTCTGAAAAATCTTTTCTAAATATGATTTTATACCCTCAACTTTTAAAAATTGTCAAAATCACTCAACTACTAATTTACCTGCTAACATACAATCAGAAAATAATTTATATGTCTTCAATTGATAAAATAATTAACAGCAAACTAATTATTATGATTGTTTATTCTTCTAAAATTTGAATAAAAATATCACAAGCACGAGCAAAATGAGTTTATCTAACCATAATCGATTGAATAAAGTAAATATATTTTGATAAATATGATTGATGGATATAAATATATTTTATATATTCTTAAATTTGTTGATGAAAATTCTTAATTACTTTCACTTGAATTAATTATTTTATTGAAATTGTTTTTTTTTTTTAAAAAAAATTACAGATGAATTATTTTTGAATAGATTAGTGCTAATTTTTTGCTTTTTCTTGAATATTATTGTATCGTAAATATGGATCGTTGCGTTATGTTTGATATGCGACTTTATTGACCACTTTTTAATAATTTATTAAAATTATAATAGCCATTATATGACATATACAGAAAATTAGAATGGCAAGAAAAAAATATTAAATTTCTCACTTTTAAATAACATAATGTACTAGGTCTTATATTTCTATATATAGTTTATTCAAAACAAAGTTGATATATTTCCGCCATAGATTGTCATTTATTATTTTTTACTTCACGTTAGTAAATTTTGGTTAAAAAAAGAAAAAAAGATTAGAATATCTGTAACAACTAAAAATGATGTTGTACTATAGAAAATAAATAATAATTTTTTTTTGGTGGTTGGTTGTAGTTATAAGAGGTGTTTGTGTAAAAATTTAAAGATTGGGGTTATATGTAATAATAATAAAAATTGAAAATGAGAGTGAAAAATTGTGAAAACAACAAAAAGTTAATTTCACTTTTTGGAGTTCAATTCTGAAATAATTTTCTGAATTTTCATGGTCAAACACCACAATTTCTGAAAAAGTGAAAAAAGTAAAAAAAAAATCTGACAAAAAGGGAAAAAATTTTATGGCCAAACGGCCCTAAATTAGAGAATGTGTGACATTCTTCATATGTTGAAGTTTGGCAGTTTGCATGGTTTAAAAGTATGTGTAGCTCAATAACTCTCTTGTCGTCACCAAAACCACAAATACTATTCAATTTAATAATATTAAAGTATGGATTTTATTTTATATATTGGAAAAAAAGTTTGTGAAGGTTGGCCTCATCTTCATCTTAGATATTTTTAAACAACTACGTACGTAATTTTTCTTGTTTTCTAAACGTGGTCTTAGAGTTTCACCAACTACCTTAGTTCCACCTTTTTTTTTGGCTATGTTTCTCTGATGGTCTTCATATTGGACATCTTGTTAACTCTTCTATTTTTTCTGTCTTCATATTGAACCTCTTGCTAATTCCTCTTTATTTCTAATTTTTTTTCTTTTTAACTGTTTTGATATGTGATAGTTTGCACCGCCCGGTAACTCAGATTAGTTAATCAGAATAGTTGTCTATGAATGAAATAATTTGTCTAATGTGTACACTTTTCTATATTATAGAAAACCTGATTTCGACCGGCTATTAATCGTTAAATAAATTTCATATAGGAGCATTTTGGTCAATGCATTTCATTAATCTGATATGTATCCACATTTACGTGTCTTACTCTTACTTTTAGTAGACACTTAGCATCTTTGTTATGAACCCAACCAGTGAACCAATATTAGACAACGAAGTAAATGGGCTAGCCGTTCAAACTGAAGAAATTGGGCCTGAGAATCAGCCACGTACGAGCAATAGGCAGAAATATGTCAATAGGCTTTTGAAGGATTATATATGGCAACCGGGATGAGGCAAGTGTATATTATGAAGTATCTAGGATAGACGTAGGGCATCATCGTATTATGTTGTAGCATATTCTCGTTTCCTCGCCTCTCTTTTTCTCTATAACCTTTCTCATCTTTACCCTATTCTTCTAGCAGTAGTAACTATATCAGTTAGTATCGTTCATCTTTGCTTTCGTTTCAATAAAATTCACCTGTGCTACTTGTTATTGAAAGTTTAGGTTACTACATTGGTGCTTTCATTGTTGTATTTCAATGGTGGATACTCGACTCAAGCAACTTGAAGAGGCACAAATGGGCATGGCCCGAGAAATGTCAGAACTTCGATTGGCAGTCAACGGTCAGAAAAAATTGATGCAAGAAGTTCTTAATCAAGTGTCATCGATTGGTTCTCAATTAAAAGCTCCATTGGCTGAATCTTCTCGCTCAAAATCGGCCAAAGTTATTCTGTCTTCCCGCATCGACGGCGGTAACTCAGTTATGCTCCGACATAAACCAGCATCTGTGGAGCTGAGTAGGTTTTCTGGTGAACACCCGGATGCCTAAGTATTTCAAGTTGAACGGTATTTTACATTTTACTCCATCTTTCTAGAGCAACAATTATACCTGGCTTCCTTTTATTTGGATGGGAACGCTCTTGAATGGTATCGCTGGCTCTTCCAAAACAAGCAGTTGGTTGATTGGCCTCATTTTGCTTCTAAGCTACTCATTCGATTTTGCAAAAGGGAATTGGAGGATTCAGAAGGCCGGCTAGCAAAACTTCATCAAACTTCCACCGTCGCCGACTATCAGGCTAGGTTTGAAGCTATCGCTAATGAGACTGAGGATATACCAGACACCTTGATGGTCAAGTTATTTGTATCTGGGCTTCGTTTGGATATCAAAACTAATGTGTTGGTTCATAAACCCAGCACTCTCGATGAGGCTATTTCCTTGGCCCATACCCATGAGCAGCATCTTAATCTAGAAAGAGGGCCAATGAAACCAGCTTGTACTAAGACCCAACCTCTACTACCCAACCCTCAATCTCGATCTGTAGTACCCTCTAGAAACATGGGTGTTCCCTCTGCTAAGTTTTCTATCAAGTGTTTATCTTCGGTTGAGATGTAACAACGTCGGGAAAAAAGATTGTGTTATTATTGTGATGAGAAATATGTGGCTAATCATCAGTGCCTAAATCTACCTCAAATCCTTCTACTCGAAGATAATTCAGACCCCCTAAGTCTGGCATTAGACGATTCCACCATGGAGGAATTGTTAACTGAGGAGCTCCAAGGCTTGGAATTGCAAGCTCAATCCACAATTTCATACCATTCCTTAGCTGGAGGCCATTCTCCTACTATTTTATGTTTCAAAGGGCACATGCAGGGGTATCCAATCACTGTTTTGGTTAATGGGGGAAGTACATATAATTTTATTCAAATTCGAGCTGCTAAGTTCCTAAACCTCACGGTTACACCCATTACTAATTTTGCGGTAGTTGTAGGTAATGACCAATGTCTTCGGTGTGAAGGGGTAATTTGAGATGTACGATTCTCAGTCCAAGGGACTGACCTCGCTATGGACTTGCATGTATTGGACTTCCATGGGGTAGATGTGGTGCTTGGAGGGGCTTTCCTGGCTACTCTAGGACCTGTTCTTACTGACCATTCCAAATGTCATATGGAATTCTATTTAGAAAGCAAGCAGGTGCAATGGGTAGGTGACTCACTGGACAATCTTCAATAGGCTTAGTTAAAAACACTACGCTGCTATTCGGCCACCGATGCAATTGCCTCATGTTTTTTCCTTTTCCTGGTGCACGAGGGCACTACGATTAAGAAGGATGAAGATATACCCCTGACTTAGGGGGATTATTGAATTCATATTCTGGAGTTTTCAACAAACCACAGGGGTTGCCTTCTATTTAGGCTACAGATCATGCCATTCACATCACTCCCAATGCTGGGCCTGTTAATGTTAAGCCTTATCGTTATCCATATTTTCAGAAACAAATTATGGAGCAATTAGTTTAGATATGCTAAATGATGGAATTATCCATCCTAGTACAAGTCCCTTTTCATCACCCGTGTTATTAGTTCGCAAGAAAGATGGCTCTTGGCATTTTTATGTCGATTATCGAGCTCTCAATGCCATCACTGTGCGAGATAGGTTTCCAATTCCTTCTATTGATGAGCTATTTGATGAACTGTATGGGGCTCAATTTTTCTCCAAGTTGGACTTACTGTCTGGCTATCATCAAATCAGTGTTCGTCCTGTTAATATCCCAAAGACTGCGTTCATAACCCATGACAGTCATTACGAGTTCTTGGTCATGCCATTCAGTTTAACTAATAGCCCCTCCACCTTTCAAGAGACCATGAATGACGTATTTCGCCCATATCTTCGCAAGTTTGTGTTGGTCTTCTTCGATGATATTCTTATTTATAGTACGTAGTGGTTGATACACTTGGAACATCTAGAATTGGTTTTCAAATTGCTCCAACAACATCAATTGGTGGCTAAATGCAGTAAATGCCAATTTGGGAAGAGAACTATTAATTATTTGGGCTATGTGATCTCCCTCAATGGACTGGCAGTGGATCCTTCAAAAATTTTCACTATTAAATAGTGGGCTGGACCAAAGACAGTGAAGGAGGTACGTAGTTTTTTGGGCCTCGCCGGGTACTACAGACGATTCATTTATCACTTTGCGATTATTGCTATTCCTTTGTTTGATTTACTACGAACGAACGCCTTCCCGTGGACTGCTGATCTTGGGTGTATTTATACGCCTTAGCACCATAATTTATCCATATTTTAGCTAAGTTTAGAGAATAAAGTGCCTAGTTTCTTATGTTCTTACTCTACTTCTATGTAATTGAGCTAACCGTGTGATTATCATGATTTCAGGTATTAATGAGGTAGATGAAGACATAATGGGACTATGGAATTCGGATGGCATATGACACAAGAGAGAGTAGCAATCTGGACCAAATGTGGCATCTAGAAACTATGTCTAAGACTAATTTATTATTTATAATTAGTTCAGGGACTTAGAAGGAAATTATGAGAGAAGAGATTATTAAAAGACTTACTTGCTGAATTTTTATTCATTATTGAATTATTCTATAGTATTCTGAGAAGGGTATAGCGGCTTAGGGTGGAGAGAGAAAAACGTTTCTCTCTTGTTTCACTATTCGCACACCAAGATCGTCTTCTAGGTTTTGGTATGATGAATATATTTATGATGCTTTTCATTTTATTCATGAGTAGCTAAGTTTATTAGTTAGGGTTATGAAAGCCTTGTAGCATACAATCTATTACTTTGGGTTTTGAATTTATTATGCATTGATTTGTTTACATCATACTCTCTTCTTTTATCTTGAATTATCGTGGTTGCAAACATAGAGGATATGCCTTAAAATGCAACTTGTTCGAAAGAATGGTTGATGTTCGAAAATGAGAGCAGTGACAAGAAAATAGAATTACCAACCCCTATTTTAGAAGTTAATGCCTTAGCAGGATTAACTACTTGGAGATTTCGTATTGTTTTTGGTAAATGCTTTTAATTCAAGAGAACTAAAGTGAATTAGTCCTTGATTGTTGAGAAACACTAGGATTATGTTGTTAAATACAATATGTTTCTCTGTAAACACGATGCATGTATGAATTCGTAAAGCCCATAGTTAGAATGTATTGAAAACTACAAGGTGGACATAACCCTAGCTTGCTATTTCTCTGAATTTGAATACTACTACACATATTTCATCTTGTTAAACTAAAACCATTAATTTGTGAGCTGAACCAAATCCCCCTATTTATTTTATGGAAACAAATGATTAAAAGTCAACTAATTTGTATACAACTTAATTAGCATCATATTCCCCATGGAATTCGACATCAACCTAGTTGGGTTATATATTTGACAATGACCACTTACTCTCTCGTAAGAGAGGTGTAATTTGAGCATTATCAACTGCTCAAACCCAACAAGCTTTTGAAGAATTGAAAGTTTGACTCAGTTCCACCCCTGTCTTGGCCTTGTCCAACTTTGATGATAACTTTCATGTGGAAAATGATGCTTTCGGTGTTGGTATTGGCACTATTCTTTCATAGAAGGGACATCCGATTGCTTACTAAAGTCAGAAGTTAAGCCCTCAAATGCAAAAGGCTTCCACTTACCATCGTGAGATGTATGCAATTACTCAAGCTGTGGAAAAATAGAGGCAGTACTTTTTGGGTCGACGTTTCACCATTTTTACTGATCAGCAGTCCCTCAAAAACCTCACTAATCAGGTAATTCAAACCCCAGAGCAACAAAAGTGGCTTGGAAAGCTGGTGGGATATGATTTCACGATATGTTACAGACCGAGAAAGTAGAATAAGGCCATTGATGCCTTGTTCAGACTACCTGATACTGAAGTGTTGTTTGCTATTTTAGAACACACTTATGAGTGGCTTGGGGAACTATTAGAAGCGAATAAATGCCATCCAGAATTATTTTTCATTCAACAGGGGTTGGGGAGCGAACCTGCTGCATATGCTGACTATACTTTTTGCAAAGGGCTCCTCTTCTACAAAGTACGTCTTGTAATACCATGAGATTCTCCCTTAAAACAATTGTTACTTTCAGAATTTCATTATTCGAATATAGGGGGTCATTCTGGAGTTTCTTGTACTTTTCATCCTTTGTCCTCGAATTTTTATTGGCCAGGAATGTTGTATGATGTTAAGGTTTACATTACTTCATGCCAGACTTTTTAGCGATCTAAGGACATTAATCGATTGCTAGCAGGTCTGTTACAACCATTACTGATGCCGAAGATGGTTTTTGAAGAGATAGCAATGGACTTTATTACTTGTTTTCTGAGCTCTAAAGGAAAAGCTACCATCATGACTGTGGTTGATAGACTGTCCAAGTATGGACATTTTATTCCTCTCCCAGCAACTTTTAATGCTCAAACTATGGCTGCAACTTTTGTTATTCTTGTGATTAAGCTTCACGGCACACCGCGAACAATAATAACTGATCATGACCCTTGTTTCTTGCATACTTTCTGGAAAGATATAAACAAATTATAGGGGACTATTTTGGCTATAAGCAAGGCGTATCATCCGCAGACAGATGGACAATCTGAGGCGTTGAACAAATGTGTTGAGCAGTACTTGCGATGCTTTGTAGCTAATAGCCCTCATGAATGGATATCTATGCTGCCATAGGTTGAATTTTGTTATAATACAACACTTCATACATCAGCTGGGTTGACACCTTTTTAATATTTATATGGGAGAGAACCTCCTAACATAGCTTGATATATTCTTGGCAGTGCTTCTGATGATCTCGTTGAGTAATACATGTTGTGTCGGGATGAATTTTTGGATCTATTGAAGCTCAATCTCTCCAAGGCACTAGATCGAATGAAAGAGTACGCTGATAAGGGTTGAATTGAGGATTATTTTGAAGAAGGTGACTGGGTCTTTGTGAAGTTGCAGTTGTATAAACAATAATCCTTACGAAGTAACCAGCAACATAAACTGAGCAGGAAATACTTTGGCCCATACAAGGTGCTCAAGAGAATTGTGTTGGTGGCATATAAACTCCAGATACTCGAGGAGGCTCGTATTCATCTGGTGTTTCATATTTTGTTGCTTAAACACTGTAGAGGACAACCCGATCAACAAATTACTCCATTAAAGCTCCAAGATTTAACTACTCAAAACCTTGAGGACAAGGTTCTCCTTTCAGGAGGGAGTAATGTTATGAACCCAACCAGTGAACCAATATTAGACAACAAAGTAAATAGTCTAGTCGTTCAAACTGAAGAAATTGGGACTGAGAAGCAGCCACATAGGAACAACAGGCAGAAACATATCAATAGGCTTTTGAAGAATTATATATGGCAACCGAGATGAGGCACATATATATTATGCAGTATCTACGATAAATGTAGGGCATCATCATATTATGTTGCAGCATATTCTCGTGTCCTCGCCTCTCTTTATCTCTATAACCTTTCTCATCTTTACCCTCTTCTTCTAGCTGTAGTAACTATATCAGTTAGTATCATTCATTTTTTCTTTCGTTTCAATAAAATTCACCTGTGCTACTTGTTACTGAAAGTTCAGGTTACTACAATCTTTAAACTGCTTACACAGTGCATACCTGTGATGCCCCAAAAAAAATTTTCCGTTAAGATCTCAGCCGAAAATATGTTGAATTCTATTCTTTATAGTGATTAATAATTTTCCGTGTGGAATTTCTGGATATGCGACCCATTATCGCTTAGAGCATCAAATAAGCTTTCCAACGATATATGTATCATCTAAAACGGACATTCGAGCGATGAGTTATGATCATTCCGATCTAACCGTCAATAATGGTGAACAGTAAATGTATAGGAAAACGTAGGGCATCATCGTATTATGTTGCAGCATATTCTCATGTCCTCGCCTCTCTTTCTCTCTATAACCTTTCTCATTTTTACCCTCTTCTTCTAGCAGTAGTAACGATATCAGTTAGTATCATTCATTTTTGCTTTCGTTTCAATAAAATTCACCTGTGCTACTTGTTACTGAAAG
This sequence comes from Capsicum baccatum var. pendulum, assembly GCA_030864225.1. Classification (NCBI taxonomy): domain Eukaryota; kingdom Viridiplantae; phylum Streptophyta; class Magnoliopsida; order Solanales; family Solanaceae; genus Capsicum; species Capsicum baccatum. The sequence continues at coordinate 214,241,732 of CM061555.1, forward strand.
TTCAGGTTACTACAATCTTTAAACTGGTTACACAGTGCATACCTGTGATGCCCCGGAGCCTCTCTTTCTCTCTATAACCTTTCTCATCTTTACCCTCTTCTTCTAGCAGTAGTAACCATATCAGTTAGTATCGTTCATTTTTGCTTTCATTTCAATAAAATTCACCTGTGCTACTTGTTACTGAAAATTCAGGTTACTACAATCTTTAAACTGCTTACACAGTGCATACCTGTGATGCCCCGAAAAAATTTTCCGTTAAGATCTCAGACGAAAATATGTTGAATTTTGTTCTTTATAGTGATTAATAATTTTCTGTGTGGAATTTTTGGATATGCGACTCGTCATTGCGTAGAGCATCGAATAAGTTTTCCAACGATATGTGTATCATCCAAAACGGACACTCGAGCGATGAGTTATGATCATTCTGATCTAACCATGAATAATGGTGAACAGTAAATGTGCAGGAAAAAAATACTGAGGCCAGGAGAATTTTAGGGTCAACTTCAAACGGTCATAACTCCTTGTACATAATGATCTAGGTGAGCTACTATATATCAACAGAAAGCTATGAAAGTCCTCTTTCCAATAAAATTGGTTTCATCCAATTTGGCCATTGGAGAAAAACGTTATGGTCGATCTACTTCAGCCTATCAAAACAGTCCACCAAAGGACAGATTTGACATTATTTGATTTTTAAGGGTATTTTGGTCATTTCCACTCCAATCCATCTGGGTAAACCATGGATTTAAGTCAATTAAGAGCATTCAATAGCTTATTTTTCTCCAAAATTTCCTAAGGCTCAAACCCCAACCCTACTACTCTAAATTATATCCTTCTATGTCTCTTGATTGAACCGTAGAAATTTCAAATTGATTTGGAATTTGAGTTGATCATCTTAAGGGCTTCGAGAAGCACCCTTTATTTTCGTGAATAAAGTTCCGGAGTCAGAAGTTCACATTCATTTTCCATTTTTAGGTATGTGGGGCTTTGAACAAGATTATTCTTTCGATCTTGCGCCTAGTATTTTTGTTGAATTACATTGACATGAGATTTTACATATTTTACCATGAATTATAAATATGGTTTTATATCTTATATTATTGTCCATGAGCTATGGGATTATGTCATCCGATATGTGTATGATGTTGAGATGGCATTATGTCCATAAAGTATTTGATTATGAGAGTATGACGATTTAATTTGTTAAGCCTTGATTTATACTTTCATTCCACTATTTCCTTATTATGAATTTATAATTGATATTGGAAATTCTATATCCCTACTATGGGTTGATGTCTCAAGTACCTTTAAATGGAAGTTGGATGGCAAATTGAGAAATGTTGATATTGAAGTTGCAATGAGTCTTGGTATTTTTTTGATGGTTTTGATGAGTTAAATTGTTGAAAATATTATGTATTGAGTCTTCATATCCTTGTCCAAATATCGAGTCGTTTATGGTTCAATGAATTGATACCTTGTTGATGTTGAGGAAGATTAAAATATTTTGAGCTACAATGTGTTGAGTTAGAAATCCACAAATTGATATGATTTGATAAATGAGAAAGAGATTTGATTTAGTCTCTATGATAGACCCTTGTGATGTTGTGGTGGATTTCCTAACGCATTCTGAGCTTGTCGGGGAGTAGTACTTAGCACCGAGAGGGAAATTTGGTATTTTTCCAAACCTATGTGCCACCGTAAGGTTGTTTGATGATGATATTATTGGACAAAAAGCCCGATTGTGATTATTGCAGTTTTAAGGTCGTACTCCCTGAAAAAAAGTATGACGCTCCTGCCAATTAGGGTTTTAAATATTGGTATTCCACGTAGCTCACGTGGGGTTGTCGGTTATAGGAAACTCCCCTATCTATAAGAGTCATGTTTATTAAAATACCGAGTCACTCCGAGTTTTGATGTGGTAAGTCAAGTTACCTGTGATGATCTATAATGATTTATGAGGTTTTTCTCTTATATTTTCTATCTAAGATGTTATGAGTTGCATGATTCAGTGTCACTCAAGCCAGGTGTGTCATTATGGTCCATATGTACGTTTTTACAAAATTTATGATATTATTTATATTTTGCATGTGCCCCCATATACTCAGTACATATCTTGTGCTGACCCACATATTTCTTTATGGGCTACACTCTTACCATGATGTAGGTCCAGGTACTCAGCCGCAGCCGCGATAGTGATATCCGAGTGCCGCATCTACGTTCCTTCAGTGGTTATTCTTCGTGGTTCAAGGACCAAGTTGCTAGTTTTGATGTTGTTGTTTTGTGATCCCTTTGATCTGTTGAGTCAGTTGGGGGTTTGTCCTAATGGCTCGTTGATTTGCTATATAGAGGCTATGTTAGACTAGTGTATTGTTGGGTTGGTTTGTGTATAGACATTCCATATATGTACAGTCTAACGATATTCCGTGCCATGTGCGATGTGATATGATATGTACTTATGTATATATCCTTAGCATAGCGTGTATGTTGTTTTGTTGGAAACCAAGGGTAGTGTTTTGGCTTAAAGGGTTAGCTTAAGGCTACGTGTAGCCTTGGGCACTGTGTGGCATCTCGGGATGATATTTCGGGGTGTTACAAACTTGGTATCAGAGCCTAAGGTTGTGAAGAGTCCTAGGGAGTCTGACAAGCCGCGTTACGTAGAGTCTTGAGCATCGGTGTGTAGCGCTCCACACATATGATCAAGAGGCTGCGGGGCATTCTAGGAAAATTCATTTCTTCTTTTCTACAAGATTCTATCATGCTTACAACTATTTCCTTCTACTGTTAATTCATGTGTTCTTATGACAGAAAATGCCTCCACGTCGAGCTCACAGAAATAACAACCAACCTTAACCCGTTGATCCATTACATGAGACAATATCCCATGCCAAATTTCGGGCAGCTTTTCAGACGCTATCCCAAGCAGTTACCACCAATACTCAGGCCAACACTCCACCTCCGTAGGAAAATAATTTGATAGCAGCATGAATTCGTTACTTTATGTGGATGAATCCGCCAGAGTTTTATGGGTCGAGAGCAGGTGAGGACCCGTAGATGTATGTTGATGAAATGAAGAAAATTACATAGATTATTCACGTGATCGAGGAAGAAAGTGTGGAGCTGGCTTCTTATCGATTGAAGGATGTTGCCTATGACTGGGTGCAGATGTGGAATAAGGGTAGAGAGGAAGATACCGCTCCAGTGACTTGGAAATTATTCCAAGATGCTTTCTTGGAAAGATTCTTTCCTCTTGAGTTACGGGAAGCTAAGATAGAGGATTTTATGAATTTGAGACAAGGCTCTATGTTGGTTAAGAAGTATTGTCTTAAGTTTAATTAGCTATCGAAGTATGCTCCCAATATGATGGCTTACTCGAGGACTAGTATGAGCAAGTTTCTAAATGGGGTGTCGAGTTATGTGGTGAAACAATATAAATCTGCTATGATCAACAGGGAGATTGATCTTCCTAGGTTAATGATTCACGCCCAACAGATTGAGCCAGACAAGATGAAGGAAAGAGAAAGAGTAAGGGGGATTAAGAGAGTTAGATCGGAGCAACAGGGGTTGGGTCAGACTAGATTCTTCGGAAGGAGTCGCCCTCTATTTCAAAGAGGTCCATTTATACCTGCGCCTTTCTCAGCTAGTGCTCCCATATATTGGGGAAGGCAGGAGCTCGAGAATAGGTCGGTACCTTCCAGGTCTCAGGATTGTGTAAGCAACCGGCCTCATCCTTCTTCGTGTGCTAAGTGTGGTAAGGACTATTTTGGGGAGTGTTATATGGGGCAGCGAGGCTGTTTTGGTTGTGTCAAGTTGGGCCACATACTTAGAGACTGCCCGTATACCAGACAACGGAGTCGTGATGCCCATCCCCAGAGTCAGGCTACCAGTGCCCCACCTCCCGCAACCCGTCCAGTTCCTCCTAAGGGTGCTTCATCTAGTACTATTGTCGGTCAACGCCAGAATCATTTCTATGCTATACCACCTCATCAAGAGCAGGAGGACTCTTTCGATGTTGTCACAAGTATGCTCCGTGTTTTCTAGTTTGATGTCTATGTGTTGATGGACCCCGATTTGAGTTTTTCTTATGTGACACATCTGGTTGCTGTAAATTTTGAAACGGATCCTGAACTAATTTCTGAGCCTATTTTGGTTTCTACTCCGGTTGGAGAGTCTGTCATTGCTAAGCGGGTGTATAACAAATGTCCCATTACTATCTTTCATCGGGTTATGTATGCTGATTTTATTGAGCTAGATACGGTTGACTTTGATATCATTCTAGGTATGGATTGGCTTCACTCATGCTATGTGTCTATTGATTGTCATGCCCGTGTGCTCAAGTTTCAGTTTCCGGATGAACTTATCCTCGAATGTTCCGGGAGTTCTGTGATTCCTAAGGGTTGTTTCATATACTATCTCAATGCTAGGAAGTTGATTTCCAAGGGTTGCATCCACCATTTGGTTTGGGTTAAAGACACTAAGTCTGAAATCCTGACCATTCAGTCAATTAATGTTGTTAATGAGTTTCTTGATATCTTTTCGAAAGATCTCCCTGGAGTACCTCTTGATAGAGAGATAGAGTTCGGGATTGACCTTCTTCCCGATACTCAGCCTATTTCCATTCCTCCGTATCGCATGGATCCCGCGAAACTTAAAGATTTGAAGGAGCAATTGAAAGATCTTTTAGACAAAAGCTTTATCAGACCTAGTATGTCCCCGTAGGGTGCACCTGTCCTGTTTGTGCGTAAGAAAGATGGTTCTTTGCGGATGTGTATTGATTATGCGCAGCTTAATAGGGTTACTATCAAGAATAAATATTCGTTTCTTCAAATTGATGATTTATTTGATCAATTGCAAGGTGCGAGCTACTTTTTGAAGATAGACCTCAGATCTGGTTATAACCAACTTAAGGTTAGGGAATGTGATATCCCCAAGACATCCTTCCAAACCCGTTATGGTCATTTTGAACTTCTAGTGATGTCTTTTGGGTTAACTAATGCTCCAGCAGCTTTCATGGATTTTATGAACCGTGTATTCCAGCCATACCTGGATTTATTTATAATAGTGTTCCTTGATGATATTCTTATTTACTCCCGAAGTGAGGGTGATCATGCGGATCATCTCCGAATCATGTTGGAAACTCTTCGAACTCATCGGTTGTATGCTAAGTTTAGTAAGTGTGAGTTCAGGCTGAACTCTGTATCCTTCTTGGGTCATTTTGTTTCTTCCGAAGGTATTAAAGTTGATCCTGAAAAGATAGAGGCTATAAAGAGTTGGCCTAGACCTATTTCTTCTTCTGATATCCAAAGTTTCTTGGGTCTAGCTGGTTATTATCGTCGTTTTGTTGAAGGGTTTTCATTTATTGCGTCTCCTATGGCCCGTTTGACCCAAAAGAAAATGAAGTTCTTGTGGTCTGAATCTTGTGAGAAGAGTTTTTAGGATTTGAAGACTTGACTCACTTCAGCCCTTGTGTTGACTTTTCCTGACGGTGTTGATGGTTTTGTGGTATATTGCGATGCTTCCAGAGTCGATTTAGATTGTGTATTGATACAAAAGGGCAAGGTTATAGCTTATGCTTCCAGGTAGTTAAATCCTCACGAGAAGAATTATCCTACCCATGAACTTGAATTAGCTGTCGTGGTTTTTACTTTGAAAATCTAGAGACATTATTTGTATGGTGTCCATGTCGACTTCTTCACAGACCATAAGAGCTTGCAGTATGTATTCACCCAAAAGGAGTTGAATCTTAGGCGGAGCCGATGGTTAGAACTGTTGAAAGATTATGATATGAGCATGCTATATCATCCGGGCAAGGCCAATGTAGTAGCAAATGTCCTTAGTCGGAAGTCCATGGGTAGTTTAGCACATGTGGAGATTGGTAACAAGGAGTTGGCCCGTGAGGCACATCGTTTGGCTAGATTGGGGGTTAGGTTGTTTGGTGATGCTGAGGGTAGTATAGGAGTGCAAAGCAGTTCCGAATCCTCTTTAGTTTCGGAAGTGAAGGTGAAGCAAGACAGGGATCCTATAAAATTTATAAAAATTTGAGAATTTTTAGAATTAATTACCTCATTTTTTCTCCTTCGCCTCCATGTTCCTTTATATTTCTCAATTTTTTTGACATGCATATGTATTGATAGTCTTAAAACTTAATCATAACTAAGACCAAATAACAAATATATTTTAATTATTAAAATTTATTTAGCTATCTGTGGATGTTGGTTGCTTTGTATTGCTTTACATGTGATTAATGAAAATAAGTTAGTCACCTAAAAAAATAATTATAAATTAAGAAACTTAATTAATAATTAGTAAATTTCCAACTAAAAATTATTCATTTGAACCAAAAGGAATTATAGACTTAAAAATTGAACTTAAGAGGCATTTTATATAGATATAAAAATAAGACAATACACATATTATTATATTTTTAATCATTAATTAAAAAATTAAAAAAAAAAAGATGAAACCAATGCATAATTGTCCAAACTCTTGCCGATATCCACTTCAACAAGCCTTTAACCATTTAATAGCATCTTCTTCTTTTTCAAGTGAAATAATAACATAAATATCATAGTGAAAATGAAGGATAACCTTAGGTAAAATCGCATGAAATAAAACATATGAACTTTATTAAAAAGAAAAATGAAATGAATATATTAATGTCTCGGTATGTATTTCCACATGCCTAAAAAAATCAATTATAAATTAAAAAATATAATTGATAATTAGCAAATTTCCAACTACAAAGTTATTCATTTAACCAAAAGAAATTATAGACTTAAAAAATTGAACTTAAGAGGCATCATATATAGATATAGAAATAATACAATACACATATTATTATATTTTTAAACATTAGTTGAAAAATAAAAATAAAGTTGAAATCAAATGTTTGAGCTCTTGTCGAAATCCACTTCCACAAGTCTTTCACCATTTAAGAGCATCTTCTTCTTTTTTCAAGTGAAATAAAAACATAAACACATACTGAAAATGAATGATAACCTTGGATAAAATTGCATGAAATAAAACATATGAACGTCTATAGAGAGAAAAATGAAATGAATACATAAATGTCTTGATATCTACTTCCACAAACCTATCACCATTCGAAAGTCTTCTTCTTTCCAAGACAAATGAAAACATGAATATAATAGTGGAAATGAAGGGTAACCTTGGATAGCATCTCATGAAACAAAAAATATGAATTTATATACATAAAAATAAAGAAATACCATAAGATATCATTAATTTTTGTATCAAATATTTAGGGGTTATAAATATAAAATCATGAATAGCTTGAGAGATACAAATATTATTAGTAGAAATTAAATAGATGAGTTACCTCAAACATTTTTTTTTGTTTTATTACATAATAAATAGAGTTTAAATGTGGTGACTTTTGATTTTTCTTTAAGCACATAAATATTTAAAATAAGAAGAAAACACAATAAATATCCCAAAAAACCACCAAAAGGATAAATAGGTTTGGAGTCTTCTAAGGCATGCCACATAGGATTGACTTTGATCTCTTTATATATATATATATATATATATATATATATATATATATATATAGAGAGAGAGAGAGAGAGAGAGAGAGAGAGAAAGAGAGAGAGAGAGAGAGAGATTTATTTAAGGATGAAACACATACTTGATGGATAGTAACGAGTTGATTACTAAAGTTTCCTCAGGGTGTCCCACTGCACATTGTAATGTCAAACAATGTACGAAAAATGCCTTTGACATGGTATAATAACATAAAATTAAATGATAAGGTTGAGTAGTCCACAATTAATCAACCAATAGTAAAAGTAGGAAACTAGTTCTAGCCAACCATTAAGACAGACTTCATATCATCCCCAAGTGTAACCTATTCTTTTCTAAAAACTCCCCACTTAGTGCCTTGATAAAAATGTTAGCAATCCATTTTTCAGTACTACAAAACTTAATTAAAATATAACCCCATTTCTATATTATCTCTGAGAAAATGGTATCTTATATCAATATGCTTGATCCTTTTATGTTGAACAATATTTTTCAAAATATTTATGGCACTAGTGTTGTCACACAAACTATGAAAACATCCTACATCTATACCAAAATTCATTAACTATTATTTGATCCATAATAATTGAGCACAATATGATCCGAAAGAATCATACTCAACCTTAGCAGTAGACAATGTAATAAAATTTTGCTTTCTAGTGGACTAGAAGATCAACCATGATCCAAGAAAGTGCACCATACAAGGTACTTTTTCTGTCAATTAGGTATCTTGCATAGTCCCATCTGCAAATCCACAGGATAAAATTTCTACCTTTTAGATACCATAATCCTAAATCAGTTGATCCTTTGAGATACTTCAGAATCATCTTGATAGCCTTAGATGAACCTAGTTGGGTTTTTCTTGACACCTTGCATAAAGTCCCACACTAAAGACTATGTTAGGTTAGCTTACTGTAAGAAACAAGTGATACCCAATCATTTCAATGAAAATTTTCCTCCATAGAGGAACTTGTTTCATCAAGATTAAGTTTTGTAGCAATTTCAACATGAGTATCAATTTCTTTGGCCTCCCATATATTGAATCTTTTGATCAGATCCCTTGCATACTTTTATTGATATATCATTGTTCTAGTGAAAGTTTGATTGGTTTGAAATCCAATAAAGAAGTTGAGTTCTCATATTATGCTCATCTCATATTTCTCAATTATTAATTTATCACACTTTTGAGTCATCTTATCATTAGTAGCTCAAAAAATAATATAATCCATATATACCTGCCCAATCAACGAATCTTTTCTATTAGTTTTCAAATATAAAGTGTTGTCAATTTTACCTCTTTTGTTACGATGTTCCAGTAATAAGTTTGACAATCTCTCATACCAAGCCCTAGGAGCTTTTTTCAAGCCACACAAGGCTTTGTCAATTTTGTAGACATATTTTGAAAACTCATTACTTTCTAAACTAAGTTGTTGTTTTATGTAGACTTGTTCCTTTATATATCCATTCAATAATACTCACTTTATATCTATTTGATAAAGAGTGAAGTCCTTGAAGGTAGTTGTAACACCCCGAGAGTACACACTAGGCGCCACATGGTGCTTACAACCCCAAAAGACCACAAGCTAGCCCATGACTAATATCTACTGTGAGCACTGTATAATAATCATGAAATAAATGAGGAATTTGGATGAATTGCCATAAGGTTCAAAATCTAAATACTGATAAAGTGTAAAAACTGAAATAATAATCTGTAAAACTGAATACTGTCTGACAATTAGTCTAAAAAGCCTTTAACTGAAACTGTCTGAAAGTGAAGTTGATGGGACAATCCCCCAAACAACTCCCTCTACTGAAATACTGAGTCTACTGAAATACTAAAATAAAGTATATCCTCGATAGATAAGAACTCAATTTTAAATCTACTACTGGATGAATCTGAATCTGTCTTTGCACGATCGGGAACTAGAGCATCCGAATCTATGATATAAGACATTATAACGTAAGAGAAAGTATGCTCAGTACATGGAATGTATTGGTATGTAAGATAAGGTAAGGCTGAATGCAAGGGTTCATATACATGAACAATACTAACTGAATGATATAGAGTAACTGAATATGAGAGTACATGAAAACTGAAACTACTGTAACTACTGAGTATGCAATACTGTGTATATACGTGAATGTATACTATAAGTGAGCTTTTCTGAAGATAAGTACTAAATTCTGATAATTGAGTTAGTGTTACTGATTGACTGTATCTAATAGTCCTATTTCTGTAGAACTGAACTGAATTCTATACTAAGACTAAAACCAAAACTATGGGAGGTAATCATCTAACTGACATGCCCCTTTCTAATCTAATTGGGGTCCAACCTGTAACCCCAGCTGGAAGGGTCCTAATATTGTGCCATGGGTACTAAGAACTGCTGTGGAGTCAGTCCTAATCTAGCGGGTGACCCCTGAGTTCAGTCCTAAATTAGTGGGTGATCCCTGAGTATGTCATTCCTATCTAACAAGTGACATATCATAACCTACGATGGTTACACAGTTCTGGAACTTAGGGATTGCTTCTAGGGACCTATTCCTAACTAACGGGAGTGCCTCCATCCCTAGGCTCACTCGGTACTAAATCCTACTCCCAACTGAAAGACACTGAACTGAGTATACTGAACTGGACTGGATTGATATTGAGATTATTGAGTTTTCCTAAGTTCTGTAACGGACTAAGTTCTACTGAGTTCTATAATGAACTGAGAGTACTACTGATCGCGACATGACTGATAATATTCAGTAACTGACACTGGCTCTATATAAAAAAACTAAATTATCTGGTATTAAATACCCCAGTACTCGATAGCATGAAAAGTAAAGCAAAGCATAACTTTGAATAACATATAAATGTTCTCTCGGTCATAATTCATTCATAGAGATATTTCATCAAACACTTGTTATGCATTAACTTGTACATGAATAGATAACACATGTTAGCATTGTAACACCCCGCATCATCCATGCGTTAGTTCATCATAATATGCTCTTAGAGTTAAAGATTTTTTTTTTAGTGTCAGAGAAACTTAGTCTCATTTTTTTGACTTTCAAAGTGAGTAAAGTTTAAACCATGTATATATTTTTCCTAATTTTGACTTTTCGTCACATGGGAGATTTGATATGCTTTTCGCCAATTTAAGATTCACCCAAATCTGATACCCATGCAAGAAATTATGGCTAATTTAAGTCCTAGTCGAAAAACACCATCATTTTAGTGCTTCGCACGTCGCGGAGGGGGTCTTTTTAACAATTGTCAAATTTCAGTAGCCTAGCGCAATTTTGGCGCATCGCGTTGAAGGTTTAAGTCCCAACTAGTGGTATAACATGATGGCTCCGCGTCGCGGTGACCCTAAGAATCCCATTCATCAATTTCCAATGAGCCAATGCAATTGTGTCACATCGCGGTGGCCCATAAAATTGGGCTCCCAGTTATATTTTATTCCGTCTCCTTAAGGGTATATTAGGTATTTTATATCCCCCTTATTAGCTTAAACATGGGATTATACTCAAAAGTGACCACATTATTTATACTTCCTTCAAAAATTAACAAGAACACTCTCTAGGGTTTCAAACTAAAAACCCAATTAACTCAAGATTCAACCATGGGTTTTCAAAATTAAGTGAAGCTTTGGAATCCCCAAACCGTAGGCTTCAAGAATCATCCATCAAGTTTCAAAATTGAGGTACGTGGGGTTTATCCTAAAACTACACGGGCTTATTGAAAACACCCAATTATGATTTTAAAAATCATCGAGCATGAATTTGTTAAATGGGTTTCGAGATCCATGATTTTATTATGCTATATACATGTTTAATGATATTGTTGTTTTGGCTTTTAGGCCTTATCCCCTTAAACTGATTTACACATATAAGTATATGTATGAAACTTAAAATTGAAGATTTGTTTGAGAGCACAAATAATGAAAATTCCTCTCTTGTAATAACCTTATGTTTATGATCTTATGGTGAATGATTGAAATGCTTAATTCACGGCTTGAAAATAATCTACTCAAATACCATAGTTTTTTGATCATGATTTAGAGATTTATGAGAGGGAGTTTCTTGATGTAAATATATTTTATTAAAAGAGAAATATTTGCATGAGATTAAGAGCTTTGATATGGCCACCTTGCATCATTAAAAGTTTGACAAAGAGAGTTGCATATATATGTTTACATGAGTTTTAAAGAAAGAGTTTTTTGAAATAATTTATTGATATAGTGGTCTCGTATTTATGTTTTAGAAATAGAGAGTGTAATATGCAAATAATGGCTCAGAGATGTGACTTGCAAGTCAATGGTATGATGATACCATAAGTACGTATGCCATAATAGAGTATGTTTTGTAGAGTTTAATTTCAGAGAATACATGCTTTAAAGAGTTAAAACTGGGCTTAAAGAGGGTTAGGTGGTTACCCAAAGAAGGTTTGAGTTCAAGTAACTCTTAACCTAAAATCGTGATATGCTGATTCGGGTATATTATTTTATGCTGGCGACGGTCGTGTGGCGTAGCAGAGTTAGAGACTCCAACCCTTGCGGCACACTTGGGTTGGTGGCTTTCTCGCTGAGTCAATGATGGATTCCATATAGCCCATAGAATTTTAGAGTTGTAGTGTATAACACCTAGCATAGAAGTAAAACGAAGAGTGTCACAGAGTTCAGATGATTTTACAGAATCTTTTAGAAATGCCCATGAGATTTTTTACTATATGATATGTTTATGAAATGTTTTAAATTGCTCTCATATATGTTAAATATAAATTATTATTTTTGATTTTCCCTACGTACCAGTACAATTGTATTGACCCCCTACCTCCCAGGTTCTAAGGCTCAGTCTAGGAGTCTGGTTAATCAGTAGAGTATCCAGGGAGAAGTGATCCGTGCAGTGGTGAGCCTTATTTATTCCAGAAGGCCTGTCATTTCAGATTATGTGATTCCTTTGTTTTGGTCTACTGGGGCCTTGTCCCAGCTTTTCAAATAGTTATCTTTAGATCATGTAGTAGAGATTTCGCATGCTGTTTCAGAAGTTGTTTAGTTGATTTCGGATTTCATTTCGTATGGTTAAACTGAATCCAGAGTATGACCATGTTTACGTATTAGATTATAATTCTGTATTTTCTTTATTTATATGAATGTTGTGCATGATTACCAAATCAGATAGAGTAGGGCATCCGGGCCTTCATGGTTCGGGATGTCTATCACGGCCATGCCTTCGTTTGGGTCATGACAAACTTGGTATCAAAGCATGGTTCATGGTCCTTGGGTGTCTGCAAAATTGCATTGGGTAGAATCTTATTTATGGGTGTGTAGTGTGCCACACTTATAAGCAGAAAGCTACTAGATGTTTAGGAATGTTTCTCATCTCTGTGGTTTAGTTCGTGCTTTAGATTCTGAATTGTCCCCTAATCAATGGTCTCTTGTGTTTCAGAAAAATAATCATGCCTCCTCATCATACTATCAATCAAAATGCACAGACAGATAAGTTCCATCCCACTCATGGGATGAGGACCCAAAATAGAGCTCAGACTCTAGAGATTGATGCTACTCTGGGAGTCCCACCTACTCTGACCAGCCCACCTAGGGCACCTAGAGCTCCCCGGTCGGGGACTAACCGCAGTCAACCTCGCGAGAGAGATAATGAAGAATTCAGGCAGTCCATTCACATACTTGCACAGTTGGTAACCACACAGACTCAATGGTTAGAAGATATTAGGTCTGCATCTTTTATATCTGAGGCTACAAGAATGGGCCAGTTCATGAGAATGAACCCACCCAAGTTTACTGGTACCAAGGTAGATGAGGATCCACAGGAGTTTGTGGATGAGATGGAGAAGATCATTAAGGTAATGGATATAGATGAGGTAGAGAGGGTTGAGTTAGCAGCTTACTAGGTTAAGGATGTAGTGAACCAATGGTATAACGGGTGGGAAGATTCAAAGGGTGAGAGTGCTGAGCCCATAATTTGGGCTGAGTTTGTGGAAGCCTTCCTCGATCGGTTCTTTCCTCTCAAGCTGAGAGAGGCCAAAACTAAAGAGTTTATGAATCTAAAGCTGGGAAAGATGAGTGTCTACGAGTACACTCTGAGGTTCAACCAACTAGCCCGTTATACTTCAGAGATGACTAGTAACATGAGAGCCTAAATGAGAAAATTTGTATCCGTCCCTTCGGATGACTTAGTGCTTGAATGTCAGGGAGCAATGTTGAATTGGGACATGGATTTTGTTAGACTATCAGTCCACATACAGAAAGTTGAGGAAAAGAAAAAGAAAACCGCTATATCTAAAGAGAAGGACAGGTAGGCAAAGATCCAAGACAACAAACTACAGCAACAATCAGTAGCAGAGTGGGAACTGGGGCAACAAATGGCAGAAGAAGAAGTTTTGGGGCAATGCACAATATGCAGCTAGTGCTCCAGTGTCCAAACCCCCAGCCGGACATCGCCCCCAGGATTTTCAGTCCAGGCAGGGGTCGAGAATACAAGGTTTACAATATCAAGAAAGTGTAGCTGAGACCTCTTGGACATACCCGCGTTGTGAGAGATGTAAAAGAAATCATCTAGGGAGATGTTAGTTTGGTGATATGGTGTGTTATTCGTACAACTAGCCAGGCCATATCCAGAGAGACTATCCGGCAGCAAAGGGTAATATTGGTGGAGCCAAGTCACAGGTTAATTCTTCTACACTACCACAGCCTTAGAAAGGTGCCACTTCAGCCATCGAAAGCAGCCGCAATCGGTTGTATGCCTTGACCAACTACCAGGAGGTAGTGGCCTCACCGAATGTAGTTAATGGTACGTTGCAAATCATTTTCCATGATGTATATGTGTTATTTGATCCTGGGTATACCCTGTCTTACGTAACACTTATGTGGCTGTTAATTTTGGGTTCGAGCCCGATGTGATTTCCAAATCTTTTTTTGTTTCTACTCTAGTGGGAGATTCTGTTATGGATAAGAGAGTGTATAGAAATTGTGCGGTCACTGTTTATGGGTGGGATACTATGGCAGACCTCGTATACTTAGGCATGGTTGATTTCGATGTTATTCTAGGGATGGACTGGCTCCATTCATGTTATGCCATGTTAGATTGTAGAACCCAAAAGGTTACTTTTTCCTTCCTCAATGAACTAGTAATAGAATGGGAGGGACATTCCTTAGCACCTAGAGGACACTTTATATCTTACCTCAGAGCCTATAAGCTCATTTCTAAGGGTTTCTTGTATCATCTTATTCGGGTTAAAGATTTGAATACCGGAAGCCTTTCTCTTTAGTCTGTCCTTGTGGTGAATGAGTTCCCAGAAGTTTTTCTTGTTGATCTCCCAGGAATACCACCTGATAGGGAGATAGATTTTGGTATTAATTTTTTTCCCGATACCCGTCCTATCTCTATTCTACCATATAGAATGGCTCCTATAAAACTGAAAGAGTTGAAAGAATAGCTAGCAGATCTTTTAGACAAAGGTTTTATCCGTCCTAGTGTTTCTCCCTGGGGTGAACCTGTACTCTTCGTGCGAAAGAAAGATGGTTCCCTCTCTATATGTATAGATTATCACCAGTTGAACAAGGTCACTATTAAAAATAAATATCCTCTTCCTAGAATTAATGATCATTTTGACTAGCTTCAAGGTGCTAGATATTTTTCAAAGATAGACCTTCGTTCGGGATACCTTCAGTTGAAAGTTAAAGAGTCAGACATTCCCAAAACAAATTTCCAAACCAGATATAGTCTTTATGAATTCTTAGTCATATCCTTCGGGTTGACTAACGCCCCTACAACCTTCACGGATCTTATGAATGGTGTGTTCCGTCAGTTTCTGGATTTGTTTGTCATAGTTTTTACTGATGATAGCTTGATTTATTCTAAGAGTAAGGAGGATTATGCCAATCACTTTCGAATCATCCTTCAGACTCTCAAAGATCATAGGTTGTGTGCAAAGTTTTCCAAGTGTGAATTCTAGCTTAATGCTATTGCTTTCTTGGGGCATATTGTGTCTAGTGACAGGATTAAGTTTAATCCCCAAAAGGTTGAGGCAGTTAGAAAATGGCCCAGACCCATGCCTCCAACCGACATTTGGAGCTTCTTGGGTCTAGCGGGGTATTACAAAAGGATCGCAGAGAGTTTCTCTTCCATAGCTACACCACTCACTAAGTTGACACAGAAAAAGGTGAAGTTTGTGTGGTCTGGCTCCTGTGAGATTAGTTTTGAGAAATTGAAAGACAAGTTGACCACTACACCTGTTCTGACTCTTCCAGAAAGTACAGAGGGTTTTTTTGTGTGCTGTGATGCATCCCGAGAGGGACTTGGGTACGTACTTATGCAGCACGGTAAAGTGGTGGCTTATGCGTCTAGGCAGTTAAAAGTACATGAGCTAAATTACTCCACCCATGACTTGGAGTTAGTAGCTGTGGTGTTTGCACTTGAAATTTGGTGGCATTATCTCTATGGAGTACATGTTGATATATTTACTGACCACAAGAGTTTATAGTATATTTTCTCGCAGAGAGAATTAAACCTCAGGCAAAGACAATGGTTGGATATTTTTAAAGATTATGACATAAGCCTTCACTACCATCTGGGAAAGGAAAATGTGGTAGCTAACTCCCTCATCAGGCTTTCTATGGGAAGCCTTTTGCATGTTGAAAAGGGGAAGAGAGAGATGGTGAAGGATATTCACCGACTTATAAATCTAAAAGTTCGACTCTTAGATTCTAAATATGAGGGAGTAGTTGTTCATGAGGTAGCTAAGTCTTCCCTTTGTGCTGAAGTTAAAGAAAAGCAGATTGAAGATCCCATCTTGATGCAGATCAAGAAAGATGTGGGTCAATAGAAGGTGATATCTTTTGAAATTGGTGGTGATGGAATTTTGAGATATCAGGGTAGACTATGTGTGCCAGTGTAGATGGGTTACGAAACAGGATACTTGATAAAGCTCACACTTCTAGGTATGCTGTTCACCCAGGCTCTGCTAAGATGTATCATGATCTGAAAACCATATACTGGTGGAATAATATTAAGCGTGATATGGCTAACTTTGTTGCCAAGTGTTTGAATTGTCAACAAGTGAAAGTAGAGCATATGAGGCCAGGTGGTACCTCTTAAGAGATAGCTTTGCCCTTGTGAAAGTAGGAGATGGTCAATATGGACTTTATCATGGGACTTTCGAGGTCCCGAAACCAGTATGATTCTATTTAGGTAATTATAGACCTGCTAAGCAAGTCAACCCACTTTCTGCCTGTGACAACCAACTATTCGAGAGATGACTATGCTAAGTGATACATCGAGGAGATAGTCCATTTGCCTGGATCACCTGTATCCATCATATTTGACCGAGTTACACAATTCTCTTCACAGTTCTAGAGATCTTTCCAAAGGGGTTTAGGTACCCAAGTAAACCTGAGTATGACTTTTCACCCTTAGTCAGATAGGCAAGCCGACCATACTATTCAGACCCTTAAAGATATGTTAAGAGC
Source organism: Capsicum baccatum var. pendulum (assembly GCA_030864225.1). Lineage (NCBI taxonomy): Eukaryota > Viridiplantae > Streptophyta > Magnoliopsida > Solanales > Solanaceae > Capsicum > Capsicum baccatum. The sequence continues at coordinate 214,258,747 of CM061555.1, forward strand.
TTGTGTGATTGACTTCAAAGGTAGTTGGGTAGATCACTTGCCATTAATAGAGTTTGCTTACAATAATAACTACCATGCCAGTATTAAGATGGCTCCATTTGAAGCTTTATATAGGAGAAGATGTAGTTCACGATAGGGTGGTACGAAGTGGGTGAGACTCAGTTATTTGGGCCTGATCTTGTTTATTAGGATATGAAGGATGTGAAAATTATTAGAGAACGACTTAAAAACAACCCAGAGTAGACAAAAATCCTATGCCAATGTTCGGAGAAGGGAGCTAGAATTTGAAGTTGGTGATTGGGTATTTCTCAAAGTCTCCCCTATGAAGGGAGTTATGTGATTCGAGAAGAAAGGTAAGCTGAATCCTCGCTATATAAGGCCATACCAGATTTTGAGAAAGATAGGTGGGGTTGTGTATGAGTTAGAGCTGCCTGTAAGTTTGGATTCTGTTAATCCGGTATTTCACATATCCATGTTGAAGAAATGTATTGGAGACCATTCATTAGTGTTTCCTGTAGATGAGGTCAAAGTGACAGACTCCTTATCCTATGAAGAAGAACCTATTGCAATATTAGATCGTCAATTTAGAAAGTTGAGGAGCAAGGAGATAACTTCGGTTAAACTGTTGTGGAAAAATAAAAAAGTTGAGAAAGCAACTTGGAAATCAGAAGATGACATGAGAGATAGATACCCAGACTTATTTGATCCGGTGAATGACAAAATGAAAGGTATAATCCTTGTCTTATTCTTTCATGGCCTTAATATTTTTGAAATCGTGCTTTTCTGTGTTCTGCGTCACCATTCGGGGATGAATGATCCCAAGGGAGTATAATGTAATACCCCGCATCGTCCATGCGTTAACTCGTGGTAAAATGCTCTTAGAGTTAAAGATTATTTTTTTTAGTGTCAGAGAGACATAGTCTCATTTTTTTTGAATTCCAAAGTAAGTAAAGTTTAAACCGTGTAAAATTTTCCTAATTTAAACTTTTTATCACATGGGAAATTTGATAAGATTTCCACCGATTTAAGATTCGTCCAAATCCGATACCCGAGCAAGAAATTATGGCTAATTTAAGTCCGAGTCGAAAAACGCCATCATTTTAGTGTTTGGCGCATCGCAGAGGGGGTCTATTTAACAATTGTCAAATTATAGGATCCTAGAGTGATTTTGGCACATCGCGCTGAAGTTCCAGGTCCCAACCAGTGGGACAACGCGGTGTCTCTGCGTCGCGGTGACCTTAAGAATCCAATTCGTCAATTTCCAGTGAGCCACCACGATTGTGGCGCATCGTGGTGGCCCATAAAATTGGGCTCCCATTTATATTTTATTCAGTCTCCTTAAGGGTATATTAAGTATTTTTCACCTCCCTTATCAGCTTAAACATGAGATTATACTCCCAAGTAACCACATTATTCATACTTTTTTCAAAAATTCACTTTCAAACAAAAAACCCAATTAACTCAAGATTCAACCGTGGCTTTTCAAAACTGAGTGAAGATTTGGAATCCCTAAACCGTAGTCTTTAAGAATCATCCATCAAATTTCTAAATTGACGTACGTGGGGTTTATCCTAAAACTACATGACCTCGTTGAAAACACCCAATTATGATTTTAAAAATCATCAAGCATGAATTTGTTAAAGGGGTTTTGAGATCCATGATTTTATTATGCTTTATACATGTTTAATGATATTTTTGTTTTGGCTTTTAGGCCTTATCCCCTTAAACTGATTTACACATATAAGTATATGTATGAAACTTGAAATTGAAGATTTGTTTGAGAGCACAAATAATGAAAATCCCTCTCTTATGATAACCTTATATTTATGATCTTATGGTGAATGATTGAAATGCATAATTCACGACTTGAAAATAGTTTACTCAAATACCATAGTATTTTGAGAATGATTTAGATATTTATGAGAGGGAGTTTCTTTATGTAAATATATTTTATTAAAAGATAAAGATTTGCATGAGATCAAGAGCTTTGACATGGACACCTTGCATCACTGAAAGTTTGACAAAGGGAGTTGCATATATGTGTTTACATGAGTTTTAAAGAAAGGTTTCATTGAAATGATTTATTGATATGGTGGTGTCGAATTTATATTTTGGAAACAGAGAGTGTAATATGCCAATAATGGCTTAGAGATGTGACTTGAAAGTCAATGGTATGACGATATCATAAGTATATATGCTATAACATAGTATGTTTTTAAGAGTTTGATTTCAGAGAATGCATGTTTTAAAGAGTTAAAATGGGCATAAAAAAGGTTAGGTGGTTACCCAAAAAAGGTTTGAGTTCAAGTAACTCTTAATCTAAAATCGTGATTTGCCAATCCAGGTATATTATTTTACGCTGGCAACGGTCGTGTGGCATAGAAGAGTCAGAGACTACAACCCTTATGGCACACTTGGGTTGGGAGATTTCCCGCCGAGTCAATGATGAATTCCATATAGCCCATAAAATTTTAGAGATGTAGGGTATACTACCTAGCGCAGAAGTAAACAAAAGAGTGTCACAGAGTTCAGATGATTTTACAGAGTCTTTCAGAAATGTCCATGAGATTTCTTACTATATGATATGTTTATGAAATGTTTTAAATTGCTCTCATATATGTTTAATATAAATTATTATTTTGGATTTTCTCTACGTACCAGTGCAATTGTATTGACCCCCTACCTCCCAGGTTTAAAGGTTCAGTCTAGGGGTTCGGCTAATTAGTAAAGTATCCAGGGAGAAGTGATCCATGCAGTGGTAAGCCTTATTTGTTCCAGATGGCCTGTCATTTCATATTATGTTATTCCTTTGTTTTGGTCTACTGGGGGTCTTGTCCCAGCTTTTCAGACAGTTATCTTTAGATCATGTAGTAGCGATTTCGTAGATTGTTCCAGATGTTGTTTAGTTGATTTCAGATTTCATTCCGTATGGTTAAACTGAATCCAGAGTATGGACATGTTTCCGTATTAGATTATAATTCCACATTTTCTTTATTTATATGAATTTTGTGTATGATTACCAGATCAGATAGAGTAGGACGTTCGGGCCTTCACGATTTGGGATGTTCGTCACGGCCATGCCCTAGTTTAGGTTGTGACAAGTATGCTATAATGGAATTATTTCATCCTCATAGACAATTTATCAAACACATGGAAAGCATAATTGGTAGATTAAATCATAAAACTTAGGGTGTGTTTGGTATGAAGGAAAACATATTTTCTAAAAAACTTTTTCCAATTTCTCATCTTTAGTTGGCTTAAAGGTTTTGGAAAATGATTTCCAAATCAACTTATTTTCCTAAATTCTAATGAAAATGACTTCTCTTCAAAAAGTAAAGAAAATATTTTCCAAAACTCTCTTTCAACGTATCCTTAAGTTGAAATATTCGCACAACTCTCAAAATCATCCATCCTTACTTTGACCCTCGATTCCCCTCCCCCACCCCCACCCCACCCCATACCACCCCTATTAAAAAATTATTTTAAATTGTTTTCTTACCTCACCCCTACCCAAAACCCAAAACCTTACCCCCTTCCAAAAAAAAAAAATTAAAAATCCAAAAAATTTTCTTACCTCCCCCATCTGACCCCATACCAACCTTCTCCTCCCTCTCTTCCCTCTATAAAAAAATGTATTTTTTAAAATTATTTTTTAAAAAAAATTTAATTTTTTCTTTAACCCACCCTCACTCCCCTACCCTAGCCCCCACCCCTTAACCCCATTCAAAAAAATATTTCAAATTTTTTTCTTACCCCATCTTTCTCCCCTACCCCCATCCCCAAAAAAATTAATTTGTTTTTTAAAAAATCAAAATTATTTTCTTACCTCACTCTTATTACCTATTTTGACAACCTCAACCCCACCTACCAATCCCCTCTCCAAAAAAATTAATATTTTTAATTTATTTTTAAAAATAAATTCAAAACATTTTTCTTATCCCACCCTTTTTATCCTATTCGTTCTCATTATTTTTGTTAAATATATACAAATACTTTTAGAAAACATATATTTATCCAATTTTCATTACGATCACACGAATATAAGTAAGAAATAACTTATTTTTCTAAAAAATATTTTTCCTCCTTCATATCGAACTCACCCTAAAAAAATATTTTTGAGATCAAAAATTATTTTTCTAAATTGTGTTTGTACGCTTTAGCTAAACACTAGAATGTATGTTATGAAAAATATTTTTCATTCACCAATCAAGTACTATAAAATATTTTCCAGAAAATATTTTCCATCCACCAACCAAACATAGGAAAACAAGTAAGAAATTAACTTGTTTTTCAAGAAAACATTTTCCATGGAAATCATTTTTCTTCATACCAAACACACCCTTAGGGTTGACATGATTACAACTATAAACTTGCTCATTGAAGGGCTTATCATGAATATCATGTAGTTCAACATATATTAGGATCAATTATTGGAACTTGTAATCTAGATCATGGATTAAAATCAAAATAACATCATAGACACCTTAATCACTTTGTAAATAACATCATCGACACCTTAATCACTTTGTAAATTCAAGGGTTTATCAAGATAATCAAATATTCTTCACACTTGCTATTCAATTTCAGAAAAACATGCACTTAAATCATAGATTGAGACCCAACTAATATCATGGACATTAATTCAATCTAATTCAAACATGGAAACCATAAATACACAATCTTTGTACTTCAAAAAAAGATTGTTGAACTTCATGGCTGGAAGGGACCCATGAATGAACATCTAACATACCTAAATTTTGTGAGTTTTCTTGGAGTTATTGGAGAGATTCTTTGGATTGGCCTTGATTTCTTGAATTAGAGTTTTTGCCTCTTGACAGAGAATGATTTTGTTCTTGAGAGAAAGTGAGGAAAAATGACATAATAGGGTATTTAGGGCATAATTTCATGTTTAAAGGATGATCTGAGTTATGGGAAACATCTAAGTTGACCTTGGGATTTAAAATTCCATAACTGGAATGTAGATTAAAACCTCACCACGATGCGGTGATTGGGTCATCGCTATATCTACTGCAGTGTGGTGGAATTGTGGTGACTCACTGGTTCATGACAATTGTTAATTTGAGCCTCACCACGACGCGGGACAATCATGGTAAGCTACTGCAATTTGACAAATGCCAAAATAACCTTCAGCGCGACGAGATAGAGAGCTTATCGCGATACTCATCGCGACACGGCCTAATTACAGTGAGCCACTATTTTTACATAAACTTGTCCTAACATTTAGCAGAACTTTTCTAAGTCGAGGACCCCTTATTAAGCTTTAACGGACTGAGCTAAGCTTTGGATTTTATGGGGTCTTACAATATCTCCCTCTTGGGAATATTCATCCTCGAATGAGACTGACTAAGATGGAAGAAATGATAAACTGAGAGTACATACTAGAAATGCACAACTGAATGATGACTACATGACTGAAACTGCTGATATCCTGAGTTTTCCATACAGAATATGCATATCTAAATGCATAAATACATGGCTGAAGGTATTTGATAAGCTGGGTTTGTACACTGAACATGCATATCTGATGGATGAGTACATGACTGAAAATGATTCATGATTGCATGACTGAATATACAATGGTAACTGATACCAAGTTTATAATTATATCTTGAACATGGAACTAGGTAAAGCTAAGAAAGACTGTTCTCCTAAGCTGAGAGTACTAATGAACCTGAGATCATTTACTAAACATAAATATATGGGAGCGTGAGAGCATAACTGGGTCTAAAACGTGATACATGGATTGAATATCATGAACTGAACTGATTCCTTGAATACATGCCATGACACAGGAATGGTCATATGACTGAGATTGGAATGAGAAAGTCAACTTGTGGGTACTCATTCCTCCTAACTGGATCTTGCTACGTAAAGAGAAACTGAAAGGTTTAGGACATGAAAGCTCGGGGGTTTTAGTGCATCTCCCCCTTAGGATACTATGCCTTCGAGGAACGCTGACTTGGCTGAGATACTAAGGAAAAGTTGAGACGATGCACGGGGCACCTATGAACTAAATTATAACTGAATATCTGGGATCTAAAACTGAGGCATGATGTATGAACTAGGATGAACTCGTAACTACTAGGATGCTCTATCTTGGAATAGTCATATTCATGAAACTTCAGATCGTACAACTAGATGGAAAGATGGGAAACGATACGAGCTTGCCCGCCTGACTTCTAAACTAAACTAAATTCTTGGATTTACTAGCTAACTTATGAAGAAAACTTACACTCTACTTGAGAGTTACTTTGACACTCTTTCTGTAAGGTTCTAATGACTTTAGGGAGCAAGGGATCTTTTCATGAACTGAATAAAATATCTGAGTAAAATCACAATTTGGCTAAAATTTTGTAACATAAGGCGAGGCCTATGAAACTTCATCTAAGATAGAGTTGATAAGTCTTATGCACTGTAACTACAAACTTTAAAGCTTAGACATATTCATCGAATACTCTCTCAAAAATACACTCCACCTTAGTATGACACTTCACCTGAGACTAATGAAAATATTCATATGGGCGCTGAGCATGAAGGCTAAAACATGCTAACTTATCTAATTATAACTGATAGCTAAATACTGGGCATGTAAGACTGAATTGTACTTAGTCTGAATAACTGGAGTGAATTTTGCTACTAAGTTCAAGCCTACTCAAATCTCCAAAATATATCTAGCCACTTACACATCAACATGACATTTAAGCCTATCTTCATGACTAAAGCCTCATGTAAAACAAGTATGCAACAATCTTTTCTTAACATGAAACATTCACTCTCTCCTATCTAAGAAACTGCTCATCACTAAAGAGGGTTAACTGAAAGGTTAAAACATGGGGACCTGAAGCATGAATGGACACTATACTGAACTTGGAACTTGACTGAAGCCTGAGGAATAGAATATCAACATCATGAGTTTATCAAGGGGTCTACACGGAGAATATACATGACATACTTTGAATTTAGCTGATCATTAGGAGCGTAACATGAGTCATGGGAACTGAGCATACTGTAAGGCATGAGTACATAACTCATGAGTTTCATGACATGAGTTGGCATTTCTGTATTTATGGAACATAAATCGTAGCACTAAGTGAACTAGAACTCCATTATACTAGGAACTATAGGCATACATGATTTTCGTTAATGTATAAATCATGAGTACTGACAATGCTGACATCACTACTAAAATCTAAAAGCCTGACTTGGTCACTCATTCTACCATCTCCCCTTTAGCTTAAGGTCATTATTCTAATGTTCTGAACCACTTAATCAACAAATCTAAACTAAACTATCACTACTTTACTCTAGAGAATGAGGTAGACACTAAGGAGAGCTCTTCTAATATTTCGGGTGTGACTCTAAAGTTGATGGTTATATAGGGTTTACAAAGGAAGAGAAGCCTCAGAATTTAACTAAGCATAAAGTTAAAGATGAAAGACTCAAAACATACCTATAACTATATTAGGAGAACTTCCCTGATCATGGCAAGACTAGAGTGCATAAAATCTATTTTAGCATTGACCACTAGTGGTACTGGAAGTGACACCCTACTGATTTGGGTGACCATATTGAGCTAAATAACGATTGTGCTGACTTCGTGGACCAACCTTTGGATATTCTCAGACTCTGTGACCTAACTCGCCATATCCAAAACACACATCACTGCCCGCTCTACACACTTTCTTATGGTTTTTACCATATTCTTCACAAAATGGATTAGTACGAACACCCTTTCCATGACCTTGTGATGTAGATCCTCGTGCTCCATCTTGACTGACATTATTAGACTTAGATACTGGTGCCTGGACTGAAAGTGGAACTGGTGCTGAGAATGTCTGATGGAACTGAGAACGGTTACTACCCCTTGATCTTGGAGTAGAGTTATTTGTTCTAGCCCTCTTATTCTTTCTATGCTCCCCTCTACCATTCTGCTGAGTGCAAGTCAAATGACTAGATAGTACAATAGTCTGCAAATTGCTCTGAGAAACTACTGAATAATTTAAGGTAGTAAAAATGGTTCTAAATTTAGCGTGAGAGAAATGCTCATGTAGGGGATCTGCCTGAACGCGAGAAGGAGCTGACTGGTCTTTATTACTCCTTTCATTAGCTTCTGTGAGAGGCATGTTCTGAAAGAATAAGGAAGATATAAATTAGACTAAGAGTTTAAATTGATCTCATGCTCACTCACACGACATGAATACTGAAAGAAGCTAAACTTTTCCTCAAACATCTCATTGCCTCCTGTCCATAAGTGTGGCACACTACACACCTATGCACAAGACTCTACTTGATGCAGCTTTCAGACTCCCTAGGACTTTATTGAACCTTCGGCTCTGATACCAAGTTTGTAATTCCCCGAGAGTACACCCTGGGTGACACACAATACTTACGACACCGATGGACCACAAGCTAACCCATGACTGATATATGCTATGAGAACTGTCTAATAATCATAAAATAAATGCGGAATTTGGATGAATTGTCATAAGGTTCAGAATCTAAATACTGATAAAGTGTAACAACTAAAATAACAATTTGTAAAACTAAATACTTTCTGACAACTAGTCTAAAAAGCCTCTAACTGAAACTATTTGAAAGTAGAATTGATGGGACAATCCCCCAACTAACTCTCTCTACTGAAATACTGAGTCTACTAAAATACTGACATAAAGAATATCCTTGATAGATAGCGATTCACTTCTAAATCTACTGTTGGCTGAATCTGAATCTGTCTATGCGCGGTTGGGAACCGAAGTGTCCGAGCCTATGATATAAGATATCATAACTAAGAGAAAGTATACATCAGTACATGGAATGTACTGGTATGCTAGATGAGGTAGGGTTGAATGCAAGGGTTCATATGCATGAACAATACTGACTGAATAATATAGAGTAACTTAATATGAGAGTACATGATAACTAAAACTACTATAACTATTAAGTATAAAATACTATGCATGTACGTAAATGTATACTGTAACTAATCTTTTCTGAAGCTAAGTACTGAATTCTGATAACTGAGTTACAAATACTAATTGACTATATCTAACAATCTTGATTCTATAGAACTAAACTAAATTCTATACTAAGACTAAAACCAAAACTGTGGAAGGTAATTATCTAACCGACATGCCCCTTTCTAATCTAATTAGGGTCCAACCTGTAACCCTAGATGAAAGAGTGCTAATATCATGCCATGGGTACTAAAAACTACTGTAGAGTCAGTCCTAATATAGTTGGTGACCCTTGAGATCATTCCTAAACTAATGGGTGATCCCTGAGTATGTCAGTCCTATCTAACGGGTGGCATCTTATAACCTATGCTGGATACGTAGTTTTGAAACTTAAGGATTGCTTCTAGAGACCCAGTCCTAACTAACGGGTGGCCCCCATCCCTAGGCTCTCTTGGTGATGAATCCTACTCTAATCTGAAAAACACTAAATTGAGTATACTGAACTGGATTGGACTGATACTGAGATTACTGAGCTTTCCTAAGTTCTGTAACTAACTAAGTTCTAGTGAGTTCTGTAATGGGTTAAGAGTACTACTGATCGTGATATGACTGATACTATTTTGTAACTGACACTAGCTCTAGATAAACAACTAAATTATCGGGTATTAAATACTCCCAGGACTTGATAGCATGAAAAGTAAAGCAAAGCGTAAATTTGAATAACATATAAATGTTCACTTGGTCATAATTCATTCATAGAGACATTTCATCAAAAACTTGTAATGCATTAACTTATACATAAATGGAGAACACATGTTATCATGCTATACTGACATTATTTCATTCTCATAGATAATTTATCAAACACATAGAAATCATAATTGGTACTTAAATCATAAACACTTAGGGTTGACCTGATTACAATAATCAACTTGCTCATTGAAGGGCTTATCATGAATATCATGTCGTTCAATACATATTAGGATCAATTCTTGGAACTTGTAATCTAGATCATGGATTAAAATCAAAATAACATTATAGACACCTTAATCACTTTATAAATTCAAGGGTTTATGAAGATAATCAAATATTATTCACACTTGCTATTCAATTTTAGAAAAAAAAAACACTTAAATCATGGATTAATACCCAACTAATATCATGAACATGAATTCAATCTAATTAAAACATGGAAATCATCACTATACAATCTCTGTACTTTGAAAAAGTATTCTTGAACTTCATGGTGGAAGGGACCCATAAATGAACATCTAACATACCTTAATTTATGAATTTTCTTATAGTTCTTGGAGAGATTCTTGGGATTGACCTTGATTTCTTGAACTAGGGTTTTTGCCTCTTGAGAAAGAATGATTTTATTCTTAAGAGAAAGTGAGGAAAAATGACATAATAGGGTATTTAAGGAATAATTTCATGTTTAAAGGCTGATCTAAGTCATGGGAAAAGTCTAAGTTGCCCTTCGGATTTAAAATCCCATAACTGGAATACAGATTAAAGCCTCACTACAACGTGGTGACTAGGTCATCGCTATATCGACTGCGAAACGGTTGAATTGTGGTGACTCACTGGTTTGTGACAATTGTCGATTTGATCCTCACCATGATACGGGGCAATCACGGTGAGGTACTGGAATTTGACAAATATAGAAATGGCCTTCAGCGCGATGCGATGGAGGGCTCATCACGACACTCACCGCGACGCGGCCTAATCGTGGTGAGACAATATTTTTACATAAACTTGTCCTAATATTTATCTGAACTTTTCTAAGTCGGGGACCCCTTATCAAGCTTTAATAGACTGAGCTAACCTTAGAATTTTACGGGGTCTTACCACAGTGAAGGCTACAATTGATCTAATGGCTTCAAGCCTAGCCAGTGGTGTAAATATTAATCAGAGTCAATTCCTTTTTCTTTGTTGTATCCTTAGACCAACAACCTTTCCTTGTTCCTTATAACTTCTCCATTTTCATCAAGTTCATAAATGTAAACCTATTTAGTTCCAATCACTATTTTGCCTTTGGGTGGAGGAACAATGTATCATACCTTACTTCTTTTAAATTGCTGGAGCTTTTCTTGCATGGCCAGAATATAATCTTCATCGAGAAGAGATTCATTCATTTTCTTTGGCTCAATTATTGACAAAAATACCTTGAAATCACATAAGTTTTTTCCCTAATCTGGTGGTAATTCCAAATGTTAAATCAGTAAGAACATTATCAAGAAGATGAGAACTCTAATATTTGGAGTGTAAGTTTAGTGATGTGTAACAGAAGGATGACGTGGCTATGAAGCTGGACTCTCAAGCCATTCAAAAGAGGAAGCATTTCAAGCATCTAGGGTCTATGATTCAAGGCAATGGGGAGATTGATGATGATGTCATGATCGTATTGGGTAAGGGTGGTTGAAATAGAGGCTTTCTTTGGGAATTTTATGTGATGAGAAGGTTCCCCCAAAGCTTAAAGGTAAGTTCTACAAAGTGGCAGTCCAACCAGCTATGTTGTATGGAGCAGCGTGCTGGCCAGTTAAAAACTCCCATATTCAAAAGTTAAAGGTAGCAAAAATAAGGATGTTGCAATGGATGTATGGTCAGACCAGGAAAGATAGAGTGAGGAATGAGATTATTTGAGAGAAGGTGGAAGTGGCTTAGGTAGAGGACAAGATGCGAGAAGTGAGGTTACATATGAGGAAGGGATCTGGTGCTCTAGTGTGGAGATGTAAGACACTTGCTATGGATGATTTTAGGTGGGGTAGAAAAAGGCTAAAGAAATATTGGAGAGAGGTGATTAGGTATGATATAGAGCAATTGTAGCTTACATAGGACATGACCCTTGATAGAAAGGTGTGGAGGATGTAAATTAGGGTAGAGGGATAGGGGTGGGAGTGCATTGGTAACAGTAGGGGGCATTTTTTATTTGTTTCTGAAGTTTCTTTTTCGTGGGTGGAGTGTTGTCTATGGTTTTAGATATATAGTTTTTATTAGTATCTTGTGGCTCTAGTATTATCTTATGGCTAGCGTTGTTAGTTTATTTTGCCTGTACAAGTTTATATTCATTTATGTTTTGTGTCTACTATATTGTTATTGGTCATAAGTTGGGGGTCTATCAGAAACATCCTCTCGACTTCACATGAGGTAGTGGTATGGTCTGCGTACACTCTACCCTCTCCAAACTCCACTAGGTTAGAATACACTGGGTATGTTGTTGTTATTGTTGTTTTTGTCCCTTTTGAGGTTCCAGTAGTATGCCTAACAACATTTGCTGGTATGGATGGTCAAGGATTTCTGAATTCATTTCCCTCCTATCAATGTTCTCTCATTCATAGTAGGTGAAACAGGTGGCATAACCTATTCCATTGACTCTTGTTATTTTACTATATCCTTGTCACTTTCAACCTGTATGTTAGTATTAAGAGTAATACTGGATTTATCAAAAACAATATGCACACTCTTCAACATAGTTTGTTCTTTTGTTTAAGACCCTATAAGTTTTTCTATGTTGTGAGTATCCTAGAAAAACTCCCTCTTCACTCGTACCATCAAACCTTCCTAGGTTGTATTTTCCATTATTATAAATGAAACACTTACAATCAAAGGTCCTAATATGAGAGATATTAGGCTTCCTTCTCTAAAGCAATTCATAAAGATTTTTTTCTAGGAGTGGCATAGTTATGCACCTATGTACAATGTAACAGAGTAGTGATGGCTTCTGTCTAAATATTTTTTTTCCAGATTTATTGTAAACATCATTGTTCTATCCATATAATCTAAGGTCTTATTCTTTATTTCCACTATTCTATTTTGTTGCGGTGTCCTATGGGCAGAGAAATTATGGTCTATTCTATGAGTGGAGTAGAATTCCAAGAATCTATTGTTCTCAATTTTTATTGCATGGTCTGATCTGATAGAGACTAAAGGAACCCTAGCTTCTTTTTTTTATTTTTTAATCAAAGATAAAAAAACAGCCATCAAAGGCAGTTTCTTTAGTAGTTAAGAATAAAATCCATGTGAATGTGGAATAATCTTCCATAATGACATTGACATACCTTTTGACTCCTCTGCTTCTTACCCTAATTGGTCTACAAAGGTTCATATGGACCAGTTTAAAGCACTTGGTTGTACTTACATAATTCTCTATTTTGAAAGAATACCTTACTTGCTGCCCTCTTAAACAGGCACTACAAATCTTGCCATCTTTGAACTTAGCCTTAGGCAAACTTATAACTAGGTCATTTGAAGCAAGTTCGTTCAACTGTTTCAGACTTATTTTGTTCCAAAGTAAGGGATAACAATAAATTTCACTAAGGCATATGATATAAGTTCTTGAAAACCCCATGATATCAGCTTTATACGTATTCTAATTTCTATTAGAAATAAGAAAAATTTTCTTTGTATCTAGGTTTTGACCATTTAACCTGTAGAAGTAAAAGTTACCTTATTCCTTTTATCATAGAGTTGAGAGATACTGAGTAGATTATGGTTCAACTATCAACATAATACATTTCTTCCAATGCCTTTGATTTAGTTCTTCTAACCTTACCAACACCAGTAATAGTTCTCTTTTTACCATCTCCAAATAACATATTTCCCCCTTTTGAATGAGGTGAGTGAAAAAATTTTTGTTTGTCTTTGGACATATGTCTGGAGAAAGTACTATCTATATACTAATACCTCTTGACTCCTTTAACTTTCACTTGTAAAATAGTTTAAGTGTTAGTTTTAAAAGCCTAGACAAGCTTGGTTCCTTTCTTATGATCAACTGGATGAATGGAGCTTCTTTTTGTTATGTAGGCTACAAGTTGGTGGACCTATTTCTATTTATATATCTGAAACTATTTTCTTTTGTCAGTTTTATGTTCTTATTCCTAAAACCATTTGCAACTGGACATTTAGTGGTGGGATGTCCCACACTTGTTTTTTTGTGAAGGCCTAAGCCTGTCTTTTCACTGTGAGTTCTACCTAACAATTTTATAATTCTATAGGACCGAGACAATCTATTTGCTCTTTCAAGATCTAATTTAGACTTGATTCTTCTAGATTCTACTTTCTCATATTTTCTTTTTCATTAAAAATTTCATTTTTTTCATTACTTAAGCTCAAGCTCAACCTTTTGCTAATTTTCACTCAAAGTTATTTTTCTTTTTCCAGAAATTGACAACTGCAAGATTTCTTTTTTTTAGCTCTAGGTTGGTTGAACCAAGTTGATCCACCCATTCTTTTAGGCTACAATTTTCTGTAATGGTGGCAGTCTTGCATGTCTCAAGATCAATGTATTCAAACATTAGACTTGCAAAAACACTAAATAATTGATCCCTATCAAAAGTTAGATCTCAAAACTCAATTAGAGCATTCATCAAAGAAATGAGTTTTTATAAAGAAAATATGAAACTAGCCTATTAGATCAAGAATACTTACCTCAAAGTTGACTTCTTCTTCTTCTTAAATGTCTAAATCGCCAATTGACATGAATAAAGTTTCATCTATATTTTCATCATTGGATTCTTTATAGTCTGACCCCATGCAACTATTATTGTGTAAGATACTTTTTCCCTTTTCTTTGGGTCATTTTTCTCATTTAATTTAGACTTTTTTTCTTTTATTTCCTTTTTCCACTCAATCTCTCAAAGTTGACAATCCTTAATTATGTGATCAATCTTTTCACGCTTGTAACATCCAACTTGAGACCGATCATTGAACAATTTCTTGATACTTGTTCCTTTATTGCCATATCCTTTTCCTTTCTTAAAGAACGTAATTTTTTTTTCTAGAAATGCTACTTGTTCGTTATCAGGGTCAAAATAATCACTATCAGACGCCTTAAGTCCTAGAGACTTATCCTTAGACCCTTCCCCCTTCTTGAAGTTATCCATGTTCATTTCTTAGATTTTCAAGTTTCCAACCAACTCATCAAGGGTAATAATGGTGATATATTTTTCTTTCCGTATCACAGTCACCTTTACATCCTAGTTGGCTTTAGGAAGGAACCACTAGACTTTATCAATCTGTTTCTCAGTCGTGAGAACCTTTCCAAGAGATGACAATTCATTGACCAAGGAAGTAAATCTAGTAATCATATCTTGCATTGACTCTCCGTCCTTCATCTTAAGAACCTCATATTCAACTAATAACATCACAATATCAAATTTCCTCATTTAACTGGTTCCCTCATCAGCATTGGACACTACATCCTAAATTGTTTTAGTTGTAATGCATTCAAACACTGTATTATACTCATCCAGTCCCAATCCACACACTAAGATGTTTTTAGCTTTGACATTCATTAAGTGAGATGAGATGTTCAGTGGTAAAATCACTTCTCACTTTCCTCGCTTGTTCTCCATTCTCTATCTTCATTTTGACACCCAACTTTGACCTCTCTATACCTTACTTAGGCTGTTATTTTACTACTACCTCCATCCTATTTTATGTGTCGCTATTTGATCGGGCACGGAGTTTAAGAAATAAGAGATGACTTTATAAAGTTTACAAAATTGACCCTCTTAAAGTTATTTTAATATTTACCTTTAGTTATCTTTTCTTAACAAGTGGGACTCACTAAGAACAAAATGGGAATGGTGTCATTAAATAATTACCAAATAAGAAAAGGTGACATTCTTATTAGTACGGATCAAAAAGAAAATGACGACACATAAAATGGGACGGAGGGAGTATATTATTTTTTTTATATTAATTTTCTTTATGTATTACATTTATTATTAAATAAATTACACATGTTATGCTTATTTTAATACATTTATTATATATATGTGTGTGCGCGTGTGTTATTGTCATTTATTATGACATTCCTATAATATATTTTTGTTTATGATTGATTTAAGGATAACATTTTTGTCATGATATTTTATTATTATTATTATTATTATTCTAGCATTTCTTAAAATTCATTCATGATTTACAGGTACCTAATTTATTCCAAATTATTGTTATATACATAATTTATTTATAGTTAATTTAAGAATAGCGATTTTGGGATGTTTGATTAATTTTTGTTGTTGTTGTTGTTGTTGTTGTTGTTGTTATTATTGTTGTTGTTGTTGTTGTTGTTGTTATTATTATTATTCATCTATTGAGTTATTATCAAATTTATTAAATAGCAACCCCGTTCAATTCATTTTTCCAATTCATCTAAATTCTAGTCAATTTCCACCCAATTTGTGTTAATTCTAGCCTGAATTGAGTTTAATTTAACTAGATTTTAAATACCACGACATTTCAATTGACCCACTCTTGACCCTTCTCCTTAATTTTTGTCCCATTCGTTCATATCATATCATCACTGACTGAGATAAAGTCCTCTTCTTATTTCCCTCTTTAATATACTAACCTTATAAAGCACTAAACCTAAAATCATTTCCCCTGCACCAGCCCTGCCACCCATACCAAACCTCTCTTCTCCTCACCGCCCTCACATCTCCTCTAAGATCGTCATCCGCCACCACCATAACTCCTGCCACCATGGATGGTGAAACACCTATCATTGTCTCCCACTTCACTCTCCTTCCCATATTGCTTTCATCTCCCGATTCTATTTTTCATTCGCTGGAAGTGATAACCCATGAGCTTCCATGATAATACTACCAAACAGACCGATGCTCCATTCTCAAGGGTCAGAAGCTCCGTGATTTGTTATTTGGGGAAGAGTGGTCAGATTGTTATTGATATATTTTGGTTTGGTTGCTTTATGGTTTATATTTTAAATTGTTATTTTGCTTATGGATTACTCTAGTATCTAAGTTTGACTGGAACTTCTCTCAAAAGTTCGAGGTAAAATAAATTCTCTATTCGACATAATAAAAACGTGTACCTTATGGAGCCTTACTGTCATGACCCAATTTTGCAGGTCATGATGGCGCCTACTAAAACCCACCAGCAGGAAATCCAACCCGTAGTCTGAAACTAATAGTAGTGGACTACCAACAAAAATGGAGGAATAATGCAGAACAAATGAAATAAATGACTAAAATACATAAGATAGTCCTAAAACCTGGTTGAATTAGTAAAAGATCTTCTAATGCAATAAGACTTACAAAATTAAGAACAAAATAAATATACTGATACAACCCATGTCTGAATACAATATAGAGACTAGTCTAGTATATAAGAGGGAGAATAACAATACTTCAAATGCCAGGAGCTTACCCTATGTCTCTGAGCCATAGCTGCTCTACATGACGCATAGAATAATGATGAGAATCTATACTATAATATACAGCCTACCAAAGTGTAGTATGAGTACCAACACGTGGTACTCAGTAATCAAATGTCGACTGATTTCCAAAGATAATGCAAATATAAATAGTATTCAAGCAGGAATGTAAACTGCACCTAAATATCAAGCAAACTACATAATAAAGAAAAGGAAACCATAAGGATAACTATTCTATTCATATCTAAGCAACTAACATAATAATCTAACAAAAGAAGTAGGATAAGTTACCCTATTCCAACCATACTCTAAGACCCTAGCACTATACCGTATATCATTAACCAATATGCGAGTAAAGAGAGGAATAATAATATGTGTAGTAGTATACAAGGCAAATGAATGGATATACAACATGAGTAAATGAAAAAAGGGAGGGATATGCAGTAATACCATAACTACTATAGATAGATACATATACATAACAACGCTAACTCAAGGGTCCAAGATAAATAACCAAACTAACATCTCCAGGCCTCCTAATCATAGTCGGAACCAGTGGTAATATAATATGGGTCTCTAATCCATATGTCCGAACATGAGATAATCACTATAAGAAAGCAACCATAAAGAACGGAATTAGAATACCAGGTCTAAACTAATAATGCCTAACCAAGGAATAATCATGTGTAATAACATAACCTTAAGGTAAGAGAATCAGAATCATACCTCAAATCTCAATACCAGTCCAATAATCAACTGCCATAAACCAATCATAATAACTACAATAATGTAATCAACTAGTCCTGACAAGCAATGCTGAATCGGGCATCTCATAAACCTCGCCATAGGCCCAAAAGGTTCAATTAACACACAACACACAACAAGCCATACTCTTCATCTTTACATATGCAACCCCCTATAAGGCAATGCACATGTATGAATGAATGCAAGGAGAATCCATAACACTATAACCACTATATCATCATCAATTGTCGGACTTGAACCAAAACTTATATCATCAATATAATCACCAATATACTCTATCCAGTATCATATATATATATATATATATATATATATATATATATATATATATATAATGTATGGCTAGGACCGTGGCTGAAAGAGTATAAGTTCGTAAATCCATTGTCCTGGGTAAACTTTCGGACTAAATCATCATAGAAGTGTAGAAAAGGCTGAAATCTCTCACAAAGTGTTGAAAGGATTGAAATCTCTCACTACTGGGATAAATAGTAGTAGCAAAAATCATGGACCGGAATCTATCTCTATCAACTCTCTAAATCATCATTTTTAGTATCAAGGGCTCGTGATTTACTCATTAAAATGGTAGGATTCTTGTTATGAAGAAATTCATTTTTAAGGTGAAAAGTGGAAATAAATTCCTTTCTTGGAAAAAGAGTAATAAAATCGTATTTTATTTGGAATCGTATTATTTATCATCTAGGTGATCATGATTATACCAAATTTATGCATTCCATATCCAGTATTCAAATAATATGATTATATGCATTAATATGTCTGTAAACTACTACCATTTCATTTACAAGGATAGAATACTTCTAGAAATCCAAACAATATCATAAGCACGACCTTGGGCCTAATATACCCGGGATAACCATGACATCATAATTTGGGAAAAAACCACTACAATATACAAAGTCACGTATCCACCTTATAATAGAGGTTCATTAGTCTCATCTATGTGTAATAGGCTGTCATACGAATATAAGTCTATAAAGCTAACACAAGCTTGGCCAAAGATGGGTTGCAGGGTCTAATCCTCAAAATTCATTTTCTACAAGCTTCTACCATGGGATAGGATAAGGTATCTACATCCACTTCAAGATAAATAATCCATGATTAGCCCTAAGATATCAATTCCATCATGAACATGAGCAACTATGTTAAATTCACCTAGGTTACAATTTCAAGATAGCTTAAGCCGTCCAGCTAAGACTAATAATACCAATCACGCTTCGAATACCTAAATCCCATCCCATATATAGCATAATATCATAATTATACTATGAATTAGCTCTATCTATAAAAAAAGGTAATTGGATTATAGATGTATAATAAGTATTTCAGCTTAAGGGTAAAATACCCTTCTAGCCCGCAAACTCACAATTTAGGATAAGTCAAAGTGTTCTTCCTACAATCACATCCTAATACCCCCATCTAACATGTAACATATATAAACACCATCCCAAGAAGAAGAGTAGACAGAATCCTACCTCAAAGTCGAACCACAATTATTGCATTATCCACAAATCATCCGTCTTCAATTCATAATCCCGAACGCCATTACTCTATCAAAATCTACATATTGCTAAGAGTAAAACAAGACTTATATTGCTATATTAAGGGTCGGGTCAAATTTTGGGTCAAGAATGGGCTCGCGGAGCCCACAAATTGAATCCGAAATTGAACTCATCATGAGGTCCCTTGAAGGACAAAGAAGTTGTACTCAAAGTTGAACACAAAAGGAGCACAACTCGAGTCTCAAATCAACCCTCAAAGTTTTGGAATTCAAGCCCTAATTTCTAAGAATTTACTAAGAATTAGGATAGAAATTGAAGGAAAAATTAAAGGACAATGATCAAGATGAGTTAGGTTAGCTTACCTTAACCTATGTGGATAATTTCCTACTTTTTCCTTTCTTTGAGCTCTTAATTTGGTGTAAAAACGGTGGAAGAAGTCATAGAAAATAGGATGGGGAAGAGGGCATTTAAAGGTTACAAGTGCTGCTAGAACGGACACCTGGGAGCTAAAGCGCCTACCGCTTAAGTGCCTACCACTAAAGCGACAACTCGACTGCTAAACCAATCTGCGGAAATAATCGGCGCCACTAAAGCGGCCCCAGTGGCACTAAAGTGCACCACCAATAGTTGGCCAGAGTCGCTAAAGCAGCCCAAGGGAGCTAAAGTGACCTAATAGGCGCTTAAGCGGTCCTATCAGGTGCCATGAACCAGATTTTGCTAAGTCCTGAATAGACTTTGATCGATTACTCGTGATTCGTTTGAAAGCTCGTACACGTAAATAAATTATGCTACCATACAAAATTTGACATTTCCGATTCAATAGAACCATCGATACTTTCATATGAGGTCATTTAGACTAAATGTGGGGCTCAAACCTATAGTTCTAATTTTTATATAATCCGTCCAATAGCCCAAAACGAGGTCAGAAACTTCGAAACCTAAACCAAGGCTCCCCCAAGCCTAAAATCAATGTTCCGGAGTTGGTGGTTCTTTCGGGATTCTCATCCAGGATCGTCTATTAGGAGTTTTGATCCGAGGCCATATCCTAAATAATGAAAGCTCCAAACTAGGAAAATGAACATAAAATCCAAACAAACTATTCGATAACCAAACCGACTATTTTGAAAAGTCATAAATGACCTATAGCCACTGTGGAAAGGCTTGAAATGCCAAAAATGCATAAAAATCAAGGGAATAACCTAGAGGGTCATTACAATATCCACTACTAAAAGAATTTCCGTCCGCAAAAGTTAATGGATAGAGAGATTATGAAAGTTCAAATGAATGAGGTACTGAGTTAGCATGTTCCGAGCATGACTCCCTAGATAACTTCCATGAAAAGATAACAATTCAAAGGAATTTTACCACATGTATACCTTTTTTAACTAGCTTTTTTTCTTTCCTTCTAAAACAACCAAGACTCAACCTCAACCACCAACTGGCCACCAACTTAATCAAGAAAGGCTGATTCACCTAAATCTAAAACCAAGACACAGTGATACCATACCAATACCATCACAACCAAGAAAAAACTCATCCAAGACTAAGGCAATCCCAAGCATAAACCATGCAACCAATCCCAGAATCAAAATATAACTTTCTTTTGCCTATCCAAACCTACTACCTACTCCAACCCAAGAGGAAAGTCACCCGACTCCTGTCTGCGCAATTCCATCACACTAACTTCGAAGAACAAAAGCTGATCCACCAAAAATCCATACTAGAAAGCATAAGAACAAGCTCATAAGGCGCTACCTGGACACATAAATAGAGATAATCAAGGGCTGCAATCTATGCAAATGCTATAACTAGTCTGGATGACCATCAAAATGGGAAACAAAAGTCTTATGCATAATTACTCACTACTAAATGATTTGTTTCAGGATGTCCCATTAATAGAGAATAAAGCCATGCAAAATCCAGCTCAAGTATCCTACTCCCACTGAATAAGTCATCCAAAATCTCGGTGAAAGATAAAACTCAAGGTTAAAGTTGAAGAAACCAATACCGTGCCAATGGACTACCATTTGCACACCTATAACCACAATCTATCTGAACTGAAGAAGATTGATAATGTAGAATAATGGTAGGCTTAGTTAGTCTAAAGGTGATCAACTGAGACAAATTTGAAATAAAGGCTATGCCCAAGCTTTATAACTTCCCACTGAAATCTCAATACCAAGGCTGAATCGCTCGATCTCAATTGCCCAAACCAAATTTAAAGATGGACAGTAATCTATATTACAAATTCATCAGAACCTTTAAATCACCATCCTAAGATGGACAGTAATCTATATTACAAATTCATCAGAACCTTTAAATCACCATCCTAAGGTGTCAAGTTTAAAACTAAGCCAACTAGTCTGAACTAAGGTCAATTAGTCAAATAGACCTTACTATCCAAATCAGACATATCCTTATTGGATTATGTCATGCCAAAATTAAAACATAGTTGAAGAACAAAAATCACAACAGAGGATAAATCACTAGCTAAAAACATAAACAACAGACCCTATATCCACTAGACGACATAAAATGTAGTTGCAGAATAATAATCATAAGGAAGGATAAATCACCGACTAAAAACCCAAACAACCAACTCTATATCTACTAGAGGGCATGAAACGTAACTGCAGAAAAATAATCACAAGGGAGGATAAATCATCGGCTGAACACACAAGTAATTAACTCTATATCTACTAGAGGCCACAAAACATAGCTATAGAATAATAATCACAAAGGAGGATAACTCATCGGCTGAAATATCCACTAGAGGGCATAAACCACCAAAGCATAATCCAAAACTCACCAAGGACACAAACCATACTAGAGATAGCCAAAGTTCCAACAACTTAGAGAAACACAACTTTAAATGAGAACTAGTAAATCAAATACTCTATCTCAACAAAGAATACCCATATATACTTAACACCAAGGAGAAGCACTTCACAAAGTCTTAGAAAAAATTATGAAATAAGGATTTCCTGAATCTCCCAAGTAGGAAAATCTTAACTCAATAAACCAATGATCACATCACCGAGGAAGAAAGTACCAATCTCGACACTAATTACAAGATCAAGACCACTATTGAAAACTGAATTAAGCAACTCAAGATAAAGAGTTTCTGATATGCCAACTTAAGAAGTGGTCATAGAAAAGATCATATATCTCCAACACTCTAACTCTACTAGAGTAAGAACCATATTATAATAAGAACAAAGTGTCCAACTCCACACTGATACTAAGATCAAAGCTATTACTAAGAGAAGAACCCGAAAAACCTAAAAGATGGATCCAAAACCTCCTGACATCAAAATCAAAACCACTACCGAGTGATGAATTAGTCAAATTAAAAGAACAACCCCAAACTAGTCAACCTCAAAAATAGGCTACGCAACCTAATTGCCAACTCTAAAACCCTAATAAAACTAGGAAAAGCCAACTTAATTTTAAGAGAAAAATCTACTCAAAAATCTATATATCACAAAAAACAAAAAAGAAAAATGACAAATCTCACCTTGCTATAGGAGAGAAATCATCCAACAAAGCTAGCTAACAAATAAGAACCATGAGAAATGTAATTATAACTAGATAATGCTAGTCTAATCATCTACCAAGGAAGGATCAATTAACATCACATAATGACAATAATAGAAATAATGATATAACATTAACATACGAGAAGGCGACACAAAAATAAAATCAACAACAAGTACTACTATAGAGCCATAAGAAAGACAATATACCACGGTAAATGGGATTTGAGCCTAAAAGCTACACCCAAAGGGAAAATATCAATATTGATCCACTCCATCCACTAATAAAAGAAACAATCTATGGGATAGTCATATCATTACGAACTCTATATCAAGGCACATAACAATCGATATGAACCTACCAAGCCATACAATCATCAATGGGAATAAGAACCCTAATACATACCAATAAAAAGGTAAAGGCAGGAAATAAAAGTGCACCTATCATGGTGAAATCTAAAGTTTATTGCCTTACTAGTCTGAGGAAGAATAAATTTGAATAATTCCAAATTCGAACTGACCGACTGAATTATCAACTGAGGCGCTAGGTACAATGCCTCCAATAGAGGGTGCCACAACACCACAAGACTGATTTGAATGAGCTGAATGACCAATAATCCTATGTTGGGGATAGTGTCTGGACCAATAACTAATCTCTCTACAGTAGTAACAAACCCTTAAATCCTGTGCCTGGTGAGAAATACGAGTCGATCCCAATAAGCTGGTCAACTGATGCAAGGTCACTCCCTACAAAAATGACCACCCTTCCTATAATAGAAACATACCTCTAGAATTCTAGGCTGGTAAGGAATATACGCTAACTCTGTCACAACAACAAACTATGTAACACCCCGTCAAAGTCATGCATGGATTATCCTTTAATAGAGTGCTCTTAGACTTAAAAACTTTAAAACAAAATTCTAAGTGTAATGAGGACTTAGAGTCATTTTAGCTGGCAATCTTTGGGATACAACTTTTCAACCTTTCTGACATCTGTTTTTAGATTTTCAAGTTGTGTTACGATCGGGAAAGCTCATAGTACATCTCGGATAAGTTTTGGAATTTTTTGGAATACATGAGGCTCATTTGGATTTCAAAAAAGTAGCAAAACGCATAGCCTGTTGCCCAGTTTTCAGCATTTCAGGGTCAACTTCAAACGATCATAACTCTCTGAATATAATGAACTAGGAGGGCTTCTACCTATCAAATGAAAGATCTTTGAGTCTTCTTTCCAATTCAAATAGTTACATCCAAATCCAACATCTGAGTAACGATTTATACCCATTTTAATTCAGCCAATCAGCTTGTCAACTGAGGGATCGTTTTGACTTTGTTTGGTTTTTTAGGGGCATTTTATTCATTTTAGATCACCCAAATTTCATCAGTAATACCATATTTAGCCCCCAATTCATCAAAATATAATACTTTTCTCAAATTTTCTCTCAAGAACACCCCTTAGGGTTTCAAACAAAAATCCACATAACTCAAGATTTAACCGTGGGTTTTCAAAACAACTTGAAGATTTGGAATCCCCAAGTCAAGGGCATCAAGAAGCACCCTTTTAATTCCAAAATAGAGGTATGTGGGGTTATCTCAAAAATCTCATGGGCTTTAAAATTCATGTTTTCAAAATGAGAGTTTTGAAATTATGAATATAAACATGTTTCAAGCATCTTTATGATATTGATTTGGTCTTTAGGCCTATTTTTGAAGTGATTTGATCTATTATATATACATATGCTTGTGATTCAAAATATGTTAACTTGAGAGCATGAATTATATGAAACCCCTCTCTTGATATGAAATTGTTTTAAATTTTCATATGATGTGAATTGTTTAAAATCATCTTGACAAGCATGACATGAAATATTTTAAAAGTGAATATGATTTTGGACTTGCAAAGAGAGGGTTGTTATGTTGCAATATGATGAATATAATGGTTGCATGAAAGAATGATGTGATATTGATGGCTTGCAAGTCGGGTATGACAATACCCTATAGAATATGATATGTGATTGCATTAAATGAAGTTGAATGCATTGATTTTACATGAGATAGGTAAATGCCCGAAGAAGGCGGTTGAGTGTAAGGGCTCATCGCTACAAACCGTGTTTGACGACATGGGAATTTGGTACCCTGCTTTGTGATCTGACGTACCTGACTTTATGTTATCATAAATTGGGACTATAGTTAGGAGCCCTGCTTTGTGATCATGTGCACTACCATACTTTATTGGGTTGAGACACCCTGCTGTATGATCTTGTGTGTCTTTTCCTTACTTATACTCTAATCTCACCAGCAACCGAGGTTTGACAGTTGGTGTAAATGTGATATGTAGGGTATTCCACCTTGCTCAACTGCATTACATTATTGTTGAAAAATTATTACATTTTGCCCATGTGTTTTCAAATGATTTGATATGAAACTTCTTTATAATGGCTCTCACTTATATTATGTAAAAATATTATATTTTTGTTTTGATTTCTTTGCGTACCAGTACTTTTGTATTGACCCCCTTCCCTCCCAGGTTTGGAGGCACAGTCTAGGGGTCAAGATAATCTATAGATTCTCAGGCAAAATTGCAGAGTCACTTAGTGAGCCTTCTATATTTTGAAAGGCCTGATTGTTTGGCAGTTTCATTTATCATTTAGTAGTTTTGGGTCTACTGAGGGTGTTGTCTCAGTTTTCAGATAGTTATTGTTTCAGTCATGTACTAGAGATTTTGCAGATGGTCGTTCAGATGTTGATAGATGTTGTGGGACATTATTCCCAGTTATTGATTTCATATGATTCTTTACCATGTTTCCGTAGTATTATTTATCTTCCATATTTCTTTTATCATATGAGTTATGTGCATGATTATCAAACAGATAGGGGTGTTTCGGGTCTTCATGGTTTGGAATGATTTTCATGGATAGGGCCTCGGTTTGGGTTGTGAAAAACTTGGTATCAGAGCACGGTTCATGGTCCCAGGGTGTCTGCAAAATCGCATCAGGTAGAGTCTTATTTGTGGGTGTGTAGCGCGCCATACTTATAACAGGAGGCTATTAGGCGTTTAGGAATGTATCTCTTTCTTCATGTTCTAGTTCATACAATAGAGTCAGAATGTTCTCCTTTCATACTCAAATTCGTGCTATGGCATTGCCCATACAAAATTAACAGTCATCCCAAATTCTTTCTTTACTCTGATATTTTTATACATGTCCCATTACTGGGGTGATTCAAGTGCAAAAGGTTTATAATCTACATGATATAGTCCTTTCTAATTGAGCCATATAAGATTTTAAAAATTGTACAAAGACTCGAGAGGAGTCTGTTAGTGCTTCAATATGCGTTCACTCTGATGTAAACATTGATCTTGATGGAATCGTGCTTTTCAGCTTAAGGTATTAAGTGCATCTAGTCCCTCCCAAAAATCTTGATACAGATGTGGCTGATGTATAGCAGAATGTTGGAACTGTATTTCCACCCGAATAGTAGCATAAGTTAAAGTGTTATTGTCATGACCTATCAGTAATGAAATTAGACCAAGAAGTTAGTGATGTGAAGTCACAAAGTTAGAATTCAGAGTGAGGGTGATTTTTATGTAAATGAATATTTCAGTTGAATAACCAATGTTTGAGGATGATTTACCCCTTTATAGTGATAAACTAATGTGGTAGCTTGTAGCACATGTGGATGGTATGGTAGTCCATGGGGGAAGTGTCTTACTCAAATTTTTATTTATACAGAGTAAGATGTGTATTCTTAGACCATTAAATATTATAAGTCAATTTTCTATCTCTTGTAATATATAATCTTGTTATCATGGTGTTTTTGAAAAAATAAAATATAATTTTTTTAAAGTCTAGTGAAGCCGTGTGGGGCTCTTTCGATTCACTAGCATACTTGCCTTGTTATTCATCTCATTTTCAGTTCAAAAATGCAAAATCAAAGTCTAATGAAGCCGTGTGAGGCCTATTTTGATTCACTAGCAACTTGTTGTCCAACTTGTTGTTCTTGTGTTGGTTTAACATATGTGTAGCTAAATCTGTTTGCATGGGATAGAGTTGGTAATGAGGTGATTCATCCTTGTGTATTAGTTTAGTAGAAGGTAGAGAAGGAGTTGTTAGTCAGGATGATTTGTCGGTTGCTTGAGGTGTGAAAATTGCTATATTAGCCAGTAAGTTATAATTATAGACTCGTGGTTATTTGTGGAATTTAAAGGTATTCTAAATGTGTGCTTGGGTAAGCAAGTATAATATGAGAAAGCCGTATAAGTAGATAAGATTGTATGGGGTTAGAATATAAGATTAAGGTTAACCATGTCTATTATGTGACCTTACCCCCCTTGACCTTCATTTTGTTGGTAGTTGTAAACTAATACTACTTGTGAGAAGGTATGTAGTAGATTTTTGAGGTATTTGGATAGAATGTTCAAATTTGATGGACTAGTATATTATGTTTCCTTCTTTATTGATGGTAGATGATTGATGCTAGACCATTAGCTTGAATTTAATGTAGGCTATGGATGTAAGAATAGAGGCATGAGATTAATTATGTATGTTTTGTGGGAATAATTTAGTAGGCTTAATGTGTTGAAATGGTACGTGCTAATGAGTTATGATAAGGAAGACCGAAAGGTCAAGATTGATTGTTGTTGTTATGAAGTTCTAGTGTACTAGTGTTTCTTGATGTTTATTTCATGGTTTCCAAGTGAGAATCATATGTAAGGTTGGGTTGTAAAATCATGTTTAGCACTAGACATTAAGTTTTGAACAGTTGAAGTCCATGAAGGTGGATGTGATGACTTCTTGGTTAATGATGCTAGTTATATAGAAGTGATCTAATAGGCTTAAACGGTGTATGAAATTTTTTAAGTTTAAGTTAATTCTTAATGATGTATAATGTTGTAGGTATGGTGTGTAAGTATGCCCAAGGTGATATGGAGTGGTGGCATTTCTCTAAGACTATTACATATTGCATGTGGCTAGTAGTACTATTGAGTTGCTAGATGGAGAAAGACTAGTAGATGTTATATAGGTTCAAAATAGCCAGGTTAAAGAGTTTTGATTGATAGTGTTGAGCTTTTTTATACGATATTGATTATCATAATGAGACATAAGTTTGGAGTCGCGATATTGGTAGGCTATGTCGAAAGTGGTATGGTTCATCAAAGGCTTGGTGATACCCATGTTAAGTGTTAGAATCCAATATAAGTTTGAGTTTTGAAGGTTGAACCGATAGAAATAAGTGTGCAAGCATTATACTATGACCATTAGGGCTATCAAACTATAGAGTGTATCTCAGAAGGTAGTATTAGCAGTTGGTTTTCCACTTTCATGTGTGGTCTTTCGGGTTAAGTTCTATTAATTTTGCGTATTGTCATATTTCAGACCCCAGAGTGCAGTGTGTGCGGTTAAGTTTAAAGTCTAGTAAGGGATCTCCCAAACTTAAGTTGATGGATTAAAGCCAAGGAGGAGATGATAGGACGAATAACCAAGTCAGGCTCTCAGATTCTAGTAGTGATGTCATGATGACATAGAATGTCAGAAAGTGAGAGTGAGACTCAACCCATTCCTATCTCAGTATTTTTCAGTGATCCCAATACATACTCATGCCTTACATGTCAGTTTGATAATCATAGTTCATGATCATGCTTGTTATAGAGAATCATGTACTCTTCCAGTTCTAAAATGAAGAGTTCCAGTTCATTCAGTAGTTGGAATTACATTCCATATGTTATGAACTCTAATTAAGGTCATGCATCTCATGACTCATGTATTCACGCTTTATAGTGTGCTCAGTTCCCATAATTCATGCTATACTCTTTATGATGGGCAAAATATAGTTCATAGCCATGATGGGAAAAATATGTATTCACGCTTTATAGTGTGCTCAGTTCCCATAATTCATGCTATACTCTTTATGATGGGCAAAATATAGTTCATAGCCATGTATGCCCCAATTTAGATTTCTTTCTTTGATGAATCCCGGATGTTGATTTGCCATTCCTCAGGCCTCAGTTAAGTGTCAATTTTCGTATAATATCCTTCCATGCTTCAAGATCTTATGTTCTAATCTTTAGTGACTGCTATTTATGTGATTGTAGTGGTGATGAGTAAATGTTTCTTGTTGATGGAAGATCATAGTATGCTTGTTTTAGATAAGGCCATAAGTGTGAAGTAAAGTTGGGGCCAAGTCTTTGATGCATGTTATGGTTAGTTGAAAGGGGTGTATGTGTGTATGTTCTTGGGGTAGCGTGTAGGAGCTATATCGATAGATGGTTAGTAGAATATGTGAAGTGTGTCTTTATCAGTGTTTTCTTTGAAGTTCATATGTGGTTATAAATATAGGCTCGAATAAGATGTTGGAATTTTTGTAAAGGAACGCTATATGTGCTAGCAACTTCATAGTAATAGTTCAGAGTTAGTCATTGAAGTGGTAAGACATGATATGCTTAGGGTGTGATCTTTTCAAGGATATAAAATCATGAATCTTATGGTTTAGACTTGTATCGTGGAGTGGCATGTAGTATTTTGTAAATTGGAGTTAGACCTGATCATGGTGAAAATGATTTAAGTTACTATAGACATTAGTAGAAAGATTTATAAATGCAAATACGAGGACAAATAAGTTGAATCAAATGAAGGTGGTATCTACGGAAAATAGTATAGTTAAGAGAGTATTCGAGGAATGTGCTAATCTTGAAAGTAAGGAAGTCGCATTGACTAAGGCCTGGCAATTCCATCCTGATTTATGAGTTATATGTCTATATTCTAGGCTGCAGAGTAATGTCAATGTTAGGATCCTATAGTCAGATGTCTTGTGTGACTCATACCCAAGATCTTTTTCTACCTAGTGCTACTAGGAATTCGTTAGGAGTGTTGATAAGATACTCCAGATTGAGTATAAGTTTCCAGTATAGTTCAGTCTATGTGGCCAGCAAATCAGTTTAGCAGTCAGGTTCACATGACTTGTTTTCTCGTCTTTTCATTTAATCATGCTACCCAAAAATCTCAGATATGTTACTATTCCAAGATAGAGTATACTAGTAGTTGCATGTATAACTCAGTTCATGTGTCATGTACTAGATTCAGATTCCAGATGTTCAGTTATGACTAACTTCGTAGGTGCCTAGTGCATCGCCTCAATTTTTCCGAGTATCTTAGTGATTTGAGCATTCATAGAAGGACATAGTGTCCCAAGGAGGAGATAGCCCCATTCAGTTGCATGCATAAATTCGTATTACAATTTTTGCATCAGTTATCATTGCGTATTCATTCATACGTTCATACATCATTTCAGTCAAATATGCATGCATTAGAAATACATGTCCAATAGAAAAAGTTCAGCTTATTAGTGTATTCAGTTCTGCGTTCATGAGAACAACCCAGTAACAAATCCATGCATCAGATATGCATGTTCATTATGAGAAATCATCTTATGAGTAGCTTCAGTCATGTATTCCATGCATCAAATATGCATGTCCGATATAAGAATCCAGAATATTAGTTGTTCCAGCCATATGGTCATGTTTCAAATCAGTGTATTCTTTATTAGAGGACATGTCGTGTCCGTGTTATTCCATACCTTAAGGCTTCACCAAGTTCCTACCCATCATTCAAGGACGAATGATCCCAAGGGGTAGATAATGTAACACCCCGTAAAAGTCGTGCATGGATTAGCCTTTAATAGAGTGCTCTTAGACGTAAAAACTTGAAAAAAAAATTCTAAGTGTAATAAGGACTTAGAGTCATTTTAACTGGCAATCTTTGGGATACAACTTTTCAACCTTTCCGACATCCATTTTTAGATTTTCAAGTTGTGTTATGATTAGGCAAGATCATAGTACATCTCGGATAAGTTTTGGAATTTTTCGGAACGCATAAGGCTGTGTTTGGATTTCAAAACAGTAGCAAAACGCATAGCCTATTGCCCAGTTTTCAGCATTTCAGGGTCAACTTCAAACGATCATAACTCTCTGAATATAATGAACTGGGAGGGCTTCTACCTATCAAATGAAAGATCTTTGAGTTTTATTTCCAATTCAACTAGTTTTATCCAAATCCAACATCTGAGTAATGAGTTATACCCATTTTACTTAAACCTATCAACTTGTCAACTGAGGGACATTTTTGACTTTGTTTTTTTCTTAGGGGCATTTTAGTCATTTCACCTCACCCAAACTTCGTCTATCACACCAGATTTAGCCCCCAATTCATCAACATATAATACTTTTCTCAAATTTTCTCTGAAGAACACCCCTTAGGGTTTCAAACAAAAATCCACATAACTCAAGATTTAACCGTGGATTTTCAAAACAACTTGAAGATTTGGAATCCCCAAGTTGAGGGCATCCAGGAGCACCCTTTGAATTCCTAAATAGAGGTACGTGGGGTTACCTCAAAAATCTAATGGGCTTTAAAATTCATGTTTTCAAAATGAGGGTTTTGAAATTATGAATATAAACATGTTTCAAGCATCTTTATGATATTGATTTGGTCTTTAGGCCTATTTCCGAAGTGATTTGATATATTATATATGAATATGCTTGTGATTCAAAAGATGTTAACTTGAGAGCATGAATTATATGAAACTCCTCTCTTGATATGAAATTGTTTTGAATTTTCATATGATGTGAATTTTTTGAAATCATCTTGGCAAGAATGACATGAAATATTTTGAAAGTGGATATGATTTTTGACTTGCAAGGAGAGGGTTGTTATGTTGAAATATGGTGAATATAATGGTTGCATGAAAGAATGATGTGATATTTATGGCTTGCAAGTCGGGTATGATGATACCCTACTGAATATAATATATGATTGCATTAAATGAAGTTGAAGCATTGATTTTACATGAGATAGGTGGATGCTCGAAGAAGGCGTTTGAGTGTAAGGGTTGATCACTAGAAACCGTGTTTTCCGACATGGGAATTTGGTACCCTGCTTTATGATCTTGTGTACCTAACTTTATGTCATCCCAAATTTGGACTATGGTTAGGAGCCCTGCTTTGTAATCTTGTGCACTACCATACTTTATTGGGTTGAGACACCCTGCTGTGTGATCTTGTGTGTCTTCCCCTCACTTATACTCTAATCTCAGCGACAACTGAGGTTTGACAGTTGGTGTAAATGTGATATGTAGGGTATTCCACCTAGCTCAGCTGCATTACATTTTTGTTGAAAAATTATTACATTTTGTCCATATGTTTTAAATGATTTGATATGAAACCGCTTTATAATGGCTCTCACTTATATTATGGAAAAATATTATATTTTTGTTTTGATTTCTCTGCGTACCGGTACTTTTTTATTGACTCCCTTCCCTCCCAAGTTCGGAGGCACAGTCTAAGGGTCCACATAATCAGTAGATTCTCAGGCAGAATTGAAGAGTCACTTGGTGAGCCTTCTATATTCCGAAAGGCCTGATTGTCTAGCAGTTTTATTTATCATTTAGTAGTTTTGGGTCTACTGAGGGCCTTATCCCAGTTTTCAGATAGTTGTTGTTTCAGTCATGTAGTAGAGATTTTGCAGACGGTTGTTCAAATGTCGATAGATGTTGTGGGACATTATTCCCCGTTATTGATTTCATATGATTCTTGACCATGTTTCTGTAATATTGTTTATCTTCCGCATTTCTTTTATCATGAGTTGTGTGCTTGATTATCACACAGATAGGGGTATTTCGGGCCTTCATGGTTCGGAATGCTCGTCACGGCCAGGGCCCCGATTCGGATCGTGACAAACTTGCATTTGGGGCATTCTACAAACCAATGTTATGTATTGCCACAACAAAACAAGCTACTAGAATACTCGGAGATACTACCCCTCCTGATCTAGAATGCCCTCCATGAACGGAAGACCCATACCAAAAACTCTGTAAGGTATGAAGAGAACTTTGCTCACTTTGATCACCACGACTAATCTAAGAGCCACCCATAGCCTAAGATGCCACTTGTGCAGAATCAATAGGTCGTAAGTGAGGCTAACCTCCTACGGAAGGATCCTCACTCCCGGATGGAATACCAATAACACTATATTAATGACATAGCCTCCTTGCGCCACCTACATAAGTCTAAAAATATGCTCTCTCCGTGTCCCACATATGATCAATAACCTAAAATAAGAAAGACTCAACTTCTATCAATTTCTTTGATGCTAAATGGAGTAGAATTGCTAATTCTCTAATAAATCCATGCACCATATCATGCTCTGAAGGATATAACATAGGAATATGCTTGGCCCACTCAAGAATTTCAATATCATACTCAAAAACCGACAAAAAGCCCTGATGAACACCAACAAACCCAACTCTAGCCTAAGGACGACTCTATGAATGGAATGTTATCGTTGGCGGTGAGGTATCTATAAAAAGACTTGGGATTCGCAATGTTGAATCTTGAAAGGCTAAAACGGTCATAACTCTGCTAGAGCTTGGTTTGGCCCCAAATACTTTAATTGATACTGAAGATCTTCAATATCTATCCCTGACTTCCTAGTCTGACATTGCACTAAAGCTCTAAAAATGCATGTTGAAGTCCCATCTATATCTATCGACAACCTCACATTATCTGTCTGAGAAAGAATAGAGTCAAAAGAACATACTTGAGATTCATAGAAATACGAATACACGATAAGGAGTCAAGAAAAAATTTATTAAGAATGTCCTATTGCCTGTCGAAGATAGGTTATGGGTGTCTCTACACCGATCTATAAGACTCCACTAGACACTTAGCTCTTGTACCAACCCTAGTCTGAAACTACTAGTAATAGACTACTAAGTGAAATGGAGGAAGAATGTGGAATAAACAAAATAAATGACTAAAATAAATAAGATAGTCCAAAACCTGGTGAAATTAGTATAAAAGTTTCTAATGTAATAGGACTTACAAAATGAAGTACAAAATAAATATACTGATATAACCTATCTCTGAATACAACATAGAGACTAGTCTGGTATATAAGAGGGGAAATAGTAATATTTCAAATACTAGGAGCTCACCCTATGTCTTCGAACCATCACTGTTCCACACGATGCACACAACAACGATGAGAACCCCTACTATAATATGCAGGGTGCAGAAGTGTAGTTTATGTTCCAACTCGTGGTACTCCGTATGTAACTGTTGAATGAGCTCCAAAGATAATGTAAATATGAATAGCCTGAAAGCACGAATATAAGCTACACCCATATATCCGCAAACTATATAATAAAGCTACGGAGACAATAAGGATAACTATTCTATTCATATCCAAGCAACTAATATAATAATCTAATAAAATAAGGATAAGTTACCCTATTCAAACCATACTTCGAAACCCCTGCACTATACTATATATCATTGGTGAAAATACGAATAAAGATTGAAAGAAGGATATATATAGTAGTATACAAGGCCAAAGAATGGATATCAAACATAAGTAAATGAAAAAAAAGAGGGATATAGGATAATACCATAACTACTATAGATGGACACATATACATAGCAAGGCTAACAAAAGGGTACAAGCTAAAAAACAACACTAGCATCTCCAGGCCGCCTAATTATAGTAGGAACTAATACTAATATAATCAGGGTCTTTAATCCATATGTTTGAATGTGAGATAATTACCATAATAAAGAAACCATAAAGAAAGGAATCAGAATACCAGGGTCTAAAGCCATAAGGCCTAACTAAGTAATAATCATGAATAATAACATAACCATAAGGTAAGAGAATCAGAATCATACCTTAAATCTCAATACCAATCTAATAATTAACCTATCACAAACCAATCATAATAACCACAATATGTAACCAACTAGTCCATATATAACTAATACCAACCCAGGACTTTCATAAACCCCTTCCACTATAGGCCTGGAAGGTTCAATCAATACATAACAAACCATATGTAATACTCTTCAACTATACCTATGCAACCCGTATAAGGCTGATAGATATAGGAGCATACTAGTGATAGGCAAAGCACATGCATGAATAAATATAAGGAGAATTCATAATATCATAATTATTAAATCATCATCAATTGGCGGACTTGAATCGGAACACATATCATTAATATCATCAATTATCGGCCTTAAATCGAAAATTATATCATCATTATCATCAATCGCTAGACTTGAACCAAAACTCATATCATTAATATCATCACCAATTTACTATGTCCAGTATACATACATTTAAAATGCGCGGCTAGGACCATGGCTGAAAGAGTATAAGTCCATAAATCCATTGCTGGGGCAAATTCTGGGACTAAATTATCATAAAAGTGTAGAAAGGCTCAAAATATCTCACGAAGTATAAAAAGGGTTGAAATCTCTCACAATCAAGGTAAATAGTAGTAGCAAAAAATGGACCAAAATTTATCTTGGTCAAATCGTTAAATCATCATTTCAGTCTCAAGGGCTCACAACTTACACAGTAAGACTGTATGATTCCTGTTATAAAGAAAACAATTTTTAAGGTGAAAAATTAGAATAAATCTCTTCTTAGGAAAAAGATTAATAAAATTATATTTTAGTTAGAATCGTATCATTTACCGTCTAGGTGATCATGATTGTATGAAATCTATGCATGCTATTACCAGTATTCAAACAATACGATTATAAGCATCAATATATTTATAAACTACAACCATTTCCTTTATAAGGATAGAATACTTCCCGAAATCTAACCAATAACATAATCACAGATTTGGGCCCAATATATA
Organism: Capsicum baccatum var. pendulum; assembly: GCA_030864225.1. Classification (NCBI taxonomy): domain Eukaryota; kingdom Viridiplantae; phylum Streptophyta; class Magnoliopsida; order Solanales; family Solanaceae; genus Capsicum; species Capsicum baccatum. The sequence continues at coordinate 214,294,421 of CM061555.1, forward strand.
CCCGTAATAATCATAATATTATAATTCAGAAAAAAACCATTTCAATCCACCAAGTCACATAGCCACCTTATAATAGAGGTTCATAAGTTTAATATATGTCTAACAGGCTATTATACGAATATAAGTCTACAAAGCTAACATAAGTCAGGGTCTAAAGTGGGCTGGAGGGGACCACTTCTAATCCCTGAAATCCATTTTAGACAAGCTTCTACCCCTGGCTAGGCTAAGGTATCTACATCCACTTTGATATGATAAACAATACATGAGTAGCCCTAAGATAGAAATTCCACCTAGAACATGAGAAACTATGGCAAATTCACCAAGGCTATGGTTTCAAGATAGCTTAACCCGTCCAAATAAGATTAATTATACCAATCCTACTTATAATACCTAAATCCCATTCCATATCTAGCATAATATCATAATTATACTATGAATTAGCCCTATCTATAAATAAGGTAATAAGATTATAGAAGTATAATAAGTATTTCAACTTAAGGGTCAAATACCCTTCTAGCCCCCAAACTCACAATTTAGACTAAGTCACGGTGTTTTACACACAATCACATCCTAACACCCCTATCTAAATGAAAAATATATAAACACTAGCTCAAGAAAAAAGGTAGATAGAAGCTTACCTTGAAGCTAAACCTCAACTATTGAATCATTCAGAAACTATCTGTCTTCACTCCACAATCTCAGAATGCTATCATTATCAAAATAGTAATGTACACATCATTAGGAGTAAAACAAGACCCATATTGTTGTATAAAGAGCTTGGTCAAATTTTAGGTCAAGAATGATCTCACAGGGCCCAAAAACAAAATTCAAAATTGAATCTGTCACGAGGTCCCTCAAAGGACAAGGAAGTTGTGTTCAAAAGTTGAGCACAAAAAGAGCACAATTTGGGTCTCAAATCAGCCCTCAAAGTTTAGGAATCCAAGCCCTAATCTCTAAGAATTTTACCAAAAATTAGCATGGAAATTGAAGGGAAAAAACCTCAAAGTTTAGGAATTCAACCCCTAATTTCTAAGAATTTTACAAAGAATTAGCATGGAAATTAAAGGGAAAATTCATGAATAATGACCAAGATGAGTTAGGTTAGCTTACTTAACCTGTGTGGGTGATTTTACACTTTTTCCTCTCTTTGAGATCTCAGTTAGTGTAAAAATAGTGGAAGAAAGGATAGAAAATCGGGTGGGAAAGAGGGCATTTAAAGGTTGCAAGTTCCACTAAAGCGCATATCGCTAAAATGGCAACATAATTGCTAGACTAGAGACAATAGCAGGTGCCGCTAAAGTGGCCCTAATGGCACTAAAGTGAGACCGCTTTAGTGTCCATTAGGTGCTAAAGAGTACCACCAGCAAAGGTTCAGGGCTACTAAAGTGACACAAGGGCGCTAACGTGACCCAACAGGCGCTTAAGCGGTCCTATTAGGAGCCATGCACCAAATTTGGCTATCTTGAATGGACTTCAATCAGTTGCTCAGGATTCATTGGGAACCCTATATATGAAAACAAAATATGCTACCATACAAAATTCGATATTTAGAATAAATAAAACCATCAAAACTACTATCAGGGGTTGTTTCAACTAAATGTGGGGCGACAGCTATCATTTTATTTTTCTTATAACCTACCCAATAGCACAAAATGAGTCTGAAATCCTTGGGACCTGAACCAAGGGTCTCCTAACCTTAAATTAATGTTTCTGAGCTGATGGTGTTGTCGGAATTCTCATCCAAGGTCGTCTACTAGGAGATTTAGTTCAAGATCAAATCCTAAATAGCGAAAGATCAAAAATAGGAAAATGAGACTAAAATCCAATCGAACTATTTGATAACGGAACCGATAGTTCTAATAAGTCATAAATAACTTATAGCCATTATGGGAAGGATCAAAATCCAAAAATGCATGCAAATCAATGAAATGACCTAGAGGGTCATTACACATATAATCTTATTCAAATATATCTAGGCCAATGATCTTGGCCGTATTTACATGTCCAAACACCTCTATTAACCAATATTTGGACTTGTTTTAAGAATAAAAAGTGTGCTAAATATATTAAACTGTGAGTTAAATTATGTTTTATGGCTAACCGATGTGATTAGAGATATAGGGTTAATTTTTCATGGATTTAGAAGAAAATGGGATACATATCATGAAAAGGTGAAAGACCATGTGGATTAAAGGCTAAAACATCTGGAGGAGTGACGAGAAGAAAGAAAAAAACTAAAGAAAAATACTAGTGACATGATGCGATCTCAACGCGTCGCATCAACTAGTAATATATTATGCCTTATCAAAAAATTGAAGAACAACTTCCAGTGCAACGACACGATGTCAACATATTATGTCGATGTGTGATTTTTGTCCCTTAGAAGAAATTTCAAGATCAAGTTCCAGTGTATCAATGCGATGTCAACGCGTCACATCAATGCCTAAAGTTTTGATGCTTAGACAAATTCTGAGGAGCAAGTTCCAATGACACAACACGATATCAGTGCGTCGTGTGGTGAAGAAATTGAATTAGATTGATTTTCAAATATAAATTCCAATGTGACAACGCGATGTTGACGCAACGAGTTAGGTGGTTTAATGTGATTAGCGATGCGTCGCATCATGACTGCAGATCTGGAGAGATCTTCTTAAGTATAAAAGGAACACGTAAGCACAATTCCAAGAATTATTTTGAGAAAGCATAGCAGCAGCGAAAAAATGCAAAATTCTTTCTTTTAGGGTTCTTAGTATTTCTTTTGAACTTCTTTACTTCAAGAATTATTTTTGGGTATGGTTAATTACTTATTTTGGATGTTGAATTCAAACATGAGTTGATAAACACCCTTATTCTGGGGTTGAGGCCAAGAACATGATTACTCTTTTATATTCTTATTCATAGTTTCTTTTTGGATTATCATCTGGGTTGTTCTTAATTTCTTGAGCTTACTATTTTGATGAGTGGCTACCATTAGAATAAATCTCTATTTCTATGTGCATCCGGGAGGAGAATCGTAGGATAGAACGAAGAAATTAAGGAGCAAGGTTCTTATCCTTTTATAAAATAAGGAGTTTGAATTTGCATCTAGGATAGGGATATGTCTAGAATCCTTGCTTGGTTCAATTGCAAGAAGATAACTTTATGAATCTAGAAGAATTGTTGTATCTCTATGGGAGTTGTAGCTACAATGTTCAATAGGTAGAAGATTTGAGGACGGAAAACCTAGGCCGTGGTATAACCCTTGTGAATCAACAACTTGATAACCAATTAGACTGTGATAAGAATAGAGAATTGTATGATTGTTCGAAATGCCTCAACCCTGGAATCCTCATCATTATTAATTACAACCGTTGCTTTCTTTGCTCTAGTCACCACTAGTTATTCACTGTTTAATAATTTACATTTTTATTCATAAATTCAACATCATCTTGATACTCTCAAGCACTTAATACCTAATTGTCTTAAGCTAAAGGTTGATTAAATTTCTAGTTTATTAGTCCTCGTGGGAACGATATCTGACTTTCTAAGTGTTGATACTACTTGTAGGATCACGTACACTTGCATGTGCGTAGGGACATAATATCTAACTTAGCTGCATTATAGTCCTCTCTTACTGAAATGAGGTGTGCAGACTCGGTCAAATGATCAATTATCACCCATATGGAGTTACTTACTCAAGGTCTTAAGAGGACTCAGATTAAAATCCATCGTTAATTTCTCCTACTTCCACTCCAGAATTGGAATTCTCTTAAAAGTGACACCATATTTTTTATGCTCATACTTCACGTGTTGACAATTTTGACACCTGGCCACAAGATCTATAATGTCTAGCTTCAATCTTCTACACCAGTAGTGTTTTTAAGTCTCTATACATTTTGTTTTTTCTCGGCGGTATAGAGTACTTTCAATTGTGGGCCTCTACAAGAATTGTAGGAATCAAGTTACCCACACAAGGCACAAACAAGTGTACCCAAATCCTTAACACCCCTTCATAATTAAGAATGGCCTCCTTGGCCTTATCTTGCAACACTTTTTCCCTGAGGTTGATCAAATTCTTGTCTTCAAATTTCCTAAAGATGCAGTGGCTTTCATAAAGAATTGTGATCAATGTCAAAGGTTGGGTACCATATCTAGGCGTCATCAGATGCCCCTAAATAATATTTTAAAAGTCGAAGTCTTTGATATTTGGGAGATCAATTTCATGGGTCTATTCCCACCTTTGAAAGGTAATCTATACATTTTAGTAACGGTTGACTATGTCTCTAAATGGGTGGAAGCTATGGCGAATCCGACAAATGATGCAAGAGTGGTGCTGAAATTTATGAAGAGGAACATATTTTCTAAATTTTACACCAAGAGAAATCATTAGTGATGGAGGTACGTACTTCATTAACACCTGGTTCAAAAATCTTCTTGCTAAATATGGTGTCAGGTACAAGGTTGCCACTACATATCATTCCCAAACTAGTGGACAGATTGAGGTATCAAATTGGGAGATTAAGCAGATACTTCAGAATATGGTAAATGGGCAAAGAAAAGATTGGGCGAAGAAGCTATATGATGCACTTTGGGCTTATTGAACAGCTTACAGGATGCCCATTGGGACATCTCTATATCTCTTGGTGTATGGTAAAGCGTGTCATCTTTCTGTGGAGTTGGAACACCAAGCATATTGAGCGGTGAAGAAGCTAAACATTGAGATGACTACCGCGGGGGAGAAAAGGTTATTACAGCTGAACGAGCATAAGGAGTTTAGACTTCATGCTTACAAAAATGCCAAACTATACAAGGAGAAGACCAAAAGATGGCATGATAAGCAAATTCAAGAAAGAGTATTTGAACCCGAACAACTTATTTTGTTGTTCAATTCATGGCTTTAGTTATTTCCAGGTAAATTATGGTTGAAATGTTTGGACCTTATGGGGTGGTGCGTATGACACCTCATGGAGCTGTGGAGTTCTAGAATAAAGAGAAGACGGAGAAGTTCCTTGTGAATGTACAACATGTAAACCATTATTGGGTGGATCATCTAGATAAGCATAAGGAATCTATCACTTTTGCTGATAAGTGATGCTGAGCAGAGTCGTGCCACGACGTAAAATAAGGCGCTATGTAATAGACAACCCACAAATATAATGTAATAAGTAGTTTAAATTTTTTGTGGATGAAGAGCAAAAAGAAAAATACAAAAAAAGATGAGTCATGTCACGACTGAAAATAAGGCTCTTGGTGGGAGGCAACCCACTTTTGCTTACATAATTTTGTTGTTTTTAATTGATGTGAAGGAATTAGAAATTAGGTAGAGATAAAGAAGATGGTGAACATGGATCACTTAGTAAGTAAAATAGCTAATGAGTTGTGAAAAAGGTAAGGGGTAAGAATACATGCTAAAAAATCTGAGAAATTTGGCCATGGAAAAATTTTTGGATGCAATTTCTAGAGGATCGAAGAGATCTTGGCGCGTTGCATTAATGGGCATAAATTCCGTACATAGAAAAAATTTTCAAGGCTATTTCGAGAGAATCGACGCAAACTTGACGCGTTGCGTTGATTATTCAATGCGATATACAATGTGTCGCGTCGATCCTTATTACTGCATCACATCAATAAATACCACACTTAAATATTTTCACTCCCCTCACCTAACCCTAGCTACGCCACCATGCCCTTTTTGCTAGCACTGGGACAGTGCTCAGCTTAAGTGTAGGGTGGTCGGTCTTCATCTTCTTCATCTCTTTTATTTAACTATGTTGTGTTGTCCTGGTTGGCTGAACAAACAATTTTTATTTTTGTGTTCTTGGATGTTTGTAAGTTGACAAGTATTGCCTCTTTTTTGCAAGAATTATTTTTTTTTAGTTTATTTTTGGCAAAATTTATTTGGTACAATTTCGGATTACAGTAATTATGTGTGCCCTCTTTGGAAAATTTCGTTATGCATTCGTTAATTGAGGTGCCTTCCCCTATGATTGATGGATGATGACCGTCTTAAGGGGAATGCGCCGTTAAAAGCTAAGAAAGTCTTAAGATACCGATTGCAACCTTTGAGAAATATTAGTGTTGGGATAAAATTTTTATTTTTAAAAGTGAAATCTCAACAGGTGTAGTTGATTTGATTGGCTTAATATTGAATTTGATAAAGTGCAAAAAAATTAGAACCTTAAGGATCCGACTTGATTCTTAGCATGCACCGAGTATGTGAGAAATTGTTTATATTCTGCATGTATGGGGATGACTAGAACTTGCCCGGTGTGTTTACAAAGCGAAATAAAGGGTGTTCGGAGTAGGAAGTGATTTAGGCAATTCTTTGTTAACCGAATTTTAAGGACTATATTTGCCTATACTTATGCATATTCATAGTCATCCATGTTGAGCCTATAGCCTAATTTCTTTGGTAGCCTAGTATGTAGCTGAATCCTTTTCTTTGATAAGACTTTAATTTGATCCATATTTCCTAAGCACTTTAATAATGAAATAAGGGGGAATTTTAATTACAAAGAATGGAAAAAAGTGAAAGAGAATCTCTAAGAGAAGTTATTGGCGCAGTTAAAGTCGTAGGTTAGGAGTTAGAAAATAATTTGTGATGAAAATTTGAGTTATTGTTACCCGGTTATTGTGTTACAATGAACCTATTTTGGCCCTGTTCCGTTAAGGACAATGTGCACCTCAATTAAGGAAATTTGCTTAGGTGGAGGGTGGCTATTATAGGGGTGGGTAACGAGAACTGGGATATGAAGAAAAGTTAAAATGTAAAAGAAAATAGTCCTGCCAAAGTGACTTTAATGTGCTTTGAAAGATCTGGGTGGAATAATGGATGTGTAAAGATAATGAGGTAGGAAGTGTGGTTGACTATATGTGATTTTAATTAAAGGTAATTATGTATTAAAGTTCTTAGGGAGATTAGTCGTTATTTCCAAAATAGTTCCTACCCGTCCCTCAGCCTGCATTACAACAATAAAAAGACCTATTTGATCCTACGTTTCAACATCCGACTATTAGTGGAGTAATACACTATGGGCAATCCTATGGTTCATCTTCTATTATGTATGAATTCATTGTTAAGAGCGAGTGATTGAGTTTTAATATTCACCTCCTGATTAAGTTTATTAAATTGTGTGTGATATGGGGAAAACTTTCTTGTTGTGAGAGTGCATGCGGATGAAAGTCCGGATTACTTATGGAATTCTTGATTTCGTACTGATATTAAGTTTGCCAATAAATTGAATGATATTGTTGGGAGAATGAAGTATGAAATAAAGGTGCATTTGCCTAACACTAGCATAATTCTTAGGTTGTGATTAAAAAGTTTGATGTTTGTGTTGCTTGAAGTTGTTCGAGGACGAACAAGGTTTTAAGTGTGGGGTGGTGATCTTTGGCGAATTTATATGTCCAAATACCTTTATTAACCCATATTTGGACTTGTTTTGAGAATAAAAAGTGTGCTAAATATATTGAACTGTGAGTTAAATTGTGTTTCATGGCTAACCAATGTGATTAGAGATACAGGGTTAATTTTTCATGGATTTAGAAGAAAATGGGATACATATCATGAAAAGGCGAAAGGCCATGTGGATTGAAGGCTAAAACATCTGGAGGATTAACGAGAAGAAATAAAGAAACTTACAAAAAATACCAGTGACACAACGCAATCTCAACGCGTCACGTCAACTGGTAATATATTATGCCTTAGCAAAAAATTGAAGAACAACTTCCAGTGCAATGACGCGATGTCAATACGAGTTGTTCTTAATTTCTTGAGCTTACTATTTTGATGAGTGGCTACCATTAGAATAAATCTCTATTTCTATGTGCATCCGAGAGGAGAATCGTAGGATAGAACGAAGAAATTAAGGAGCAAGGTTCTTATCCTTTTATAAAATAAGGAGTTTGAACTTGCATCTAGGATAGGGATATGTCTAGAATCCTTGCTTGGTTCAATTGCAAGAAGATAACTTTATGAATCTAGAAGAATTGTTGTATCTCTACGGGAGTTGTAGCTACAATAATCAATAGGTAGAAGATTTGAGGACGGAAAACCTAGACCGTGGCATAACCCTTGTGAATCAACAACTCGATAACCAATTAGACTGTGATAAGAATAGAGAATTGTATGATTGTTCGAAATGCCTCAACCATGGAATCCTCATCATTATTAATTACAACCGTTGCTTTCTTTGCTCTAGTCACCACTAGTTATTCACTGTTTAATAATTTACATTTTTATTCATAAATTCAACATCATCTTGATACTCTCAAGCACTTAATACCTAATTGTCTTAAGCTAAAGGTTGATTAAATTTCTAGTTTATTAGTCCTCGTGGGAACGATATCTGACTTTCTAAGTCTTGATACTACTTGTACGATCACGTACATTTGCATGTGCGTAGGGACGTAATATCCAACTTAGCTGCATTATAGTCCTCTCTTACTGAAATGAGGTGTGCAGACTCTGTCAAATGATCAATTATCACCCATATGGAGTTACTTACTCAAGGTCTTAAGAGGACTCAGATTAAAATCCATCATAAATTTCTCCCACTTCCACTCTAGAATTGGAATTTTCTTAAAGGTGACACCATATTTTTGATGCTCATACTTGACGTGTTGACAATTTTGACACCTGGCCACAAGATCTACAATGTATAGCTTTAATCTTCTGCACCAGTAGTGTTTTTAAGTCTCTATACATTTTGTTTTCTCTCAGGTGTATAGAGTACTTTCAATTGCGGGCCTCTACAAGAATTGTAGGAATCAAGTTACCCACACAAGGCACAAACAAGTGTACCCAAATCCTTAACACCCCCTCATAATTAAGAATCGCCTCCTTGGCCTTATCTTGCAACACTTTTTCCCTAAGGTTGATCAAATTCTTGTCTTCAAATTTCCTACTCTTAACCTCCTCATAATAAGGTATACTTGGATTTTTTTGGGTATTATACATCGAACTCTATGTTTCGGCTTACACGGTTATATGTCAGTTAATAGTATCTCCCACAATCTCAGATTTTAGTATTTACATGATTCTGAGTTCTGCCTAGCTCATAGTATTTCAAATATCTTAGAATATTCATGCATTCAATATTTATACTTATCTAGATAGGTCCTTGCATCTTAGTATACATCATTGTTATTTTTTATTTAATTGTATTGTCAATAAGCCTAGTTTATACATCACCCTGTAGTTTCAAAATATCTTGGCATTCCCACACTCATACCTATCAATCATTGAATCATTATAGTGTAGTTCATTAAAATTTTATATTCAGTTATTCATTATGCATATCTTGTATACTTAATACATCTAAAAGTACTAATCACATACCTCTTCTGCCTATATTCTTCATGTGATACAAATTTAGGCATTTACTATGAGGATCATGGTTAGGCATATTACAACATCTAGCCAGCAGGTGATGAGTTCTCTTATTTTGAGGACTCAAGTCAGTTACAGTTCTAGTATTTTATTTCAATTCATATGTATACATTAGGGATAACTGGGTTATGTCTCGTCTACCTATAGCTAGTAGTAGTAGATGCTTTATAGATAGCCAGTCAGAGTTATTTCATTCAACTTCTCTTTCTTTTAAGATTTTGGATGTTGTAAATGAACATCGAAACAATAACGTATTTAACAAGTATATTTCATGATTATGCTTCCGCTTAGTCATTTTAACTCATATACATTCTTATATTTGGTTGTTTATGCATTATGCCGGTACGATGGGTTAACTTTGGATCACGTGTGGTTCTAAGAACCATGTTGTAATTAGGGGTAGTTTAGGATCGTGACAATAACAATACAAGGAATGAAACTTGTCCTCAAAGGCTGCCACAAACATATGACCCTATTTCAGCCTCAGGAACTCATCCTTCTTCTTATCCCAATATGTGCGAGGAACATACTTATCCAGGAACATATTCTGGAATTGAGCCCAAGTAACCAAAGGTAAGCAACCTTACAACCAAAAAAGGACCTATACAATTGTTTGGCCTCTGACTGCAATTGAAATGACATAAATTCCACACCATACCTTCCCACAACATCCATCTTCTTGTAGACACTTATGACAATCTATAAGAACTCAAATGCATCCTCTGAATCTATACCTGGAATATTGGAGTTTTTATTTTTTAAAACTTAAAGAATAGTCCATGCTCATCATCAGTATTCACCTATCCTTATACCTATCGAGAAATCACTTTAGTTTCAGATTCCTCGTCCATCTAGGGTGCTATAGTAGATACATGCCGAAAGGTTGGAGATGAAAATATAGGAACAGCTGAAGTACCACTGAGCCAACCAAACTATGAAAAAACCATAACACCAGATAAATCAACTATGTGAATAAAGGCACTTGAGATGCACCATTCTGTATAGGTATCATATTCTATAAAACCACTACTTATTCCTTCTCAATTACCACATCTTCATTCAGATTTAGATTAGGAGCATCTTATAGTAGGGGATGGTATGTTTTTGTTTATCTAGCAGGTCCTATGGCTTCTCGGGCTCTACCCTGACAGGTTCTTACCCTCGTCCTCCTCTTATTGACTTGCCCCTCACTTAAGGCCTGCCCCAAACCACGGCTCTAGTGGTCGATACTAGTGCTGCTACTAGTGCGACTGTTGTGGTTGCTTCTACTCTGGTGGAATGAGTGTTCACTATGTGTAAACAAGAGTGAACGAAATTAGATATCATTTTGCATTACCAGATACTAGTTGAAATCAAGTACTAGCATGAAAGTAAAAAGCAAATTTTGTTTCCTAAAGCCATGTAGCCTCTTGAAGAAAAGTACAAATGTCTCCATATCATTCTATAAGACTCTATTAGACTTATGCTTATACGACTAGATCTATGAACCTAGTTCTCTAATACCATTTTTTCCCAATCTAAGTGGTCATGAGTGGAATCTGCCCTAACACTATCATGGGAGAGCCATCTAACCCAACCTTTACCAACTAAGTCGGATCTTTACAAGTCACTTTCCTCAAATACTTACTATTAAAACTCTAAAACACAATATTTAACCAACTAAAATCAGTTTAAACTTAATCAATAATCATAACTATGAAGATACAGTACAGAAGTATCTCTAATTATTACAACCACCCAAGATTTGAAGTCACCGTATAAGAAATTCAACATAGTGTCCAAAATCATGTCTAAACAATATACAGAATACTAAGTAAAACCATTATGTTATCTATCCTAAAATAAATGACATAACCAATAATGAGAAGAATCAACAGTTGCCCAGTCGTGGTGCTCACCTTTGAATTGAAGTTTGAATTATGGATTAGAGTCTAGGTCTTGTATTAAACATTAGAACACGCTTTGTACTCAACAAAAGTAGTATCACTACAACAACTAAGTCCTTGTAGGCATTATTGGCCTACTCAGCTCAACATTACACAAATAGGAAAATTAAAGCAGGTGACAACAATCAAAAAACATCTTATAATTAATCACTACCAAATACAGGTAAAACACTTTATCTCATCAAAAATACAAGTACATCAATTACACTTAGGCAGTTTCTTTAACAATGTTCACTATAACATGCATAAGTATACATTCAAATAAATATGATGAGTGCATCTATGAACGGTCCACACATATACTAGAGTTGTCATAGACTCTTCGATATGACCTGCAGAGGATGAGCTTAGTCCATGTACCAATATCAATGTGGTAGTTGATTCAATAATAGTGCCGGTGTGACACCCGATTCATAAAATAACTTAATATCATCTCATCACAATCAGAATATCAATATTATCTCAATATCATCTCAAAATTATGCCAGTATCAATGTACAAAGAAAGAATCCAGTCAATAATAACATGTAATGTCCAAAATCAAATCACAAACACCTAATTAATATATAAGCACCACGTCAAGAAAACTTTTCCTATAATTAAACCATAACCTACCTCTATTACTTGCTCAAATCACTATAACACCACAACCTTACCTTTCTTTTCTCTTTTAGATTGTTCTTGATATGTACACAACAAAGAATTCAATATTCACCATTTCTAACCATTAGAAACTTACATTTATTAACTTAACCTAAAGAATTGTCCTAGTTAATCAACTTAGGAATTTTACCCCTTTAAACCCTTGTATTCTTTATATTTTAGTATATTACCTAGAAGAATTCTACCATAAAAAGTGTTTCTAACACCTTAGGATTATCAAAAATTAAAAATAAACTAATTCCCCACCAATTTTCTTCAGTTCAAAACTTAGGGCTAAACTCCAATTTCTACCACGAACAAGATTCTTCCCATTTTTAAAAATTCAAATGAGGAATTTAAATTTAGAATGTAAAGGAATTTTACTTTCAAATATGAAATCCACATAAATTATGAAAAATCGTCTTATGCTAACCCATTGAATGTTTTCAGAGAAGTGGGGATGAAATATCTATTTTTTGGTTTTAAAAATTAAATCCTGTATTTTTACTGCTGCAGTGGAGAATTTACCACTACAGCAACCCTCAGGCCAAAATAGGTTGTTGCCGCTGCTGCAGCTGCTCTATTGCACTGGCACTGTTATTCACTACAACAGGCCAAGCTATTAACTTAGGACTTGGTCCCAGTTCTGAATATTTCATAATAAACTTCTCAAAATTTGACATCACAAAAGTTCTATTAACCCATTTTACATATTAAAATTTGCTAGAAGCTACTAAGTTTATCCGAAAGTCTGAATTCTATGGTAGATAATGCAATAATAATAATTGGGCCATGAGAGACTCTTTTAAGTATTGGAATGACTTCATAAAAAAATTTTTAAGATCCTGCAAAATTCTAAGATTAACTCAGACTGTTAAAGCTTGAAAGGAGGTCCCAGACTTAGAAATTTTAAACTTAGAAATTTTAACTAAGTATTTATACTTAGAGTTATTTTAGCCTTAGTAAATCGGCGATCCTATTTCACAACCCTTATGACCTTAAAGAATCAATTTTTAGATTGATTCATGATTAAGAATACGAATAGGTGACCTCAAATGAGTTTGGATTTTTTGGACCTTATTTGAGCCATTTTTAGATGACCAAAATAGTGGGTCGACACAATGTTGATGCGTCGCCCATCGCGTCGCTGTATTACCCCAATAAAACCAAACCAATATTAGCGCCATGTATCAATCTCATGAATAGTACATCATGATTCTTTTATAGTTTTATGAGTAATTTATATGTATATTAAGGCTTCAAATAACTCCTAGCTATCAGACGAAGCAAAACATTCCTTACCAATTGAATTCTTGGGAAGGATATTTCCATAGTCAACTTCAAATAAGCATATCTATTGTTGTACTATTAATTTTTTATCTAATTACCTACAAAAATATATATAATTGAATTAGATTTTCAACTATACCAATTTTGCCTAAATCCGATATCAGAGCAAAAAGTTATACCCATTTTACTCCAGCATGTCAGCCTGAAAACTGAATGACGACATTTCTGATGATTTATCACATTTCTGATGACATTTCTGATGAATTATCATACTTCCATGACATAAATCATCAAAATCACGTGCATAACCATCATAAATCAGTTTTAAAAACCCTTAATCCTCTCCACTCTCAAGAACAAAAAAATTAGGATTTTCTCTCAAGATCATCACCCAAGAACAAGATTCAAGCTCTCTTTTAAGAAAACCAAGAAAAGACATTCTCTTTCAAGATTCAAGCCTTTGAGGTATGCAAGTGTTGATTCTTGGGTCCCTTCCGCCCAAGAAGTTCAAGAATCCCTCTTTCTAAATTCAAAATTTTAAATTTAGGTCTTTTTCATGGTTTATGTGAATTGAGTTTGAAGGTTATGTTGTTGTTGAGTTTTAATTCATGATATGATTATAAAGTTGCAAACTTTGACCCTATTATGTAATAATTATGTGATGTTCATGATAAATCCCTTCAAGTTGTATGTTGATTGATTATCCATGAGAATTAGGTGTGGAAATTGTTATATGACCAAAGCATGCTCCCCATGTATTTGATAAAATACTTGTGTGAAGGAAATTGGGTCATTATAGCATATTGCCTAGAAACCCCTAAATTTAGTATAAGCCATGCATGCCAAAGTGTTTGTTGAGAGACCATAGTGAATGAATTATAGTATGTTGTGTGCATTCATATCCTTGTGCATCCTTTGTTGAATAAATTTTTATATGTTAGTATAAAGTCCTCAATTATGTATACTTGAATACATGCTATGATGTTGATGTTAGTCGTGAATTCAAGAAGTCATGTTTTGTCAGTTTCCTTCTATCGAGTCCTTGGGGTATTTGTACCCAAAAAATATAGTTGTGTGCCTAGAGTGAGTCAGTCTCAAGATAATTTCAGTCGTTCTATGATCAGTAGAACTCAGTTAGTTACAGAATTCAAAACTTAGTATCATTTAGTCAGATATTAGATTCAGTAGTATTCTATCAGATAACGAAACCAAGTGAACCCAGTCAGATCAGTCAAGAAATATTAATAATAATAGATTCAGCTCAGTTTGAGTTCAGTTAAGAATCAGTTCAGAGTATGTCAGTTGGGAGTAAGAACTAGCACCGAGCGGGTATTGGGATGGTGGCTTCCCCGTTAGAGAGGTAGATTCATTTGCAGCAATCCCTGTACTCCGGAACTGCGTAGCCAGCGCAGGACCAGGAGTCACCCATCAGATTAAGGCTTGACTTGACTATTATGTTGCCTTAGGCTTGACTTCCTATTTAGGGCCATCCGTCAGAGAGGCTTGACCAAAGCAGAGGTCTCTACCATGGAACGATATTGACACCCTTCTAGCTGGGATTATAGGTTGGACCCCATTATAAGTGAGAACTCCCACAGTTACAGTTTTAGTATCAGCCTTTAGAGTAGGACTCAGAAATCAATACTGTCAGATACAGTCATCAATCTCGGTGAGGAACTCAGATAGTTCCATAGATCCATAGACCACCCACTAGATAGGATTGGTCTCACATAGGTTATTCAGTATCAGTACCTACAGAGGTCACCCATCAGATAATCTTGATCTCAGTCTCAGATTCAATTGATTATTCTTAATATCAGTTCCAAAGATAACCCATTAGTTAGGCCTAATCTCAATCCTAGTTAATCTTAATCATTATTAGAAGAGATCATCCCGCTAGATAGGTTTGATCTCAGATTCAACCAGTTAATATTAGTTATTGGTAAACTTAGTCATCCAGTTTATCAGTATTAATAAGTACAAATATCAGTTTTAGTAGCTTCAAATATGTATAATCTCAATATGTTCAGAAACCTCAGATAGATGGTATTTTTAGTATAAGTTATCAAATTCAGTCCCAGTATGCTCAGTGACATTATGCACAGTATGTTAAGTAGTTACAGATTCACTATGTATGCTATTCTAGCTCTTGCATATCATTCAGTTGTTCATGCATAAGCCCTTGCATTTAGCCTTACCTTATTTGCATACTCACTACATTACCGTACTAACGAATTTGTACTATGGTGTTTTATTTGATGGTATAGGTTCAGATGAACGAACCCCAGAGCACTCTTAGCAGTCCAGACCCAGTCAGCAGTAGTAGACATAGCAGTGAGTTCTCTTTATTCGAGGATGATCCTTATTTTCTTTACTATCTTATTAGATTCAGATTACTTTCAGTAGATAGAGTTAGTTGGGGACATGTCCCATCAACTCTATAGTTTAGACAGTTAGAGGCTTTTTAGACAGATATATTAGTATTCAGTTTTTAGTTTTGAGTATTTTTAGACTTTTTGAACCTTATGGCAAGTTTTTTCTAGCTTTCTACATTTATATTTATATATTATGCAGTGTACAGGTACAAATATCAGTCATGGGTTATCTTGTGGTCCTTCGGGGTCATGAGCACCGTATAGTATCTCGGTTTGGAAAATTGGGGCATTACAAACTTAGTATCAGAGCCTAAGGTTCAATAGTATCCTAGGAAGTCTAAAAAGCCGCATCTAGTAAAGTCTTGTGCATGTGTGTGTTGCGTGCCACATTTATGTATAGGAGGCTATAAGATGTTTTAGGAATAGTTTCCCTTCTTTCAGTATTCACGTCATGCCATCGAGCAAAAAGCTCAAGTTGAACTGTCAGTATAATCCTTATTCATCTTTCATTTGCAGAACATGCCTCCTCGCAGAGATAATACCCGTAGGAATAACAATCAGCCACCTCAGCCCATAGATCCTCTATATGAGCGTGTGTCATATACAGAGTTTTGGGCAGCTTTGCAGGTGCTAGCCCAAACTATGAACACTAGTGTTTAGGGCAACCGTCAAGTTGCAGCCCCACCTCAGCAAGATGGGGATTCAGTCGCTACCAAAATAAAAAAGTTTATGAGAATAAACCCACCAGAATTCTTTAGGTCAGTAGTAGGTAAGGAACCACAGCTTTATCTAAAAGAGGTGAAGAAGATCACCCAGATTATGGATGTGTTAGAGGAGGAAAGTGTGGAATTAGCATCTTATAGGCTGAAAAATATTGCTCATGATTGGGTGGTGTTGTAGAAGAAGAGTAGAGGGGAAGATGCAACTCCCATGACATGGCAGATATTTCAAGATGCCTTCTTAGATAAGTTTTTCCTGCTAGAGATGAGAGAAGCTAAGGTAAAAGAATTTATGAACCTAAGACTATGACAGTGAAGGAGTATTGTCTTAAGTTCAACCAGTTAGCTAAGTATGCTCCTGACTTGATACCTAACCCTAGGGAGAGTATGAGTAAGTTTATGACTGGTGTATCTGGGTTGGTGTTGAATGAGTGTAGAACCGCTATGATCAATAGAGACATGGATCTTTCAAGGTTAATGATGCATCCTCAATACAAAGAGGCGGATAAATATAAGGAGAGCGAGAGATCTAATTAGAGATTCAAAACAGGTAGTTATAGCTTTTCTTAAGTTGGGTCATAGGGTGGTAATCGTTCTCACCATAGTCATAAGACTTTATTCCCAACTCCATCCTTAGCTAGTGTGCCTGCACTAAATTTTAGAGATGCCAGTCATGATGGAGCGCCAGGATCTGAAGCCCATAGTAGTGTTAGAAGTGAACGCACTTATCCGCTTTGTGGAGAGTGTGGCAAGAACCATCTAGGTACATGTAGAGCCAATAGTCAGGTATATTTTGGATATGGTAAGCTAGGTCACAAAGTGCGGGAGTGTAAATTTTTAGCTCAAAAAGGTAGAGATTCGCATCAGCAGGGCGCCACTCCTAGTACCAATAGTAGTCAGCGTTAGAACCGACTCTATTCACTTCAGACTCACCATGATCCAGAAATTTTTCTTAACATGGATTCGGGTACGTATGAATATTTTATCTTCATGATATGCATTAGTTTTAGACTCCCGAGGTTTAGTCATGATCTAGTTCATAGATATCCTATGCATCTCCCCAGTATATCAATAAGGTAAGTGTGCATAGCGGGACATAGTATCCCAAGGGGGAGATACTCCATGACTCCCCGAAGTTATGAAATTCCTTAAATCCATTTAGTTTTATGCTCATATTCTCATTACAAGTTTTGCATCAGTCATTATTGCATAATCAGTCATGCCTCTAAGAGTCAGTTCAATCAAACATTCATGCATTAGATAGGCATGTTCAGTACAGAAGTTTATCTTATCAGTATATACCCATTCATGCATCCATGAGAACAAATCATTCACACATCCATGCATTATATATCCATGTCCATTATGAGAATTCAGCTTACGAGTAGCTTTAGATCTTAGATGCATTCAGAATTAGTTACACATGCATCATATATGCATGTTCAGTATGATATAGTCAGTTTATCAGTCACGTCAGTCATGAGATCATGTTTCAGTTATTCATGTTCAGTTCATGTTTGGTCTTTCATTCCTCCCCTCTCAGTCAGTCTCATTTGAGGACGAATGTTCCCAAGGGGGAGATATTATAATACAACAAAAAATCCAAACAAATATTAGCACCATGTTTCAATCTCATGCATATTACATCATGATTATTTTATAGTTTTATGAGTATGTTAGATATATATATTAAGGATTCAAATAACTCCCAGCTATCAGGCAAAGCAAAACATTCCTTACCAATTGAATTCTTGGGAAGGATATTGCCATAGTCAACTTCAAATGAGCATATATCTTGTTGTACTATGAATTTTTGAGATCATGACCAACCAACAGATATATAATTGAATTAGCTTTCCAACGATACTAATTTTTCCCAAATCTGATATCGGAGTAAAACATTATACCCATTTTACTCAAGCATGTCATCTTGGAAATTGAGTGACGACATTTTTGATGACTTATCAGCCATGTCATCAAGATTAGACAGCAACCCATTAACTCTAGCTCCTAGGTGACGAACTGGGTTGTCGGGCTATCACAGACCTGATGGCTTATCATCCTTGCTCGTCAACTGATAATTTCAGCAACTAGGAAGCAGTTTTGTAGTGGTATTTTGGACTTTTCCTTCACCTTCCACGAAATAAATTATCAAAATAACGTACATAACCATCATAAATCAGTTTTAAAAACCCTTAATCCTCTCCACTCTCAAGAACCTGAAAATTAGGATTTTCTCTCAAGATCATCACCCAAGAACAAGATTCAAGCTCTCCTTCAAGAAAACCAAGAAAAGATACTCTTTCAAGATTCAAGCCTTTGAGGTATGCAAGTGTTGATTCTTGGGTCCTTTCCGCCCAAGAAGTTCAACAATCCCTCTTTCTAAATTCAAGATTTTAAATTTATGTGTTTTCCATGGTTTATGTGAATTGAGTTTGAAGGTTATGTTGTTGTTGAGTTTTAATTCATGATATGATTATAAAGTTGCAAATTTTGACCCTATTATGTAATAATTATGTGATGTTCATGACAAATACCTTTAAGTTGTATGTTGATTGATTATCCATGAGAATAAGGTGTGGAAATTTATATGACCAAAGCATGCTCCCCATGTTTTTGATAAAATGCTTGTGTGAAGGAAATTGGTTCATTATAGGATATTGCCTAGAAACCCCCAAATTTAATATAAGCCATGCACGCCAAGTGTTTGTTGAGAGACCATAGTGAATGAATTATAGTATGTTTTGTGCATTTTTATCCTTGTGCATCCCTTGTTGAATGAATTGTTATATGTTAGTATGAAGTCCTCAATTATGTATATTTGAATACATGCTATGATGTTGATGTTAGTCGTGAATTCAAGAAGTCATGTTTTGTCAGTTTCCTTCTATCGAGTCCTGGGGGTACTTGTACCTAAAAAATATAGTTGTGTGCCTAGAGTCGAGTCAGTCTCAAGATAATTTCAGTCATGCTATGATCAGTAGAACTCGGTTAGTTACAGAATTCAGAACTTAATATCATTTAGTCAGATATTAGATTCAGTAGTATTCCATCAGATAACGGAACCAAGTGAACCCAGTCAGATCAGTCAAGAAATATAAATAATAATAGATTCAACTCAGTGTTAGTTCAGTTAAGAATCAGTTTGGAGTCTTTTAGTTAGGAGTAGGAACTACCACCGAGCGGGTATGGGGATAGCGGCTTCCCCGTTAGAAAGGCAGAGTTGTTAGCAGTAATCACTGTACTCCAGAACTGCGTAGCCAGCGCACGATCAGGAGTCACCCGTCAGATTAAGGCTTGACTTGACTATTATATTACCTTAGGCTTGACTTCCTATTCAGGGTCACCAATTAGAGAGGCTTGACCAAAGCAGAGGTCTCTACCCGTGACACGGTATTGACACCCTTCCAGCTGGGGTTACAGGTTGGACCCCACTAGTTTAGATTTGGGGCATGTCGATTAAGTGAGAACTCCCACAGTTACAGTTTCAGTATCAGTCTTTAGAGTAGGACTCAGAAAGCAGGACTGTCAGATACAGTCATCAATCTCAGTGAGGAACTCAGATAGTTCCATTGATTCATAGACCACCTGCTAGATAGGCTTGGTCTCACATAAGTTATTCAGTATTAGTACCTACTGAGGTCACCCTTCAGATAGGATTGATCTCAATCTTAGATTCAGCTGAGTATTCTTTATATCAGTTCCAAAGATCACCCGTTAGTTAGGCCTGATCTCAAGCCTAGTCAATCTTAATCATTATTTAAAGATTTATAGATCATCCCGCTAGATAGGTTTGATCTCAGATTCAGCCAGTTAATATCAGTTATTGGTAGACTCAGTTATCCAGTTTATCATTATTAATAAGTACAACTATTAATTTCAGTAACTTCAAATATGTACAATCTCAGTATGTTCAGAAACCTCAGATTGACAGTATATTTAGTATAAGCTATCAGATTCAGTCCAAGTATGATCAGTCACATTATGCGCAGTATGTTAAGTAGTTATAGATTCTCTATGTATGCTAATCCAGCTCTTGCATATTATTCAGTTAGTTATTATTCATGTATAAGCCCTTGCCTTTAGTCTTACCTCATTTGCATACTCAGTACATTCCCGTGCTGACGCATTTTCGCTATGGTGTTTTATTTGATGCCATAGGTTTAGAAGCACGAGCCCCAGAACACTCTTAACAGTCCATACCCAGTCAGCGGCAGTAGACGTAGTAGTGAGTCCTCTTCATTTGAGGATGATCCTTTTTTTTTACTATCTCATTAGATTTCGATTATTTTCAGTAGGTGGAGTTAGTTGGGGATATGTCCCATCAACTCCATAGTTCAGACAGTTAGAGGTTTTTCAAATAGATGTATTAGTATTCAATTTTCAATTTTGAGTATTTTTAGATGTTTTGAACCTTATGGCAAGTTTTTTCCATCTTTCCGCATTTATATTTATATATTATGTAGTGTACAGGTGCATATATCAGTCATGTTTTAGCTTGTGGTCCTTCGTGGTCATGAGCACCATGTAGCATCTCAATTTAGAAAATTGGGGCATTACAGTTGCGTTGCCCATTGTATTAACAAATAATTTTCTCTAGCTTTCAGTACAATTCTAGTGAACCAACGCGAACTCGACATGGCGCATTGGTCATTGTGTTGATGCCAACGACGTGGTGCATCAGTATACGCATCGTTGGGCATGCTTTTTAGTAATTAAATCAGTGTCTATACGGGTATTTGGAATATTTTTCCCACTTCTATCCAGCCCCAAAACACAAGATTAAACCCCTCCATAGGCAAAATACACTCATTATTCACTAAAATCCTCTCAAGAACAAACCCTAGTCCATCCAGTCAAGATTAAGATTCATGAAATTCGCCATCAATCTTCACAAATTCAAGCATCAAGGTCTGTTAGGTGTTCATCCAAGGGTTTCCTTCCACCCTTGGAGTTCAAAAACCCTTTATTTCTAATTACAAGTTGATTTGTTTCATGAATTTCTTGTTGAATTTATTGTATTCATGATTGTGATTCTAGTTGGGTTTATAATCCATGATTAAATACAAGTCT
The DNA here is from genome assembly GCA_030864225.1 of Capsicum baccatum var. pendulum. Lineage (NCBI taxonomy): Eukaryota > Viridiplantae > Streptophyta > Magnoliopsida > Solanales > Solanaceae > Capsicum > Capsicum baccatum. The sequence goes on from CM061555.1 coordinate 214,315,836, forward strand.
CATGAGAAGTAAATAGTATGGGAGTGTTGCTATGTGGATTCATGTTAAAAACCCTTGAAATTGTGAATTTTGAATTGTGATCATGATGCTTGCATGTTGACTATTATTGTGTGTATAAACTATGCCTCCCAAGTTTTTGATTAATTGTTCATGTGAGTTGAGTAATGAAATTATGTCATGTTAGCATGTATATAAGTTCATGCCATGCAAGTGTTCGCTAAAATGCCTCAATGAATGAATGGTGACAAAATAACTAGTTATCATATTTTCAAGATTATGTTATGCTTGTTTTTAGGCTATCGATTCCTGAGGGTATCTAATACCCGACAATCTAGATGCTACCTAGATTATAGTAATTTCAGGATAGTCTCAGTGATGTCACATACAGTAGTACTCAGGCAGTAGCAGAACTCAGTATATTCAGCCAGTTAGAAGAACTCAGTATTTTCATCCAGTTAACAAAACTCATTGCACTTAGTTAGTTAATAGAACTCAGTGAACTCAGCTCAATTTAGTTGGACAGTACGATCAGTAATAGTTCAATCAAGCCTAGTACATTCTAGGAAAATCAGTTCAGTGTCTATTCAGTTGGGAGTAGAAATCAGCACCGAGCAAACCCATGGATGGGGGCATTTCTGTCAATAGCAATCCCTACATTATAGAACTATGTAGCCAGCGTAGGTCGAGATATCTTTCTACCATTCTAGGGTTGATATATCTCATACGAGTTTTCCTTCCAGTCAGGATTGACGAAAGAGCTTCCTGCCAGAGAGGGTTAACTCATAGCCATTGTTAGTATCCCTTGGTAAGTTGCTAACACCCTTCCAACTGGGGTCACAGGTTGGGCCCAACTCAGTTCATAATCGGGGTATGTCGGTTAGGTAAACACTCCCTCAGTTTCAGTTTCAATATTCAAACTCAGTGTAAAACCTCATTTAATTTTCAGAATCAGGAATGTCAAACACAGTCACCTAGCTCAGTACGGAACGAAGTTCGATTTAATAGAATCAGGACTATCAAAAACAGTCACTCAGTTAACAGTGATTCAGTATCATTAAACTCAGATATCGGTCACTAAGTTATCAAAACTCAGTACCCAGTGTTAACATGATCTTAGTTACAGTATGCATAGTTATGTGCATATCATTGTATAATCAGTATTTACAACAGATTTAGATATACATATACTCTTATTTAGTAATATTCATATTACTCAGTCAGTTATTGTTCATGAATATGAACCCATGCATATCAACCTACCTCACTTAGCATACTAGTATATTCAATGTACAGACACATACTTTTTTTTGCGCTATGATGTCTTATATCATAGGTTTAGATGTACAGGCTCCTAATCGCACTTAGCATCCCAACCTATCAGGAACAGACTTAGTGGTGAGTCCTCATAGTTTGAGGTAGAGTTGTTATTTCAGCATTTCAGTATTCAGTTTATTTTAGTAGTTGGAGTTAGTTGGGGGCTTGTCCCGTCAACTCCATATTCAGATAGTTAGAGGCTTTCAGGCTAATGTATTTTCAGACAGATGTTCAGTTTTTAGTATTGATTTTTAGTATTTAGTATTTGATCTCAGTTTGAACCTTATGGAAAATTTCTGCCTAATTTCTGCATTATCACAGTATTATTATTCAATGATTACAGCAGGTACCAGTCATGGGTTAGCTTGTGGTCCTGCGGGATTATGAGCGACGTGTGGTATCTGGAGTACAGACTCGGGACATTACAGTTCTCTAACAAAAACAAATCAAAATTTCCAACCAATGCTCAAATCACTACCAAAATTTCCTCGACCACCGCACACTCTAAATATGCCTAAGACTAGGCCATCCCTGAATAATTAAATTTTTTCAGAGGGAAGACTAACAGATGGTTCTACTATCTATTTTAGTGTCACGATGATTTGGATCGTTATGAAGAAGCTTAGAAAATGAATCATAGTATCTTGTCACACTATATTAGCTATGAAACCTTGTGTCCCATTAGCTATCCGCAAACCCTCAGGCCAATAAGCCATATCCTTAGTATCGATCTTAAGCTTAGGGGATGCCTCCCTAGCTTGATCTAGAGATAGTGTGACAACCCATGCCTTACCTCTACTACAGCCTTGACCCCTACCTCGACCCTATCTCGAGGGCCCTAACAATGAATGAGAACTTATCATTTCATTCACAATTATCTCATCTTCACCATTAATGAGAGAGTAAAATACAAATTTTGTAAAACTCAAGAGATAATTGATTGGCATGATATGGAATCAAAACAAAATTCTAAAGATTCCTCTTACTCTCTTAAAGATAGATACAAACATCATCATATTGATCTACAAGACTTTACTAGACATTCTCTCTTTTACTTATGAGATTAGTGAATGTAGTATTCTCATACTAAATTTTTCATGACCCAATAACCAGATCATGATAGCACCTACCCTAATATCTCCTAGTAGGTTAGCCAACCCTCTACACGAACAAAAACCTAAATAAATATACCAGACTGAAATCTTACCTTGGACTCATCCGAAATCTTACCTCGAACACAATAAAGAGAGTGCTAGTTTCATCCAGAAACACTAAGTCCAATAGTCCCGATCTTGTGATCCTTCAGAATGAATGAATATACATGATTGTAATAATAAAGTAATATTTCGAATGCAATAGATAGATTTTCATACATTCCTCATTAAGTAATGGTGTATGAAATAATAAATAACATAATGTACAACAAATCTTTTCAATTCTCAAACCATTTATTGGCTAAAACCCCCATTTTAGGTGTACCAATATTAGAATCATCAAAATAAGTACTTCAACCTTATATATTCCTTAACCCATAAGCATATTTGATTCAATAATATCCCATCCAAGCAAATTTTGAGAAAAAGTAAGTCATAACCAACGTCGATATTGAACCACAAGCCATTAACATGACACCATATTTCCCTTCTGAGTGGTATGCTCCTAATCTATCAAAAAGCATTCTATATGTGAATATGAGTCCATTCATACTCATATTGTAATATAAAAATTCAGGTAAAAAGTTGACCCTTGAAATGCGCAGTGAAACATGTTTTTCTTTTGAAATTATTTTCTCCATAAGATAAGAAACAAAAATATAAAATTTCACAAGAAAAGAAAACTCCAACTAGACTTTAAATCCTCAATTTACACTCTCTTAAACTTTGGGAAAAAAAAAGTCCCAAAAAATCATTTTTACACATGGTAATTAGACAAAATTTGCAATAAATCATTGGGAATTACCAAAGGGAGGTTAAAAACTTACCCTCATAAAGAATCATTCAGAATGCCAGGAAAATTTCCCGATATGAGCATAAAATCACCACAAATCAAATTTAGAAGCTTCAGTTCGAAATTGAGAATTGTAAAATTGTTCCAGATGAATTCTTCATCGCGATCACAAAACCCTTATCGAAATCACAATGCCAACCCAAAATAAATCAAGATAAACATTTGTGAATGCCATAAGGATACTGCAATCGTGGGAGTCATTAGGTCCTTCTTCATGATCACGAAGAAGGTCACACCAAACACCACTTGACAACAAAAGGTTAGACAACCCAATTCTCATAACAAATACCTATAACTCATTTGGATTCCCCCCTCTCCTTCCCCAAACACATTAATAGTGCAAATTAATTGTTGTACACATGTAAAATTTATTGGATCAAATTCATATAAAATTTGAATTTGATCCATATTTTATTAGGTTTAAAATTATGTTGGGCTTACAAAATAATAAGCCTATTTTATTCCGCATCAAGGTCCATCTCACCTTGAAGCCCAAACTCATCAAGTGACGTGGCATCCCAGTCAAATCCAAGATATGTTGCCACATGTACAAATAATGTAGAAATCTCATACAAATTTAAGAAAACATCCAAAAGGCGTCAAGTGTCAAAGTGACATATTTCGGCCAATCACAAGAAACTAGGCCTACCCCCCTACAACTATAAATAGGGGTAACATAACATTCTAAGGGGGAAACTGAATGCGGAGATTCAGAAAAGAGGACTTTGACAAGCATTGGCAACGTCAGCATTGACTATCAAGTTCCCGCAAGGAGCGATCAACAGAGTTCTTCATGGAGATTATTCCAAAGTGACAAAACACTTTCCGACATTCCCGACGATTGAAATATGTCTCTAGGAGTACAAATCATCCAACGATTCAAGAAACATGCTACTGAAGGCCCTTAGATCATCTCTAAGTTTAGGAGAGAAGAATCAAGAGAACAACAGAATTATACTCATAAGATTCATTTAAATAAAATTATTCTTTTTATTTATTTCATTTTTGCTTGCAGTTAATTTTCAGCATTACAAAAATTTATTGCGAACTAATTTTGGCACGCCCAGTGGGACCAGTTTTGCTCTTCATCTCTTTCTTCTACAAATTGAAAAATCACAAATTCAACTACTGCAATGGACTTCAGAAAAATCAATGAAGTTTCATGCAAGAAGTCTACTACTGTCACATCTACTGAGATCAAACTTGTTGGCCCCATCAATCAACACAATCTTAACGCTTATGATTTGGATGGATCCCAATACTTCACCTTTTTGGAGATAACGAAAAGGAGAAAATCTAAAATTTCAGCTGTAACTACAACCCCTGGGGCAACATTACATCTATATTATCAAATGAACCGTCTAAAACTGTCTGCAACCTTAGAGAATCTAAAGACTTGACGAATTCTCCAATTTTAATGAAAGTCAACACCTTCATAGTTGATGCAGTTGACAGGGATGAGAAGTTTGCAATGATAGAGCAAACCATTGAAGTCTTGAAGAAGTCTGTTGATGAGAAAGATCTTCAAATCACTCGACTTATGAGCAAGTTAGATCTCCATAATCCTGGAGAGTTAAACTATAATCTAACACAGTGAGAAAAAGTTGATGGTGAATCTCTCATCAAGTTAAGTGACAATTAATGCATTGATCATCTACTTCAGTGGCAATGCTAACAGTTCAAAAACTGTAAGATATGATTGCAAACACCATCAAGACACAATATGATGGTCCATCACAAAGTTTCATAGGATACTCAATGTCGTATTCTAAGCGAATCGAGGGCTTACTGATGCCAAATGGATATCAACCGCCAAAGTTTCAACAATTTGATAGATAGGGAAATCAAAGGCAACATATCGCTTATTTTGTTGAAACTTGTAGCAGTGCTGGCACACATGGTGATCTTCTTGTCAAGAAGTTTGTTCGCTCTTTGAAAGGCAACGCCTTTGATTGGTACACGGACTTGGAATCTGAATCAATTGGTTGTTGGGAACAACTAAAAAGTTAGTTCCTAAATCATTTCTATAGCACCCGTCGTACGATCAACATGATGGAATTGACAAATACAAGATAAAGTAAAGATGAGCCTGTAGTGGACTACATAAATCGTTGGCAAACATTGAGCTTCAACTGCAAGGATCAACTTTTTGAAACTTTCGGGATTGAAATTTGCATTTAAGGGATGCGTTGGGGCCTTGTGTATATCATCTAAGGAATTAAGCCTCAAAATTTTGAAGAATTAGCTAGGGCGCTCATGACATGGAGCTAAGTATTGCAAGACATAGATGGAGTCACCTATTTTTTATCCTAGGAAAGAAGTCACAAAATTCAAAGACTCATCTGAATACCAAATTGAAGAATCTATGAAAACAACTGTGAGTTTTACGAAGGCCTTCATAAGACAAAAGTTAAAAGAGAAAGCTCAGAATCAACAAATGGGAGAGGTGAAAAATCAACCAACCTTGAAGGAGTTACAAGCAAGGGTATATCCTTTTCCTGACTCTGATGTTCCTAAAATTCTTGACGAGTTTCTATCCAAAGAAGTTATTGATATTTCTAAGTCAAAGAGACCTGAAGAATTAAACAAAGTCGACGATCCTAAGTACTGAAAATTTAACAGCATTGTTGGTCATCACACCATTAAATACTTCATCCTAAAGGAAAAGATCATGACATTTATGCAAGAGGAAAAGATCATCATCGATGATGGCGATACAGTTGATGCAAATCATGTTAGCTCCGAATTGAACAATAAAAAAGGTTCAATTTCAAAAGTTCTACAACTCATGTGCTCTGTGGCATCACCAAAAGGTGAGGGAATCATCATGTTATAATTTGGGAGCTTTGACACAATTGAGGTTCCCACCATGAATAAAACAATAAGTAAATCCATGCAAAATAACTTTTCTAATAGCAAGAAGGGTGATACTTGGACATTAATCGCTCGTAATAGAAAAAAATGTCAAAGGGCTTCTAAACTCCAACTTCCAAAAGTCGACACAAGATCAAGTGCAAATCTACTTCAACCAATGGGGGCAATAAATACCAAACTGAAGTGCAATAGTACTCCATTACAAAGGGTTGGAGGGAAAGTCAAAACGCTCCTTGATGCACGAGCCTAAACTGCAAGTCAAAAATGCTCCTCAATGCACGTGCCTAAACTGTAAGTCAAAATGCCCCTCGATGCATGAGCCTCAACTACAAGAAAAAACGCTCCTTGATGCTCGAGTGTAAACTGCAAATAAAAACTACTTCTCGATTTACGAGCCTAAACTGTAAGTCAAAATGCTCCTTAAGGCACGAGCTTAAATTGCATGTCACTCTTGGCCCGCATGAGTCTAAACCGTGAATGTCTCACTAAAAAAAGAAAAAAAATATAAAAAATAAAAGAAAGAAAGAACAAAAAACTTAACTCATCATCCTGAACTACGTTATGACTTGATCCTCCCGAGGTATGTAGGCAGCTTCATGCATTTTTACTCTAAGTTCAATCGTATGAGTTAAAAAAATAAAAATAGGAGAAAAAACGTATATTATTATTTGAGCATGGAAATAACACATTAAATTGACATTGATATCACATGAGGATAGACGTTCCTTCGTGAAGTTTACCACAGACGTGCAAAGGTGAAAAAACCAGCAAGGCAAAGTGGATTTCGACAACATATTTGTATAAATTCGTATAGGTTTTCACCATAATTTGACATATGTGATAGATCTTAGAGACTTATTCGCAATTAAAAAATATGAATCATGATTCAAAGGTTCCTACGCCAAGTTATGAATTTTCTATCATAGCCACTCAAAGTTGTCAAATAGGCCATCAAATTTCGAACTAAGCTGACTTTGATGACGTATCTGTATAAATTCGTAAAGGATTTGAGTGTGATTTTTATGTATGTTGTAGATCTGCAAATCTACTTTCTAACGCAAAAAATGGCTCTTTATTTTGATACTCCTAGTCGAGATATGGAATTTATCGTGACGCTGTGCAAAGTTGATAAAACTAGTGAACCAAGATTAGAGGATCGGTTTTGGGGCAATATCTGGGATAATTTAGGCACAATATAAATGTGATTCTCACTTGAAACGTATCTCTATGAGTCTATTTTCCAATGCAAAAAATGGCTCCTGATTTTGATACTCCTATGTCAAAATATAAAATTTATCATGACACTGCACAAAGCTGATAAAATAGACATATCAGGACATTGAATTCCATTTTTGTTAATCAAACAACTCATATTTTTGTTCTCCCATCGAAAAATAAATATTTTTGTGGACGTGTGCCTAGTACATGCTTACTGAAGCTAAAAAGGAGAACTTTCAGCGTCGTCAAGGATGAAATCAAATTATTCCAAGTCACTTTCTTATCAAGTAGTAAGGAATTAACGCACAAAATGGTTCAACATCAATCATGTCGACCTTTTTGGTCTGACATGCATCAAGACCATTTGCATAAACCTGCATAAAAAAAATAAAGATGGAACATATTTACAGTGTTGATCGGATGAAGCTTCTTAGTTTTATGTAGATTGATACCAACTACGTGAAACTTCAATTTGGCAATAAGTGTCGGTACCAAAGGTACGATGCTTCAATTTGGCATGATAAATATTGAGAGAAACACATCATTTTAGTTCAACATGGCTGATATCGATGTCGATTAGCATAAAATTTGGTTTTCAACCATTGATCTTCTATGCCGAGATGCAAGGAGTTTTCTATGCCAAGATTTAAGGAAATAGGCACAAATTTTCTTGCAAAGGATAGAAAAGAGTTTCTCCAAGAGTCCGTTTTCAAGCCGTGAGAGGGAATATTGCTCGTCAAATCCTCGAGAAAATGGGTGAAGCACCTAGTTGTTGCTCATTTAAACTACGACTCGAAAAATGATGCCTTAAGTGGTTCCTAACCAATCATCTGAACAATGTTTGTATCTGATTGGTGTGACATCGACACCATTTGTATTTTTTTCTTGAACCTACAAAAAAAAAAGCAAAGAAGAGTGATCACGAACATGCTATCTGGAGTTATGACATGACATCTTATAGCGTCAACTTCAAAAATTGATTCTCATCAATATAGGTGGTGTTTGACATTAATTTTTGGATATGACGCAGCAATAAAAGTCTAGCCTCTCCAGAACTAAGTCGTTCATCATTTGGACATTCCTATAGTCAGATATGATTTTTACTCTGCGAGTGTTTGGAGTTGAAAATTAGAAAAGACACTGCATGTACTTCTTCGGTCGGTATTGCGAGGAGATAGTATATTTTGCGTGACGTCCACCAATGCTGCAAAAAATTTTGAGGTTCACCAGCAGTGTTTTCCAAATACATGGTCACAAAGAGGCCAAAGAATGTCTTTGCAAGGGTTACGGATTTCAAAAGATTGTGGTTGATGTGATTTCATAACATTTCCTTATATCGAGGCACCTATGAAGAATTTTTAGTTTGTGTACAAGGAATGTTATGGTGAAATTAGAAGATGAGAATCCTTGGGAATTTCAAATTGTCAATCAGTTGAAAACTTACCATATTGAGGAGATTTCTTTGGAGGTGACTTTAATTCTTTCTTGAAATCAAAGGGAAAGTTAATATTTTTTTTCTTTGGTATATGAAACCAAAAGGGAAGTTGATATTTTTATTTGGTACATGAAACCAAAAGAAAAGTTAATGGTTTTCTTTGGTACAAAAAATCAAGTCAATTTTTTTACTTGATACGTGCAATATGTCAAGTGAGAGTTGTGTTGATCCATTTAATTCAAATACATTGAGAGGGTCACATTGTTGTGCAAGTAAAATTACTTAAATAAATAATAAGGTGGTGATTTCTCATGTTCATACTTATCCAAAAAGAGTAAAAAAAAATCAAGTTGGTCATTTTTTTAATACTCTTGAAATAATATCGAGTTTGTACTCGATTGTGGACGAAAAATGAGGATCACTACAAACAAATCTTTGGTTGCTTTGACGAAGACTTTTACGACATTAAAGTTTATAGAGGAAACTTTAGTTAGACCACTCACAAGTATTGGTCTAACTAGGATGCACCGATGAGAAACAAATACCTTTGAAGTCACGAGAATGAAAACATATTCATGAGTACTTCAAGTCTCGCCGCCAAGTTTCGGCAAGCCTACATGTCGACAACCTTGAAGTAGGGGGCATTGGTACACACATAAAATTTATTGGATCAAATTCATATAAAATTTGAATTTGATCCATATTTTATTGGGTTTAAAATTATTTTGAACTTAAAAAATAATAAGCCCATTTTATTCCTCATCGAGGTCCATCTCACCTTGAAGCCCAAACTTATCAAGTGATGTGGCATCCCAGTTAAATCCAAGACCAATGAGACGCTGCCACATGTACAAATGATGTAAAAATCTCATTCAAATTCAACAACCAGTCAAAAGGCGCCAAGTGTCAAAGTGACATATTTCGGCCAATCACAAGCAACTAGGCCTACCCCCTACAACTATAAATAGGGAGTAACATAACATTCTACGGAGGAAGGGGGGCTGAAAAGGGAGATTTGAAAAATAGGACATTGACAAGCATTGGCAATGTCAGCATTGACTATCAAATTATTGAAAGGAGCAATCAACGGAGTTCTTCCCGGAGATAATTCCAAAGCGATAAAATACTTTCCGACATTCCCGATGATTGAAATACATCTTTAGGAGTCTAAATCATCCAACGATTTGAGAAACACGCTACTGAAGACCCTCAGATCATTTCTAAGTTTAGGAGAGAAGAATTAAGAGAACAACAAAATTATACTCACAAGATTCATTTAAATAAAATTATGCTTTTTGTTTATTTTATTTTCAGAAAATTGCATGTCATAGACCTAAAAATGGGTGGCTTTAGATATTTGACCCCAATAAGAAGTGTCTTTAAAGAGTAACCTTCCTTATTTTTTAAGTATAGTACAAGTACCATTTTGCCCCTCTACACCTGAAATATATTTTTAAACTTTCCATACTTATTTGTCTCTCAAATTTTATTTTTTATTATTTTTACTTTTTGTTTTTTTCCTTTAATTTTATTATTCTATTTTTTATTATTTTTACTTTTTTATTTTTTCCTTTAATTTTATTTTCATGTTTTAATTCATTTGTCTCAACCTTTTATTTTTTTCTCTTTTTTTGTTCCTCAAGCATTATCTATTTCTTGTTTTTCTTTTTCTTTTTTTAATTCATTTGTCTAAAACCTTTATTTTTATTTTATTTTTGGTTTTTATCAGTTCTCTTTTTTTTTCTCTCATTTTTCTCAAACTTTTTTTTAATTTTTTCCTCTTATTTTTTATTTTCTCAATTTTTTTAATTCTTCACTTTTTTCTTAATCTTTATTTTTTTCTTGCCTTTTTTCATCATTCTTTTTTTTATTTATCTAATTTGTTTGATCATTTTTTTCCTTTTTCAGTTCTCTTTTTTCCTCTAATTTTTTCCAAACTTTATTTTTATTTTTCCTCTCATTTTTATTTTTCTCAATTTTTTTAAATCTTCGCTTTTTTATTGATCTTTATTTTTATCTTTCCTTTTTTCTCAATCTTTTTTTTATTTCTCTATTTTGTTTGATCGCTTTTTTTTCTCAACTTCTATTATATTTTGCTAATAAATAAAAAATTGGATAATCCGCAAATGTATCTTCTTTTTTTTGACATCAAAGCAAATTTTAGGGCATGAATTGTTGTTACGAAGTTCTTTGAAAATTCTTGAGATAAATCGTGTCTCTAAGGCGAGAGTTGTAGAATATCTCATAAATAAAGGCATAATGTGGTAGTGTCAACTCTTGCCCATGTGACATAATTTATTAGTTGAAAGTTCTTGAGCTAAGTCTTGCCTTTAAGGCAAAAGTTATAGAACATTCCATAAATGAAGATATAATGTGGTAGTGTCAGCTCTTGCTCGTGGGGCATAATTTGTAGTTTGAAAGTCTTTAAGCTAAGTCTTGCCTCTAAGGCAAGAGTTGTAGAATATCTCATAAATAAAGACATAATGTGGTAGTGTCAACTCTTGACTGTGAGGCATAATTTGTAGTTTGAAAGTTCTTGAGCTAAGTCTTGCCTATAAGGCAATAGTTGTAGAACATCTCATAAATGAAAACATAACGTGGTAGAGTCAACTCTTACCCATGGGGCATAATTTGTAATTTGAAAGTCCTTGAGCTAATTAAGTCCTGCCTCTAAGGTAATAGTTGTAGAACATCTCATAAATGAAAACATAACGTGGTAAAGTCAACTCTTGCCCGTGGGGCATAATTTGTAGTTTGAAAGTCCTTGCGTCAAGTTTTACCTCTAAGGCAAGAGTTGTAGAACATCTCATAAATGAAAACATAATGTGGTAGAGTCAACTCTTGCTCATGGGGCATAATTTGTTGTTTGAAAGTCCTTGAGCTAAGTCTTGCCTCTAAGGCAATAGTTGTAGAATATCTCATAAATAAAAATATAACGTGATAGAGTCAACTCTTGCCCATGGGGCATAATTTGTTGTTTGAAAATCCTTAAGCTAAGTCTTGTCTCTAAGGCAATAGTTGTAGAATATCTCATAAATAAAAACATAATGTGGTAGAGTCAACTCTTGTCCATGGGGCTTAATTTGTTGTTTGAAAGTCCCTGAGCTAAGTCTTGCCTCTAAGATAATAGTTGTAGAACATCTCATAAATCAAAATACAATGTGGTAATGTCTACTCTTGCCCATGAAACATAACTTGTTGTTTGAAAGTTCTTGTGCTAAGTCTTGCCTCTAAGGTAATAGTTGTAGAACATCTCGTAAATGAAAACATAACGTGGTAGAGTCAACTCTTGCCCGTGAGGTATAATTTATTGTTTGAAATTTCCTGAGCTAAGTCTTTTCTCTAAGGTAAGAGTTATAAAACATCTCATAAATCAAAATACAATGTGGTAGTGTCGACTCTTACCCATGAAACATAACTTGTTGTTTGAAAGTCATAAGTCTTGTCTATACAATGTAGTAGTGTCAACTTTTGCCCATGAAACGTAGCTTATTGTTCAAAAGTCGTAAATCTTGCCTTTATAATGTGATAGTGTCAACTCTTGTTCATGAGATGTAACTTGAATGGAAGAAATCGAAGAAAAGAACAAAAATAATAAAATTTGTGGAAAAAGTAGAAAATGAAGAAAAATATTAAAAAAAAATAAAGAAAATGTAGAAATTGACAGAGAATAGAAAAAAAATAAAGGTTGATAAAATAAGAAAGATTAAATAAAATAAAAGTCGAAAATTTTAAAAAGAAAAAAATCAAAGGAAAATAAAAAAAGTTTTTTCTTTTTATAAAAGTAGACATTGAAAGGTGTACAGAAAAAAAAGTAAGCGTTGAGAAAAACAAAAAGAACAAAAAAAAAAGATGAAAGAAAAAATAAAAATAAAAATAATATAAAATAAAAAAGAAAAAAAAGTCGAGATGAAAAAAGAAAAAAATAAGGGTTGAGAAAATTAAAAAGAAAAAGAGAAAAACCAAAAATCAAAGTAAAATTAAAAAGAGAAAAAAATAAAAGTTGAAAGATATAAATATAAAGTTGTTATCCATTATGAAGATTATTTATGTAACTTACTCCATTGATCAGGGGCAATTTTCTTCAAAAAAATATTAGTTAATAGGTATAGAGTATTTTAAGAAAACTTTTTTATTTGGAGCTAAAATTAGAAAGTCGACCCAAATTTGAGATTCACCCTTTTATTTTTGCCTGCTGTTAATTTTCAGCACTACAAAAATTTGTTGCGAACAATTACAAAACACACTCCGGGCCTGTTGGAATAACAAATAACCACTTCGGCCGTAATCAACTCAAAAATAAAAAAAGCTCAAAATCTATCCAAAGGTTCAAAATACCCAGAAAGCCTAGAGAATTGTGCCAAACATTCAATTATGCCATAAATCACCTTCCTAACTTAGTGGAATCATCTAAACTCCAATTCAGCTTCGTCAATCCAAAATGTTGATTTTGGTCAAATTTTCGAAAATCGAAAATTTTTACCGAAATACAATTGATCACATACAAAATCATGTCACACATCCCTGTAAGTCAAAAACATTATTCCAAAGTTATGAAGAGGGTCAGACTGGGAAAAAGAAATGAAAATCAAAAACAACCTTGAGTTCGTTACATTCCGAAATGGACTCAAAAAGGTTAATGTAACAAGTCAACAAGAGTAAACTTGTATGCCTAATATCATAATCAACACAAAATGTAGGTATTATTTAGAGAAAATACATAATTACCCCATTGATTTTTTTCGAGATTTGCAAAAAGATACCTAAACTTTAACTTCGACCTATTACTCCACAATTCTTCTTTATTTCGTTGCAAACACACCATTTTGACCCCGTGCATGTACACATGTTCCACAGGCGCATGAAAGAGCTCAAATTTGACTTTTTTGACCAATTACAAGCTGTCACGTGTAAAATAATTTAATATATAATTTATATTCTTTTTTTAAAAAAATAATATTTATTTATTTTTAAAATTATTTCATACCCCCCACCCACCCCGTATCCCCTATCGATCATTGTCTTCTTCCCCAACTTCTTCTTCATCACCATCACTCAACAACATTAATTGCAACAACAACATCAATTACAACATCAATTACGCCCACAACAACAACATCATCATCCTCACCATAACCCCACCATTTCTTCTTCAACACAATGCCACTATTAAAGCTCCTCCATTGAAGCTTTTTTTTTTTTAAATCATATCATTAAAGCTCCATTTTGCAATTAAATCATATCATTTAACTACCCACCATTTCTTCTTCAACACAATATCTTCTTTAACACCATTAAAGCTCTTCAACACAATGTCACCGTTAAAGCTCTTTTATTGAAGCTTTTTTTTAAAAGATCCTCCATTAAAGCTTCATTAAAGTTCATTTAACTATCTTTAAAACTCAATTCAATCATTTAACTATCCTTAAAACTCAATTCAATCATAAAACTAATTTTTGAATTGATTTGAACAAAAAAAAAAAAAATTGGTCAGGGAGAGTGCTGGATGCGAGGCAGCGAGAGGGAGGAGGAGGTGCTGGACGCGGGGGGAGGGGGAGGTGCTGGATGGAGGGGTGAGGAAGGAAGGTACTGGATGGGGGGAGGTGGAGGTCCTGGATTTAGGGGTGTGCATCGGTCGGTTCGGTTCGATTTTACATGTTATTGGTTCGGTTTATCGATTTTCGGTTTTTAAATATGTAAAACCAATAACCAACCAATAAGATATTTTCTTATTGGTTTTTGGTCCTTAACGGTTTGATTTTTGGTTTAACCAATAAGAAAATACTTATAAAATAGAAATAGTAACAACTAATATAAAAAAAATGAAATCTAAATTACCGTCAAAACCTACGCAATGCATTTTAGTTTACAAGAATCTTCAAACTTGAACTGAATGTTAGTTAGGAAAAAAATTGAATCCTAATTGTTGGAAGCTATAAATGCTTCAAGCATTTTATTACGATAATAGCCGAACTTTATATTGCGTCTTTGTTGTCCTGAATAGGTTAATACTTTGTGAATCACTGAATTCTGAATTAGTAGTGCATATAATCTATATACATACACATATCTATAGCTATATATATAGAGAGAGAGATAAAGAGAGAGAGAGAGATTTAAATATATAACATAAATAGAGATAAAACAATAACTTAGTGTATACTTATTGGGTTATCGGTTTAACCGATAACCCAATAAGCTAAAACCAATATCGAACCGTTTACCCAATAAACTTTTTTATAAAACCAATAAAAAATCGTTAACCCCATAACCCAATAACATTTTTATCGGTTCGATTTTTGCACAGCCCTAGCTGGATTAGGGGTGGGGGGAAAGAGGGGATGGGGTGGGGTGTTAGATTAAATAAAAAGAAAAATTGTATCAAAAAAATAAAAATATATGAAATTAAACGTATTTGACACGTGGCAACACCTGATTGACGCGTGTATGTCACTCTCCTTGTTGTGACTGAGATTCAGTAAAAAATGGTGTGTTTGTAACGAAATAAAAAAGAATCGTGGGGTAATAGGTCGAAGTGAAAGTTTAGGTTTCTTTTTGCAAAACTCGGATAAGATCAGGGGGTAATTATGTATTTACTCTATTATTTAATGTGTGTTGATTTCTTTGTGACAATGCAAGCAGAGACGGATCCAGAATTTAAAGTTTGTGGGTTCCTAATTTATAATTTTTACCACTAGACCAATAACACACTTTGTTTGTGGGTTCCCAACTTATAATTCTTATATATTTACTAGTATTTTCAATATAAATTCAAGAACCGTACGAAACTTATGGGTTCCCGAGAACCCACACTTAAAGTTGTCCATCCACCCTGCATGCAAGAATACGTGCTATGTATAAACATAATATATGTTAAACAATTTATTTTTATTTTGTTTTTTTGGGTTTTAAAATCCAAAACTAAACCAAGAAACTGAAGTTTCCTAAATCTTTAATTCGAAATCGGACCAAAAACTGACAGTCAAACCAAACTAAGAAAAAAGTTTTAGCTCAATTTAATTTGTCGATTTAATCCAAATAATGCATAACACTAATCACGGAATACACGCTTTGTAACAAATGCATGTGAATCCAATGTTTTCGATTCGAACTATTTCATTTCTTTTTTCCGAATATATACTATACTTGATTATATATTGGCTCCTCACAATTAGTCAACAACAACAACAACAAACCCAGTGTATTCCCACATAATGGGGTCTGAGGGGGTAAGATGTGCACAGTCCATACCTCTACCTCTAAAGAAGTAGAAAGACTGTTTCCGATAGACCCCCGGCTCGAGACACGAGATACTACACAAATACATAGTAAAACATAGAACAAGATGTCATAACATAAATACGACACCCATAAGTACTAAAAACAGAGAAAAGCAAACAAATTCGTAATAAAACATGGAACAAGGTATCATAACAAGAGTAATACCCCCACCAAGTAATTCCCTACACTAGCGACCCAAACTGGCCCTATCCTTCTGCCCTAATTCGCGTCCTCCAGATCTTCCTATCTAGGGTTATGTGCTCAGTGAGCTGTAACTGCTCCATGTCCCGCCTAATCACCTCACCCCAGTACTTCTTCGGCCTACCCCTACCCCGCCTAAAACCATCCCAAGCTAGCCTCTCACACCTACGAACCGGGGCATCCATGCCCTTCCTCATCACGTGTCCGAACCATCTCAATCGGACTTCCCGCATCTTATACTCCACTGGCATCACACCAACCTCCTCCCTGATCATCTCATTCCGAACTCTATCCCCTCTAGTCAGCCCACACATCCAACACAACATCCGCATTTCTGCCACCTTCATTTTTTGAATGTGGGAGTTCTTAACTGGCCAACACTCCGCTCCATACAACATGGACGGACGGACTACCACCCTGTAGAATTTGCCTTTAAGCTTGGGCGGCACCTTCTTATCACACAACACCCCCGACGCGAGCTTCCACTTCATCCATCCCGCCTCAATACGGTGCGAGACATCCTTGTCAATCTCACCGTTACCCTGAATCACGGACCCGAGATACTTGAAACTATCCCTCTTACATACCTCCTGTGATCCCAACTTCACTACCACCTCATTCTCCAGCCTCACGTCATTAAACTTGCATTCCAAATACTCTGTCTTGCTTCTGCTCAACCTGAACCCTTTAGACTCAAGAGCTTGTCTCCACACCTCTAATTTGTCGTTCACACTCCCTCGCGTCTCATCAATCAAAACTACATCATCTGCAAAAAGCATACACCAAGGCACCTCCCCTTGAACACGCCGCGTCAACACATCCATCACCAAAGCAAACAAAAAGGGACTAAGATTAGATCCCTGATGCAATCTTGTCAAGAAAGTGAAATGCTCTGAGTCTCCTCCCGCCGTCCTCACCTGAGTTTTCGCTCCATCATACATGTCCTTAATTGCTCTGATATATGCCAGCGGGACTCCACTCACCTCCAAGCATCTCCAAAGCACCTCCCTGGGGACTTTGTCATATGCCTTCTCCAGGTCGATAAACACCATGTGCAGGTCCTTCTTCCTTTCCCTATACTGTTCCACCAGCCTCCGTACCAGGTGAATTGCCTCCGTCGTCGAGCGGCCAGGCATAAATCCAAATTGGTTTTCCGAAATAGACACTATCCGTCTCAGCCTCACCTCGACCACTCTCTCCCAAATCTTCATAGAGTGGCTCAATAACTTAATCCCCCTATAGTTATTGCAACTCTGAATGTCACCCTTATTCTTATAAAGAGGGATCATGGTACTCCACCTCCAAGCCTCGGGCATTTTTGCCGTCTTGAAGATTTCGTTAAACAATCCAGTCAACCACCTTACACCAGTCTCTCCAGCAAACTTCCAAAAATCCACCGGTATCTCATCCGGCCCCATCGCCCTACCCCTTCGCATCCTGCGAACAACCTCTCTAACCTCTTCTACCTTAAAACATCTACAATAACTAAAATCCCGACACTCCTCTGAGTTCTCCAGCTCCCCTAACACAATAGCTCTATCCCCTTTGTCATTCAAGAGCCTATGAAAATACGACTGCCATCTATTCTTAATGTGGCCGTCCTCCACCAACACTGTATCGTCCTTCCCCTTAATGCACTTCACCTGGTCGAGGTCACGACCCTTCCTCTCCCTAGCCCTAGCGAGTCTAAACAACTTTTTTTCCCCTCCTTTCCCCTGTAACCCTGCATACAAGCTCTCAAAAGCAGCCGTCTTAGCCGCCGTAACTGCTAACTTCGCCTCCTTCCTAGCTAACTTGTACTCTTTCCTGTTTACCCGCTTCTCTTCTTCGTCCTTACTCTCAACCAACTTAGCATACGCCCCTTTCTTGGTCCCCACTTTCTTCTTAACCTCTTCATTCCACCACCAATCCCCCCGATGATGCCCGACCTGGCCCTTAGAAACACCCAACACCTCACTTGCAATCTCCCTGATGCACCTAGCCACCCTATTACACATACTATCCACGTCCGCCCTACACTCCTACACCCTCATTCCCACCAACTTCTCCCCTATCTCCCATGCATTCACTGGCGTCAAGCCGCCCCACTTAATTCTAGGTCTACGCTCCTCACCCCTCCTATTTCTATTCTTCTTTATACCCAAATCCATAACCAAGAGCCTATGCTGGGTCAAAAGATTCTCACTCAGGATGACCTTACAGTCCTTACACAACACCTTATCCCCTTTCCTAAGCAACAAAAAGTCAATCTGGGTCTTGTCTATTGCGCTTCAAAAGGTGATCAGGTGATCGTCCTTCTTCGGGAAGCCCGAGTTCACCACCACCAGCCCAAAGGACCTCGTAAAGTCCAATAGAGTAGCCCCCTCTTCATTTCTTTCCCCAAAACCAAAACCACCATGCACATCACCAAAGCCTCCCGGTAACGCCCCGATGTGCCCGTTGAAATCTCCTGCTACAACAATCTTCTTCGAGCTAGGCACGCCTCTCACCACCTCTTCCAAATCCTCCCAAAACCGCATCTTCTCCTTCCCCTCCAAGCCCACTTACGGCGCATAAGCACTACACACGTTCAGGGTAAACCCCCGAATGACCAACTTAATAGTTATCAACCTATCGTTGATCCTTTTTACCTCTACTACCTGATCTCTAAGCTCTTCATCTACTAAGATACCAACTCCATTCCTACGCCTCTCGCTCCCAGAGTACCAAAGCTTGTAACCATCCACATCCCTAGCCTTAGAACCTACCTACTTGGTCTCTTGAACACACGCAATATTAATCCTTCTCTTTCTAAGAAACTTCACAAGCTCTATGAACTTACCCTAAAGAGTCCTTATATTCCAAGACCCAACCCTCAGCCTACCATCACTATCCACACGTCTTCCTCTACCACCCCTGAGGCCAAACCTTGGCCTCCCTCCCACTCCCGCTGTTTCCTCTTCCCCCGCCCCCACAACCGCCCCCCGCCCCAACCCCCTCGGACATGACCCTATCCAACCATCAATGCCCACAGCCACTACTACAAGAAAATATACAAAAATATAAATAATGGTAGTAACAAAGCAGCAACAAGAAATACAAGGCTCACACAAATTCGAAGAAATAATCAAGAAACAAAACTAAACTCAAATATAGAGCAAACACCAATGGACTCAACACCTAAAACCCCAAAAACAGAGCCCCAAGCCAATAACCCAATAAAAAGCAGTGCAAGAAACGACAACAGACAATATCGACAAGTCAAATGCAAGTCAAGATACAGGAGATAATACTAGCATAATACGAAGAATGAAATAATAAAGGTTAGAAGTCACCGGGTTACGCTCGTAGACCAAGTTCTCCTTTCCTGCGAGGTATGTTTGATCCCCGCAAAATGATGCAGAAACTGATCACCGGAATATTATCATCGGAGCTTCGCCCGAGTGCCACCGGAGTCCGAGCTGGTACTGTCAGAATCTGCTACCGGCGCTCCGACAACCAAAGAGAACAAGAACCCTAAAAACTAAAAAGATCGAGCTGGCCGGATCTGGTGACGGAGATCTGGTCGGATCTTGGGTTGGGTCCTGGCCGGCGAACGATGACGGTGAAACGACGAGCTGGTCGGCTGACCGATGCGTAGCGGCGGAGATCTGGTTGATTCCCAGCCAACGAACGGCGTGAAGGTTGACGACGGGCTGACTGCCATCGTTGACCGGAGAGAGGAGGAAAGGCGGCGACGGGCTGACCAGTTGATCGCCGGATCTGGCCGACGCACCGCGGTCGGAGCTGGTCACTGACGACGAAATCTGGTGGCTGATGGTGACGACGGCGTTATTACTGCCGTCGTCGATCGGACGATGAGGCGAGGCGAGGCGAGGGGAGAGAGACAGAGACGATGGCGTTGTTGCCGCCGTCGTTGGTCGGACGAAGTGACGGCGTCGGTGTTGCTGCTGATTATCGCCGGCGTCGGTGTTGCTGCTCCGGCGTCGGTGACTTATTGGAGGAGAGAGAGAGAGTGACTTTAGAGAGAGAGTGATAAGAGTGAAATTCTCACAATGTGATTCACCCTCCTCACAATTAGTCACAAAAGAAAAATAATAATATGTGCATATATTGGCTCCTCACAAGTCACAATTAGTCACAAAAGAAAACTAATAATAGGTGCATTGGTAGTTGGGTACTATGTATATGTTGATTTAAAATTTCAATTTTGAGTTATCTATATCTATACTACCTTAAAAATACCAACTTCAAAAATTTAAAGTGAAATTACGTAAATACCCCTAACTTAAAATCCACTAAATTTTTATTTAATTTTTTTAAAAAAAAAATAAAAAGACAAACCCTGGAAGGACCTAATTACCGGATTAAAAAAAAAGACCAACCGACTACCGCTTAGCACCAGCCCCTATCAAAAAACACATCATTTACCAATAGACATGCTTCCATATGAAGAGATGTACTACGTACTCAGACTATTAGCGGTGATATTTTCGTCAATTTACAGTGAAAGATTCAATGATGATGTTATCTTCTTTGGGGATTTTCTCGATTCTCTTCCAATTTCACTGATCATATTTTACATTAGTAGCTTTACAAGGTATAGAGTTTGCAGATTACTATTACTTGTTTCTTCTGTTTTTAATTGAGTCCACTCATGTTGCCAAATATCTTGGTTTCATCCAGATATTTTTTGAGAGCTTTTACAGATCCAATAAGCTTGCGATGGCATTATTCTAGGGGTTTTCTACTCTTCCCATTCGTCCTCCATCACTACAGTTCTTTGGCTCCTTTTTTTTAATGTACTCATTAACTATTTTGTGTCACTTGCATAGTCGTTTAAGGTATGCATAAGAATTGGGATATGCTCTGTGAATAAAAATAGTAAGGGATTCATGTTGTTTCAATTATTTTAATTGCCTTTCAAGTCACTTATGTTCATATTGGATTTGACTAACTGAGTCTTACCCTTTTTGACAAGCCAATTTGTTATTTATGTTCGATATTTTTTACTGCCTTTCAAGTTACTTATGTTCGTTATTTTTAAAGATTTTACTTGTCCATAAAAAAATTACAATTGGGCTCGTAGTAGGGGCAACAAGGCTGATGAACCTCGAGGTGAGCAAGATGAGAAGGACTGATACTCGAATCCATCAGTAAGTTCATGAAATTCTATGTTTGCTTGGGAGAGAACATATAATAGGTTTTTATCAAAATTAGCTTGTTTTTGTCTAATTTTTTAGTGTATTTCTATAATGGGCGTGTCCGTATGTTGCTGGAATTATAGCTGACTCCTGGAAGACATGTGATAATTTCCATATTGGTTGTTTTAAGCTAATTTTAATTTTACAAAAATTATAAAGTAGATTTTCTTGAACTTGAATGAAATTCCACTTCAGAGGAAAAGGTAGCAACCAGTGGTCTCAACATTAAAAACTTTTGGAGGAAATCATTTTGGTAAGTCATGATGAAATTTGGGTACTCAAGTCTAACTAGATGACTACATGATCATGTTAAGAACTAAGCTAATGTAAGAAATATTTTAGTACCATTGTTTGTTGAAAACAATCTGAGAACGCTTTGGACCTATTTTTGCTTTGCCAAAGGGATCATAAAATTAATTTATCTCTCTAACTATTTAAAGTTTATGAATTGTAAAATGAACAGAGTATTGCTAGCAGTTCTCTTGTTGAAGTTGTCAGTTTTCAGTTGCAGCCAAGAAGCTATGACTGTACGATCACAACTTGCGCTTTCTATATGTCTAATGCCCCGTGTGTGGGAGTATCTGCCACAGAATATTAAGACAAAAAGTGACTGAATTGAGAATTGTTGAGACCTTTAATTGAAAGAGAACCTTATCGATGAAAGTTAATTTAGTTATTCTACGATTTTGCAAAATATGAAGTTGAGAAGTCTTAACATGTTCTGGTACATGTAACAAATGAGATTTGGAGGCCAAAAATACATTTGAGTTGCAGGAGATTCAAAAATCGCAAAATAACTGAAGAATTATATTTTGCTCTTATATTTCTTTCGTGGCCCCTTTTTTTTCTGTATGGAACAGGCAGTTTCATGACTTTTATCCTACATGTTCTATGAATGAAATTGGCCTCATAAATCAAACTTGGACAAGATGAGTTTGCATAAGGTTTTTATGTATAATTTAGCATCTTATGATGCTCCGATTTGATGATATTATCTATCATATCCTGCAGATTCTCAGAAGATATCATGACCAACAGCGGATTGTTGACCATTTAAACTAATAAAACTCTAAATTTCTTGCTGATCAACTACAGAAAGAAGGGGGAAAAAATTTAAGAATGTGTTTTGTACTACTTCAATCAAGTTTGTTCCATATTTTTTGGTGATTAATTTTCTTTTAATGTGTATACATCCTAATGTGTCAGCCATTTTTCAGGAGATTACTCGACACTACTGCTATGACATTGATGAAGAAGAGTCACCAAGCCTTGCAGATCGTTTCAGACTGTTCAGCAAAATTTGATACGATTTTTTATTTCGTTAAATCTTTGTACTAATATTTACTATGTGTCTAAAGTGTTTGAGATGATGTATTGTCAAATTTTATTTCTTTACCTTAGTAATTTAAACAAACTACATTTAAAATGCTCAACTTTATACGACCTTCTCTGTGTAGTTCAAATAGGTACATATAATAGGGATATCGTTGCCTCATCAGTTATCATTTAGGTAGATTCAAAAAATATATTTTTCCTTTCTCTCAAATTAAGACTCAACAGTCTAAAGCTCTATTCATAGATATACTGGACAACTTAAACATCCTCTTTGACATAGATAATTTGCCTACAAGATATACTGTAAATGTGAATAATACATCGGCTTTTATCATCTAGCATTACCTCAAGTACACAATGAGGTAATGCTTGAGGATTCGGAATATGATAATTCAAATCATGTTGAACCAGTAGTGTATACTACGACTTCCATACCTACTAGAAGTTCAACAAAAGAGACTCATCCACCTGTCTGGTTGAAATATTTTGCCTCTCTTGACATCAACAAAGAAGTAAAGTATCCTCTCTCTGATTGTATCTCTTATGATCATCTGTCTACTCTCTATCAAGAATTTATTACTACTATATCTATCTTAGTTGAACCAACAACATATGCATAAGCCATCAAAGATCCTATATGGATTGAGGCTATACAAGTTGAGATTCAAGCCTAGGAAAATAATAAAACTTCGGAGTTATCAGAATTACCTGTAAGGAAAAATACTATAGGATACGGGTGGATTTACAAGATTAAGTACAAATCTGCAGGTGAAGTAGAAATATTTAAGGTAAGGTTGGTAGCCCAAGGCTATAGTCAAAAGAAGAGGATAGATCATAAACAAACTTTTTCACTACTGGTCAAAATAGTCATTGTTAGGACTATTTTGGCTTTTGCTATTTCTAGAAATTAACATATTCATCAAATGGATATGTGTACAATGCCTTTTTACAAGGAGATTTGCATGATGAGATATACATATCCCCTCCACAAGGATTTTCCAGTCAGGGGGAGAAGAGAGTACGTAAATTGACAAAATCCTTATGTGGTTTAAAACAGGCTCTAAGGCAGTGGAATCAAAAGTTAACTGAGGCTCTATTGAAGTTATAATTCAAGCAAAGCAAGCATGATTAATCCTTGTTTATAAAGAAAATATATGAACGGACAATCATGGTTTTAGTGTATGTTGATGATATGCTAATTAGGGACTTGTAGAAGAAACAAAGAAGTCATTACAACAAGCTTTCAATATGAAATATTTGGGAGAACTGAAAGTGTTATTAAGCATAGAATTTGCAAGGTCTAAAGCTGGGATTACAATGCATCAAAGAAAATATACACTTGAACTGATTTCTGCAGTTGGTTTGTCTGCATCTAAACCAGCTGGTACACCTATAGAAGTGAATATAAACTTCCAAATAGTATGATGATTAACTAAGAGAAGATGTTGAAGACCTTCTTGTAGACCAGAGTGTATATCAAAAGTTGATTAGAAAATTATTGTATTTGAACATGACAAGACCAAACATCACTTTTAATGTACAGACTGAGCCAATTTTTACAGCAACCCCAAAAATCTCACATGGATACTGCTTTAAGAATAGTAAGATACATCAAGATGAATACAGGACAAAGGATACTATTATCAAGCAATACAAATAACACTATCAATATATCTTGTTATGCAGATTGGGTAGCCTGCCCTCTTACCAGAAAATCATATGCAGTAAAGATGGGAATTCATTTATCTCATGGAAGATAATAATCAGTCAACTGTGTCAAGTAGCTCAGCTGAAGTTGAGTACAGAAGTTTGGCTACTGCAACTACAGAATTGGTTTGGTTAGTGGGGCTACTAAAAGAGTTAGATGCAGAATTCAAGATTCCTATCAAACTATTTAGTGATAGTAAAGTTTCTATTCAACTTGATGCTAATCCAGTGTATCATGAAAGAACCAAGCATATGGAAATAAATTACCATTTCATTAGGGAGAAACTACAACAAAGGTAAATTGAAATTAATTACTTACTTACTCAACATTAGCCTGTAGATATTTTTACCAAAGGACTTAGTAGGATACAACATAAATTTCTTTTATCCAAGCTAGGAGTCCTAAGTATCTTCATCCCTCCTAGCTTGAGGGGGAGTGTTAAGACATGAAGAAGTAAGAAAGCAGTTAGTTACCTTTCAAAGTTCATCTAACAGTCTACTTAGTCAGTTGCGTTGGTTACTAAGTATATCCTAATCAGTTGAAATATGCTAACTAATTAGTTAGTTAGTTAATGTTTGTATCAGTCTATATATAGACTCTTAAACATGACTTGCATGTAATTAATTCAATACAATATACTTTAAAGATGATTTCATCTTCTTTCTAGAGCTCCTCTGGCTCTCTGTTTTCTCTGTAAGATGAGTACTGCTATTGCAAGTACTATTCCATTAAGTTTTTTCAAAACACCTTCACAGCTGATCTATCCAACTCTGGGAACCGAGGTGTCAATGTGGTTGGATGAATGAATGAATGCCTTGGTGAAGAAGAATAGACTTGATGAATATTCTATATAAGAGGTGAAGAGATTGAGATGCAGGGAAAGTAGAAGCAATTCCAGAAATAGCTGTAAGATGCGCTGATGCAAATCGACATAAAAGACCTTCAATGCAATAGGTGCTGCAATATTTGGATCAAGAGGTCATGATGAGTCTCATTCAGATTATTCTTGATTATGTAATAGTTTTCCAGGACCAAATATTTAGAAATATATTGCAGATTAATGCTTAAATGTGTATTCTGTAATTGCAGATACTGTGTATGCTCCTTACTTCAGGATCCCCGTTTTCTTTCTTACTGATGGTCTTTGTGTAAAATTTAAAAAAGGAAAAAGAAAAGGAATACATAGGACTTTTTATTACTTAGATAGTCTGATTGTCTCAAACTTAATGTTATCGTTTCTATTATTTCATATCTTTTAAACAAGTTTAATGGAATTGATATCTGTCAGTTAAAAGAATTTAACTCCCCGAATAATTCACTGGAAGTAAAACTTTGAGTATAGTAGCTTTTAATAGTTTTAGCTTAACAAGATAGGTTGCTTACCAAAAAGTGAAAAAGATAGTGTTATTTAAACTTATTGTCATTAATTCGATGATGCAGTGAGTTTCGTGTTGTGGAATCATAGCAAGCACCTAACAGATGTGTACGGTTTCAAGAAGTGCTTACATCGACTGCAAAGCAGATTGATTATGTTGTTTGTCAGCTCTTTTGTTGGAGAGAAAAACAAATCTTAGCAAAGAAAAGAAAGAGAAGAAAGTATTGTAAAGTTTCATTGATCACTGCCACATTTATACATAAGAACATAACTGAAAAAGCTCAATAAAAGGAGTAAAATAAGCTACCATTATTTCAAATAATTATGACCTTAAGATGAGGAAAAGTAATAAAGCTGATTTTTCATGATTGCAGCCTCATTTAATAAATTTAAATCCTACTTTAATGCTGTATTTTGAATTACAATAGCTAATATAACTAATCTGCAGCTTTTGAGGCACAAATCTTAACACTCCTCGTTGACTCAAGAGCTGTAACACCAAGTCTTTCTCTGAGAAACTTGAATCTTGCTCTAAGTAGAGACTTAGTTGGGAATCTATTTAGCAAAAATACTGCGGTATTGGTAGCTTCAGCTCAAAATTTCTTTGGTAGCCCTTTCTCATGGAGAAAACAACTTGTCGTCTTCATTAGCATCCTATTTTTCCTTTCTACTACACTGTTTTGTTGAGGAGTATCGGGTGCCGTTAGTTGATGCTCGATTCCTACTTTATTACAAAAGTTGTTGAACTTTTTAAAAGTATATTCGGTTTTATTATCTGTTCTTATCACATGAATTCTGCAACCACTCTGATTTTTCACAAAAGCCTTAAATTTTCAAAATACATCACCGACCTCAAATTTAAAATTCAATAGATAAATCCAACAATTTTTGAAACAATCATCCATAAAGGAAATATAGTACTTACTACCATTTAAAGATGGTGTTTTTTGAGGTCCACCTACATCTCTATGAATAAGTTATAGCTTATTCTTTGGCCTTCATGATGAATTCTGAAAAAGAAGCCTTGTTTGCTTCCCATACCAATAAGCTTCACAAGTAGGCATATTTTTCTTAAGGCCCGAAAGATCTTCTGCTAGTTGATTTTATTTCATTAAGAGTATGGAATCATGATGATAATGTTTGTCTTTTGTTGCATAACTCGGAATCATTTTCCAATCTGACAATTGTTGCTTCCTCATCATCCAGTAGATTTAAGGAAAACCTCCTTTTTTGTCATCTTAACCTTGAATATGTCCTTATTATCAGAATCCTTTGATGACACATTCTTTTTCTTCAAACAACACTTTGAAACCATTTTCAAGTAGCTGCCCAACACTTAAGAGGTTTTGATCAAGATCAGGAACAAAGAAAATATTAGTTATAAGTTTCAAACCTGTAGGGCTTTGAATTGTGGCTTTGAATTGTAATTGTTCCTTTGCCTTTTGCATCAAGATATTCTCCATTTCCAATTTTGAATTTGGAAATAATAGATCAATTTAGTTCTTTAAAGAGCTTTTGATCACTGGTCATATGATTTGTGCATCCGTTATCAATCAACAAATTTTTAAAAGTACTTTTGCTAGCAAAACAAGTTGCTACAAATAATTGCTCTTCTTCATATTGATTTACAGCAACCTTGGTTTATTCTTGTTGTGTTTATGACTTGCATACCATCTTCTCATGACCAGTTGACCACATTTGTTACGCTTGACATCTGGTCTCCACCAATATTTTTGTTAAGAGTGATTTGTCTTTTTGCAATTAAGGCAGGGTAGATTACTTCTTCCCTGATTATTGTAATTATTGCCTTGCCTTTGCTGCTGGTTCTTTTTTTTTCTCGTATGACTCGTTCTGTGATTTAGCTTTAAAATCACTTTAACAAAACCTTGTTTTCTCATTACTCTCCTTTGCTCTAATGCCTGCAAAGCATTAACAAGTTCTACCAAGGTAATGCTTGACAGATCCTTAGAATTCTCTAAAGAAGAGATTGTAGCTTCATATTTCTCAAGATATGTGACGAGAAACTTTTGAACAATTCTTTCATCAGTAAAATCCTAACCAAGCAATCTCACCTTGTTGGATAAGTCAAGTATCTGATCTACATAATCTTTTATGATTTCTGATTCTTTCATTCTCTTCATTTCAAATTCCCGAATCAGATTAATCACTTGCATATTTTGAACTCTTTCATTTCCTTGGTATTCCTTTTCAAGATACTCCCAAATTTCTGCAGCGGACTTCATTTGCATAATTCTGGTAAGAATTGAAGGAGATACCGCAGAGAAAAAGCATGCTTTGGCTTTGGGTTTTCTCGTCCTTCTCTCCTTGTGATGTCTCATCTGATTCACTGTTGGATTATCTCCAAGAG
Source organism: Capsicum baccatum var. pendulum (assembly GCA_030864225.1). NCBI lineage: Eukaryota > Viridiplantae > Streptophyta > Magnoliopsida > Solanales > Solanaceae > Capsicum > Capsicum baccatum. The sequence continues at coordinate 214,344,135 of CM061555.1, forward strand.
AAGTTACTTCCTAGTCCTCTTCTACTGCTTTCCATAGATCCAGTGCTTCAAGATGAATTGTCATTCTAATTGTCCAAGCTTGATAATTCTCACCATTGAAGACGGGTGGAATTAGAAAGCTTGTTTCAGAATTCATTTTCTATACACTATTTAAGATAGTAGTTTAAAGAATGGTTATATAGAAATAACTTGTGTTTTTGATTCACTCTTTTCTCACAGGTCCCTCAAGATGGCAATGCTCTGATACCAATTTGTTGGAGAGAAAAACAGATCTTAACAAAGAAAAGAAAGAGTAGAAAGTATTATAAAGTTTCATTGATTACTGTCACATTTATACATAAGAACATAACTGAAAAAACTCAATAAAAGAAGTAAAATAAGCTACCATTATTTCTAATAATTATGACCTAAAGAAAAGAAAAAGTAATAAAGCTGATTTTGCATGATTGCAGTCTCATTTAATAAATTTAATGTTACTTTAATGCTGTATTTTGAATTACAGCAGCTGATATAACTAATCTGCAGCTTTGAGGAACTAATCTTAACATCCTTTATCTTCTGGTGGTTGCTCATTGATGCAATTATTAGATGAATCTTGGGCTATGAGTGTTTTTTTTAATATTGTGCGATGAGATTTTTCTTGCGAATGAAACTTTTTCTATACAAGGTTGAGCATGAAAAATCTCTGCAACAGAGTTCTGTTATAATTGATTGAACTCAAGTGCTCTCAACTATACCAACAATTAATTAATCAGAACAGAAGCTTTTGTGATTTCATCTTATATGATTATAACAAGTAGCAGATTACAAATACAAAAGTCTGAAATACAACAAGAAATAAGAAAATAAAATTGGATATTATCAGTCGAAAGAGGTCACTCACAACTGCGCAAAGTGCAGGTAAATTACCTAGTAACATTTAAGAGTATACGGTCCGATTCCGCTTAGTGCCAACTGAAACAAGCTGGAGCCTGGAGCCTAATTTTTTTTAGGGTTGAAAGAGCATCTTTCATGCTAATTCTTTACATCAGGTGCCACTAAAGTGAACCTCAAAGCTAAGTCCATGATAGATAACAAACATTGCTTCTTTGCATCGATTTGATCATCCCTTAGCTGTACCAAATTAGGATCCACCACCTTATGAATTTCAGTTGGAAAGGAATCACTAACCCAACGTTGTATTCTCAAGTCTCCAGTAAATATTTCATCACTTGATCTTGTTTGTGTGAATATCTCCATCATTAGGATGCCAAAACTACAAACATCACATCTCATGGATACTATTCTATCTTGTCCATACTCTGCAATCATGGTTGAAAATAATCATAAACGCCTCAATTACACATTGAATACCTTTACTGCGAAAAGGGTACCATCCTTAAGTATCCTTTGTAGACCATGCTAAAGCTCCCATTACCAAGCATGTTGCTTTCGTTGAATCCTTCTGTTGATTGTTAAATTTCATAATAGGAAATTTTTTCATTCCCTTTTACCAGTGTTAGATCTACTTCATTTGTGTTATTCCTTGTCTTTCGCAATCTTACAAATACATACGTGAGGGCTAGTACAAGCAATAATAGACCCACTCCCAAAATAATGTACACAATCAAGATTGCCCTTTTCCTCTTGGGAGATTGAATGACACATGCTGGCACATTTAACTTAGAATCACCACAAAGTGTATAATTGGACAAGAAAGATCGACTTGTGGCATTTGCAAAGGGACTGCCAATGGGAATCTCTCCATGGATTTTATTGAATGAGGAGTTCAAGTATTTGACATACACAAGAGCTTCTAAAGAGTATCTAATTTCACCACCAAGATTGTAATAGCTCAAATCTAAGAATTCTAATGCCAGCATTTTTGCCAAATGAATCTGGAATAGGTCCTTCTAGTCTATTATATGCCAGGGACAGATTAATCAATTTATCTAGACCCCCTAGAGAGCTAGGAATCTTATCAGAAAAATTGCTTTTTGACAAATCAATGAATATTGTCGCCTTTAAATTTCCGATCTCAAGGGGAATTTTACCACTCAATAAATTATATGAGATATTGAATTCTATGAGATCACGAAGATAGCCTAGGCTTTCAGGTAAGCTTGAATTCAGCCTATTGTAAGCTAGACCAAGATACCTCAAAGTGGAAATATTTCCTAAGCATGGTGGAAAGGACACTAAAAGGTGATTTTCTTACAAGTATAATGCACCTAAATTCTTCAAACTACAGATTACATTTGGTATGGTTCCTTCTATCTTGTTTATTAGTAGGCAAAATTCTTGAAGGTTCAACATGCCTTAGAAAGTATTTGGAATATGTCTAGTCAATTTATTGTTATACAAACTCATTCTTCTAACCCTAGTAAGATTACCAATTTCTATAGGGACGACGCCCTTAATTTTACAATTTGATCCTTCAAAAACCTATAGAGTTTTGGAAAAATTACCAACAGATACAGGTAAAACACCATTCAATGGATTATCAGCTATAGAGAATACTATTAGTTTCCTACAGTTTGTCAATGATGCAAGAAAGCTCAATGCTGAATCACTGAAAAAATAATTCACCTCCAAGATCAGCATCTTAAGGTACTCTAAGTTATTAAGTAATTCAGCAATTAGACCTGTGAAGCTATTGCTTGAGAGATCAAGTATTCTGAGTCTTGAAGAATCTGAGAGTGAAGCAGAGATTAAACCACTCAGTTTGTTTTCTCCACAGTGAAATTCTTCTAGGTTGGGCATTCCACGGACTAAATCTGAAGGTAAAGTACCTGAAACCTTGTATAGTGAATGATCCAGGACCTTCAATGATGACAAGTTGAAAATGCTTGCAGGGACAGAACCAATAAACTCATTCTTGGTTAATGTCAGCAACTGTAGTTTCTTAAGATTACCAAGCTCATCTGGGATCTCTTCTGTCAATTTGAGAGAAATATGAGTTACCAGCTTTATGGAAAAGAGAAAAAGAAGAAAATTTCATCTCATGTAAGAAATATCATACAACAACAACATACCTAGTAAATTCCCATAAGTAGGGACTGGATAGGATAGAGGGTCTGGATAGGGTAGAGTGTACTTAGACCTTACAACTACCACATGGAGGTAGAGAGGTTGTTTTTGAAAGAACCTCAGCTCAACAACAACAAATCCAAGTTAAAGAAGCAAACAGTGAAAAAAACATATCGATTCATAAGGAAAACAGTGTATAGCCTACGAGAAAGGTGTTATTTTTGGTAAATAAAATATGTATTCAAGAATAAGAACTTCAACAATAAGTTAAAAATAACTTATGAACAACAAAATAAAGTTTAAACTATTTCTGGTAAATAGTAACCCAAACTTACAAAAAGATGAAGTTAGAAGAATCAAGTCCACTGAATTCATAGTGTGTTCTTAAGGAAATTATTCTCCTCAAGTACGCAAGGTTATGGAATATATCCTCCTAAGATAAAATAATTCACTTTAGTCGAATAGTGGTACCTCAAATTTATTGAACTTCTAATGCACTTAAGGGTAGCAAATCAGACTAGAGTTTTTGCAAGAAGGAAGGATTTTTAACTCCCAAATTTCATTCCAATATATGAGGAAAAATAAGTTATTTATAAACAAAAGGTGGTGTTTCAAAAAAAACAATGGTTCTTGAAAAGTTGCACTATTTCACAACGTCAACCCATTTTGCAGAGCCATCTGTGGACACGCAGAGGGAAATATATGGCTGTAGACCATTCCTACATAAAAAACAAAGTGTTTAGATGACATTTCCGTTGCAGATGAGAAAATGCAGCCCCACATACTCTTAATATCATTCAAATAGTGAACTGAAGGATCGTGTCCCTTCAATTCGTGTTGAAAATACATCAGCATATGCCCTTTACATCTGCAAATGGAGGAATTATTTTAGATCATATATTTGGATTAAATAATCATTAACAATTAAGTTTTGAATGAATTTTGTTCAAAGAGATAGTCTCTTGAATTCACAAATACAAAGTCGAGCCGAGTGACGGTGACAACAACGCTAGGCTTGTCTTTTTCTTACCTCACTAACAATATTGAGTAATTGCTTCTATATTTAAGCATAAGAAAGTTTCTTTCATCCACCTATGTGGGGAAACACTTCTTCCATAAAGTGAAGCCACATTTTATTTTTCCTCCATTATTCAATCAAAATTTGAAGCCAAAGTTGAAGCCAAGCCAAACGAGTGAGGATGACAACAACACAAGACTTGTCTTCTTCTAAACTTACTAACAACATAGAATGTGGAGTCTAGTAACTATGAGGATTATGGTTTTGATGATTGACTTGTGAACCATGTTCCTGTTAACTTGTGAACCAGGTTCCAGTTAACTGTGATCTAGGTTCTCTTGTCTGTTATGGGGTTGTCCAATTTATTTAGACGTGCAGTAAAGTACATTGTTTAAATAAGGAATGCAAAATAATGTGTTGGAGTCCCATATCGGTTGGTTAAAGGGTCCTTGGTCTCCTTAGATAGTTTCGGACAATCCTTCCCTCATTAACTAGCTTTTGAGGTTGAGTTAGGCGTAAGGTTTATTTCTTTATAATGGTATCAGAGCCAATCCCACCCAGTTTATTATTTCCAAGCGAGGCCCACCCAGTTCATTATTTCTGATATTGGGCACCCCGTCTTAAATTGTCCACGCTCTAGATATCCAGCCCTAGGCGTGTGGGGTATATTAGCATCCCCCATCTTATATTTTCCATGGTCTAGATGTTCAGCCCTAGGCATAGGAGAGGGGGGGTTTGGAGTCTATGGATATATGTAGGTTGATGATACATGCACAGAAGATAGAGGCAAACAAGATAAAAGAGAGATAGAGTGAGGGGTAACAAGAGGGCTAGATTTGAGCAGCATGAGTATGGTCAAGCTAGGTCCCATGGAGGGAACCACCCACAGTTCCAGAGTCATTTGTCTATGCCAGCATCTTTATCAGCTAGTTCTCCCGCACCTAAAGGTAGACAAGAGCAAGGAAATTGGTCTTCTATGTCTAGGTCACAGAACGGTGTAAGTAACAGAATCCTCTACCCTTTTTATGATAAGTGTGGTAGGGACCACCACGGTAAGTGCTTAGTAGATCAGAGGGGTTGTTTTGGTTGTGGAAAGCTAGTACACAAACTTAGAGATTGCCCATATGCTAGGAAGGGTAACAAAGATGCCCGAACTAAAGTACAGACTACTGGTGCACCAGCTCCTGTACCCTATCCCGCCCCTGCTCAGGGCGCTTCATCTAGCACTGCTGGCGGTCAGTGCCAGAACAGATTCTATGCCTTACTATCCCATCAGGAGCAGAAGGACTCTCCCGATGTTGTTACTGGTATGCTCCGTGTCTTTTGCTTTGATGTTTATATGTTGTTGGGCCCCGGGTTAATTTTCTCTTATGTGACCCCACTTGTAGCTATGAATTTCAAAATGAGTCCCAAAAGAATTCCTGAGCCTTTCCTAGTTTCCACACCAATAGGGGAGTCAATTATTGCTAAGAAAGTGTATAAACATTATCCTGTTACTATTCTTTATAGAGTTATATTTGATGACTTGATAGAGTTAGACATGGTGGATTTTGACCTTATTCTGGGTATGGGTTAGCTGTATTCTTGTTATGGATCTATAGACTGTAGTATCCGTGTGGTCAAGTTTCAGTTTCCTGATGAACCAGTTTTTGAGTGGTTCGGGAGTTCGGTATCTCCCAAGAGTTATTTTATGTCCTATCTCAAGTTCAAAAAGCTAATATCCAAAGGTTGCATTTATCACCTAGTTAGAGTCAAAGACACTAAGTCTGAGGGTCTAACTATTCAATCAGTCAGCATTGTTAATGAGTTTTCTGATGTTTTTTCAGAATATCTCCCCGGAGTACCTCCCGATAGAGAGATAGAATTCGGGATTGACCTTTTTCCTGAAACTCAGCCAATTTATATTTCGCCATACCGTATGGCACCTACAGATCTTAAAGAGTTGAAAGAGCAACTTAAAGATCTTTTAGATAAAGGTTTTATAAGGCCCAATGTTTCTCCTTGGGGTGAACCTGTTCTATTCATGCGAAAGAAAGGTGGTTCATTGTGTATGTGCACTGACTATCATCAGCTTAACAAGGTCACAATAAAAAATAAGTGTCACGACCCGAACTAGGGCCTGGCCGTGATGGACATCCCGAACCATGAGGGCCCAGAACGTCCCTCTCTATCTGGTAAGAATGCACACATTCATATAAATAAAGAAGATGCGGAAACATAATCTTCTACAGAAACATGGTCAATTATGTATTCAACATAAGCATGAAAATTGAAAATCAACTACATCTAATAACATCTAACTCAGTCTGCAAAATCTCTACTACAAAAAAATCTGTCAACTGTATGAAACTAGGACAAGGCCCCAGTAGACCAAAACAGAAATAAATGACATAATCTGAAAAGACAGGCCTTCCGAAATAGAGAAGGCTCACCAACTGGACACTGTAACTCCGTCTGATAAATACTACTGTTTCTCTGGACCCCTAGACTGAGCCTCAGAACCTGGAGAAAGGAGGAGGGGTCAATACAGATGTACTGGTATATAAAGTAATCCAAAATAAAATGTATATATATACATAAAATAGTTGGAGGGAAATTTGTCAAAATGTCATACGTGAAATAGTTTTAAAACGCATGGGCACCTTTTTGAAAAGTCATAAATCATTCTTGACAAGGTAGTTTCTGATCTTCGTATTAATTTTGAGTTAGGTGGCAATCCCCTACAATTTTGATATTCCATAGGCAGTATGGAATCTACCATTGACTCAGCGGGGAAGCCCCCAACCCGAGTGTGCCATAAGGGTTAGAGTTTCTGATTCTGATACGCCATACGGCACTAGGCCAGCATAATATAATATACCTAGATTGATAAATCACTATTTTGGACAACGGGTTGCCTGAACCCATACCTTCTTCGGGGAACCACCTAATCTCTCTTTGTGCCTATTTTTATCCTATTCTGAATCATGCATTTTTCTAGTTTCAACATCTGACAAGTTTGATTTCAAACATGCTTTCTATTCTGTTCTGAATTATCATGACATAATCTAAATTGGTGTCGTCACACCAAGACTTGCAAGTCTTATTTCTGAGCCATAATGCAACATGCATAATTCTTTCATTAAAACATAGTTCAGACCACTCAAACATGCAAATAGTATAAGAGATTTCATGCTCCAAAAGCATAAGTCAAAACTATGCAAGAACTCTTCAAACATAAGGTGGTCATGTGCTTTTGGCAAAATCCATGCACTCTTTCATTATATATATTTTCAACATTTTTTAATACAAACAACCCTCTCTTTTGAATTCAAGATTTATAACCAAATCATTCATAAATCAAGACACTTCATAACATGCTTTTCAAGATGCATTTTAAAAACAATCTATATCATGTGAAACATGGGAACAATCACATCAAGAAAGGGATTTCATGTGAATCATGCTCTCAATTCGAATATTAACTTAAATCACACACACACACACACACACACACACATATATATAATATCAAATCAATGTGGGAAAGGTCAAAAGACCAAAACAATACCATCAAGATTTCTAAAATATGAATATATTCATAAATCTGAAAACCCCTTTCTTAAAATTATGATTTCTATGCCCATGAGATTTTAGAAAAACCCCGCGTACCTTAACCTCGAAAGATAATAGGTAATTCTCGAAGCTAGTGGATTGGAGATTCCAAATCTTCAATCGCCTCTAAAAACCCACGGTTGGATCTTGTGTTATTTGGGATTCTTGTTTGAAACCCTAGACAGCGTTCTTGATGAATTTTGGTGAAAGTGTATGTATTTAGGTGTATTTGGGATTAAATCCCGTGTTTGGATAGGTTTGGGGGACATGGGAAATATCTAGTTTGACATTGGAATTTAAAATACGGGACTGGAATGCCATAAAAACTTCACTGCAATGCGCTGGAAATCACAGTGAGCTACTGGAATTGACAATTTTCAATTTAAGGCTCATCGCAATGCGGTGGCTAGTCAATCGGGAACACTGACACTAAAAATACTCTAACTTCTTCACCGAGTGTTCGTTTTAGGAAAATTTGGTATAGATGGAAATCTAATTCAAAGATATTTCATTTGATATATAATAGGACACCCATTTCATTATATACATAGAGGTATAGTTGATTGAAGTTGACTCAAGTTTCGATGCTCACTAAAACTCGAACGATAGGAAAGCTTTCAACTTGTCCTTGATTTAGGGGACCTTTATGATCTCAATTCATTCTCAAATAGTTTACCACACTACATACTTGATTAACATGGAAAATTTGCATAGGATTGATGTTTTTTGGATCATATACGCATAGAAATGATGGTTTTCATTCTAGCCCGAAACACAGGGAGTTACAATAAGTATCCTCTTCCAAAAATTGATGAACTATTTGATCAGTTTCAAGGTGCAAGTTACTTCTCCAAGATAGACCTTAGATCCGGCTATCATCAGCTTAAAGTGAGGGAATGCGATATTACAAAGACAACTTTTCGAACCTGCTATGGTCACTTTGAGTTTCCAGTATGTCTTTCGGGCTAACCAATGCCCCAGTAGCCTTTATGGACCTCATGAATCGAGTGTTCAAGAAATATCTTGATATGTTTGTCATTGTTTTCATAGATGATATCCTTGTGTACTCCCATACTGAGAATGACTATGCAGATCATCTTATAGTTATCTTGCAAACTCTTAGAGATTACCAGTTGTTCACCAAATTTAATAATTGTGCATTTTGGCTAAGATTAGAGTTGATACCCAAAAGACAGAAGCTGTAAGAAATTAGCCTAGACATACTTCCCCGTCTGGCATTAGAAGTTTCTTGGGTCTAGCCGGCTACTATTACCATTTTTTTCAAGGTTTCTCTTCTATTGCATCTCCCATGACCCGATTGACCCAAAATAAAGTTAAGTTTCAGTGGTCATATTCCTGTGAGAGAGTTTTCAAGAGTTGAAGACTCAACTTACTTCAGTCCCTGTGTTGAATTTTCCTGATGATACAGATAGTTTTGTGGTGTATTGTGATGCCTCTGGAGTTGGTTTAGGTTGTGTGGTGATGCAAAGAGGTAAGGTTATAGCCTATGCCTCTAGATAGTTAAAGTTGCTTGAAAAGAATTACCCAATCTATGATCTTGAATTAGCTGCTGTGATTTTTGCTTTGAAAATCTTGAGACACTATTTGTATGGTGTCTATGTTGATGTGTTTACTGATCATAAGAGCCTGCAGTATGTGTTTACTCAGAGGGAGTTGAATTTTAGGTAGAGGAGGTGGTTAGAGTTGTTAAAAGACTATGATATGAGTGTGTTATATCACCCGGACAAGCCCAATATAGTGGCAGATGCCCTTAGCAGGTTGTCCATGGGTAGTGTTACTCATATGGAAGAAGTTAAGAAAGAGTTATCTTGTGATGTGCACCGTCTGGCTAAATTGGGTGTTAGGTTGCTTGAATCCACTAAGGGAAGCACTTTGGTGCAGAGTAGTTTTGAATCCTCTTTAGTTTCGAAAGTGAAGGAGAAGCAAGACAGAGATCCTAGTTTGGTCTGAAGAAGTCAGTTAAGGACCAAAAGGTAGAGGTTTTCTTCCAAGGGGGAGATGGCGTGTTGAGATTGTAGGGTAGATTATGTGTTTCATGTATTGATAATTTGAGGCAGAGGATTATGGTTGAAGCGCATGGCGCGTGGTATTCTATTTATCCCGGCGCTACTAAGATGTACCGCGACTTGCGGAGAATCTATTGGTGAAGTGGTATAAAGAAGAATATAGCTGAGTTTGTAGCAAAGTGTACAACGTGACAACAGGTTAAGGTAGAAAAATAAGGACCTGGTAGTGTGATGCAAGAGTTTGGTATACCCACTTGGAAGTAGGAAGAGGTGAATATGGACTTCGTGACTGGTTTACCTCTTTCGCGTCGCCATCATGATTCTCTTTGGGTTATTGTAGACAGGTTGACTAAGTCCGTGCATTTTTTGCCTTGCATATATCTTATACAGCTGAGGATTATGCTAGATTGTATATCCAGGAGCTAGTCAGGCTGCATGGAGTTCCCTTATCTATTATTTTGGATAGGGGTACTCAGTTCACTTCTCAGTTTTGGAGAGCGTTTTAGTAGGGTCTTAGTACCCAAGTTCATTTGAGTTCTACTTTTTATCCGCAGACAGATGGTCAGGCTGAGAGGACTATTCAAACTCTAGAAGATATATTGAGGGCATGTGCTCTTGACTTCAAAGATAGTTAGGATAAACATTTGCCATTGATAGAGTTTGCTTATAACAATAGTTACTATGCTAGCATCAAGATGGTATGATTTGAGGCTTTGTATGGTAGAAGATGTAGATCACCCATAGGTTGGTTTAAAGTGGGTGAAACTACAGTGATTGAACCTGATGCAGTATTTGAGGCTATGGAAATGGTGAAGTTGATTAGAGAAAGGTTGAAGACAACTCAGAGTCGTCAAAAGTCATATGTTGATGTGAGAAGAAGGGATCTTGAGTTTGAGGTGGGTGATTTGGTGTACTTAAATATTTTACCCATGAAAGGGGTGAAGAGTTTTGATAAAAAGGGGAAGCTTAGTCCCCGTTATATGGGCCCCTATAGAGTCTTGAGTCGTGTTGGTAAAGTAGCCTATGAAGTTGAGTTTCCTGCAGAGTTGTCAGCCGTTTATCCTATTTTTCATGTATCCATGCTTAAGAAGCATATAGGTGATTCTCTTACAGTAGATCCTTCAGAGGGTGCTGATATTCAGAACAGCCTGTCATTCGATGAGATTCCTGTTAAGATCCTATATTTTCAGATCCGTAGATTGAGAAACAAAGAAATTCCCTTGGTCAAAGTTTTATGGCGGAACCAGTCTATAGAGGGTGCTACTTGGGAGACAGAAGCAGACACGTGAGCCAAGTACCCTCATCTCTTCTCCACGAGTTCAAATCAAGACGAAGGTATTATTCTTCCTTAATTCAGCCCTTCTAATCTAAAGTTCAACTATACATCTATTCTTACACGAGTTCTTACAATTTCTGAAGTATTCAAAAGTTTAGAAAAATTTTAAGCCCGTTTAGGAAATTGCTTCAGCTATGTGTACTCAGCTTTTCCTGTATTCGTAGTCTAACTAGCGGCATTGAAGGACAAATATTCCCAAGGGAGAGATTGATGTATGAGCAGATGCTAACACATTTGAGACTTTTAACTAAAAATAATTATAAGGTCTTAAGCAACTTTTGTCATTTTTGATTGCTTTCTATTTGATAATGCAGGAAAGTCAAGATGCAAGAAAACCAAAGAAAATAAGAGCAAAAGAGGTGAATTTAGAATAAGTGGCCATGAAAGTGTAGTTGATGACTTCTCTGATAAGTCATCAAATTTGTGATAAGTTATCAGAGTTATCGTCAGCTGTAGACAGTGTGAGAAAGTTAGAGCAGAAGTGTGACGACATCTCTGATAAGTTGTCACAATTCTGATAAGCCATCAAGAATGCCGTCAACCTAAGCCAGTATATAAGTTAAGAAGTGAAGACATTATCTGATATGTCATCAAAATCCTTATAAGTCATCAAAGTCATCGTCAACCTTAGGCAGTGTATGAGATTTAGCTGGAAGAAGTGATGACAACCTGTAATAGGCCGTCAGAGTTATGTTAAGCCATCAGGCTTAGGCAGTGCTTGAGGACTTAAAGTGAAAAAGCAATGACAATTTTGATAAGTCATCATATGTTTGATAAGTCGTTAGGCTTCATCATCAGCTGAAGACAGAACTTGTTTAAATATGAAGAGGAGCTGACGACATTCTTGATAAGGCATCATACTGCTGATAAGCCGTCACACACATCGTCGTCTGTCTGAGAAAATACTATGATCTGTGATTTTATTTCCATAATTAGGATGAATTATTTAAAGCATATGTTAGGGTTTTCTAATAAAAGGGGCGGAACAGCTTGAACTTATTCGAAGGGAGTTTACTTTTATTTTTGGCTCTCTTAACTTGGAATTCAATTTTTTCAACTCTTTGATTTGGTTGTGGGAATTTTCTCTTGAACTTGGAAGAGAATCAACTTCAGACTTCATCTTTTGTAAGTTTAATTACTTTGACTAATGATTATAATTGTTGTTATCTCTTTCTTTCTCATGTGAAACTAAAACCCAAAACTAGGGTTATGGGATCTATGATTATTCCCCATGGATTTAATAGTTGGTTAGGGTTTGAGTGATTGTCGGGAAATCGTTATAATTCATTTGTTATGATTGTTATTTATTGGTTGCAAATAATAAATCCCGCCTTATGTTGATTTTCTCGAACTGAGAAATAAACTAAAGGTAGCGAATTATCAACAAGGATTTGGGAAGGTTAAGCTCCCATCTAATGATTAATACTGTAACAAGATTGATCAACTTGAGATAAAATTAGTACGAATAGAATGATTTCCTAAGTTAGAGAGAATTAGGGAGTTCACTATCTAAGTAGGTTGAGAAACACTTGGACGGATTGTCGAAACTGATAGTTTGGTGTTTCCCACAAGTCACGAGAACCTAACACTACAGCTACTATTTAATGGGGATTAATAATCATAGTGATCACAACCCTAGTTTCTCTATCACTGATTTTAACTATTGAAATTTTAGTTTTAAGCTCTAAAGCAAGTTAAAACTTTAACATTTGTTTGATCATCAAAAACTCTTATTTTATCTTTTTGTATCATTTGTTTAAATTCAACTTATAGCTATAGGTTCAAATTAGTTTAATCGCCACTCACATTGTTCCTTGTGGATTCGACTCCGACTCTAAAGTTGGGTAAATATATTGATGACGACCGCCTTGCACTAAATTGATGTGTAAGTTGAGAGTTATCAGAGATATTGTAAGACCCCGCAAAATTTTTCTCGTAGTCTGAGCCTTAGAGCATGTCAAGTGAAGTGTAATTCCTGCCCTAAAAGATTGAAAAGTGACTTCCCAAGTAATTAATATTTTAACCTTGATTGAATTTTCCAAAAATGACTTTCTGTCGTGTGGAAACTTGAATTAGCTTTCCAACGATACCAATTTCATCCAACTCCAATATCGGGGCGAGAAGTTATGTCTATTTTACTAAGAGCTGTCGAACCCACCTAGGTGTGACGGTCAGGTTAATAGACCTTCGAGCTTGTGATGGACCGTCGCCTAAACTGTTGCAACCTAGGCTGTAACTCCCTCTTCTAGCCGAAATGCGATGGACAAGACGACGGACCATCAAGCTAGCGACGGACCATCTCTAAGACCGTCTCAACTGAGGTAGTGTGGCTTTTTTCTGACCAACATGCACCGGATGATCTGACCGGCCGTCAGACTAGCGACGAACCGTCACTCCGACCGTCGCAAATCCCATTCATTATTTTTAAGTCATTTTTAAAAGAACTTTTGGTCTTTTCCTTTTTAACACTTAGATATTTGCAAAACAAAGCATATGACTTCATTATCTCCCAAAACATTTAAAGGCTAGGGTTTCTTCCTCAAGAACAAACCTAAAACCCTTCTCTAAGAAATTCAAGAACTCACCATAAATTCTACAAATTACGTTAAGATTCGAGTTCTCCAAGTCCAAGGCTTTAAGAAACTCTCTCAAGAGTAAAAAGAAGAGTCTTAAGCAAGTTTGTTTATCTAAGTTACAATCTAAAGATATGTGGGGTTTGAACAAGGACAAGTGTTTACTTCTTGTGCCCAAAACTTGATTTAAATTACAAAGATATATGACTTTATGAGTTCTCCTATGAATTTAAAGTGTGGGTTCATACCCAATATAACTATGCATGGGATTTTGAGATTTGCCAATGTTCTAGAAATTGAAGTACATGAGTATGTTGAGATATTAAGACAAATTGTTGAACATTCCAGATTTCTATATGATTTGTGTATCCTTATAACATCTAGTATGCATTTTGATGAGTCTTAACTTGAGATTTGATTATGGGTCACTAAACCCTACTTGAGATTTCAGTTTTTTTATGAACTTTTGTGCTATAAGCACCCATGATTTGAGTATTTTGAGATCATTGAGAAAGTTTTGACCTTAATGGTCATAGTAGCTTTGAAATCCACGTTACCAAATGAGATTACAAATATTATAGTTGGGTTCTTATGAACCATGAGATTATTTTAAAGTGGATTTCCATGAGATGAGCATAGCTAACTAAAGGGAGTAGTATTTAGCACTGAGTTGGGTAAGTTACTATGGTTTCATACCCCAAAACTACGTGCCATCGAAGAATTGAGATTTATGGGCTTAAGGCCGAGATAAGTGATCACTGAGTTGAGGTTATACTTACTGGTAAAAGTATGATGCCTCTCCCCAATGTGAGGTTTCTTACTTAGGAGGATAAGACGTTGGAATCCATGTAGCTCGCATGGTGTATGTCGATTAAGATAACCTCCCTGCTAGTAAACAGTGAGTAAACAACTTTTGAGTATTTTCCCCTAATATTAAGATTTTCAGAATAGTTTCTTGAAGTAAAAGTTTCCCAAGAAGGAAGTAGTTTTCTCTACCAGTAAGAGTAAATAATCAGTTTTTAAACCAAAGTTATATAATTCCGAGTTCCAAGTTTCCTGAGTGTAAAGGAGTTCTAAGTTCTTGAGCATTAAAGAAGTTTTACTCTCCATGAGATATATGCATGAGTTGAAAGTATTGTTTAAAGCTTCCTTTAGCCTTCGAGTAATGAGAATAAGAGGAGAGTAAAGATTTTAAAGCTAAAGTATAATGACTCACGAGATTTGTGTTACATGCTTCATTCTGCATGATTTATGAGCTTATTATATTAGACTTATTCAAGCTATGCGAGTCATTCATATTTGCATGCATGATTTGATTAAAGAGTGTTGATATTGTTTTATGTAAATGCATACACCCTAATATACTCAGTACATTCCCAAGTGCTGATCCACATATACGTCTATGTGCTACATTGTTTTATAATGTAGGTTAAGGTGCTCAATCCTAGCCTCGTCAGTGATTTCTAAGTACCTTTGTCTAAATCTCTATAGTAGTGAGTCCTCATGGGTTGAGGACCTATCTTCAGACATTTCAGTATTTTAGTAGACATATTATTGCTTTCAGTTCAGTTTGAGTCAGTTAGGACCTGTCCCAATGGCTCTCTAGTTCATGAAGTAGTAGAGACTTTGTCAGACTAGTTATCAGATTGTTAGTATGTTGACATTTCCAGTATTGTGGGCATTTGGACCAAGTATTTTCTTTGTATTTTCTATCATTTGATATGACAGTGCCAGTGTTTTGTTTATATCTTTTTGAAATGAGTTATTTTATATAGTGACAGGCTCAAAGGGTTAGCTTGGGGCTACTTGTAGCCTTAAGCACTGTGTGATGTCCCGGGTGGAGATTTCGGGTCGTTATAATTGTCCACGCTCCAAATGTCCATCCTTGGACGTGCGGGGTGGGGGTGGGGGGGTGTTGGAGTCCCCCGTCTTATATTGTCCACGCTCCAGATGTCCAGCCTTGGGCGTGCGGGGGGTTTTGGAGTCCCACATCGATGGATTAAAGGGTCCTTGGTCTCCTTAGCCTTGGATAATCCTCCCCTCATGAGCTAGCTTTTGAGGTTGAGTTAGGCCCAAGGTCTATTTATTTATCATAATGAATTGAAAAGAAACAGGAGTCCTAATTTAAACGGAGATCTTTTTATTTTTTTTATTTATGGTAATGAGGTGCATTCTAGCATGCAGGTCTCCTTACAGGAATTGGTTTGCGCAAGGAAAAGGTAGTTGTAACCTAAGGGAGGCAAACAAGCAATATGTACACAGCATTGTAAGCAATTGAGAAGCACATTTTTACACATCTACAGATCTGGAAAACTACAAAAGAAAGAAGGAGCAAGACGATGAAAACTAGCAACTGGAAATATCAAGTTATTACTAGGTGGCAGTTTTGGTGTCGATTTTCGTTTTGCATTAGAAGTTTTAACTAAGTTGTAATAGCTTCTGTTTAGTGTTAGAAGTGAAGTGTTTGTGAGGCGTTATAACAAGATTAGAAGTGAAGTGTTTGTGAGTTTTAATCCTCCTAGTGTTTATGGTGTGAAGATAGTGGAGATTGGTGTTGAAATTCTCCTAGTATATCATTTGTGTTTAGTTTAGTTTAATATTACTGCATACTGTAGTTTTTTGAACAAGGTTCCTAATACGTGTGGTGGAGTTAGCCGTTTTATCAGAGGAATGCTTCTATTATTAAGCATAAAAAAGTTTCTTTCTCCCACTAATGTGGGAGTACAATTCTTCCGTAAAGTGAAGGCACATTTCACTTTTCCTCCATTTTTCTTTTCTTCATTTTCCATTCGCATTTCATCACTAGAGCCTAACAAAATAAATAACAACAGCAACTTAATAATATAATAATCAAAACACAATAGATAATGATAGATATCAAAAGAAAGATTAAAAAATATCATACTACCTTCCAAATGCAGAGATCCAATATATAATCTTTTAAGAGCTGTTAAGTTGGATAGGTTTCTTGGAAAAGTTCCAGCAAACTCATTGTGAGTCAGTGACAAGACTTCATGAAGCTTTATGCATTTCTCCAGGTTTGGTGGAATAACGCCACCTACATAGTTTCTTGAGAGGTAAAAACCTTCCAAGTTCGGAAGATGGTCACACATAGTTGTTGGAAGCTTACCAGTAAGATTGTTATACGTAAAACCAATGTGTTGCATTGTTTTAATGTTAAATATTGATGGAGGTATAGAGCCGCTAAGGTGGTTTAGTTGCAGGTTTAAAAAAGTCAGGCAGAGAAGATCACCGAGTTCCCAAGGTATTTCTCCTTCAAGAAAATTTCTCTCCAAGTTTAACACTTCCAGCTTTGTAAGATTCGAAAGGCAAGAAGGAATTTTCCCCGAAAATTGGTTGCTCGAGCGATATACTGAGCCTAGGTTTGGTAACAAACTTAAAAATGATGGAACAGCTCCGGTGAAGTCATTAATCACTTTCAACCTCTGCAGATGAGCCAACTCTTTGGGAAAATCTCCATGGAAAGTGTTGTTACTGATTTTTTGCAACAAATTTTCGTTGTACGGAAAATTAACTGCAAGTAAAAATAAAAATAAATAAAAAGAATAATTTTATTTAAAGTAATTCTGTGGGTACATTTCTGTTATTCTTTCGATTCTTCTCTCCTAAGCTTTTCCGTAATTCGAGGGCCTTTGTAGCGTAATTCTCGAACTTCCGGATGATTTGAGCCTCCCAGAAATTTGTTTGGATCTTCAGGAATTGTTTGACAGCACTTCGTCTTGTCGAGTTGACCTTCGGGCAGAACTCCGTTAGTCGATTCGTTGAAGAGCTCTGTAGTCAATGCAGAAGCTTTCTCCAATGCTTGCAGAATCCCCCTAGAAAATTGTGTAACCCTCCTATTTATAGTTATAGGGGTAGGCAGTCTAAGTGTAAATAACTTCTTTTGCCTCATTTTTATTGTTCCATTCAATTTTCAAGCTTATCACAAATGTTACGTGACAAGGTTGCTTGTGATTTGCCAAAAACATGTCATTTGGGACACTTGGTGATGTTTTATTGGCTCTTGAAATTGACTTGGATTGCCACATCATTTGATATGTGTGGTCTTGCTTAGTTGGTCTTTAATTTGACTGGGATGCCACATCACTTGACACGTGGCATAAGTTTGGGCCTCAAGATGAGATGGACCTTGAAGTCTTTGATGAGGAATAAAATGGAATTATTATTTTTATAGCCCAAAATGATTTTAGGCCCAATAAAATATGGGTCAAATCCAATATTTATATGAATTTGACCCAATAAATTTTACGTGTCTACACTGATGTCGAGGGAAACAAGAAATGAGAGGTTTCCAAGGTGTGGAGGAATGGTACCATGAAGTTGCATGCTAGAAATGTTTAAAGCAGTGACTCAATGGTGGCGGAAGCTAGTGATTCCGATCCAGCTGCAAACCGGGTTGGAAGAAGACCAATTGCTTGCTAAGATGTCGTTAGGATGAGACCAAGTGTATAATTTCAGTGCAAGAAGAGCAGCTTCATCAGTGTAAAGTGTTAATATTGAGGATAGTAGCATGTGAAGTTTGATGATAGACCAGAATGAATACTGCAAGAGCAAAGAGGAGATGGCAAGTTTTGTCCATAATTTTTATGACAAGCAGGATTTTATTTATTCTCGAAAAGAAGAATTGATGATGCAAAGCAATGATAATAGAAGATCTATTCAATTATATAAAATTCATTTGAGTTTTTTTTGGTAATAGTCGACGGGGGAAATTGTTAGTGAATTCTAATCAAAAGTTTTGTTGGGTCCCAATGTTGTTGAAATTAATTAAAAAAGGGTAGTTGTTAAACAGAAGCATGATTGTTTTAAGTATATAAAGTTAACATGATAGAAATAGGAAGCTACGTTCATATTTTAAAGGGATAATACATAAAACATTCTTCTAACTTAACCTCAATTTATATTTATGATTTTTAATTTTGAATGTGCATAAATAGATATTTAAGATTGTATAAAATTGAACAAATAGACACACATATCCTATGCGATACAGTATACGTAGGAGACCATGTGGAAGATGAATTGACCACATAGAATGCAGGTGTCTATTTGTTCAATTTTATACAAATTTAAATGCCTGCTTATGCATATCTATATGTGAAATATATAAACATAATTTGAAGCCAAGTAAAAAGATATATTTGTATATTATGGCTATTTTAAATCGTATAGAACTCTGGCGGAACATTTTTGCATTCTTAAGCATTATATTTTTGGTACAACTAGTTGTCGTCACTATCATATCATCATGTACCAATATACCATATTATAAGCGGAAGCCCCAAAATAACAATTAAAAGCTAAATGATTGTTTTGCCCTTCATTTTTTTTTTTCACATATTGTTTTGCCCTTCAAGCAAGCATTATTTCAAAGAAAATGTGGGTGAAAAAATGTAAATATATTTATCTTTAGAAAAGTTTAAAAGGCTTAACAAACATAACAAAAGCATAATGTAACATCGTAACAAAGAGAATTGTGATCGCCATTCATATGGCGGTAAATGTGAAACCTCTTTAGAAGATTAGCTTTTAATCATGGGAAAAATTAGTATGAACTGCATGTAAATTTTAAAGTGATAGAAAATATATTTGAAAAGAAACGTAATTTTATTGATAAACATAATTTTGGACCACCGTACGATATATTTCATGACAAGGAACACGGGACAAATTTTGAGATGGCGTTATTTGATGTCTTGATCTCTTTGTGAATATTTCAAGGGTTTATGGAATATTCGAGATATCTTTTCAATGAAATATGTTACTTTTTAAATAAGCATGAGCTAGGATTAGGGTAGAGTTGCCTCCAAAAAGTCTAAAAGATAATGGGCTCGTCTAGTAGAGTTTCACAAAAATTCGATGTCTACAGTTACATGAAACTAACTTTGAATCTTCAAGTATTATTGCACGCATTTTCTGTGTCGTCTCAGTTACAAGAATCCATTTTTTTTGCAGTTATTTGAGGAGGCAACTGATTCATAGCTTACTAGAGCAGTAATTCCAAGTTACTCTAAGTTTTGTTGGCATATAAGCCTCTATTGTTCTTATGTAATTTTCCCCTTCACTCACACAGCAAACACACAGCAAACAATGACAAGATACGGAGGCATATAAACCTATTTTTTTGTGATTAGATAATTAGATATACGAGTGTTTTTACTTAACTCCAAAATGGCAGTTTCACAGATCCATGGTTATTGTGTATCATCCCACTCTAGATAGCTCTATGTATGTATCTAATTTACAATTAGGGTTACAAACAGTATAATTATTCATTAACGAGTCGATAATCAATTCTTTGTTGTTTTTAGATTTTAGGGTAAATTTTGTATGGTACACTACATGCGGAAACCAACAACAACATACCCAGTATATCGATCCCCCCAAGTGGGGTCTGGGGTGGGTAAGTGTACGCCGTCCATATTACTACCTCTGAGGTGAGATAGAGAGGTTGTTTCCAATAGATCCCCAGCTCAAGATAAAATAATCTAGAAAAGGAATAGTAAAAGGACAAGATATAATAGAAATTACCACACCAATAACAGCATAGACAAGATTCACCAAGTAATACAACAAATGATACAACGTAACATTCTGAAATAATACTAATTACCTTCTACCTAATCCGCCTCCTCCATAACTTTCTATCTAGGGTCATGTACCCGGTAAGCTGAAGTTGCTCCATGTCATGTCTAATAACCTCCCTCCAATATTTGTTCGGTTTACCTCTATCTTACTTGAATTCATTCCTAGACAACCTCTCACACTGCCGCAATGAGGCATACATGCCCCTCCTCATCATATGTCTGAATCATCTGAAGCTCGCTTCACTCATCTTGGCTTCCACTAAAGTTACTCTCATCTTATCTCAAAGAACCTCATTTTTAATCCTATATTACCTACTACATTCACATATCCACTGAAGCATTCTTATCTTCTCCATCTTCATCTTTTGGATGTGAGATTTTTCTACAGTCCAAAACTCTACCCTATCAACAAAGTCGGTCTAATCATCATTCTGCAGAACTTGCCTTTGACTTTAGGAGGTATTATTTTGTCACACATGATTTCAGAGGTGATCCTCCATTTATCCACCTTATCCCAATCCAATGAGTGACATCCTCATCAATCTATCCATTTTCCTGAATCATAGACCCAGATACTTGAAATTGTCTCTTTTTTTGGATGAAATGAATATTAAGATTTACAACCACGTAGGACTTATGTGACACCTCACTGAACATACACTCCATATATTCCGTTATGGACCTACTCAATCTAAACTCTTTAGACTCAAGGGTTTGCCCCAAACCTCCAACTTAGCATTAACTCCACCACGTGTCTCATGGATCAAGACTATATTATCTGTACAAAGCAAATAGTACTACACCTCACCTTGAATTTTCCATATGAAAATATACATCACCAAGGAAAATAGAAATGAACTAAGAATTGATCCTTTATGTACCCTACTGTACCCCATCAAAATGGGAATATGCTCTAAGTCCCCTTTCTTAATCCTAAACTGAGTCTTGGATCCATCGTACATATCCTTAATAGCCCTAACATAAACCATAGGTACACCTCTAGCCTCCAAGTACCTCCATAGACCTCCCCGGGGACTCTATCAATAACGCCTCAGGTTTTTGGTACTTGAAATTTTTTAAAATATTATCCTCACTGTCTTGACTATGAATCTCCTGATGAGTCATAGGAAGCTTTGAGGGGTCTTAAGGAATCGATCATAACTTAATTAGAATAAGTGGCTTAGTATTCTGCTCTGAGTATGAGTGACTCTCAATTAGTCGTCAAGGCTTCTTACGGACTGTGAGGATCGAGTTGTAAGGTGTCCAGTAAGTTTGGCTCAAGAAACTATCTTTATTTCAACTTGAGGCCACGAGTCATAAAGACTCATGAAGAGTCGTTATTTCCCAATCATAGGGTATTTAGTGTGTCATCCTAAATTGTTGTTGTCTTGAGAATAATTCGTTAAGTATGCTTATGAGTTGGTGATATGAATCATAACTAGAACAGTATGGCGCCTTTGTGGTTCTGCCTTGGCTACAACTCCTTGTGAAGAGTCGTAGTGAGACTATATGAGTCGTGTAGTGACTCGTAGCCATTGATGACCAAAATTCAGCTTTTAATTTAAGGCTATTTTGGATAATTTTTCTTTCATCCAATTAAAACCCCATTCCCATAAAACACTTAAGGGGGTTAAAATTCACCTTTCACATGCTCAAAACAATTCAAAGGCTCTTTTAAATACTCTCAAGCAAGTCAAGCTAGGTTTTAATCAATTTGGTCATCCAAGGGCTCAAGGGTTGGATTTCTTCTATAGAACTTGGTATTTCAGGCATGTTATTCTTCCCTCATTATTAATTTTGTAAAGTCATGTGATTTGAAGTATTGTTCATGAGATATTTATAATGGTTTTAAAATAGGGGTTGAGGTTATTGAATACTTTTTGTTGAACAATATTTTCCCATGATTTATATATGATTAATCATGTTTCAAATATGGTTTGAACTTGTGGGTGCATTGGTATGGTGAATGAACTAAGAAATTGTGATTTTCCCCAAACTTGTGACTTTTGAAGTGGTTATGACCCTAAATCTATATTGTGAAACTAGTTTTTAGTTATAAGAAATGTAGGAATTGAACTATTCTTGAACTATTACATTATGATGTTGAATTTTATTTTTTTTTTAAATTGGGGGCACTCTAGAGAGAGTACCCCTCCAGTTTATGTGGCTATATGTATTGGGTCCCGACTGGGGGTGATCTGGGGCCATATAGACTGTTGGTACTGTTATATGATGGTTGAGATACCCAATCCAGGTTATAGTTATGAAAAACATATTAAGCCTAGTTCCCTATCCCGACATGTGATATATTATAACACCCTGCTTTTTCGGGCTAAAGTTGGGTCATTTTTTCAAAGTATATAAACCCGAATCAAATGGTGTATAGTTAGAAATAAGTGTGAATAACAATGATTTATTGTGAGAACATATTTGGAGATGAATATACATTATAAAAGTTTTCTAGCTCAAAGTTAAGTTGAGCATGTTCTTACTATTGAGTTTTAGTTAATAATTTTTCTTGGGTCAACTTCCAATGAAAAATCCTAGAATATAAGGATTTATGTGGCCTATTATATATTAAATTAAATATCTTTGAGTCCTCTGTCCAACGCAACTGAAGGTTCATCAATCCGAGTTTGTAATCAAAAGTTATAAGTGTTTTGGTATGACACTGTCCAGGGTCCGCGTTAGGCCAGCACTGCGATAGAATCATTAAACTCCATAGGAATGGGTTAGATTTGTATGTGCGCCACCAACCCTGAGGTTGTCTTTGGCTGTACACCTCTAACCCTGAGATTGTCTTTAGTCATGCGCCGCTAAGCAAAAGCCAAGCATAAAAAGTGTTCGATTTTATTCTTTTTAAGGGATTTATGGTCTTTTCACATCCTATAGACTTTCCTAATCATATATGGATGAAATTAAGGTCTTAACACATGTTATTTCACTTCTTATATCACCAAATCATCTTTCCTTAAGCAAGAGAGGAGAAAATCACCTAGGGTTTGAGGATTTTGATCTATAAGAAAAAGTCTCTCTATGTTTTCTTCAGTTTTTTCCATCAAAAGGTATGTGGGACTATCCTAAATCTCATGGGCATAATTTTAATGTTTTAACAAGTTTTAAAGATATATAATTTTATATATCTAATGAGTTTTGGGAAACTATTTAAAGAGCATGCATCATGAACCTAATTTGATGAAAGTGTATAATTGTCATGGGGGTTTTCCATGAGCTTGATTTATAATCTTGTGCCTACATGATTTAAGTTGGAAAAGTGATTTATGATCATGACTTGTGAATTCCCTTCCCCATGATGAAATGTATGGTCTTACCATGTTACGAATTGTGAATTGGGTTTGAGAGAATGAATTATAAGCTCCTTTTTTTATCCTGAGATTTATGTATAACGAATGTTGGGGTTGTTTTACGAATAAGGATGACTCTTGAGTTTAAATGCCACTTTACTTATTATGAATGGTTGTTTTATGTATTTTTCAAAGAGGTGATTTCTATTCAAAATGCTATGGTTTCTTAATGAAAAAACTACATACGATTAATAAAATAATTGACCACCATATGTTAAAGTCTTGAAAATAGAGTGTGTTTGTATAAGTTTCATATGCTTTTGGAAATTAGAACTCTTATGTGATTTGATAAATCTTTTGGTGGTCATTGGATGCTTTTGAAAGAGAAGAGCTATGGATTTGATATGATATGATTTAGATTGCAAGTCTAAGTATACAGTACCTATTATGGAATGTCCTTAATATGAAATAAATGAATAATTTGAGCATGAAGCATGGTTTTAAGAGTCTAAAATTGGGCTTAAAGTGAGTTAGATAGTACCTGAAGAAATTATTTGAGCGAAATTGACTTTTTTTGACTCGGGAGAAATGATTGGCATTCCAATCACGTGAATGGCCAATGTATACTTGTCTCTGGTACTGGTATACGAGACTAGTATATAGGACCTCAATCCTTGTGGCAAACTTGGATTTAAAGGCTTGGCCGACGAGTTAACGACGTATTCCATATAGCCCATGGGATTGTAGACTTATAGGGTGTGTTATCTAGCTCAGAAGTAAAACAAAGAGTTGAGTCATGATTTAAAAGAATGTTTTAAAGCTCATTGATTATGTCCATGTGTTTCTATATATATTATGATAAATTATTTTCATAATGCTCTCACTTATTTTACATGAAGTATGTGTTATTTTGGAATTGTTCTATATACCAGTACTTCTGAGTATTGACCCCTTCTCTACATATTCAGAGGCTAAGTCCCGAGGTCTAGCTTAGTAGTATATTATTTCTAAACTTCCAATATTTAGTGAGCCTTTCTTACCCCGAAAGAAATTCTATCTACATGTAATCTCAATCAGTTTTATGGTCTAGCCGGGGTCTTTTCCTGGCCTAGACAATCAGTTTTCATTAGAGGCTTCGTAAATGGAAATGAGTATTGCATTATCATAATTTTGTTGACACATTTTGGATTATAAGTTTCAATTGAATATTATTATATCTTATGC
Organism: Capsicum baccatum var. pendulum; assembly: GCA_030864225.1. Classification (NCBI taxonomy): domain Eukaryota; kingdom Viridiplantae; phylum Streptophyta; class Magnoliopsida; order Solanales; family Solanaceae; genus Capsicum; species Capsicum baccatum. Next base: position 214,368,829 of record CM061555.1, read on the forward strand.
ACTTTTATTCTTGTATGGATTATGCTTATAATAGTATTCTAAAGGGTCTCTTGGGCCTTCGTTGTTAGTGATGCCTATCCTGGCCAAGGCCTCGGCTCGGGTCGTGACAATATTGGTATCATAGCACGATTCATGGTCCTAGGGTATCTACAAAGTCATGTCCAGTAGAGTCTTTTTTATGGATGTGTAGCATGCCATACTTATAAGAAGGAAGCTACAAGACATTTAAGAGATTTTCCCATTCTTTCATACTATAGATTGTGCTATTGTGATTTTCATAATGAAGTTATCCAAATTCTTTGTTTACTCTAATTGTATTAGCTCTGTCTCATTGTCGAGGCGATTCAAGTGCAAAAACTTAGAGTCTAAATGATGTGGTCCTTTCTAGTTGATTCATAAAAGGTTATAAAATTGCATAAGGACTTGAGAAGAGTCTGTTAGTGCTTCAAAGTGTGTTGATTTAAGAATATACCTCTATCTATATCAATCATACATTTGAGCCTAAGGTATGAAGTGTATTCAGTCCCTTTCAAAATCCTTATTGCAGATAGCATGCTTAAGGGTAATGATATGTCGTAGAATGTTAGAACAGTATTTCCCCTTGAGTAATAGTATATGTTAAGGTGTCATAACCTATTGGTATTAATATGGTCAAGAAGTTAGTGATATGAAGTTACAAGTTTAGAAGTTAGAGTAAGGGTAACTTTTGCAAAACAAATTTAGTTTTAGTTGGGTAATCCTTGACTGAATGATGGTTTGCCCTTTTATAGTGATTGACTGATGTTGTAGCAAGACTTGTAGATTATATGTAGTCTTTGAAGGAAGTGATTGACTATGATCATCATTTATTTAAAATAGGGAAGGATCTCAGAATGGATAATTATTATAGTTCTAGAAATCATTTATATGTCGTGAATGGAAAGGGGTAGATTAATCCATAAGTTATAAGTATAGACTAACTTGGGGAAAACATAGAGACGTTTTTTGGAATTTTAAAACTAGTCTAAATATATGCATGGTTAAGTAGATTTGATGTGGAAAGGTTGAATATACTAATATATCGTAATGACTTATATTATACGATTAAGATCGACTATCCTTATTATGTGAATTTACCCCTTTGATTGTCTTTTCTTTAGTAGTTGAAAACTAGTACTGCAATGAGAAGGTGTGTGGTAAATTCTAAGGTGTAGTAGTAATGTTATGGAGAGAATGAACTTGTGGACTGTAGTTAGGTGAAATAGGGAATTTGGGTTGATTTTCCCCATTTGAAGGACTAGTAAAATATATGGCATGCATCATCAGTGGTACATGATTGGTGTTAGACAATAGTCTTGAACTTTAGACCTGGATTTTGGGGTAGAAATAGTAGCTTGAGATTAATGATACATGTTTTGTAGGAGTAAATAGTCGGCTTAGTTTGATGTGTGCAATAGTCTAAGTTGGCGACATATGGAAAAAATGAGTGGATAATCATGATATATATATACACACATGAGGACTAGTGTTAAAATGATGAATTGTGGTGGAGTCACTAAATGCAAAAAAGTGTTAGGTGCATAAGAATAAGTTGAACCTCAGATAGCATGTTGTCAGATTAGTATTTATGGGTATATGTTTCATGTGTACCTAGTTCATGTTTTTGAAGTTCTTAGTATGGAGAAGTATAAGAAGTCGTTATATGGTGTTATGTAGAGCTGAATTGAGGGAGAAATAGATAGGCTATGTGAACCCTTGGTGTAGTTTTAAAAGGTTTGTTAAGTTATGAGGTTATGATATTTGAGATTTAATGCCAGTTTGTTAAGTAGTGGAGAATGTATTGTTATGTGATAAGGAGTATGGATGTATTTGCTCATGAGAGTGTGAGTCGTAGGGCGATGGCTATAGAGGCTAGTAAAAGTTAAGAGTAGCATTCTAGAAAAGCAAAAACTTTAGAGTATAGTTTATCAGGGGGTTTAGCGTTTATGTGTATGGTTATACCTGTTTTTATGTTGAGAGTTGTGTCTATAGATTTAGTGAGAGGATTTGTCCTAAAGTTGAGGTTTGTGACTTTGATCTAAGGGGGGGGGAGATGATGAATTAAGGTAGTTCCCAAATTTTCTCACAGTGGCAAGTTTTAGGGAAGAGTCATGATAAATCTATTCCTATTCTAGTAAAATCCTCTAATTTAAATTTAAAAGGCACTCTACCAATGTCCTATGTATTCAAATCTTACATATGCCTAAGGTTCGAGTTCTCTGTGCAGTTATGTCCATGTTCCAACCTACAAACTAGAAGCAATAATGTCCCTCAATAATCCATTATTCCAAGTATTCAAATTCTATATTGTGTTTCTCATGATCCATAAATTCATGTCTCACATCATTCTTGGTTCTAAGAAACTATGCTTTCTGAATGTTACTAATTCAGTTTACGTCGGTATTAGCCAAAGTGGTAAGGTTCATGCAAACTCATGACTATCCCATCTATGAAAATGAAAAGCAAAAGCTTCAAGTATCAATCCTTGTCTCAATCGTTGACTTTATTCTGCCTTTATGCTATATAACTCATGATATATGCTCACATATTTCTCACTGTGTCCAACTCTAAGAACTCATGTTGTGTATGTTTATGTCTGAACAACTCTCCATTTATGATCTAGGAATTTGATAAACTATGCACTTCGTGCCTATTGTATCATATCATAAATTCATGCCCCACCTTAACTATTACAATAAGTACAAGTTAAAATTGAATTGTTTTACTCCCATTCATGATACTTATGCTATGGTCCCTCAATGACCCTTTGATTATTAGAATAATAGTGTTTATGGAAGCATATATCATTTTATATGAGAGAGTAGATGTTTCTTATGGTGTTAAAATTTTGTGTGACTACTCAAGCTAAGGTTAGAGTTAGAGAGGGAAGAAAAAAATCAACAACTGTTATGTAAAATAGTTAGGTAGGGGGATATGCGGTAAAATCTTTGTGAGAGTGAGTGAAGTTGTTGGTTTTAATGTGGAGATCCATAAAGTGGGTATAGTAAAGATAGGCTTGAATGTTGTGATTTATGCAAATGCAAACCAATGTGCTATGTGGTTAGTACCCTTGAATTAATGCCCGAGGTTGTTTGATTACAGTGATAAGGTGAAGTAATATTCTTAAAGGAATGTAGAGTATGGGGTCCCATAGCTTAAGCTTACACCTTTTTAATCCAGGTTAGGCTTCAATGTGGAAGTAATATGTAGTAGGACTCAAACGTTTGCAGTTAGGTGTGTTATAGGGGAATTGTAAGTTGGAAATGATAAAGTATGTTATTTATTGGTTGGGGAATAGTTGAATAGTGTCTCTAAGTGTACGGTCTATTGGTCATATCATATAAGATGGGGGATGCTTCTATTCCTATCTTCCGCAAAACCTTATTTCATGTTGAGTATCAAGGTAAATCAAGACCTATGGTCACCAAATATGTGCATTCCTTATGTTGTGATGATTATGATCCCCAGAACTCATGTGCAAGGTTTACTAGGGGTTATCTTGAATCTCTTTTGATGCCTTTGAATATTTTGTTGAGGAAAAATATCCAATGTGAGGTTACTGTATTTATTCCATACTTTTATATCTTCAAAAAGTTCCTACCCATCATTCAAGGTTGAATGGTTCCAAGGGGGAGATAATGCAACACCCTGCTTTTTTGGGCTAAAGTTAAAACATATTTCCGATGTATATATACCTAAATCCAATGGTTTCTAGTTATAAATAATTGTGAATAAAAATGCTTTAGTATGAGAACCCATTTGGATATGAGTGTACATCATAAAAGTCTCTAAGCTCGAAGTTAAGTTGACCACGTTCTTACCAGTTGAGTTTTAGTTGATGATTTTCTTAGGTAAACTTCTTACAAACATTAATCCTAAAATATAAGGATTTGTGAGACCTATAATATATCAAATTAAGAACTTTGAGTCCTTTTTCCAATGGAACTATCCTTTCATCAATCCGAGTCTGGAGTCAAAAGTTATAAGTGTTTTAGTAAGATATTGTCCAGGGTCTGCATTAGGCCCGCACCATGAAGGAATCACGAAAGACCACTAGATTGGGTTGGATTTTGATGTGCGCCTCCAACCCTGAGGTTGTCTTTAGTTGTGCGCTACCTACCCTGAGGTTAGCCTTGGCCATGCTCCGCCAAGCAAAAGCCAAACGTCAAAAAGTGCTCCATTTTATTCTATTTAAGGGTGTTAGGGTATTTTCATATCCTGCAACGGTTCCTAATCATATACGGACAAAATTAAGGTCTTAACACATGTTATTTCACTTCTCAAATCCCAAAATCATCTTCTCTAATGCAAGAGAGCAGAAAACCACCTAGGGTTTGAGGATTTTGATCTCCAAGGGCAAATCTCTCTACCTTCTCTTTGTTTTTTCTATGTCAAAAGGTATGTGGGACTATTCCAAATCTCATGGGAATAAGTTTACCCTTTTAACAAGTTTTAAAGATATATAATTATGTATAGTTAATTATATTTTGGAAATTTTTTAAAGAACATACATCATGAACCCGATTTGATGAAAGTGTGTATTTGTCATGGATTTCTGAGTATGAAAATTGATTTATGAACATGAACTGGGAAATTCGCTTTCCCATGCTGAAATTTATGGTCTTAGCATGTTATGAATTTGGAATTGGGTTTTAGACATGAATTATAAGCCCTTTTTTGTTCATAAGATTTATGTATAACTAATGTTAAGGTTGTTTTACGAATGAGGATGATTATTGAGTTTAAATACCTCTTTACTTATTATGGATATTTTTTCACGTATTTATCAAAGAGGTAATTTCTATTTAAAATGCTATGGTTTCCTTATAAAGAAACTACATGTGATTAATGAAAGAATTGACCACTATGTGTTAGTGTTTTGAAAAGAGAGTGTGTTTGCATAAGTTTTATTTGCTTTTGAAACTAAGAACTCTCATGTGATTTGATAAATCTTTTGGTGGTAATTTTCTTGTTTTTGAAAAAGAAGGGCTATGGATTTGAGATGATATGATTTGGATTGCAAGTCTAGTTATGATGATACCTATTATGCACTGTCCTTAATATGTAAGAAATGAATAATTTGAGCATGAAGCATGGTTTTAAAGGAAAATAATTGGGCTTAAAGAGAGTTAGATGGTTACTCAAATAAAGAATATTAGTGAAAGGGCTCATTGTTAAAAACTGAGTTTTGCCAACTCGGGATGTATGATTAGCATTCTGGTCATATGAATGACCAATGTATACTTTCCTATGGGAATTGGTATACTAGACTAATTTTAGAACCCTGATCCTTTCGGAAAACTTGGATTTGAGTGCTTGGACGATGAGTTGAAGACGGATTCCATTTAGCCTGTGGGATTATAGACTTGTAGGGTGTACCAACTAACTCAGAAGTAAAGGAAAGAGTTAAGTCATCACTTAAAATAATGTTTTGAATCTCATTGATTATGCCCATATATTTCGATATATATATATATATATATATTATGATAAATTGTTTTCATAATGCTCTCACTTATTTTATTTAAAGTATGTGTTATTTTTGGATTATTTTACATACTAGTATTTTTGAGTATTGACCCCCTCTTTATAGGTTCAGAGGCTCAGTCCTAGGGTCAAGCACAGTAATAGATTGTTCCTAGACTTCTTGAATTTGGTGAGCCACCCTTTCCTCGAAAGACATTCTATCTATATCTAATCTTGGTCAATTTTATGGTCTAGCTAGGGGCTTTGTCCCGGCTAGGTAGTTAGTTTTCATTAGAGGCTTCGTAGACAAAAATGAATATTGCATTGTCATAATTCGTTGACACATTTTGGATTATATGTTTCTATTAAACATTTTTATATCTTCCGCACATTGATTCGTGTATGAATTATGCTCATAATAGTATGCTAAGAGGTCCTTCGGACCTTCATAGTTAGGGATGCCCATCGCGGCTAGGTCCTAGATTGGGTCATGAAAAATATATGTATATAGATATTTATATATATATATATATATATATATATATATATGTATGTATATGAATTTGATTAAGTGCATTGAATTGAATGATTTCAAACTATTGATCATGGCATTATATTACCCTTATCCTTGGGTTACATGCTAGTGTTCACCCCGATAAATGTCTTTAGATGCTATATCCCTACTCGATGCGTGATCTATCCATACTTCCACTTCTCTTGGTGAGTGATTAGGATTCGGGATTGACTTGTGAGTTGACATTAAATTAGTAAGGTTCTATATCGGATGTCTACATTTCATGTTTTGGTTTCTTATGTCCCAAACTTGTTTAGACTTATTTTTGGCTATAGTCGGGGTCATATCTCAATATTTTATTGGTATTTAGTTTTGGTTCTTTGTTTAGAAGGCTTTGTTGGTTTACTGTGGATTTGGGTTATGTTGGTCAGATTTTTTATCTGATTTTTGGTCGACGAATTATGGACATGAATTAAATATCTGTAAGCTTACCCTTATGTTATCTTGTTATATATTTGGAATTAAACCGACAGGGGTGATATTGGGTTGTTTGGCTAGGTATAAGGGGGTGCTCTTCGATCCCCACTAGATTTGAGATACCCGTCATGGTGAAGCCCTAGTATACGCCATGACAGAGATTGTATCAGATCTAGGTTTGGTGTAATTGAGTGTCCAACAAAGCCTTGTCAAGTATTATCTCTTTTATGGATATGTAGCATTCCACACTTATAAAGGAAAGGTATAAGGCATTTAGAACTATTTCTCTTTCTTGTTGTTCTATTTCGAGCCGTAGAGTCTAAGGTCTTGAATAACTCTAATTCCCATTTGTTCTCATTTCATATTATTCCTCCAAGAAGATCTGATATCCTTGTGAACACTTATGTCTCATTTGAGGACAATGTGAAGGTAAACGGAGTCGTCCTATTCCAGGAGTTCAGACCCAATCTAGGGTTGCTACTTTTGATTACCTAGATAGAGCTACACCAGTTCCCCTTATTCCTCCTCAATCACATCGAGCTGATGTGTCAAACACATAGTTTCCCCAGTTGATTTATTTCCTTACACAGTTCATGGCTTGTTATACTGAGCAGGTTACTTTTATTTCTCCATTTTCCATGGCCACTAAAGTTGGCCAATTTATGAGATTGAGTACTCCTACTTTTACTGTCTCTAAAGTTGAGGAATATCCTTAAAATTTTGTTGATGAGATGGAAAAAATCTTTTGTTTGATGCATGCTACTAATGTAGAGGGTATATAGTTTTCTACTTACTAGTTTAAGGATGTAGCATATTAGTGATATGAGGATTGGGACCAGTCTAGGGATGATGATGCTGAGTCAACCCTGTGGGATAATTTCTCTAGTGCTTTTCTGGACTGCTTCTTTCCTAAGGAGTTGAGAGAGGTGAAGGCAGAGGAGTTTGTAAATTTTAATCAAGGCATGATGTCAGTCAAGGAGTATGCCTTGAAGTTCCAACAATTATCCTCATATGCTCCTGAGTTGGTGTCTAGCATGAGGGCTATAATAAGGAAGTTTACTTTTGGGTTATCCTATGAGTTGATCTTTGAGAGCAAGGCTGCCTTGTTGAACAAGGATATGGACATGTCTAGGCTTGTGGTGTATATGCAACAAGTGGAAGAAAAAAATAAGAAGCAAGCAGAGATCAGTGAAAGGAAGAGTAAGAAGTTTAGCTACTCTAATCAGGGGGTAGGTCAGAAACAAATTGGTAGAGATAGTGGAAAGTGATCTAAGAAGAAGTGGAAAAATTCAGTTTCCTACTCTACGGCTAGTTCTTCTTATCGTAAGCCATTAGGTGATCATCGCATCCAGTATGATTGTGAGTTATGAGCACCAGGAACCTAGTTGTAAGCTAGTGGGGCACAATCTGCCTCATTATATCCTCTTTGTAGATTTTGTGATCAGGTGCATCGTGGTTTTTATGAAGAAGAGAGGAATAGGTTCTTTAAATATAGTTATATTGGATATATGCATAAGGATTATGCTTCTAAGGTTTCTTTTGGGGAGAATAAAATTCCTGTTGTTACTTTATCTGCTCCTACACCAAAGAGTGCTAGTTTTGCTTTTGCCTATGGCATGGGTTGGAACCGTCTATTTACTCTTGCCACCCACCAGGATTCTAAAGCATCCCATGATGTTGTTACTGGTATGATTAAACTCTTCTCTCATAATGTATATTGTCTACTTGATCCTGGGTCTACACTTTATTATGAGACCCCTTATGTGGTTATTTAATTTGATTTAGATCCTAAGTGTATTTCAAATCTTTTTTCTGTATTCACCTCGGTATGTGACTCCATTGTGTCTGAAAGGGTCTATAGGGGTTGTGCGATATTGGTCCATGGTAGGGAGATCTTAATGGATCTAATAGAGTTGGACATGGTAGACTTTACATTATTTAGGGGATGGAATAGTTGCATTCATGTTATGCACCTATAGATTGTCAGACCTATAGGGTCAATTTTTATTTCCCAAATGAGATGGTGATTGAATAGGAAGGTAGTTCCCTAGTGCCTAAGGGAATATTCATTCCATATCTTATATCCCTGAAATTGGTTTCTAAAGGATGCCTCTATTACTTAGTGCATGTTAAGGATTCTAGATCCAAAAGTCACTCATTGAAGATCGTCTCTATAATCTGTGAATTTCTCGAGGTGTTCCCTGATGATCTTCCTAGTATTTCTATCGATAGGGAAATTGATTTTGGTATTGATCTTCTTTTGAACACTCATCCTATTTCTATTCCTTCTTATAGAATGAATTCATCTGAGTTGAAAGAACTCAAGGAGTAGTTGGAAGACCTTCAAAAGAAGGGTTTTACCTATCCTAGTATGTTTATGTGTGGTTTTCCCGTGCTCTTTGTGCATAAGATGGATGGTTCCCTTCGAATGTGTATTGATTACTGCCAATTGAATAAGGTGACTATGAAGAATAAGTATGCACTTTCGAGGATTAATGATCACTTTGATCTCCCTTAGGGTGCTAAGTTTTTTATAAGATTGATCTTTGATTAGGGTACCATCAGTTGAGGATTAGGGTGGTGGATATCCCTAAAATTTCTTTCCAAACTTGATACGGTTATTTTGAGTTTCTGGTGATGTCTTTTGGCTTGACTAATGCTCCAACAATATTTATGGACATTATGAGTAGATTTTTCCATTAGTTATTAGATTTTTCGTGATTATATTTATTGATGATATGTTGGTGTATTCCAAGAGTGAGGCAGATCATGCCGATCACCTCTGCCCTGTGTTGAAGACCCTAAATGATCAACATTTGTATGCTAATTCTATAAGTATGAGTTCTGGTTGAATGTTGTATTATATCTAGGCTATGTTATTTCTATTGAGGGGATTATGGTGGATCTACAGAAGGTTGTGGTGGTTAAGAAGTGGCCTAGGCACATGATTCCAACATATATTTTGAGCTTCTTGAGTTTAGCCAATTATAATAGAAGGTTTATGGAAAGTTTTTCTTCGATTGCTGCGCCGTTGACCAAGTTAACTCAAAAGAAGGTAAAGTTTTTTTGGTCTGATGCTTGTGAGGGTAGTTTTGAGAAGTTGAATGATAAGTTGACTTTAGCTCTAGGTTGACACTACCCGAGGGAATGGACGATAAGGTTGTCTATTGTGATGCATCGCAGGTGGGATTGGTCTTTGTGATGATGCGGCATAGCAAGGTAATTGCGTATGCTTTTATACAGTTAAAGGTTCATAGAAGAATTATCCGACTCATATTTTGGAATTGTTAGCTGTGGTGTTTGCATGAAAAAATCTGGCAGTATTATTTGTATGGGGTCCATGTTGATATTTATTCTAATCATAAGAGCTTAAAGTATGTGTTCACTTAGAAGGATATATATCTCAATCAAAGAAGATGGCTTGAGTTGCTCAAGGACTATGACATGACTCTCCACTATCATATAGGTAAAGCTAACATGGTTGCTGATGCCCATAGTAGGTTATACATGGAAATCTTATCTCACGTGGATGAAGAGAAGTAGGATTTAGTAAAATATATTAATTGTTTAGCTAATCTTAGAATTCGTGTTTTGGATTTCGGGGATGGTGGTGTGATTGTTCAAGAGGTGGCAAAGTCATCTCTTGGTGCTAAAGTGAAGGAAAAGCAGATACTGGATCCTTTCATGATGCAAATGAAGAATGATGTGGGTAGATAGAAGGTGATGATTTTTAAGATCAATGGTAATGGTATCTTGAGGTACTAATTTTGACTGTGTTCCCGACATTGATGGGTTGCGGGGAAGAATTTTGGACGAAGCTCATGAGTTATATTATACTATTCATCCTAGTTTAATAAAAATGTATCATGATCTTAAGGAGATTTATTAGTAGAATAATATGAAGCGAGATGTGGCCAATTTTGTGGCTAAGTGCACGGTGTGTCAACAAGTGAAGGTTGAACACTTGAGAATTATCTCAAGAAATTGAGATGCTAGTGTGGAAATGGGAAGTGATTAATATGGATTTTGTTACTTGTCTTTCTCGGTCTCTCCACCAGTTTGATTTGATTTGGTTTATCATGGATAGGATGAATAAGTCCGCACACTTCTTGCTAGACGACTAATTTCTCTTCTTAGGACTATGCGAAGTTGTTCATTGGAGAGATCGTGAAGTTGCATAATCTCCAGTATCAATCATTTCAAATCAAAGTAATCAATTTTCATCTCATTTTTGGAAGTCTTTTTAATGAAGTTTGGGGACTAAGGTGACCCTTAGTATTGCTTTCTACCCGCAGATGAATGGGTAAGTAAAAAGGACAATTCAGGTCTTGGAAGATATGCTTCGGGCTTGTGTGTTTGATTTTGGTGGTAGTTGGGTTAACCACTTGCTTCTCACAGAATTTTTCTACAATGATAGTAATCACTCTATATTTGGTATTACTCGATTTGAGGCCTTATATGGTAAGAGGTGTAGATCTCATATGGGTGGTTTAAAGTTGGCAAAAATAAGTTGTTTGGCCCTGATTTGGTTTACCAAGCCATGGAGAAGGTGAAGGTGACTCGGGATAGACTTAAGGTCGCCCAAATTCACCAAAGTCTGAGGCGAAGGGATTGGGAATTCAGTGTTTGTTATTGTACGTTCTTAAAAGTATCTCCCATGAAGGGAGTAATTCAGTTTAGTAAGAAGGGAAAGATCAGTCCCAGTTATGTGGGTTTGTACTTGGTTGTGAAGAGGGTTTGTAATCTTGCGTATAAATTGGATTTTCCCGCTATTTTGAATTCCATTCACCTGGTTTTTCATATTTAGGTGTTGAAAAAAGTGTATAGGTGATCCTTTGACGGTTGTTCCTTTAGAGAAGGTGGGTATTTTAGATTCCTTGTCCTACGAGGAAGCTCCAGTTGAGATTTTGGATTGGCAAATTCATCGGTTGTAGACAAATGATGTGGCTTGGGTAAAGTTCCTTTGGTGGAACAAAAAGGTTGAGGAAACTACTTGGGAGGCCGAGGAGGACATGAAGTCCAAGTATTCCTTCTTGTTCCCCGTTCCTAATAATCGTGCTTGAGGTATGTGTAATACTTAACATTTTAGTTTTTGTCTTTGTTTAAGGAAATTGTAAATTCCTTGGTATCTTGGTTTTCTTTCTTAAAGGTAAGAGTTGTTGTGTTTGGAGTATAATCATGCTAATAAATGCCTTTCCCTATCATCCGAGGAGAAATAATCTTATCGGGAGAGTATGTAACACTCTGAGTTTTTCATCCTTGAAAATTTCTAAAGTTTTATCCTTACTTTTCAGACTATGACTCCTCTGATGAGTTGTAAGGATCTTTGACATTTCGTAGTGAATTGGTCATAACGTAATCAAAATAAGTGACTTAGTATTCTTCTCTAAGTATGAGTGTCTCTCAATTAGTTGTCAAGAGTTCTTACCGATCATAAGGATCAAGTCATAAGGTGTCCAGTAAGTTTGGCCCAAGACACTGTCTTTATTATTACTTGAGTCCATGAGTCATAAATACTCATGAGGAGTCGTTATGTCCCCATCATAGGGTGTCCAGTGTGTTATGTCAAATTGTTGTTGTTTTGAGTATGAGAAATGGTTACGAGTCATTAAGTATGGTTACGAGTTGGTGGTATGCATCATAGCCAGACTAGTATGGGGCCTTTATGGTTCTTCCTTAGCTACGACTCATTGTTATGAGCCATAGTGAGACTGTACAAGTCGTATAATGACTCATAGCCATTGACGACCAAAATGTAGAATTTAATTTAAGGGCATTTTGGATAATTCCCCAATAACACAATTAAAATTCCACATCAAAAAAGCACTTAAGGGGGTTAAAATTCATCCTTCACATACTCAAAACACTTCAAAATCTCGTTCAAATTCTCTCTAGAAAGTCAAGCCAGGATTTCATCAATTTGGTCATCCAAGGGCTTAAAGGTTGGATTCCTTTAGTAGAACTTGGCATTTCAGGCATGTTACTCTTCCCTCATTGTTAATTTTGTAAAGACATGTGATTTAAAGTATTGTTCATGAGATATTTATGATGGTTTTGAAACAAGGGTTAGGTGTTTGAATGCTTGTTGTCGAACAATGTTTTTCTATGGTTTATATATAATTAATCATGCTTTAAATATGATTTTGAACTTGTGGGTTCATGGATATGGTGAATGAACTAGAAAATTGTGATTTTCCCATACTTGTGACTTTTGAAGTGGTTCTGACGTCAACCCCATATTATGAAACTAGTTTTTAGTTACGAGCAATGTGGGAATTGAACTATTCAATACCATTATGATGTTGAATTTAACCTCATGGATTTGTGTTTTCATAAGCTACTGTATAATTAAACCAAGGGGGTTGTGAATTCCCCCAAGAGATGTAATTGTTTGGGCATTTTGTTGTTACCTTGCTAGTGTAGTTGGTATGATGAAACCAATAATGTATGCCTTAATGTGAAATATGGTTCAATGAATGTGAATGTGTGATAAATATTTTAATTGGGCTTTAAAAGATGGTTGTATAGATGAGTTATAAAAGTGGAGGTCTGAGTGACCGACACTAAAAATTACGCTAGCCGGTGCGGGGGTCGTTATGGCTTGAGGATTTGAGTCTCCTTGCTTGTGACCAGATGCTTCAAGTCCACCTTAATGTTATTATTATGATTGGAGGGTTCTAGTCCCCCATATCATATTTCATGATAAGGTGCTTAAGTCACCTTAGTATATGATTGGAGGGTTCAAGTCCACCGTGAATATATATATGATCTTTCTCTGGTTCATACGGCTACACATATTAGGGCCTGAACAGAGGGCGAGAGCTTGGTCCTATATATCCCGTGTGCACTACTATATGATGGTTGAGATACACAAACCAGTTTAAGTTTTTAAAGTATATGTTAAGCCTTGTTCCCTATCTCGACATATGATATATATATATATATATATATGTATGTGTGTGTATGCATTTGATTATGTGCATTGAATTGGGTGATTTCAAACTATTGATCATGACATTATATTACCCTTATACCTGAGTTACATGCTAGAGTTCATCCTGCTAACCGTCTTTCGATGTTGTATTCCCACACGATGTAGGATTTGGACAAACTTCTATTTCTCCTGCTTAGTGATTAGTATTCGAGATTGACTCGTGAATTAACATTGAAGTGGTGAGCTTTCATACATCGGAAGTCTATATTTCATGTTTTGGTTTTTTATGTCCCAGACTTGTTTTGACTTTTTTTTGGCTATAGTCGGGGGCATGTACCGACATTTTATTGGTATTCAATTTTGGTTCTTTGTTAGAAGGCTTTGTTGGATTGTTGTGGACTTGGGTTATGTTGATTGGATGTTTTGGCCAATTTTCAATTGATGAATTATGGACATGAATTAAATATCTTTAAGCTTACCCTTATGTTATCTTGTTATATGTTCATAATAGTCTCCTAACGATATGGATGGCTTCAGTAGTCAAGGTGTGGCATAAATCCAAGCAAATTCTCAAAAATAGTAATAATCCTCTGCAACCTTAACTCTACTACCCTCTCTCAAACCTTCATAATGTGACTCAACAACTGGATACCCCTATACTTATTGTAATTTTGATTTTCACCCTTGTTATTATACAACGAAATCGTCGTACTCCCCCTCCAAGCTATACTAGCGAATGTTAGAAGGGATTTTTTTTTGTTTTTGGCTTTTCATTTCCAAGTGAAGATTTTTGAAAGAACAATTTGAAGTGTACTTCATGGAAGCCTTATAGAACATATGTATATTTGTATGTATAATTGAAGTCGTATTTACTTTGTGTAATTGTTGATGTGACATTTTGTTTGCATAAGCCCACATATGTTTCTATTTGTATGAATTTATATTATATATGTTATATTATGAGTAATTCTATAATTGTTATAGAATTTATGCTTGTTTAATCTTGAATTTATGTGATTTAAGATAAGTACTTCTTAGGATCGATTATGTTAAATTTTTGACATATTGATGTCTGGATAATGATTGAGAACTTTGTGAACTTTCAAATCTAACCCCGATGATGAATATTGACATAGTTGATTATTTTTAAAATTATTATGTATATGAATTTAGGCTAAACTAATGTACATAGTTGTCTCGTGATACTTTATATTTGTTTAAATTAGTATGTTAACTACTACAACAAAAATTATCGCCGAGCTTCATAAAATTAAAGCTTGATAATAATAACTATGAAATATGGAGTATAAAAATCATATGTCCTAAAAGATTAAGAGGCTCTTGAAGTTCTTAATATGTCTATGACACTTCTTGAAAATGGAAATACCCCCCAACATGTGAAAGATCTTGAGGCATATCAAGTTTGGAAAAAGAAGAATTCTCTTGCTCGCATAATGTTTTTAGCAGCGTGAATGATGATATTATGAGAGAATATCGTCATTATGACAATGTTAAGGACATGTGATCTATGTTAAAAGAAAAAATTGATCATAATTCAATTGCTAAGTTAAGGTCTCTTACTGTTAAGTTTGATATTTACATGAAACACTCGAATTCTACTATGCATAAGCATCTGCGCCATATAAAAAATATGGTGAATGAACTGAAAGATGTCGAGCAAGTATTGACCAAAGAGCAACAACTCCAAACTCTGATTTTCTCCTTACTCTAATGATGGAAAAGCATGAAAATGCATTTAGTCCACAGTGTTAACATCAAAACTATGAAAGATGTTAAGCATCATTTGAAATTCGAGGAAGAGCACCTCGGAGTAGACAGTACTGCTACAAATACGTGTACGACTATTTTAGATTTAAAATATGGACATGATAAAAATACAAACATGGTAAATTTTTTCAAAAAGGGGAGATGAAAAGGCTTCAAAGAAGTCTAAGATTAATCAACGAGGAGAGGAAAATATTTTTTTCTCCAAAGTAAAAGAAAAAGATATATATGGCTAAGGTCAAATACTACAACTATAAGAACAAGGAATTCTTTACTCGTGATTGTTCTGAGCCTAAAAAGGTACACAACTTATTAATAATTTACATTGTGATATAAATATTTTTTGCTCTGCCTTTTTAACTGAATCACTTTCTATGTGAATTGTATACTCATTAGCCACTGAGCACATAGCGATCTAAAGAGATGCTTTTGTAGATTTTCAATTTTATAAGAATTCAAATATGTGTATATAGAAAATAACTCCGGAGAGGAAGTAAAAGAGATTGGTACCTGCAAACTTGAAATGCGCGGTGGTCATACTCTATATCTACATGATGTACTATTTATCAAAAAAATACATCAAAATTTAATCTCTGTCAAAATGTTGATTAAATTAGAATTTATTTTTTACTTTCATGAATATGATATGAATTTATATTTGGATATGATAAAATATGACACTAGTTATTTTTATGATCATTTTTTTTATTGAATATTGTTTAAAGCCTCAATAATAATAATAATAATAATAATAGTAATAATAATAATAATAATGATAATTTTTTCTTATTTACGTCAACTTTTAATTGTGAGAATGATGTAAACACATGGCAATATAGGCTTGGCCATATTGATCAACAAAGAATGAATCGTTTAGCTAAAGAAGGTCTTCTTAGCATTATAGATAAGGTAGAATTATCTACCTGTGAATCTTGCCTAGCCAAAAAAATTGCAAGAAAATCATTTGAAAAAGTCATACGAGCTGATACTCCATTGAAATTAATTCATGTTGACATGTGTGGTTCAATAAATTTAAGGGCAAGACATAGTTATATTTACTTCATCACTTATATTGATGATTTTACTTGATTCGGTAATGTATATTTGTCTAATAAATATGAAGCTTTGAATTGCTTCATTAAGTTTATGAACTTAGCTGAGAATCAACTAAATAGAAAAATTAAAGCCCTAAGAGCCAATCCAGGAAGAGAGTTGATGAGTTCAAAGGATTGTGTGATAAAAAGAAAATTCAAAGACAATTAACTATTTCATACACCCCGCAACAAAATGGTGATATGGAAAAATAAAATATAACCTTGTAAGAAATGGTTAGGTCAATGATGACACAAGAAAAATTGCCTATGTTCTTGGGGTTATGCGTTGTTCAGTGTTGTATTTGTACTTAATCTTGTCCCTTCTAAATTAGTTACTACCATATTGTATGAGTTGTGGGCCAAGTAAAAGATTGATTGAACAATTTAAATACTTGAAATTGAGTTTCTTTTATTCATAATCCTTCTTTACAATAAGAAGAATTATTTCCAAGGAATAAAAAAGTATCTTTATAAGATACTCTGTATGGTGTAAGGGTTATGTGTTCATAGCTAAACAGGATAGTGACATTATAACTGGAATTGATTCACGTGATGTTATATTTAAAGAGAATGATTTTCCTATGTAAGAGGAGATAGGTCATCACTTATATCTTTACTAAACTACAGACCTGGCCGCTTTTACTATCAACATTCCAATAGATTTGAGTGGGAGTCATGTTGATGATAATTGATCAATTTATATTTCTCAAAATTCTAGTGATATTGCTAGTCTGAGTGGGAGTAACTTATTGATTAATGAATAAACTTGTAAATCTCAACCTCGATGAATAAGTCAGCCATAAATTTTTCATCATAGATTAAAGATCGAGAAAAAAGTATTTACAATTACTCCAAATGATGAAGACAAATAATATAATTGAGGCACTTACATGCCTCGTTAAAGAAAAATGATTAAAATCAATGAAAAAGGGGTAGAGTCTATAAAATCTAACCAAGTATGAGAATTTGTTGATCTATCTATAGACCGAAAAGCTATTAAAAATAAATGAATTCACAATATCAAGTGTAAGGTAAATGGTAGTATAAAAAGATTTAAAATAAATGGTAGTATAAAAAGATTTAAAACTTGCCTAGTAACTAAGGGTTACATACTGTTAGCCTTCTAAGTTTATGATTTTTAATAATGACAATCTTACGAATGAATCTTTGTAGGATATTGGAAGACTACTAATAATGGTAGCATAAAGAAAGAAAGTAGAGAAGCCCACTCCAGGAATGGAAGGACATCAAATCATAATCCGCGACATCCAAGAGAATCAATCAAAATAAGAACAAATGGAAGGAGAATCTAAGTCCAGAGAATCGCAACAAATCAGATCAATCATGAGAATCTCAGTCCCGAGAATCACAATAAATCAGATCAATCATAACAAAAGTAAAAGGAAGAAAAATCACAGACATATCTAATATGGACGTGAGTAAAAGTTGTATGTGAACATATTTGATATGGACATATCACACGGCTACATTCCACAATCAAGGGATCAATTTAAATCCTTTATTGAGAAGAAATCTCTTGGGTTTTCTTATGAAAAATAGCAACCGAAAACTATAAAATAAGAAGACTAAAGATGGACATGGGTTACTTAACCTTAAGAAAAATATTAAAGTGTCTCAATCTTAGTATCACGGAGCTTTATAACCTTTAGTTTACAATTGTTGTATAAAGAGTAGGACCGAGTCAATTTTGTAACATCAACTGAAGCCATGTAACAAGATTTGAAGAACAAAATATGTCTTCGAAGCTTATTTCCCATCATAGTAGATCTAAGAAAACATTGAAACCCCAGGAGACTGGAAGTAGGCACCACATTGATTTTCTAAACCAGGATAAAATTCTATCTTTACCTTAAATTTGACTATTTATTTGCTTAATTATTTCAAGTCTAATCTTTTTTGTGAAGTGTACTAATCTGCAGGCGAGTCGACTGTGAAGAGACAGTAGTCGACTCACAAAAAATTTTCAATTCACCTCCCTCTTGAATTTCAATTGGTATCAGATCAGGTCTCACAAACAGTGTTGCTTAACCCAAGGGAGACAAGATTAAATGGAAAATTATCAAATTCTCGGTGCTCTTCTCCTGGATGGTCACTGCTCCACAAGACCACCTTACTTTAATGGACAACATTACTCTTCCTAGAAAAATAGGTTCAGAATTTTTTTTCAATCAAGTGACTTTCAAGCTTGGGTTTTCATCAAGAAGGGTCCAAAGCCTATTCTAGGACATAAAGAGAAGCCAAAGGACAAAGACAAAGAATCTAGCAGTACTGACATAGAAGATTTTGAAAGTTTCGAGGTCACCAAATATTAACAAGAGGTAATTAAAACTAATGCACGTGCTATAAGTTTACTTCTCTTTGCAGTTAGTGGAGAAGAATACGACAAGATATCAACTTTTGAGACTAAAAAGGAAATGTGGGACAAATTGGAGGTAATCGATGAAGGAACCACAAAAGTCAAAAAGTCAAAGATTGCTGCTCTTGTCAATGAATACGAGCTTTTCAAAATGGAAGAGAATGAAAACATTGAAACAATGTTTGTCATATTCAGTAAGATCATGTTCGAACTAAAATTATTAGGGATGATCTGCCCACACAACCTGCAAGTCCAAAAGTTGGTCCAAAGTCTTCCAAAATTTTAGAAAACCAAGGCTGCCATTTTAGAAAATAGAGATCTTCACAACATGAAATATGATGAACTACGAGGTAATCTTATTGCATATATAAAAAAGTACATCAACAGGTACCACAAAGAAGAAAACAAGAAACCAGTGGCCTTCAACGCTACTCCAACTTAAGAAGAGTATATTTTTGAAGATACTAATAACAAAGGAATAACTCTCATCAATCGTGAGTAAGGTAGATCATGAGACAAAGAAAATAAAGATCCCAAGGAGCCAAAAATAATGACTCCACTAGAAATGGTTATTGCTGCTATTACTATGGGAGGCCAGGACACATTAAATAAAACTGTCCAAAATTAAGAAGAAGAACATCCAGGAAGAATCAAAATTTTGGATCCATAAGTGATGAAGATTAAATCGAGGAAGAAATAGAAGCTGCCAATATGTCCTTCATGGAAATAAGTGAATCTAGAGAGGTAAGACAACATGATTGTCACAATTGTAATATTCTTGAATCTAATTTAGATATGATAATTGATGAGATTCAAAAGGTTATAGATGAGTATAACAAACTCGCTCAAGAGAAAAGAAAGTTGTGAAGCTTGATTTAAATGAGATCACAAAGAGGAACAAAGAAGTTGTCAAATAGAAATTGAAGCATGTAAAATTAAAATTGACTTACTTCATGAAGAACTTGATGATGTAAAGATAAAATTAAATAGTATTAAGAGATCACGTAGTCACAATTTTGTGAGATCAAACTCTTTTAAAAATAATTTAAGTTCATCATCAGAATCATTTAGATCAAGTAGGACCCCATTTCTCCTTTTGAGGATCTGTTTGTTTTATCTGTGCATAGAGTGGGCATAAATTTTGTAGCTGCAGGCACAAGCCTAAAAGTGTATGGGTTTGAAAGCCCAAAGAAAGCATATCTAACCCGCAAAGACCAAAAACCACTTGGGTACCTAAACAAAATTATTTTTTTTGTTTTATAGGAACAGGTCCGCAAGAGTTATAAGCCAGGAATGTGATTCATTGATCGCGGATGGTCCATACACATAACCAAACAGAAAAAAAAATTCCACTTTAAAACAATAGATGGGGGATCAGTCAAATTCGATAACAATGCTAGAGGCAACATCATTGGAGTCATCTCAGTAAAAATCAGCTCATCATGTGAATTCACTAAAGTATATCTAGTGGATGACCTTAAACATAATCTGCTTAGCATCAGTCAGTCGTGTGACTCTGGTTTTGGAGTCCTCTTCGGAGATAAAATTGCTCAATAAAACATGACAAAAGAGACATTTGGTGAACGTGTTGATAATATTTACATCTTAAATAGTCCTGATTTTGCTACCTTAACTTGCCTCACTATGTAAACCATGATATTTGGTTGTGGCACAAAAAGCTTGGGCATACTAGCATGCATACCATTGAGAAATTTGTCAAGACTATAATTGGTAAAGGGTCTGCCAAAACTCAAGTTTGAAAAGGATCACATTTGTGATGCTTGCAAACTGGGTAAACAGACCCGAACATCATTCAAATTCAAAAACATTGTCTCTACTACCAAAACTCTTCAAATAATCCATATGAATTTGCTTGTCCTCACCTAGACTGCGAGCATTGGTGGAAAGAGATATGTTTTCGTTATAGTTGATGATTACTTACATTTTACTTGGGTAATGTTCCTTGCTTATAAACATAAGTCTTTTACAAACTTTGAGACATTTTGTAAAAAGGTATAGAAAAAAAGGGACACATCATCACTTACTTCCACAGTAATCACGGAGGAGAATTCGAGAACAAGTCACTTGAGGAGTATTGTGCTTAGAAAGAATACTCTCAGAAATTTTTTTCTCCTCAAAATGGTGTAGTAGAGCGAAAGAATTGGTCTCTCTAGGAGACTGCTAGGACCGTGCTGCTAGAAAATAATCTCCCAAATCACTTTTAAGCAAAAGCGGTAAGCACAACATATCATATCATCAACAGATGTATAATCAGACCCATTTTAAAGAAGACACGTTATGAACTTTGAAGAGGGAAGAAGCCCCACATTAACTATTTTTATCCTTTTGGATACAAATGTTTTATTCGCAATAATGATCTAAATAACCTGGGAAAATTTGATCCACGAAGTGATGAAGGTATTTTACTTTGGTATTCTCCCACTAGTCGTGCTTACAGGGCCTTTAATAAAAGAACTTTATGTGTTAAGGAATCTATACATATTGTATTTGATGAATTTAATCACCCTTCTATGAGTTTAAGTATCGATGATGAATGAATGAGTAATCTACAATCCAAAGAAAAAGACAACACAACATCTGAAATATCACAAGAAAAGTTGACTACATCACCACCATAGTCAAATACTTTAGCAGAAATAGTGAAACTAAGTGTTCCAAGAGAATGGAAACACGATTCTAGCTATCCAAATAAACTCATCATCGAATATCTAGAAGATAGAGTGAAAACTAGAGAATCATTAAGAAAACAAGCATATATTTCTTTTGAATATCAAATGAAGCCAAATAAAACTGATGAGACCCTCAAAGCTGAATCATGGGTCGAAGTAATGAAGGAAGAATTAGACTAGTGTGAACAAAATCATTTTTGGACCTTAGTTGAAAGACCTAGAAGTTGCTTGGTAATTGGAACTAGATGGGTATACAAAAACAAATTAAAAGAAGAAGGTAAGGTTATCAAAAATAAAACAAGACTTGTCACTCAATGTTATTCCTAGCAAAAAGGTGTTGTCTATAATGATAACTTTGCCCCTGTAGCAAGGTTAGAGTCAATTCAAATTCTAATAACATTTTTTACTTTCAAATGTTTTAAACTATATCAAATGGACATTAAGAGCTCCTTCTTAAATGGTTTCATTCATGAAGAAGTTTTTGTAAAACAACCCACAGGACTTGAAAATCCATCATATCCAAATCATGTTTTCAAATTATCAAAAGCACTTTACGGGCTCAAACAAGCTCCAAAAGTTTGGTATGAGAGATTGAGTAATTTATTACTAAATAATAATTTTTAAAGGGATAAAATTGATACAACTTTGTTTATACAAAATTTTGATTCCAGTCTTCTTATTGTGCAAATTTACATTGATGATATCATTTTTTATAGTTCTAACATCTCTCCATGTGAGAATTTTGCTATCTTGATGAAAGAAAAATTCAAAATAAGTATTATGTGTGAGCTCACATTATTCTTGGTTACAAATCAAACAAACTTTTAAAGGCACTTTCATCAGTCAAGCTAAGTACACTAAGGAACTCATCAAAAAATTCGATATGGAAAAATGAAGGCCTATGGAACTTCAATGAGTCCATTCACAAGCCTTGATTCAGATTAGTCTGGTAATGATGTTGATGAGAAAATGTACATGGGAATGATAGGATCACTACTACACATTACCGCCAGCCAACCAGACATCATGTTCAATATATATAGGTATGTCAGGTTTTAATTGACTCCTAAATATTCCTATCTAATTGATATCATAAGGATCATTCGATATCTTACAGGAACTCAAGACATTAGACTATGGTACCCTTGCTTCTATTATTTCAATTTAATTGGATATTCAGACACTGACTTTGCAGGTGATAAAATGATTGAAAAAGCACAAGTGAAACTTGTCAAATTGTTTGTGAAAACCTAATTTCATGGCATAACAAGAAGAAAACTTCAATTGCTATATCGCCATCTTAATTCGAATACATAGATGTTGGAAGTTGTGGTACTCAATTTTTATGGATTATGCATCAACTGCTTAACTTTAGTTTGTCTTTTGAATTTGTTCCCATAATGTGTGATAACACCAGTGCTATTAGTTTGTATAAATATACTGTGCATCATTCTAGGGAGAAACCAACTGATATCAAGCATCATTTTATTCGTGATCATATCGAGAATGGTGATTTCTCATTAAATTTTGTTGATTTTGAAAATCAACTGGCAGATATTTTCCCCTATTAAAAGAAAGGTTTTGTTACCTTAGAAAAAGACTTGGTATACTTAGTATTAATGACCAATGAGTTATTTGTATAAAAAATAATATTTTTTCTTATATTTTGTTTTATATTCCAAAAAGAAAAATAATCATTACCCTCAATGTTGTTCACTCCTCTTGTGTCGTCTTTGTACCTCTTTATCTTTCCAACACTCCTTCGACTGCCACTCTTTCACTTTTATCAGTCATCTTTCCTATTGTACCTCTTCGACTTCCCCCCTCCTATCCTCTCAACAGTGACATACTTTTCCCATTTCTCCTCAGGTTCTCTTAACCATCATATGTTCTCCCTATATTCCCCTTTAAAATTTACATTTCTCCTATCCCATGAGCAAAATTCGTTTAATGAAGACCTTGTCCAAATATCCCTCCAAAACCATCTCTGACTATCCCATCCTTCTCTCTGAATCATCTAATGAATCCTCCATGTACACTCAGTCCATTCTCATTAATAGATGTCATCCCAATTCTAATTCATCCCCTTCCTCTAAGAAAATTCATCCCAACCCTCTCCTATCCCTCTCTCCAGAGTATATGCACAAGTTCTAGACATGTTCTTACAAATTAAATTTCTCCATATTTAAGAGTCGCTCTATTGTACCTATTCGTATAATTAATCTATGACAATTAAAACACTACTTCTATAATACCAATCCCTTCTTTAAATTTCAAGATTTATCCCTTGTATTCTGTCTGTGTACTTCTGGTCTATGAGAATATAGTTAACATATTTTATGCTAATCTTCTCCTCTCCCCAGATAGTGGTAAGCTCAAAATCCTCATGCTTGGTAAGAGAATCATTGTGAATGAATTTCTATTCGAGGATGCCTTTGATACTAAGATCTTTGGTAACATATATTTTATGAATGGTAACCGGCCTGATGATTTTGAAGCCAAGTTTAAAAAAGTCAAGAAATTTCTATCAGATACTGGCTTTGCTTTGACCAATTTTGGTCCTCTGTCCATCTGTTTTAAGTTTTGCATCATGGCTTACATAATTGATGCTAAACTGATTCCTCGAAAAGAATCCCTTAGCAATATCATCTGTCGTGATATTTTTGTACCATACTTTTTGTTTAAGAAGATTGGAATCAATTGGGCAACATGGATCCGTGAGTATATTCTTGAAAGTTCAGCCGGTAGTCATACCTCTGCCAGTCAACCGTATGGCCTACTCATTACTCAGATTCTTCAATATCACTCTATTAATATATCTGCTTATACATATGTGGAGGTTGTTTCCACTTATGATTCCAAGAAATTTACAAGTATAGGTTATGTCTTGATTAAAAAGGAATGGTGCAAGAAGGAATCTGCTTGGTCACAGTCAGAACTTCCCAAAGTAAGAAAATCTATCTCTAATCCTATGATACCTATTTAAATGAAGTAGAGGATTTTAAGTATTGTCTCAAAACTATTGAGAAAAGTGTTGCAATACTCCAGGAGTCGACTTCAAAGCTCTTGAACCTCAGGCAAAGCACCAGCACAGACATAGACATGGTTAGGGTGGCTCTTAATGGGTTCAGGAATGAGGGTATAAAATTTTTTATGTTCACCCAAATGGATTCCCTTAATAACCAAGTCCACTCATCAAATAATGATCTAGCCATTTCTGTCCAGAACTCTTATTCCTCCTTCTTCAAAAACATTGAAAAATTATACGACACCTTCTGTCATAACATACATAATACTCTAACCTACTTTTTCAAGAAGCAGTGAACAACGATGACTTTTTATATTCAAAGGGGGTATTGTCCCTTGTGTTTATGGGTTGTATAATTATTTTTTACACACTATACGATGTTGTTTTGCTTTGCCTAGTAAATATGTTATGTATATCTATTTCTTGTCTATTGTTTTGTTTTGCATTTTTTATTATGACCAAAGGGGGAGAAAGACGGAAACATTGAGAAGAGCCTACCAGTCGGGGAGAGTAATTCGACTACTAGCAAGCTGACAGACAGGAAAGTCAACTAATGTTTACACCCATTTGTCATTATCAAATAGGTGGAGATTGTTAGCCTTCTAAGTTTATGATTTTAGTAATGAAAAACTAACAAATGAATCTTTACAAGATATCGGAAGATTACTAATGATAGAAGGATAAAAGAAGTAAGTAGGGAAGCTAGCTCCAGGAATGGAAGGACATCAAATCATACTCTGCGACATTCAAACGATTCAATGAAAATAAGAACAAATAGAAGGAGAATTAAAGTCCAGAGAATCTAAAAAAATCAGATCAGTCATGAGAATCTCAGGCCCAAGAATCGCAACAAATTAGATATCATAACAAAAGTAAATGGAAGAAAAGATCACAGACATATCTAATATGGACATGAGTAAAATTCATATATAGACATATCTAATATGGACATATCATATGCATCCATTCCTCAATCAAGGAATCAGTTCAAATTCTTGATTGAGAAGAAATCTCTTGGGTTTCCTGATGAAGAAAAATAGTCGAATATTATAAAAGAAGAAGTTTGAAGATGGACACGGGTTACGTAACTTCAAGAAGAATATCAAAGTGTCTCAATCTTAGTTGCACGAAGCTTTGTAACCTTTAGTTTATGATTATTGTATAAAGAATAGGATCGAGTAAACTTTGTAACATCAACTGAAGCTGTTTCACAAGATCTGAAGAACAAAATAAATCTTCGTAACTTGTTTTTCATCATTGTACTCGATCCCGATACTGAACAATCTATGGAAACATTAAAACCCAAGGGGACTGAAAGTAGGCACCGTATTGGTGTTCCGAACCCGAATATATTTCTGTGTCTTTACCTATTTATTTGCTTAATTATTTCAAGTCTAATCTATTTTGCAAAGTATATTGATCTACAGGCGAGTCGACTGTGAGGAGCTAGTAGTCAACTAACAGAAAATTTTCAATTCACCCCCTCCCCTCTTGAATTTCACACAAAGTAGGAAGGAATTAATTACGAAGAAACTTTTTCACCTATTGTATGATTTACTTCAATATGATTAATTTTGTCTATTATGACTGTGTTGGATCTTGAATAGCATTAAATTGATGTAAAAACTACCTTTCTCAATGGAAAACTAGAAGAATAAATATATATGTAACAAATTGTAGGTTTCATTAAAAAGGAAAAGAAAATAAAGTATGCCGACTTCGAAGAATGATTTATGGCCTTAAATAATCTTCTAGATGATGGTACTTACATTTTCATAATGCGATAACATTTTATGATCTCATTATGATTCATGAAGATCATTATGTATACATCAAAAGATTCAAATATAAGTTTGTGATCTTATCGTACGTACACGACATATTTATAGTTATAAGTGACATTGAGTATGTAAAAAAAAATAAAGGAGTGGTTATCATCTACTTTTGAGATGAAATATATAGGTGAAGCATGACACATTTTTAGAGTTTCCTAAAGTTTGTTATCTTTTTCACAAGAATCTTACATTAAGAAAGTTCTTGCATGCTTTAATATGAGAGATTGTCAATCCATAAACACTCTAGTTTGTAAAAATAAAGTTTTAAATCAAAGAATGTGCCTCATACTGCACAAAATAAGTAATAAAACCTATAGGATGTGACGCTTACGAAAGATATGTAAAGTTATTGGTTTTATGTAGATGTTGATGTATTTATAGTTTACTTTTTACCTGTTCATGTAAATTCACATTAATTAAGTTAATGTTGATTTATGCTTAATTTTTCTTTCATTGATTTATATACATATATTATTTTTATATGATGTACATAAATATTTGAGCAAAAATTATGTAAAACAAACAAACAAAAAATTGATCTATTCACATATGCAATCGTCTAAGTGATAAGTAGAGATAAAACAGTTATAAACTTAATATTGTTAAAAGTAATGATAAAAGAAAGCTGGAAGTTTATAATCAAGATGTCGTGTGTTAGATTGCATTTAAGCATATGTGATCGAAATTAGTTCATTTTTAATGACAAATGTAAGTTTTAAATAATAAAAGGATTGAGTAGATTTGTGAACTAGAAATGAGTTGTATAAAATATAATCTGCTTACTATTTAATGTATAAAAAAACGTACGCTTCACGAAAAAAGAGTCAATATTGAGATACATGTTTCATATAATGTATGAATATAGTAACCCATAAGGATGATACAAGTTTAGTCTCTACTTGCTATCGTGTGAGTGTACTACCATTGAGGAGGTATAGGCAATAAGGGAAACAACAGGAGAACTTGATGAACCTCTAAATACAAACATACAAGTACAAAGTGCTTCAAAATCAGGAAATGGATAGAAATCTCATGTCCAAAATTGGAAGCATAAGAGCTCACATACTGTGGAGAATATTCTTACCTATAGACTGTGGCATGTAGACTAGATCAAAATTGAGAAACTTGTGTGCCTTCTTTGCGTATGTTTTTTTCATATCACATTGAAATTAAGAGATACTTGGGATGAGGAAGATCATAGAGTATTATCACATTAATTGTGTTCATTCATAGGTCCTTTATGTTATTTGTGCGGAAAGTACATAAATATAAACTCAAAATTAAGAAAAAGTAAAGATAAGAAATATGAATTCGATAAATGATCTAGGGTACTGCATACTATAATCTACTCTAAGTTTCATTGATCGAAATATCCTATATTCCTAACAGATGTATAGCAACGAAACTTGTAAAGTTTCCCTGATCACACGGTCTAGTCATTAAGTATGAATATTCCAGAATCAGTATGAGAGTTGACCAAATATGTGTGAGTGGGAGATAAAGAAAGTTGGATAGAATCACCCATGTGGGTCAATCCGAATCAATTTTTAGAGAATTATATATATAATTAAGTATTGTTTATATTTAAATTAATTTCCTAATAAAGGAAAGATGCACAAATATTAGAAAAGTTGTGTCCCTTTGTGATTAAAAAGGTTTCCCTTAACAGAAACCAACACATCTTTTTTCTTTTCTGAAAAACAAAACAAAAAAATATTTGTCTCTCTCTCTTATTGCAAAAACTTTATTCTTCTTGTGTGAAGAACTTCAAAGAAAGATTCTTGTGAGGATCGCAGTTATTTTTTCCAAAATATTTGGAACAATCTTCTGTAATAGGAATAATTTATAAACTACGACTTTTATACAGTGTAGTTCATCTTTGTATGTGATTACACTTTCTGACTAGTGAAATAGCATTCAATAATGGCCCTGCTAACTAAGTCTTTGATTACATACTTCACATATAGTATGATAGCCAAATGACAATATGAAAGGCTTGGAGCATTATGCATTGCAAATATATATCATATCATATATGATAAATAAATAATCTTGTTAGACAACTTCTTCCAAGTAGAATGATCGCAATTGAATATGTAAAGTCAAATTTGACAATGTATTGAATCTTCTTACAAATTAAAGATCTAACTAGAGAGATAGTATGGTGTTCTGCTCGTGGGGAGAGGGATGCGGGAAAGTGGGGTCCTCTCACCTGTGCTCACTTCCGTTTTAGTGAAATATCATGAAGGAGAATGAGACTAAGGTCGAGGACAAGTCATCGCGACTGTAAATCTACATAGAGTATTACAGATCTCAAGATTTAGGTTAATGAAGATCATCAAACAAAATCATCGAAGATAGTTCATGATCAAAATAACATTGTAGTTCATTCTTGGAATAAAATACTATATATTAACAAGTATAAGACATTAGTTCCTTTTAATGATTTTAAGTTTGATAAAGGGAATAAAAAGAATTTATCTACAGGATGACATGTTTAGGAATTACCAATGTAGTATTACACTCAAGCAAGAATTCTAGATGTGAGTACCACCGCTACTATAATATAAGGGAAGCCAAAAGAATTAATCCAGTATCTAGTCTTGTCTATAAGGGGCGGAGCCAGTATTTTACTAGGGGTTCATCGTGTTTGGATTCGAAATCGAGAGGGCTTCATACAGAAGAACATAGTTTGCAAAGCATAGAGATGACAAATTCAGACGACACATAAAACATTACTAAAAATACAGATTATTGATATGGTTTGGTCAAACGACTTACATATTAAAAATAATATTGAAAAACTTAAAATATAATGGGAGAAAATCTCCCCTGAACAAGACTCTTCAAGGAATACATTGTGGATGCTATTGTGTTAAGGTATGAGAAGAGGGGTCTTCTATTTATAAAGT
Organism: Capsicum baccatum var. pendulum; assembly: GCA_030864225.1. Classification (NCBI taxonomy): domain Eukaryota; kingdom Viridiplantae; phylum Streptophyta; class Magnoliopsida; order Solanales; family Solanaceae; genus Capsicum; species Capsicum baccatum. Next base: position 214,397,959 of record CM061555.1, read on the forward strand.
CCCAAAATCTTTCCTCGAAGAACGAGGTTAACCAAATATGGAAAAGCTTTATATTTTTCTTTCAGGAAAATAAAAAGTATTTATGGTTACTTTATTTTTCTTACAAGAAAAAATAAAACTTAATTTTGGTAAGAAAATCAGGAAAACCCCCTAACAAATCTTCCCTTTTTTGGTTTGATTTTCTTTACTTGATCCGTCTTCTTCACATCACATGCATGAACTTCATTATTGATATAATCTTCATAACTGCTTCTTGCCATGGTTATAAATAAGATTTAAAATATTATGGTTAAAAGTGGGTTAAAAATAAATATTTTATTTTTATTCTTAAAGGTGTAGTAACAGGAATGTTGAAAATATGGTTGAAACTTGTTCTCCACATGAAGTTGGACAAAAAATCTTCATTATCATCCAGTTGATTGCAGATTGATTAGAACCGCATTGAACTTGTCTTCAACCTCATTTCACCAAACCATTGGATCTTTGAACCGTAGGCTCTGATAACACTTGTTAGGTTCGAAATCGAGAGGGTGTCGTATGGAAGCTCATAGTTTGCAAATCATAGAGATGAAAAGTTTAGATGACACATAAAACAATACTAAAAATACATATTATTGATATGGCTTGGTCAAACGACTTACATATTGAAAATAATATTGAAAAACTTATAACGTAATGGGAGAAAATCTTCCCTTAAACAAGACTCTTTAAGGACCACATTATGGATGCTATTGTGTTAAGGTATGATAAGAGGGATCTTCTATTTGTAAAGTCCCAAAATCTTTCCTCAAAGAAAGAGGTTAATCAAGTATGAAAAAGTTTTATATTTTTTCTTTCAGAAAAAGTAAAAGCATTAATGGTTACTTTTATTTTTCTTACATGAAAAAGTAAATCTCAATTTTGGTAAAAGAATCAGGGCAAAAACCCTAACAAATCGAACCTTTTTCAGTGAAAATTTAAACTTTTAATACATGATTAAAATGACTTTTATATATATATTGTAGATGTTGAAGTTCTTTCAGTTAGTTTTTGTTCAAATTTTGAACCCCTCAGGAGAAATCCTGGTTTCGGTTAGTTTTTGTACCACAAAAAGTAATGTTGATGCATAATAAACCCAAAATGCTTCCTCAATCCTAAACAAACTGACGATAATTAGATATAAGACTCCATGTAGACACTTTATTAAGCTTATCTTAAGCCAGACAATCTTACAATAATAAGATCAGAAAAGGGTCAAAAATATCTCTGAACTATCTAAAATAGATCAAAAACACCCCTCGTTAGTTTTTTAGTTCAAAAATACCCCTCCGTTAAATATTTGGCTCAAAAATACCCCTCACCTTTAAAAAAATGCCAGCTAGGTAAAAAGAAGTCATGTGGCCATGCCATGTCACTATCTCTGTGTAAAATTTTATGTTTAATTACACAATCCAATTTATTATCCGACCCAACCCACAATTAAAAAAGACCCCATTCAATTATCCAAATAATAAAGGGTCGGATCTTTCCAATTTCACGTCTCTTATCGCTCTTTTTAGTTTTTGTTTCTTTGGAGGTGGTCATTTTGGCTATGGATTGGTTGTTCTTTCCTTCATCTGCCAGAGGCGGCGCCAAAGTCAATACTAAAGCTGATGGATTCAGAAGGCTTAACCATTTTCATGTAAAAGGTCATTTACAGGTACTTGTTAATATGAAAGTAGTACTTTCTTGGAACAACTTTTTGTATTTATACAAAATTCTGAAGCAAAAGTTTTTTTCTTACTTGTTTTGACTAGAAATATCAAAATGCAAAATTCATCCCTGAATCGACAGAAGGTATGTATAATCTGAATTAAACTTCATGTTTATTAAGAAGAAATATTTTTCAAGTGATATATAGGCATAGATTACATTTGCATCCCTGAACACTAAGTAATATATAGGCAGCCAGGGACACAAACATCAATAGCTAATTCTCCAACCCTTGACTATTCCGTTGCTTCAAGGCTCCTCTTCATTACACAATATTTATATTCATGTAGCTTTTTTATGCTTTTGTTTAAATTTTTGAACAAAAAGGAAATACGTTTCACGAAATAGGAGATCCTTAGCATGGCCCTTCAACCATATAGAAGTATTCTCTTATAGACCATGTTATCGATCCAACAGGATGAAAAACACAAGGAGGGACTATTTCTTTACAAAAATATGGTAATCCTAAAATCTGTTATGGACTTTGGAACTTGAATCAACATTTTTATCTTAATTCTTAGGCATTTCACTTTTACTTTACATAGTATGATAACAGCTATGAAATGAGCTTATATGAAGAAGCGAGGATTCAACTAACCAGCCTTCACTAGTTTGGGACTGAGGCGTAGTAGTTGTTGTTATTTAAATCTAATATGTACAGCAAATTACAAACTTAAAACCTTGTTAAAGTCACCATTATTGTTAATGTTGACTTTACTTGTGGAAAATGCTCTCCGAGATATACTCAGTTTGGCCATAACATGTTAAGTACTTAATCTTAAATTTTCCATCTCTTTATGATGATGTAGGAAAATTTGAAAAAATTGACAAACAGAATAATGTGAGACAGATCGACAACAAAATGTATGTTCTTTTCAACTATCTTAACCAAATTCGTGACTATTTTAGCTGGAAATATACCTTAATCCAGATTTCTTTTAGTGGAATGCAAATCAAAGATGCACTGCACATGTAGCTAGAAGTCCAGAGGCATTCACTCCACACGAAGATGAAGTTTTCACTGCAGAAAATTTTGATAATTCCCATTTCCAATCTAAAATAAGTTACAATGACATGGAAACAACATTAGTTTGATATTTTTCCAGATAGTTTTTAAAAGAGAGGTGATATTAGCTTTCTATAGAGCTAATTTGCCTTTTTTCTATGTATATGAGAACTTTGCGCTTCAATCTTTAACGTTTAGTGAGATGACTTTTTCCTATTATGCTGGGAGATCAGGGAAGGGGAAAAGGAGAAGATGAGATGGTAGGTGGGGGAATATTTGTGGCTTCGACACCAGTGTTGGAGGGTGCTAAATGGCTCATTATTCTTGGAACAGTATTCTTAACGGTGTTGTTGCTTTTTGTTAGTGGCATTCCTTGCTTGAGGTGATATCATCAACTTGTTGCTTATGTCTCTTACATGCCCATTCGAGCATAAACTTATACCATTTAAGTGTACATTAAACAAGAATTAGCAGAAAAAAAAATCTAGAAATGTGGCTAAATGTATAGTATATAAGGAGTTCCATATGTACCATGTAGCATATTTTGAATTACAAGAGTAAGCTCTTCCTAAAACACTACTCCCTTTATCCCATTTTATGTGGTATTATTTGACTAGATATCTTTTAATGACCTTTAAGGACAACAAACTTGTAATTAATCTGTTTACAAAGTTTTTCCTTTCCTGGAGAACTCATTTTATCTTATTTTCTCGTGTCATAAAAAGTAGTAAGGGTTGGCTATATGAAAAATCCATGATCTATAATTTGAGGCACAAATATACGGGAACAAGTGGGCTGAAATTGCAAGGTTTCTGCCTAGAAGGTATTCAAGCATTTAGAGTGTATTTCAGTAGATCTCTCTTTTTGATAGGATACACTTATGGCAATAATTGTACTCTCTGAAATTTTCAAAAACAAACTCTCTACCTTCGTGCAAGCATCCTACCATAGGCACTTTCAACATAAAGAGTGCTTTCGAAGGCTATCTTTTTACCAATTACATTTATTATTTTTCGCCTTTGCTTTGCTTTAGAATGCATGGGCAATGTGGCATCATTAGTCAGTTGCCTGCATGAGACAAGTAATTCACTTTATTACAAACACTTTAAATTCATTAACAACACAATACAAACATTTCTACCTCATTACACCCAACAAAATAGATTTACTTCAACATATGTTCTCCTATCATAGACAGGAACATACATTCACTTTAGGATTCCTAAAACATACACAAAGAATAAAACACATGACACGAAAAATGACAACTTTTGAACTTCTTGATTTTATTCTCCAAAATGATAACTTTGGCAGCTTCTTGGGCTGAAATAAGCTTCATTTCTTCTCCAAGCCGTCAAATTTAGAGCATTGAGTCCACAATATCATCTTCTCAAATTCTGAGTTTCAAGTGAATTGATTGAACCTTCCGACATTGCTACAAAATTTAAGAGGAAAGAAAGCATTTTTTAAGAAATGTGAAGTGTAGTATGATAGAGTAGCATCAACACTATCACTTCTTACAATTGCTTCGTCAACCTTATCCAGCCTTCGGTATTTAATGGCATGCCAATGGCTTGTTGATATTTTCCATACTTTATATACCTAAGTCAAAAGAAAGGCAATTATAAAGCAGAAGGAACTTCCAGAATATAATGTGAGACTTCTAGGTTCAGATTCTTATTCTTCCACAACAGAAGATGAAAATATACTTACTTATCAAGCATTCTCTCTACAATAGCCGCCAACCTAGGATCCACCTCTGTGGCTTCATCCTTTGACTATGTTTCCATAATCTTATGGCTTGCATGGTCATCCAGGGCTTTAGCTGAAGAAGGAAAGGAAGCATATTGTAAATCTAACAATATTGAGTCAACAATTGAAAACAAAAGGAAATTCAAAAGAAGTTGCCAGGTTGCAGTACATACGACAACCAAGTGAGCACAAATTTCTGTTTGAAATATCAACCAGGTTGTAATACACACTGAATGAAGTATAGCCAACACAGAGACGGAACCTAACATCAAGAAGTACAGCCAATTGTACTAAAGCTACACCTTTGCTCTCTTCTCATCTCTGACCCCGACCTTACCAATCTACCAAACCCATTCCTTGCACTCCCATGATTCCCTTTTCCTCCTCAGAATTCTCCCAACACCAAACTTGTTTTCTATTTCCTTATTAACAACTTTTAAGTAGGAGTGTTCATGGGTCAATTTGGATCGGTTAGTGGTTAAAACCATAATCAAAACAAATTTAGTCAGTTTTAAATTTATAAAGCCAAACCAAACCACAAAAAAGAAAATAACCATTGGTTTGGTTCGGTTTTTTGATTTGTTTGATTATTGACTAGCCTACTCCAACCATCTCTAGAATAAACTCCTTTTTTAGCCCATAGAAAAGAATATCACATTGAACAATTTCTCATAAAATATTTGTATAGTGATGGATAAATGACACTATAAACTCTTAAAAATCAGAACAAACACATTAAACAAAATCAGCATTGAGATAAAAAGCACCAATTTTGTATTGTAGGCACTAAGATTATCCAACAACATAAAACCACATACATGTACATTGTAAAATAGAGCTTTGTATTCTGTTGCAGTGTACTACAAGAAGAGACAGAATTGGGCAAATTTGAGTTATCTGTTTACTTTATAGACTAGCTAGATGAGCTAATCGTACAGGGAAAAGATTAAATAAATAAGTAGGTATAAAACTACCATTTGAACTAGGGACCATGGTAACTCATATTATGAAAGCCGAAGTAGAAAAAGTGAGGTAGGGACCATAGGGTTAACTTATTAGTAATAGTCGGTAGAGTTGGGCTTGGGTTTGGGGCATTAGGCAATTGGGCAATTGGGCTAAAGTATTGATTGGGCTAGACATAGATTAAAATTTAGTTTTAGATTAAATTTAATAAAATATTTATATTTTATATATAAATTATATATAAATAATTATAATATATATATATATATATAAATAAAATCGGTTCAGTTTGGTTATTTTCATGATTTTTTTAATGTAAACTCATAACCAAACAAAATAGCATCGATTTTTTAAAATTTAAAACTCAACTTAACTAAACCAAACCAAACATCAAATTTTTTAATTGATTTGGTTCGGTTTACGATTCGGCTTGGTTTTTAACCAAACCCATAACACCCCTGCTTTTAAGGCTATCCATGGTATCAAGAGCTTAGAGTTTTTTGCACATAACCATCCTTGTGCATGTCATAGATGCTATTGACATATAAGTAAAAATATCCTCTTTGTTTACAAAAAACATTAATCTCTCATTGTCTCCCCTCGTCCCAAAAAAGAACTCTCTCTCCCTAACCAATTCACCTATGTTATTTTTTAGGATAAAAATGAATTTTTCTTGAATGGTTTCTGTTGTATTCCTAAAGAAATAGATAAAAGTACCCTCTCTCTGAATCTCAAACATCTAAATGATGTGGTCACCTAATTCAATAAAATATCAATAGATGGAACACGACGTATTGCGAACCTAAATTTTTTTCACATGCTTAGGCCCTCCCAAAAAAGAAAGAATTAGGTGATACTTGACATGATGCATTGCAAAGTTAAGTTAATAGACAGAACGTCTTGAGCAATTAGATGAGATGGTCACAAAATTCAACATTATAATATAAATAAAAACCAATCAGTGCTCCATCATTGCAAAGTCTAATACACTCAAGCTATGCTTGCATGCAATATGTCATCCATAAACTATTCCAGAAAAGAATTTCTTTCTATTCCTATTTGAGCTTTTCAATATATGGTTAATAACCACTACATATACATACAAATGTGGTTAAACAGAATGATACTTGGTATAAAGATCTAATAAGCATTCTTTTCAATATGCAAAAAATAGTACAGAGTGCAAGTATACCTTAAGTTTTATAAACCCCACTAGAAACAATAAAATAACTTTTGGAAAAATTCATTGATCCCACAACATCTGATTGTAGAGCGTCAAGGAATATCCCAAAATCAAAGAGTGTTGTGTTTGGTGTCTCTATAGGGCAGGAAATATTCAGCAATCTTTTAAATCCAGTATGGTCATCATCACAGTACAATGCGGCATAACGGCAGGCAGAAGAATTTCCACAAGCTTGTTTCCAGCAAGTAGTTTCACATTCTATAGAAAACAGATACTGAAAGGCTCCAAGTACCTAAAAAGCGGGAAGTCACTATCATACTAGTGATATATGTTGGTATAGCATAAGCTTGTATGCCAGGAAATACTTAAGATGGCTAAAAATCTACAAATTTCAATTCTATGATACCAATTAGGACAAACATGACAAGATTTTATATGATACCTTCAGACAGAATCATCCATAGGTAACCTCAGGTACACAAAATTTACCAACATAGTATATAACAAACCATCCGTTAGAATTGTAACTCAAGCTTGTTGCAAACTTACATGGCTAGTAATAGATTGTTTATTTGTAATAGTTGCGCTAAGCCTAGTTAAAACATCATCAGCTTCTATATTCTCAACTACGACGAACTTCAACAATTCTTTGAGCTCTCACCACAACAACCCTTGATCGTAGTGAACCTTAGATTGTGACAATGGATCTTTCCCCTTTCGATTGAATGCAAGCAGCAGCCACACTGAACACTAGAATGTATTTTTCTTTTAGGAGAGAGAGATTAAGGGACATGGAAATTGGAAAGATCCAACCGTTGGTTATTTAATTTTAGATAATTGAATCGGGTCTTTTTTTAATTGTGGGTCGGATGGAATAATAAATTGAATTGTGTAATTAAAAATAAAATTTTACACATGGATAGTGACATGGCATGGCCACGTGGCTTCTTTTTACTTAGCTGGCATTTTTGTTAAGGCGAGGGGTATTTTTTAGCCAAATATTTAACGGAGAGATATTTTTGAGCCAAAAAACTAACGACCTGTATTTTTAATCCATTTCAAATAGTTTAGGGATATGTTGTCACGACCCGAGCCTAGGCCCTAGACGTGACGAGCATTCCGGAACACCCATTCTCTATCTGGTTATCATGCACAACATTCGTAATCATAATAAAATGCGGAATTTAAACTGAGTACGTAAAACATGGTCAAGTTCTGCAACATTTCTGAATAATACTATCCGACATCAGTGTGCGAAATCTCTACTAAGAACACAAACATCTGTCTGAAGAGAAACTGGGACAAGGCCCCCAGTAAATCAAAAACATAATAAATAAGATAATGTCTGACATAATTAGGCCTTCCAAATGATAGAAGGCTCACCACTGTGAGATCAAGTCTGCAAATCCGAGAATATCTACTGAGTAGCTGGACCCCTAGACTGTGCCTCAGAACCTAGAATGAGGGGGGTCAGCACAAAAGTACTGGCACGCGAAGCAATCCAAAAATAGTATAATGGAACATACATACATATATATATATATATATATATATATATATATATATATATATATATATATATATATATATATATATATATATATATATATATATATATATATTAAGTGAAAGCAATTTTTCATCAAGATATCATGTATAAAACTGTTTCTAAAAAATACATGGGCACTTTTTGAAAACATGTAACCCGTCTGTTCATTTCAAATCATAATCTGTGTTTTACTTCTGAGTTAGGTGGTATTCCCTTACAAGTATGATATTCCACGGGTTGTATGGAATCTGCCATTGACTCGGCGGGGAAGCCCCCAACCCAAGTGTGCCGCAAGAGTTAGAGTGTCTAAGTGTGATACGCCACAGGACATTTAAGTCAGTGCATAATAGTATACCTGGGTCGGCAAACCACGGTTTTAGGCAATGAGTCGCTTGAACTCAAGCCCTCTTTGGGGAACCACCTAACATCTCTGTATGCCCATTTTTAAGCTTTGTTGTACATGCAACATTCTGAATGTCTAAAATCATGAAAGTCCAAAATGTTTGTTAGTCTGAGTCTGATATGGCATTAGTCTGAATTGGTATCGTCATACCAAGACGTTGCAAGTCATGATCTTTCTGAGCCATAATGTATTAAGTAAGAGCTTTCATTCAAAACATCGTTTAGACCACCAAAACATGTAACTGATGTAAAGGATTTCATATTCCGAAACTTAAAGTTCAATTCATGTCTTTAGCAAATTCATGTATTCTAAATTGAAACACATTCATTCATATATGTATATAAACTGTCAAATCGCTTTGGAAATGGTCAAAAGACCAAAACAATGATGTTTAAACATCTTATACATTAATATATTTACATAATTTAAAACTCCATTCTAAAACATGATTTTTCTATGCCCATGAGAATTTAGGAAAAACCTTGCGTACCTTGTTCTCCACGAATTTTGGGTATCTATCGAAGCCTACGTCGAGAAGATTCCAAATCTGTAATTTGTTTCGCGAACCCGCGGTTAAATCTTGAGTTGCTTGGCTTTTAATGTTGAAACCCTAGGGAGAGTTCTTGAGAAAATTTGAAGAATATAATAATATTTTGGCTCTTTAGGGATTTAATCCCGTGTTTAAGTTGATAGGAGAGTGAGTATTTACAGAAATGCCATTAAAATCCGGATGGGCTGAACATTTTGGCCGGGCGCGATCCAGCAGGCGGCGCGGGCTAATCGCGCACTACCACTGGATCGAAATCCAAACGAGGCCTTAGGCTCGTCCAAAAATTTTGAATTTTCTCTGAGACGTACTATAACCTTGCCCCATCGTAACGCAACAAAAAAATCCAAAAATGAAGGTTGGGAAGGTCGAGAAGTTGTATCCCAAAGGTTGCCAGCTAAGAATGAGTCTAAGTCATTTCAACACTTAGAAAAATTTAAAACTTAAGTCTAAAGCTCAGAAATTACAGTCTAATACATGCATGACTTTTTACGGGGCGTTACATTACCCCCCTTGGGATCATTCGTCCCCGAATGATGATGCGGGAATAGTCACGCACGATTTCAAGCAGATTCACACATAGAAGGAAACATAAAGGAAGAAGTATACCTTCCAATTCGTTATTTTCTGGTTCAAATAGGCTTGGGTATCTCACTTTCATGTCATGCTCCGACTCCCAAGTTGCTTCTTCAACCTTTTGATTTCTCCATAACACTTTAACTGAGACTATCTCTTTACTCCTCAATTTTCTCACTTGTTGATCTAGGATTTCCACGGGCTCTTCCTCGTAAGACAAGGAATCGCCCATCTTGATCTCATCAATGGGCACCACCAAAGAGTGATCTCCGATGCACTTCTTCAACATGGATATGTGGAATACTGGATGAACAGAACCCAAACTTGAAGACAATTCTAATTCATACTCAACTCCACCTATTCTTCTTACAATCTGATATGGGCCTATACAGCTTACCCCTCTTCCCGAAACGCATAACTCCCTTCATGGGAGAAACTTTGAGGAAAACCCAATCTCCAATCTCAAACTCTAACTCTCTTCTTCTAACGTCGGCATAGGATTTCTGACGACTCTGAGCTGTCTTAAGTCATTCCCTAATGAGTTTCACATCCTTCATTGCCTGATGAACAAGATCAGGCCCATGCATCTGCATCTCACCTACTTCATACCAGCCTATTGGAGACCTACATCTCCTACCATACAATGCCTCAAAAGGTGCCATCTTAATACTAGAGTGGAAACTGTTGTTGTAGGCAAACTCTATCAGTGGGAAGTGATCAACCCAACAACCTTTAAAGTCAATCACACAGGCCCTCAACATGTCCTCCAGGGTCTGGATGGTGCGTTCAGCTTGCCCATCAGTCTGAGGGTGGAATGCTGTACTTAAGTTTACCTGGGTACCTAAACCTTTTTGAAACGATCTCCAAAACTGAGAAGAAAACTGCATACCTCGGTCGGATATAATGGAGACATGCGCTCCATGCAAACGGACAATTTCTACAATGAACAGCTTGGCATAATCTTCCCCCGAATAGTTAGTCCTGACAGGAAGAAAGTGAGCTGACTTGGTCAGCCTATCTACAATCACCCATATAGAGTCATACTGATTCCGGGACTTCAGAAATCCTGTAATAAAGTCCATATTGATCATTTCCCACTTCCACAAGGGCAACGCTATTTCTTGGGAAGTACCTCCTGGCCTTAAATATTCTACTTTCACTTTTTTGCAATTCAAGCACTTAGAAACAAAGTTAGCCATATCTCGCTTCATATTATTCCACCAAAACATAGATTTCAAATCATGGTACATCTTAGTAGAACCAGGATGAACAACATACCTCGAGGTGTGAGTTTCATCAAGAATTCTTTCTTGAAGCCCGTCGACATTCGGAACACATAATCTACCCTGAAACCTCAGAATGCCATTACCACCAATTTCAAAAGACATCACCTTCTGTTGACCCACATCTTTCTTGATTTGAATCAAGATGGAATCTTCAACCTGCTTCTCCTTCACTTCAGCACAAAGGGATGACTTAGCTAACTCATGAACAATCACCCCTCCGTCTTCGGAATCTAGAAGTCGCACTCCCAGATTCGTAAGGCGGTGAATATCCTTCACCATCTCTTTCTTTTTTTCTTCTACATGAGAAAGGCTGCCCATAGACAACCTGCTGAGGGCGTCGGCTATAACATTTTCCTTGCCCGGATGGTAATGCAGGCTCATATCATAGTCTTTCAGAAGTTCCAACCACCGCCACTGCCTGAGATTCAATTCTTTCTGCGAGAAAACATACTGCAGACTCTTGTGATCAGTGAAGATATCAACATGAACACCATACAAGTAGTGCCGCCAAATCTTAAGGGCAAACACCACAGTTGCTAACTCCAAATCATGAGTAGGGTAGTTCCGCTCGTGCACCTTCAACTGCCTAGATGCATAAGCTACCACCTTACCATGTTGCATCAAAATGCAGCCAAGTCCCACACGGGACGCATCACAGTAAACCACAAAACCATTAACACCCTCGGGAAGAGTCAAAACATGTGCAGTGGTCAGTCTGTCTTTCAACTTCTCAAAACTATTTTCACATAAATCATACAACACAAACTTTACCTTTTTCTGAGTCAGTTTAGTGAGTGGGGCCGCTATGGATGAAAAACTCTCTACGAACCTTCTGTAATAACTTGCCAAACCCAAGAAGCTCTGAATATCGGTTGGAGTCGTGGGTCTGGGCCATTTTCTCACTGCCTCAACTTTCTGGGGGTCCACTCTAATCCTGTGACTGGACACAATATGCCCTAAGAAGGCAATAGAATCTAACCAGAACTCACACTTGGAAAAATTGGCATACAACCGATGATCCTTAAGGGTCTGGAGAATGATTCGGAGGTGATCGGCATAATCCTCCTTACTCTTAGAATAAATCAGAATATCATCAATAAATACAATGACAAACGAGTCAAGAAACTGATGGAAAACTCTGTTCATAAGATCCATGAAGGCTGTAGGGGCATTAGTTAACCCGAAGGACATGACAAGAAACTCATAGTGACCATATCAAGTTCGGAAAGCTGTTTTGGGAATGTCTGACTCCATAACTTTCAACAGATGATAGCCCAAACGAAGGTCTATTTTTGAAAAACATCTAGCACCCTGAAGCTGGTCAAAGAGATCATCAATCCTAGGAAGAGTATATTTGTTTTTAATTGTGACCTTATTCAACTGACGGTAATCTATGCACATATGAAGGAAACCGTCTTTCTTACGCATGAAAAGTATAGGTGCACCCCAAGGAGATACACTGGGCGTATAAATCCCTTATCTAGGAGGTCTGATAGCTGTTCTTTCAACTTTTTTAGCTCTGCGGGAGCCATTCTATATGGTGGAATAGAAATGGGACGGGTATCTGGCAACACAGCAATACCAAACTCTATCTCCCTATCAGGGGGTATCCCTGGGAGATCTTCGGGAAAGGCTTCTGGAAATTCATTCACCACAGGGACAAACTGAAGAGGAGGATTTTCAACTTTAGAGTCCTTGACTCGAATAAGGTGATACAAGCAACCCTTAGAAATGAGTTTTTGGGCTCTGAGGTAAGATATAAAGTGCCCTTTGGGTGCTAAAGAATGTCCCTCCCATTCTATCATTGGTTCATTCGGGAAAGAAAAGATAACTCTACGGGTCCTACAATCCAATATGGCATAGCATGAATGGATCCAATCCATCCCTAAGATAGCATCAAATGCAACCATATCCAACTCTATAAGGTCTGCCACCGTATCCCGACTACTAAGAGTCACCACACAACCCCTATATACCCTTCTAGCAACAACAGAATCCCCCACCAGGGTAGAAACAGAAAAGGGTTCAGAAATCACACTGGGCTCAAACCCGAAACCAACAGCCACATAAGGGGTCACATAGGATAAGGTAGATCCAGGATCAAGTAACACACAGACATCACGGGAAAAGATTTGTAACGTACCGGTAACAACATCTATGGAAGCTTCCTCCTCCTGGCGGTTGGTTAAGGCATATAACCGGTTGTGACTGTTCCCGGCAGCTGATGTGGCGCCCTTCTGAGATGGGGGTGGAGCTGTGGAATTGCCCTGAAACTTTGCACCACCAGCACTCCTCCTAGCAGATGGACAGTCCCTCTGAAAGTGGCCTGACTGACCACATGAATAACATACAAGTGTGCCCAACTGATATTTCCCCGGATGATTCCTACCACACTTTTCACATCGCGGGTAAGTGCGATGCTGCTGAGCCACATTACCCTACGACTGAGTATCTGGTGCTCTAGATCCATGAGGAGTCTGAAAGCTCTGAGTCTGTCTGTCTGCAGGGGGTCTGGGCGCTGGGGCGCTGGCTGCTGACTGTGTATTATTCCAAAACCTCATCTTCTTCGACCATCTATTTCCCCAGTTACCACTCTGCGGCTGACTCTGGTGCTGGTCCGCAGATTTGACTCTCTTGGCATGTCTGTCCTTCTCTCTAGATTCAACGATCTTTCTCTTCTTCTCTTCCACCTGCTGCATGTGGACTGTCAGTCTAGCAAAGTCTAACTCCCTATTCAACATTGCCCCCTGGCACTCAAATACCAGGTTATCAGCAAGGACGGATGCAAATTTCCTCATCCGGGCTCTCATATTGCTAGTCAATTCTGGTGCATAGCGGGCTAGTTGATTAAACTTCAAAGTGTACTCTTGTACACTCATACTGCCCTACTTCAGATTCATGAACTCTTCTGCTTTGGCCTCCCTCAACTCTAGAGGAAAGAATATGTCAAGGAAAGCTTCTACAAACTCACCCCAAACTGTAGGATCAACACTCTCACCTTTTGCATCTTCCCAGTCTGCATACCACTGATTTGCAACATCCTTAAGCTGATAAATTGCCAATTCCACTCCTTCAATCTCATCTACATGCATTACCTTAAAGATCTTCTCCATCTTATCCACGAACTCCTGTGGATCTTCCTCCATCTTTGTACCAGTGAACTTAGGTCGATTCATCTTAATGAAATGCCCGACTCTAGTAGCCTCAGACGTAACGGATGCAGACCCAACATCTTCCGATCGTTGATCCTGGTTAGCTACCAGTTGGGTCAGCATATGGATAGACCGTCTGAACTCTGCATTTGAGATATCTCTCTGAGCAGTTGGTGGACGGTTGACATTAGTCCGCGGAGCCCGAGGTGGACTGGTTGGGACTGGAGGGACTCCCGGAGTAGGGACAGGTTCTGGCGTGGAAGCTCTATTACGGGTCCGCATCCCATGGGTGGGATAGACCACATCTGCCTGAGCACTCTGATCGATGTTGCAACGGGGAGGCATAGTCGTGTTTCTAAAATACAAGAGATCATTGATTAGGGGACAGTTTAGACTCTGAAGCACGAACTAAATCACAAAGAAGGGAACATTCCTAAACGCCTAGTAGCCTCTTGTTTATAACTGTGGCGCGCTACACACCCATAAACAGAACTCCACTCGACGCGATTTCGCATACACCCTAAGACCATGAACCATGCTTTGATACCAAGTTTGTCATGAACCGAGCCTAGGTCCTAGCCGTGATGAGCATCTCGAACCATGAAGGCCCGCAACACCCATTCTCTATCTGGTTATCATGCACAACATTCGTAATCATAATAAAATGCGGAATTTAAACTGAGTACGAAAAACATGGTCAAGTTCTGCAACATTTATGAATAATACTATCTAACATAAGTGTGCGAAATCTTTACTACGAACACAAACATCTGTCTGAAGAGAAACAAGGACAAGTCCCCCAGTAAACCAAAAACATAATAAATAAGATAATGTCTGACATAATTAGGCATTCCGAATGATAGAAGGCTCACCACTGTGAGATTAAGTCTGCAAATCCGAGAATGTCTACTTAGTAGCTGGACCCCTAGACTGTGCCTCAGAACCTGGAAGGAGGGGGGTCAGCACAAAATTACTGTAACGCGAAGCAATCCAAAAATAGTATAATGGAACATACATACATATATATATATATATATATATATATATATATATATATATATATATATATATATTAAGTGAAATTAATTTTTCATCAAGACATCATGTATAAAACTGTTTCTAAAAAATACATGGGCACTTTCTGAAAACATGTAACCCGTCTGTTCATTTCAAATCAAGATCTGTGTTTTACTTCTGAGTTAGGTGGTATTCCCCTACAAGTCTGATATTCCACGGGCTGTATGGAATCCGTCATTGACTCGGCGGGGAAGCCCCCAACTCAAGTGTGTTGCAAGGGTTGGAGTGTCGGAGTCTGATACGCCACACGACATTTAAGTCAGCGCATAATAGTATACCCGGGTCGACAAACCACAATTTTAGGCAATGAGTCGCTTGAACTCAAGCCCTCTTCGGGGAACCACCTAACATCTCTGTATGACCATTTTTAACCTTTTCTGTACATACAACATTCTGAATGTCTAAAATCATGAAAGTCCGAAATGTTTGTTAGTCTGAGTCTGATATGGCATTAGTCTGAATTGGTATCGTCATACCAAGACGTTGCAAGTCATGATCTTTCTGAGCAATAATGTATTAAGAAAGAGCTTTCATTCAAAACATAGTTTAGACCACCAAAACATGTAACTGATGTAAAGGATTTCATATTCTGAAACTTAAAGTTCAATTCATGCAGAAATTCCATCAAACACCTGGTGGTCAAATGTCTTTAGCAAATTCATCTATTCAAAATTGAAACACATTCATTCATATATGTATATAAACTATCAAATCGCTTTGGAAATGGTCAAAAGATCAAAACAATGATGTTAAAACATCTTATACATAAATATATATACATAATTTAAAACCCCATTCTAAAACATGATTTTTCTATGCCTATGAGAATTTAGGAAAAACCCCGCGTACCTTGTTCTCCACGAATTTTGGGTGTCTATCGAAGCCTACATCGAGAGAATTCCAAATCTGTAATTTATTTCGCGAACCCGCGGTTAAATTTTGAGTTGCTTGGGTTTTAATGTTGAAACCCTAGAGAGATTTCTTGAGCAAATTTGAAGAATATAATGATATTTTGGCTCTTTAGGGATTTAATCCCGTGTTTAAGTTGATAGGAGAATGAGTATATACGGAAATGCCATTAAAATCCGGATGGGCTGAACATTTTGGCCGGGCGCGATCCAGCAGGCGGCGCGGAATCGCGCGCTGCCACTGGATCGAAATCCAAACGAGGCCTTAGGCTCGTCCAAAAATTTTGAATTTTCTCCGAGAGGTACTATAACCTTGCCCCATCGTAACGCAACAAAAAAATCCAAAAATGAAGGTCGGAAAGGTCGAGAAGTTGTATCCCAAAGGTTGCCAGCTAAAAATGAGTCTAAGTCATTTCAACACTTAGAAAAATTTAAAACTTAAGTCTAAAGCTCAAATATTACAATCTAATACATGCATGACTTTTTACTGGGCGTTACATATGTTTAACCCTTTTCCTAATAAGATTAAAAGTAGAACAAAACAAAAATAGAAACGCTTGCAAATTCTCTATTGGACTAATCGACTCTCTGAAAACACTGGTCCTAAAGTAACATACTAATGTGAATGATCTCTTTGAAAACAGCCACTTCTTTTATAACAGATAAAAAATCAGTCAACATAGTGTCTCAACTTTACAGAAAAGTGCAAGAATGAGACTGGGGATTGAAAATTGTGAGTTAACACAAAATGTAAGTCTTCCAAACTTTTTAAGTCAATAAATCCAATAATTAAAGTACCGGTACTACTCCCTCTGTCTCGAATTATTCGTCCCAAAATTTTCTAATTTAATTTCTAATTTTACTTATATTTTTTTCATCAATTAAGAAGAGAAATATTTTTTTTGCATCTTTACCCTTTGCATTAATTACTTTTTCTTCAAATTAAAATGTCAACCTCATTTAATATGGATATTATGGTAAACTAGATATGTTATTAATTATTTTTCTTAATCAATGTGTCATCTCAATTTGTAATGGATAATTTGGTATGGAGGGAATAATTTATACTTTATATTTCCTCTGAGTATCTTTATTTGTCACTTTTCTATTATGAAATGTTTAATAATACTTGTTCACTTTATAAATTCAATCGATAATTTACTAATTTTTACTCATTTTATCATTGGTATTAAATAAAATAAATCACACATCGCATTTTTCAAATAAAAATAATTTATTATATTAAAAGGATGATATAGTAAAATTACCACTCTATTTATTATTTTTAAGATATATGTCAAACTAAATATTAACAATTACGTATGAATAGACGGAGGAGTTCTCTGCGAGCGTCGAGGGGCCAACAACACTTCCACTCCATATTCTAGATTACCGGTAAGGGGCATGGTGGAATTAGTAAAATTTCATTTCTCTTAATTAAAGATTTCATCCCTAAACAAATAATCTTAGGGTAGGGTATTTATAGCCAGCACAAATTAGAATTATTCGGACGAGTGAACAATTTCGAAATAAAGATAAAATGATATTAATATAATATAAAAATTATTGTAAAACACAGCAAAGTCACTTGACCAATTAAAGACAACACCGTGGAGCCCCATAATTCTCTACAACGCCTCTTGCTTTGTGTTTAATACTTCTCCATCCCAAATTACCTGTCCCAAATTTTTTAATTTTTTATATTTTTATTAATTAAGAAGAGATAATTTTTTTTTCTTCATATTTATCCTTTGTATTAATTATTTTTTTTTAAATTAAAATCTAAACATTATTTAATAGATATATTATAATAAATTAGTTATGTTATTAATTATTTTTCTTAATTAATGTATTATTTTAGTTTAGGATGAATAATTTGAGATGAACGAGTATATTATATAGAGAACACGTCTTAGGATCAACAATGAGATACTTGGAAAGTGAATATTATACTTTAATTATTCCTTTGCTTTTTTCCAGAAAAGTGGATATTACTCTTTCCTTTTCACTTTTTCTTTTTATAATGGAAGACTATTGAAAGCAGTTTTAGCTAGCAATCATTTTATTCTCTTTTCATTCAAATTTATGTTGTAAGTAATATTTTTTTTATACTCTGTTATAAAAGGAATAATAGTACAATTTAAAATTTATGTGTAATTTCATTTGTTTATATAAAAGAGTTAATAATGAAAAACACACTTGGACTCTTGTTTTTTTAAAAGTTTCACATCCCAACTGTTACAAGATGGCGTAGATTTCAAAAATTCATGTTTATTTTTGACATAAGTTTTAATTCACTTGTGCTTTTGACTATCATCTCTAGAATGAAAATGTCCTTTTAATTTATTTCTGTACTTGGAGGTTGCAGCTTCACATTAATTTCTTCACTTTTCTCACCTCATTTTAGACTTCTATATATTATCAAAACTACATAAATCAAGAAAATGAGTTGCTTTCTACCACCTGTAATTCAATGAATTCACGTCTTGTTAGGTTATAGATGCGGTCCTCAATAGTTGCTAAAGAGTTAAAGCCATACCGCCTTAATGAATTATCATTGAAAGATCTAAACTACTTGCAATGAACTGAATTAAACTAAACATAACCAACACATATAGTCAAGCCACATACAAGTTGAAGCCTGATCTTTTGAGTGTTGAAAAAGCATCTTCCATGCAAATTCTTGCATCAGGTTTCACTAAAGTAATGCAACACAAAGCTAATACCATGATAGATACCTAATTAGAATCCACCACCTTATGAATTCCACTGGTGAAGGAATCACCAACTCAACTTTGTCTGCTCAATTATCCATTAAATATTTCATCACTTGGTCTCATTCTTGTAAACGTCTCCATTTTCAATGACACCGAACGATAAACATCACAGCTCGTGGATATTATTCCATGTTATGCATACTCTGCAATCATGGTTAAAAATTATCATTGAAGTTTCCCAAATAAAATGGAATACGCCAAAATTAAACAAGGAGTATTGATCTATATCTAGGGGAAAGAATTGTTTTGAGTATTTAAACTATATGAGAAAACGCGAAGAAATTCTAATGTTCCTGGAGCAACATACCCAATGGTTGCAATTGTCCTTGTTTGAGCAAAAGCTTCCCCTTCACCTAACAATTTTGCATTGCCAAAATCACTGACATGGCAAACCATGTCTTGATCTAGCAAGACATTGCGTTTGCTGGATTACCATAGTCACAAAATTAAACTTTTGTAACATTAAAAGTCACGTGTTTGCTACTGTAACAACCCTCATTTTTACTTTTTTCTGTGTTTTGATTATTTTTTCCTTGTTTCTATTTATCATTTATGAGTTGAGGGGTTGGTTGGCATGGTCCCAAGGTGTTCAAGAGTGATTTAGATGAGTTTGAGATTTTGTGTAGCCTTTAAAGTAAGACTTTTGACTTTAGTCAATATTTTTGCGTTACAAACATCGAATGGTGATTCTATCACTTTAATTAGATTTGAAATGTCATTTTTGGGTTAGTAGCTTGGTTAGTTCGGGTTCAGAGTCATTATTTTGAATTTTCAGATTTTAGACGAGAAACTAGTTGAATTAGCGACCCCCCGCTCCCCCCCCCCTCCCCCCCCCCCCCAAAAAAAAAAAGAGGCTCTGGGGTAACTTATTAAAAAATGAACACTTTTGATAAATTCGATGATTTTATTAAATTTAAAATATAAAAATTAGTCTAGTAGCATTATTGATTTATTTTGGTGGGATTTCGAACGAATTTTGAGGGTCCTCTCAGAATGATTTGATCTTTTTCCTTTAGCTGATTTATTGTATCTGGTGCACAAAAAAATCTTTTTCGCGTTCTCAGGGATCCCTTCACTTTCTCAGTGAAGGAATTCTCTAGTCATCGCGAACATGATGGGGTGGCCGCGTTCGCAAAGAGTTAATTGGGATTGGGTTTGTTGGCTTTCGCATTCGTGATCGGGCCACCACGATTGGGGTAGGTACGGGTTGATAACTATCGTAAATGCAAGGGACTAATTGCATTCACCCAAACAATATATAAACATTTTTCTTTGCGACGTTCTCTGTTTTTTTCCATTTTGAACCTTGGGACCTTTGTTTTGGGTGATTTCAAGAGGGTTCGTCTTCAAACATGGTTGGGTAAAGTTCTAAACCTAATTTCTATCATTGCTAATTGATTTTATTTAACAACTTCAAAACAGTAATTTTAATTTGAAATTTTGGGATTTCACCTGGTAAAGTGAGAAAATAATTTTTTTTTGATTTCAACTTATTTTTCGATGAGTTTTCATATTTAGAGTCCTTAAAGTATGAAAACAATATTATTCAAAAAAATTAATTCAATCTTTTTTTTGGGTCGATTTTCAAATTATTTTTAGATTCAGAATGAAAGTAGTAGGTATCATTAGACTTCTCTTGACATGTAGATAATGTTTTTAATAGATTAAGTTCAAGTTGAGACTGCATGAAAAAAGAAAAAGCTCCTTATTAAAGGATTTAGGCTCATGTTTTGAATTTTTGAGATAGGTTATTACTTATCTTTCTTAGACTAAGCCGGATAATTAATCATCCATGCAAAGCATTCTATAGATTAAAAATTTTGTCATGAGATTCATTTTTTAAGATCATTGTTTTATCGTGTTGCCCATGGGGGGAATTATGTGAACATTATTATCGACTTGAAAAATTATTATTATTATGATATCCGTGTGGGGCTTGGTATTGATCTTATTTTAGCATTATTTACTTTTGTTGTTATTATTATTAAGATGTCCTAGTTAGCACTTAGGTTGTTATTATTAAGGTCTTACATGGATCTTTACTAATGTGTTTTGATTTGATGACCTATATATCATAATCTATGGAGATTTGAGCTCATTTATATCATTATTGATTTGATACATCACATGATATTGGTTTGTTATGATCATGCATCCTAATTTTATTCATCTATATTCATAAAGATTGCATTATTTATATTTCTTTTATGTGTTGTTAACATGTAATTTATTCTTCCTTTATCTATCTGTTAATAGCTACATATATGTTGTTATTATAGTTATATTATATACATTATTAGGAGATACAACTTGAGACACCATTGAAACTTTTACATATGTAGGTGAAAGTGTGCTCATAGTATCCTTTATATAATAAGTTTTCTACCTTGCTCGACTAGTCTATAATGCCTACAAGTGCAAGTGGATCATACTCTGTAACACCCCGTAGTTTTCCTAATTAAAATTCATTCCTAGAATGTTAAGGAATAGCTTCCAAAATGAATAATAATTATTCGCATGGAATTTTCTAGGTTTAGACCTTCCATGGTGTGAAAAATTGAATGATCTTTCCATCAATACCCAATTCGCCCAAATCCAATACTCGGTTTAGGAGTTAGAACATTTTTAAGTTGACAGTGTCCCACTTGAGCAACCACCGCATCGCGGTGAAGGACAATTTCATAATTGTCAATTCAAGTGGACCTCAGTGATATTGGCACGTCTCGGAGAGGTCTAAATTCTCAATTGTCAATTTCCAGTGGCGAAACGCGATAACACCGCGTCGCCCCAGAGTGCAAATTCACACTAGTCCTTTTCCAGTAGTTTAACGTGATTTCACCGCATTGCGGTGAAGGTATAATCGTCGTGTTCTTGATTCATAATTCGAATACTTATGCCCTGAGTTTTATATTAAGTATGTGAAGTTCTTATTTGGTGAATAATATTCATAGAAGTCACTTAGAGCCAAGTGGAGTTAAGAACATTAGATTCATTAAAAGTATGGTGTCCAATTCTACAAGGGTTAACTTTGAAAGTGTATAACTTTTTATGTATGTAGAATCTTTCAATCAAGACCGACCAAATTGTAGATAATTGAATTACCTTTCAAACGATACCAATTTAGCCTAAAACCGATACCCAAGCGAAAAGTTATAGCCATTTTCGTGTGAGACAGTAAGCTGCTGCGATGGTACCGCTTTGCGGCGAAGAACAAAATCGGAATACGTGTTACGAATTTCTGCTTTAAATTATGAGGCGCAATGGGGACTTTTGTCCCCTCAACCTAGGTCGTATTATAGCATTGTATAGCCGTCATTGAGGCATTATTTTGTGCCCATTATCCTACTTTACTCCCAAGAACAAACCCTAATCAATTCTCTTCAAGATTCATCCATTCCATCGCCTTCTATTCAAGACAACAATTAAGAATTAAGCTTTCTATTCCAAGAAGTTTAAGAAAATCATTAAAGAACATTCCTAAGAACATCAATTTGAGTTATCTTCTTCAAGAATCAATATTCAAGAACACAAATAGGAATTCAAGTCAAACTTATTCATCAATTCTCTTTCAAAAGAAAACCCTAAAGCTCAAACTTACTCTCTAAGAAATCCAATTTTCCTCATCAATTCTCCAAGATAGTTCAAGATTTAGAATTTTCAATTAAAGAACTCCAAGAACTCATCTTCAAAATCATCATAGGAATCCAAGATTCAAACTTTCTCATCTAAGATCATCAATTAAGGTATGTGGGGTTATGAAGATGGACAATCCTTTCATCCTTGTGCCCAAAACTTATTTTAATTCTAATTTTATTGAATTTTATATGATTTTTTTTCATGAAATTCAAGTTAGACTTTATACCCATTATTGTTATTTACAAGCTTATGAGATTTCAAGTGATTAAATGTTGAATTGCATGACTATTTTCATATAATTGTATGTATAATGCGATTTTTCAGATTTTTCCAATTGAGTTTAAGCATGATATTGAGATTCTTTATTTTATTATTTTTATATTGTTGAAGTATTTTCAAGATGCATATTGAGCATGATGTTTTTCTATGATTTTACATGAGTTTGAAGCATGGGTCATTAAGCCCTAATTAAAGATTGTTATTTCAAGGTTGATTGTGTTATGAACACTTTATGACTAGATTCTTTTCAGATTATTGATAAAAATTTGACCTTTTGGTCTCACTAATAGACATGAAAACCACTTTACAGATTTAGATTACAAATTTAGCTTTACAGATATATAGTTGGTTTTCGTTATAAGCCACTATACAATTTTAAAAGTGGATTTCCATCAGAATAGGCATACAAATTTAATAGGAGTAGTATTTAGCACTGAGATGGGTACATTACTACGGTTTCATACCCCAGAACTACATGACAATGTAGGATTTAGATTGTTTCTACTTCTACGTGGATGATAGATATGTGATCACTTAGATAGGTTATACTCCCTAGCATGAGTATGACTCATCTCCCCAACACGAGGATTCCTCCTTAGAGGCATAAGAATGTTGGACTCAATGAATTCTCACATAGTTTATGTCAGTTAGAAGAACCTCCCCTCCAGAATAAGTTTTCAGATTTTTAAACCCTTAAGATAAAGTATTTTCTCTGAAGATTAATATACATCTTTTAGAAAAGAACAGATTTTAGAAACTAAGTGTAAAGGCTCACAAACTTACTCAGATATTATTTTACTTGAGGTTTTAGTTACAGAATTACAACTTTTAGTTTTCAGAAATAAAAAGGTGAGCCCTTTTTCTTAGACTATATGATTTGAGAACAGAACAGAAATACAGATTTTGAAACTAAGTGTTATGACTCACACGATTTATACTGTATGCTTTACTATTCATGATTTATGATCTTCATCTTTTAGATTACTCAAGCCGATGTGAATCATTTACACTTAGCATGTATTATTTAAAAATCTATGAATATGTATAGTTATTATTTTACTTATGCATTCACCCCTATATGCTCAGAACATTCCAAAAGTACTGATCATATATATGTCTATGTGCTACATTGTCTTATAATATAGGTATGAGTTTTAGCACGCATACCATATTCAGACAGTTTGCAGATTCCAGCCAGCAGATAATGAGTCCTCCTACTTTAGGGACTTTAGTTAGATGTTATTTATGTACTTTACTTTCTTACTCATATGTATTGATTAGTGTTAGTTGGAGTCACGCCCCAGCTATCTATAGTCAGTATAGTAGAGGCTTCACAGATATTAGTTAGAGTTAGACTTGTAATTTCAGTCCCTCTTTTCAGACTTTATCAGAATGTAAAATTGTATTAGTATTATATTTTCACAGATTCCATCATTATTATGTTTCCACGAAGTAAAATAAGTTATTTTATACATATTTAATCAGTTGCTTAATAGTATGCCAGTTCATGGGTTAGCTTGGGATCACTTGTGGTCCTAAGCACAGTGTGACATCGAAGGATAGATTTTTGGGGCATTACATACTCTCTGTTCCCTTTCGGTACAGATCTCCATTCGAGTGAAACCCATGGAGCTTGAGATTGTGCTGAGTTAAGGTTTTTGCAAAGTACTGGGTGATCTCTTCGTTCGGAGCATGATTCCAGAATTCATCATATTTTTGTCTTATTTTTATTTTACATTTTATAGAAAGAGTTATGTATTTTCATAATCTATGTGAGTTATAGTGTTCTTTACTCATGACACTAGATTTTAGAATTTGAGTTGTATTTATTTCAATTTAGAGTTTGTTTTATATATCTAGACTGACTTTATTTTAAAGTCTCATATTTGGTATTATCATCTTCTTTCCACAATTTTATCTCTTCTGGGTGTCGAGCTTACTATCATGACCTGAGCCTAGGTCCTAGCCATGATAGGCATTCCAGAATAATGAAGGCTCGAAAAGACCCTTTAGCATATCATCAAAAGCATAGTCATTAATAAAGTGCAGAACTAGGCCCATAAATATAAAGTTCAACTTAAATGACTATTCTAACTTAAGTCTTGAAATAAGACATAAAAATATTTGTTTAACTCAATTTACGAAGTATCTAACATTATAAATAAAAAATCCAAAGACGAGACATGACCACGAAAATACCATAAAACATAATAGTCTAAGTCTAACTGAAAGAGAACTTATTCCTTCCAATGGAGGGATGACTCAATGCTTTCTAGCTGTCGTACTTAATGAATACAAACGTTTTGCAAGATAAAAGTAAAATGCTTTAGAACCTAGACCATGAAAAGATGTAGCATTCGAAACTAGTCAGTACGATGAGTGTTGGCATGCAACCAGGTAAAAGAGACCAAAGAAGTTAATAAAATTCATAATATAAAGCCATCATATATAAATAAAAAGCAAGTGACTAAAAATGCAAAAGAAATATAATTATTTGAAAATCTTACATTTGAACAATTTAGTTTATACCGATTTGTTCAATTGGCGGGACCTCAATCCATATTTTTCACATAGATTGAGCTAAAGTATTTGGCCAGACATAACACACACCTAACTATAATACTGTTGCATGATGCAAGCATACAACAATCATCCATTTTTCAGGGACATTCCCACGTCGAAAAATGCATATTCTGATTTGGGTCACAAGGACTACTCCTTCTTGATGAATTATATAGTTCTCTTTAAGAGAAAATTAAAACACGTTCATATCATTTATTCATGGAGTCTTTCATTAAGGCATTCACATTTTTGGCATCGTCATACCAAGACTTGCAAATCATCTATATCATGCCAAAATCATTATCATAAAAAATTATAGGCTCATAAATCCACCATTCAGAATCATAAATATAATCATTTTTAAATATATATAAGAGTCTTAAAACATGTTATAAAGTTCAATATATTCAGCATCTCAAAGGATAGGGTGACATACTCATGAATCATTATAATTCAAAGTTATTTTAAAAGGCCCGAGGACTATAATTTTATCATTTAACCTTTTGAATTTACATATGAAAGTACAACATTTTCAAGTAGTCATGTAAAGTATCAAAACCCTCTACTAGTGATTAGAAAATAATTTATAACAAGAGAGAAATCAATATTAAACTTTCCATAAACATAGTCCTCAACCCTAGATTTGAACCATCAATATTATATACATATATGATAATTAAATTCACACTTTATAAAAGTACTTAAAGTAGGGAATGTTCAACATGCTTTTTTGATGGAAGGAATTTGAGAAAGCTTGAATTCTTGGACTTAAAGCTTGAAGCCTATTTATTTTTGTTTCTTAGTATTTTGGGAAAGAGTTGAATGAGTTTATGATCGATGAAAGTTGTATTTAGGGACTTGGAATCATTTAGGATGGATGGATAATAGTTTTAATAGTGTAAAAAGACCCAAATAACCTTAAATAATGTATAAAAATGAAATCCCATCAGGTAAAATAGGGGTGCAGTGGGATTGTCGCCAGGAAGGCCCTCTTCGGTGACTGGGCTATCTCTGGGTCGAGGCAGTTGACCTTTGCAATGATCCGTGTGATGTTAGGCTAAAGCATGGCCTTTTAGCGTGTGACACAGTGTTCCATTTCACGTCTTAAGTTATCCCAACACATCCCCACATAATTTCTACTCAATCTAGGGGGCATACAAGCTATTTTCTAGCTTAAATGAGAGGTCTAACCATACAGAGCATTAAATTATCCCTCTTGGGATAATTTATCCCCAAAGGACGATTATGGACACTCTTAGAATGATATAAAGATGAGCACAAATCATTAAGACACAAATACAAAAAGATTTAAGGTGAGTATAAGGTCAGTACCATAAGCAGTTTTATTCAAAAATAGAAATAGAAAGGGATATCTAGCTTTCATATCTTCCTCCAATTCTAATGTAGCCTTCTCTACCTTTTGATTTCTCTATAGTACTTTCATTGAAGTAATCTCCTTGGTTCTCAACTTTCAAACCTGTCTATCAAATATCCCTGTCGGAACTTCCTTATAAGAAAGAGACTATTTTATGCCAATATCTTTTATGGGACTACAAGTGAACGGTCACCAACACACTTATTAAGAATACACACGTAAAACACAGGATGAACCGATTCCAAATCCATAGGGAAGTCCAGCTCATAGGCAACATTGCTAAATTTTCTCAAAATCTGACAAGGATCAATGCAACGAGGACTGATCTTACCTTTTCTTCTAAACCTCATCACTTCTTTTATAGGAGAGACTTTCAAGAACACCAACTTATTAATTTTGAACTCCAACTTCCTTTTTTTGACACTGGCATAGAACTTTTGACAACTTTAGGTGTCATAATCCTCTCTCTAATAACCTTAATCTTTCCCATTGCTTGATGCACAAGGTCAGGCCCGAATAATCTAGCTTCGCCCACTTTATACCACCCAATAGGTAAATTGCACCTCCTACCATAAATTCTTAAATGGTGCCATCTGAATGCTAGAGTGATAACTATTATTATAGGTAAAATCTACAAGAGACAAATGAACCACCCAACTACCCTTAAAATCAAGGACACATTTTCTTGCTTATCCTCCAAAGTCTAAATAGTATGTTCCATTTGCACTTTTGTTTGAGGATGAAAAGTGGTGCTAAGATTCACTTGAATGCCTAAACCTTTCTGAAAAGATCTCCAAAATTAAGAAGAAAATTGTGTACTTTTGTCGGATATGATGGACACAAGGCCTTCGTGCATTCTAACAATATCTAAATATACAACTTGGCATAATCTTTGCTTCAAATAAGTTGTCTTCATAGGCAAAAAATGAGTAGTATTAGTCATCTTATCAATGATTACCTAAATAGAATCATATTGGTTGTGAGAACATGGGAGACCGGTGATGAAATCCATGTTTATCATCTCCCACTTCCACATTGGAATAGCTATCTCTTGGGACGTACCATTGGGTCTCAAATGCTTTTTCTTGACTTGTTGACAATTTGAACAATTAGCAACAAAATTAGCAACATTCCTTTTTATATTATTCCATCAATAAAAATACTTCACGTCATGATACATTTTAGTAGAGCCGGGATAAATAGTATACCTGGAGATATGGTTTCAATCAGTATCCTCTCTCGTACCCCATCAATATCGAGAACACACAATCTCTCTCTATACCCCAAAAAACACCATATCCCCCAATCTCAAAAGTCATAACTTTTTGCTAACCAATATTTTTCTTGATTTGTATAAGTACAAGATCATTAGCCTATTTCTCCTTAACTTCAGCTCCTAGGGATGGCTTAGTTATTTTGTGAAAAATCACCCCTCCATCTTTGGAGTCCAACAGTCAAACTTCTAAATTAGAAATTTAATGGATGTCCTTTATAAAACATATCCTACCCCTCTCTCAACATGAGATAGACTCGCTATGGTCAACCTACTAAGAGAATCAACCATAACTTTAACTTTACCTGAATTATAGTGCAAGCTTATGTCATAATCTTTCAATAACCCAAGATATCATATTTATATGAGGTTAAGATCCTTCTTTATGAAGACATTGTAGGCTGTTATAATTAGTGAAAATATCCATGTACACCCCATAAAAATTGGTGATGCCAAATCTTGAGTGCAAAACCTACAACACCAACTCAAGATCATGAGGTAGGTAATTTTTCTCATATACTTGCCTAGATGCATAAGCCATGACTTTCACATTCTATATGAGTAAATATCCAAGACACATCAAAATATGCTAAAAATTCTTCAGTACCCTTGGGGAGCATCAAAATAGGGCAATAGATCCTTCAACTTCTCAAAACTACCCTCATAAGCATCGAACCATATGAACTTTACTTTTTACTGTTCTAACATCATTAATGGAGAAGCTATATTAGAAAATCTTTCCACTAATATCCTATATTAACTTGTCAAACCCAAGAAACTCCTAATATTAGTTGGTGTAGTAGGTCTAGGCCATTTTTTCACTACCTAGATCTTTTGAGGATCTACTTTAATCCTTTCACTACACATAATATGGCCAAGGAATGTCACAAAACTTATCCAAAACTCACAATTGGAAAATTTGGCATACAACTCTTGATCCTTAAGGGTATGAAGATCAATTCAGAGGTGATTGATATGCCCTTCCTTACTTCATGAGTAAGCCAGGATATCATTAATGAATACTAAAACGAACAATTCTAAAAACTTCTTAAACATCCTATTCATAAGATCCAAAAAGGATGCATGGGCATTAGGTAAACGAAAAGACACAACCAAGAATTCAAAATAGACATATATAGTTTGGAATGCAGACTTGGGAATATCAGCTTTCCTAAACTTTAGCTGATGATAACCCGAATAGAGATTTATTTTTGAGAAAAATTTAGCACCCGGAAGATAGTAAAAAAGGTCATTAATTTTGAGGAGAGGATATTTATTTTTTACCATAATCTTAATTAACTGGCGGTAATCAATGCACATACCATCAGATCCATCTTTTTTGCACATAAAAATATCGAAGAAATCTAAGGGGAAATACTAGGACGAATAAAACCTTTATTAAGGAGATCTTTCAACTATCCCTTTAACTCTTTTATTTCCATAGGAGACATTATATACAATGAAATGGAGACTGGATGAGTAGCAATCAAGAGATCAATCCCAAAATCTATTTCCAGTCTAGGGGAATTATGAAAAGATCTTAGGAAAGACTTCAGGAAATTTATTGACTACAAGAACAAATTAGAGTGAGGGACTTTAAACACTTGAATCCTGAGGGACTTTATACACTTGAATCATTGACTCTAAATAAATGGTATAAAAAACCTTTTAAAATTATTTTTTAGGCTCTAAGGTAAGAGAAGAACCTTTCTTTTGGTACTACGGGGCTACCCTTCCACTCCAGGATTGTTTTATTTGGAAATAAAAAGTAACTCTTTTACTTTTACTATAAAAGGTAGAATAATATGAGTGGAACCAATCCATTACCAAAATAACATAAAAATCTATGATATAAAGTTTTACCAAGTCTAGCACTATATCCTGATTAAAGATAGACATAATACAATTTCTATAAACCCTCTTAGAAATAGTGGACTCACCTAGAGGAGTACAAACCGAAAAGGGTTCAAGAATATTTTTGAGATCAAAACCAAAATTTATAGCCACATAAGGGGTCAAAAAATATAGAGTGGAGTTGATGTCAAGTAGTGATGCACCATGGAAACACGACACTTTCGATGCTTAAAATAATGGATCTATATTTGTACTTAAGTTGTTTGAGTAGATATGATGTGCTTTTATGTTTGTTACAAGTAAAACAGTTAAATAATGATGTTGGACTGAAACTGGAAGAAAAAGACTTAAAACAACCAAGTATGCAGATTATACAGGTCAACTCACTAGTCACTAATATATCATACAACAAGTAGGTTGACTCATAAGCACAACAAAAGCAAAAGCCATGCTGAGAAGTTAAGTGAAGGAAAGATATGATTGGAGTATATGAGTCGCAAGTTGAGTATACGCTTCGTGTCAAGAAACTGTTAATAGAACAGAAACCCAGGATGCCATTCAGAATTGAAGTAATATAAAAAGATGAGTTGGAAGTCTAAGTACAACTAGTATGGGTAAATCGTAAGCAGACTAGTCTTCAGAACATTGATGAAAAAAGTCATAGGTGGATATAAGTGAAGACCATGAGTTGCATGATTAATATATAACTCGTGTGGATGAGTTATAAGAAGAACAAAAATTTAAATCCCGGGAGATCAGCTACAAGAATTCTTGACTCGTAAAAAGACCTTATAAGTGGATGAGCGAGTCATACTTTATGCCAACATTACTTTTTCTATTCTTTTTTAATTAGAATTTCAGAGTTATTTTGAGATACTATAAATACATTAGGGTTAATCCTTTATTAGGTTACACTATTTGACATTTTTTTACTTCACTTTACAACTTTGCATTATTTTTGAGATTTTTTGAGTTTGGAGTCAATTGAAGACTTTGGATTTTATTCTTCTTATCCTAGTGCAATTAATTACATGCTTTCTTTATTGATTATCATGGATTATTTTATAAACATGAGAGGCTAATTTTCTTAACTAGGGTTATGGAAACCCTGGTAGATTAACTATCTAAATGTAACACCCCGGATCTGGTACCCAAAATGCTACACGGTGCTCATGTCTCCGAAGGACCATAAGATAACCCATGACTGATATTTGTACCTGTATACTGCATGAAATACTTTATAATGCGGAAACATAAACTGAAAGGCCATAACGTTCAAAACTAAGACATAGTATTTGATAAAAATGTAACATCTGGAAGGGGTATGAAATACCCAAAACAACTAAAATAAGCTATCTGAACATACTGTAGTCTGGAAAGCCTCTAAAATGTGACTGTCTGAATAAGGAGTTGATGAGACATATCTCCAACTAACTCTAACTAATAAACTAATTACTGAGATAATAAAATGATGAACATGTCCTCGAAATATGAGGACTCACTACTCATCATGTCCTCGAAAGATGAGGACTCACTACTCATCATGTCCTCGAAAGATGAGGACTCACTGCTAACCTTGATAGCTGAGAATGGAATCTGCTGATACTCTGGAGCTTATATCTCTGAACCTATGGTATAAGAAACCATAATACAAATACAAAAGTACTTTGAATATACTGGTAAGCATGTAAGGTAGGCTGAATGCATGGGGTTCATATGCATGAACAATAACAATAGTAGGCTGACAATCTAGAGCGTGGGAATACATGCATGAGATGTAATAACTAACACTGATATCATGATAACATAATTACTGAATCTAAATACTAATAACATGACATACTGATAACCAATACAACTGATAACATGAGTGACTGTATCTAACAATCTTGAATCTAATGGAACTAGCTGAGTCCCATACTATATCTGAGTTGACTGTATCTGACAGTCCTAAAATCTAAAGAACTATTTGAGTTCTATTATGGAGACTGATTGACTATGTCTGACAGTCCTGATTCTGTAACATAAAATCGTGGGAAGTAGTTATCTAACTAACATGCCCCTAATATGCCATTATGGCTGAGTTGGGGTCCAATCTGTAACCCTAATTAGAAGGGTGTTAATATCGCACCACTGATAAGGACAAGCTATGGGTGACCCTTATCTGATAGTGTCCCCTCAGAAAAATGGTGGGACCCTTATTTGATAGTGCTTATCCACCTCATCAACCCTCATCAAACAGTGTTGATGTCTCAACCTATGCTGGCTACATAGTTCTGGAATTCAATGATAACTTCTAAGAATCATTCCCTCATCTGATGGTGTGTGCTCCCATCCTTGGGTTCACTCAGTGCTAATTACTACTCCCATCTGAGTAGACTTTGAACATGATTTACTTAACTGAACATTGGCTGAGTTACTGAATTTCATTGATTGGCGAAATACTACTTATATCTGACAACTGACTGAGTTTATGAGATCATGGAGATTTTCTGACTCATAAGACTATTGAGGTCTAACGATTCATAGCTTGACTGAGTGTATCGTGAAGTCATGACATAGATCTAAGTAAACAAATAATGTTTTAGGTATGAGTACCCCCAGGACTCGATGGAAGGAAACTAACCAAGCATAACTTACTTGAACATATAACTAACATCATAATCCATAATATATTTATAAAAGCATTTCATCAAAACATATGATAGGTATAACTTGTACATATATGGGGATTTCATGGTATCATGCTAGTTAGGCATTTTTCCTTTATCTAGGAATTTAATCATACATATTGTAGGCATGGTACATGTAAACATCAAAGTACAATAATTAAACATCATGGTTCAATTCTAATTTCATCATTCAAGGGTTTAGTCATAGGTTTTCATGAATCTATATCTATAATAATTTAACCCACATAGAATTTATCACCTAACATGGAGTAGAATTCAATTTCTCGGTATCCATATGAACAAGAGCAACCCTACAATTTATCACTCCTATGGGGGCACGTAGTTCTAAGGAAGTAAGGTTGCTTTATACCTCCCACTCAGTGCTAAAGATTTCTCGTGGACTTAGCTCATATCATTTCAAAGACAATCCATAACAAAATAATTTCAATAATATATAAATATACCTCGGGAGCCATCATGCTTCCCATCTATCAAAATCGACCACGTTGTAGATTTCTTTCACACTCGAGTTCAAACCAACTCCATTACGACCAAAAGGTCAAATCATTCAAAATATCTCAAATATTCAACATCAACGTGCTTATAACACACCCTTTCTAAAAAAAATACAATTTTCAATGGGGATTCATGACCCAAATATCAAAATCATGATAAATATCAGTCAAGATTCATGCTTTATATCTCCACACATGTAAATTCATCTTTCAAAATCATAAACATCAAGATTTAATAATCATCATCATAAGATATGGGTTCATGCTTCAAATTCGTAAAAATCAAATAAAAATCATGCCTTTGTAAAGAAAATTACTTTTGGGCACAAGAACGAAAGAGAGTTCTTGTTGAAAACCCTACATACCTTGAATGATGAACTTTAGATCTATACTCATTTTTGAGATGTTAATCGTGCCTTTGAATGATGGTTCTTGGAGTTCTTGAACTAGGAACTTGGAATCTTGAATAAATTTGCAGAATTAATGGTGAAATTTAGAGGTTTTTGAAGTTGGATGTAGGAGCTTAAGGTTTCTTTTTAAGGGAATTTGTTGAAATATAACATATAATGCTTCTAATAGGCTTTAATATAGGGTTTGGACGGATTTTGGGTGATACAAGGAGTTATAATCCTTTAACGTTGGAGCAAAAATATGTCAGGCCTTAGTACTTTTTCCTGCACGTTTTACTGTTCACTACTATTCACGGTTCGATCGGAATGTTCACAACTTGTCGTTCGGGTGTCCATTTTGGATGATCCACATATCGTTGGAAAGATTATTTGATAGTCTACGTAATGGTGGCTCATAATCTAAGATATTCCATACAGAAAAATTTATAATTCATTCTATAAGATAGAACCCAACACGTTTACACACAAAAATTTAACGAAAAATTTCATGGGGTATTACATCATCCCCCCTTGGAATCATTCGTCCTCGAATGATGCTAGACATGCCAAGATTAGATAGGGAATAGAGCATACAGCTGAAACCATTCGTTAGACTCATCACTACATCGTTTCTCACTCTAAATGTAACATAGAATGCATAAATTCAAGAAACTACAGCTGAACACATAATAAATGATAGTTGAACTGCTGCAACTTTTATCAAAAGTGCATGATTTAGGAAAGAATCGTACCTTCGGCTCGATCGGAGTTCGCGGAAAATAGGTGCGGATACTTGGATCGCATATCCGCCTCAGCTTCCCAAGTTTCACCCTCAACATATTTGATTTTGCCACAACACCTTGACTAAGGGAACTTCTTTGTTCCTTAGTCTTCGGACACTGAAATCAAGAATCTCAACAGGAATCTCATCAAAAGAAAGATTTTCTTGTATGTCAGCACTCACAGAGGAATGCACTACCACAACATCGCTTATATCCTTTCTAAGCATGGATACATGGAATATTGGATGAACAGAGGACAACTAGGAAGGCAACTCGACCTCATAAGCTACCTTACCAACACGGCTATGAATTTTGTAAGGACCAACATAACGGGGACTAAGCTTCCCCTTCTTTCCGAATCTCTTCACCCTACTCATGGGTGAAATTTTTAGATACACTAGGTCACCAACTTCAAACTTAAGGTCTCTCCTTCTAATAAGTCTTCAAATAGAGCCATGCCAATACTAGAGTGGAAACTGTTATTGTAATCAAACTCTATCAACGGTAAGTGATCATCCCAGCTTCCCTTAAAGTCAAGTGCACAAGATCTCAAGATATCCTCTAAGGTCTAGATGGTCCACTCAGCTTGGCAATCGATCTGCGGATGAAAAGCATAACTCAAAAGCACTTGGGTACCAAGACCCTTCTGAAAAGCTTTCCAAAATTGCGAAGGGAACTGAGTACCCCTATCCAAAATAATAGACAAGGGAACTCCATGCAGTTTGACTAGCTCTCGGATATACAATCTAGCATAATCCTCAGCAGTATATGAAGTATGAACAGGCAAGAAATAAGCATACTTAGTCAACCTATCAACCTCAACCCAAATGGAATTGTGATGGCATTGGGAAGGAGGTAAAACAATCACGAAGTCCATATTTATCTCTTCCCACTTCCAGGTGGGAATACTAAACTGTTGCATCATATCACCAGGTCTTTGGTGTTCAACCTTAACCTGTTGGCATGTTGCATACTTAACTACAAACGCTGCTATATCTTTCTTCATGTCACTCCACCAATAGATTTCCTGCAAGTCTCGGTACATATTTGTGGCACCAGGATGAATAGAATATCGCGCCCCGTGTGCTTCATCCATAATCCTCTGTCTCAGATCATCATCATTCGGGACCCACAATCTACCCTGCAATCTCAACACACCATCTCCCCCTTGGGTGAAAACCTCTACTTTTTGGTCCTTGACTGACTCCTTTATTCTGACTAAACTAGCATCTATGTATTACTTTTCCTTCACTTCCAAAACCAAGTAGGATTCGGAACTACTCTGAACCCCTATACTACCTTCAGCAGAGCTAAATAACCTAACCCCCAATCTAGACAAACGATGTACATCATGAGTCAACTCTTTTTTACCTTTTACCACATGCGAAACACTACCCATTGACACACTACGTAGGGCATCTGCCATAACATTGGCCTTGCCCGGATGGCACAGGACACTCATATCATATTCTTTTAACAATTATAACCATCGTCTTTGCCTAAGATTCAATTCTCTCTGGGTAACACATTCTGTAGACTCTTATGATCAGTAAAAACATCAACATGGATACCACAAATAGTGTCTCCAGATTTTCAAAGCAAACACAACAGTTGCCAACTCAAGGTCATGGGTGCAGCTGCCAACTCAAGGTCATGGGTGGGGTAATTTTTCTCATGGGGTTTCAACTGTCTAGAAGCTTAAGCTATCACCTTACCCTTCCGCATCAATACACAACCCAATCCAACTCTCGAAGCATCACAGTACATCAC
Source organism: Capsicum baccatum var. pendulum (assembly GCA_030864225.1). NCBI lineage: Eukaryota > Viridiplantae > Streptophyta > Magnoliopsida > Solanales > Solanaceae > Capsicum > Capsicum baccatum. The sequence continues at coordinate 214,433,976 of CM061555.1, forward strand.
AAAACCATCAACACCATCAGGTAAAGTCAAAATAGGGGCTCAAGTGAGTCGAGTCTTCAACTCCTGAAAACTCTTCTCACAAGATTCGGACCACAAGAAATTCACTTTCTTTTGGGTCAATCGAGTCATAGAAGACGCTATAGAGGATAAACCCTCAACAAAACGGCGGTAATAGCCCGCTAAACCCAAGAAACTTTGGATATCAGTCGGAGAAATAGGTCTAGGCCAATTTCTAACAGCTTTGACCTTTTGGGGATCAACTCTAATACCCTCGGAAGAAATGATATGACCCATAAAAGCAACTGACCTTAGCCAAAACTCACACTTACTAAACTTGGCAAACAACTTGTGATCTCTAAGGGTTTGCAAGATAGTTCAGACATGATCAGAATGTTCATCCTCACTATGAGAGTACACCAGTATATCATCGATGAACACTATACAAACATATCTAGATATGGTCTGAACACTCGATTCATGAGGTCCATGAAAGCTGCTGAGGGATTAGTTAACCCAAAAGACATAACAAGAAACTCAAAATGGCCATAATGAGTTATGATCCTTTAAACTGGAGAAAAATTACGTCAGGCCTCAGTACTTTTTCCTGCACGTTTTATTGTTTACTACTATTCATGGTTCGATCGGAATGTTCATAACTCGTCGCTCGAGTGTCCGTTTTGGATGATCCACATATCATTGGAAAGATTATTTGAAACTCTACGCAATGGTGGCTCATAATCTAAGATATTCCGTACAGAAAAATTTATAATTCATTCTAGAAGATAGAACCCAATACTTTTACACATAAAATTTTAACGAAAACTTTCCTGGGCTATTACATCATCCCCCCTTGAAATGACCAAAACGCCCCTAAAAATCAAATAATTCTCGAATATGTCCTTTGTTGGACTGTTTTGATAGTCTGAAGTAGATCAACCATAACATTTTACTACGATATCCAAATTAGATGAAACCAATTTCATTAGAAAGAGGACTCTCATATCTTTCCGTTTATATACAATATCTCACCCAGATCATTGTGTACGAGGAGTTACGATCATTTGAAAATGTAAGACCACGTATTCACATACATGTATTGGCGTATTCAAGTACGGGTATTGGTCTTATTTATATGGAACTAATTTTTTATTTTATTTATACCAGAATTTGCCCGTTGATGGTTCCATACGAAGGTTATTGAATAATCTTTCCAACTATATAAAGATTTCCAAAAACGGATAAGTATCGGATATAATCGAGCAAGTTCGAAACTATAAAACGGTGGCCGGGATATGGTGAATAGTAAATGTACAGGAAAATTTCCTGCACACAAACTACTGAGGCCTGCCAGTTTGTTAGGTCAACTTTGAACGATCATAACTCCATAAATATAATGAACTGGGAGAGATACAACCTATCAAAAGAAATATCATTGAGTATTATTTCCAATTCAATTGGTTTCATCCAAATCTAACATCCGAGTAAGGAGTTATACTCGTTTTACTTTAGCGTCTCAAAATAGATTTTTAGGGTCAACTTCAAATGATCATAACTCCTTGTACAGGATGAACTGGGTGTCCTACTTTATATGAAATGAAATGAAATACCTTTGAATTATCTTTCCAACGATACCAATTTCACCCAAATCCGATATCGGAGCAAAGACTTATGGTCGATCTACTTTAGCTTGTCAAAACAGTCCACCATGGACATATTCGGATTTACTTAAAATTTTAAGGGCAATATGGTCATTTTCCATCACCTCATGAACGAAAATTGGTCATTATATATATATACTTAGCCTCATATCCATTATTCATCATCCATTATTGAATAATAAGAAACCCTAGCCAAATTTCAACTCCAATTATCTTCTGATTCAACCGTAGAAAATCAAATTAATTCTGTAGTTGTGTTCACCGTCTCGAGGGCTTCGAGAAGCACCCCTTATTTGTGTCAACAGAACTTCGGAATCAAAAGGGCCATTTTATGGTAAGGATGTAAATTATGTTGGTGTTATTTATATGGATATGTATATATATGCATGTGAGTATAAGAAGTGTGTTATTTGATTGTTGTTGAAAGATGATTGGAAATGATGTTGGATTATTCTTGTGCATGGTTGGATTATGTTGAATTGTGAAGGGATTTGGTGTGATGATGTGGTATTGAAATGATGACTATATATATATATACACATAAACCTATTGTTCAAGTTGGTTTTTGGAATGCTTTGCAAATATTGGTTGTATGGAATTATGGAAGAGAATTGTAGTGTTGGGTCGCTAATACTAGATGCCAAACATTTCATTATAGATAAGTGATTTGTAAAGGCGGGAAGTTGTGTTGAATTGGTATCCGAATCTACGACGAGGTATGTAAAGCATACTCTAACAATGTTCTTTGGCATGAAAACACCAATGTTCCATCAAGTAAGATTCCAAGGTTCTCCAAAAACATGTATTGTTCTACGTTACCAATGAAGTTGTTTCAATCCTATAAAGTGTCAAAATATTTCATTGATATACCAAAAGGCTCCTATTTCATTGTTTTGATATTGATGATTCTAAAACATATTGTTGATGTACCAATGAGTCTTTATTACATCGTTATTGTATAGAAGGTCTATTACTTGGTTCCTATTGATGTATCATTGTTTCAAAGTATCAAAAATATGGTGGCGACCGAAATAACAATCTCAAAGATTAATTGAACTAAGTGATGGAAGTTCTCTCTTATCGGGTGGTATCCCAGAGGCATAAGCCAAGCATAGGTCGAAATAACAATCTCAAAGATTAATTAAACTAAGTGATGGAAGTTCTCTCTTATCGGGTGGTATCCCAGGGGCATAAGTCTAGCATAAGTCGATCCCTATTTATGTGTTTATGGGTGGTATCCCAGGGGCATAAGCCTAGCATGGGTATATCCCAATTGATATGTACTGGAGGTAGCCTAATGGTCACAGTACAGTACAGTAATGATTACAAAGACGATAAGAACGAAGGTAAAGTGATTGAATAAATACAATGTACAGGTTGTCACAAGTTCTAGTAAGTGTGGTCCACTCCTATTACGATTTATTCACTTATTTCTGATTTCTATTGAGATCCTATATCATATGTGATTATCTACAGCTTTACATACTCAGTACATATTTCGTACTAACATCCCCCACGGGAACCTGCATTTTATGCTCCAGGCATAGGTACCTCAGCTCATACACCGCACAAGTCGGAGCCAAGTCATACAACTATTGTTGGTGAGCTCCAGTTTTCTTTGGAAATTTTTGAGTCGGTTCCTTATGTTTTGTTATTATACAGGAGTCATGTGTGGGCGGGGGTTTGTCCCGACCATAGTTATATCATGTATATCCTAGAGGATTTGTAGACATAAGGAAGGGTAAAGTCATGAAAGTTTATATAGTGATGTTATATTTGTATATGTGGTGGCCCCGACGACCAAGTATTATATATATATATATATATATTTGTGCGTGTTGTGATGATGCAGGTAATTAGACCCTTCTATATGCAACGAAGTGCTGTCCAAATTTTTGGTGACATATAAGTGAAAGTACAGGTATTTGAACGGGTTCTCCCGGGCCTTCTCGGCTTCGGGTGCCAGTCCGGCCTGATGGGATTTTGGGGCGTGACAATAGTGGTATCAGAGAGCGGTTCGTCCTGGTGAGTCTACAAAGCCGTGTCTATGTAGAGTCTTATTTATCGGTGTGTTGTGCACCGCATCTATAAATAGGAGGCTATGGACATTTAGAAATTGTTTTTTTCTTTATGTCTTAGATCGTGCGATAGAGCTATATTGTATATGAAGTCATAGTTGACCACTGAATCAGTTTGTTTCTCTTATTATAGTAATGATGCCGGTTACCAGAAGCAAGAATACTGGTAAGCAAGTAGATGTGGCTGCCGGAGAGGGGACTAGTAAGTCACCCACTATACCAGCTAATCAAAGTGAGGCTCCAGCTGAGCATACATCAGAAACTTCCCCCAGTCCGGAAGAAATAAGGGGGAGGAGAACTATATCCCCAGAGCCACCTATTAATGCTGTTGATCAAGATCTTAGAAATGCAGTGCAACTTTTGACTCGTATAGTTGCTGGGCAAGCTCAAGGGCAAGCCATTCCAACTACAGGTCCTAGTGGTATAGATAGGGAGATAGCCTTCGAACATAGGATTTCTTAAGATGGATCCTCCCACTTTTACTGGATCAGATCTTAACGAGGACCCACAAGACTTTATTGATTAGATCCAAAGGGCCCTAGAGGTGATTCATGTATTGGGAAGAGAGACTGTGGAGTTTTCCGCGTATAGATTCAAAGGTGAGGCTATATATTGGTATGAAGACTGGAAACGGTCAAGGGGCATTGATGCACCCCCAGCTACTTGGAAAGAATTCAAAGAGGCATTTATTGATCATTATATTCCATATGAGACTTGTCAGGCCCATGCGGATCAGTTCTTAAATCTTCAACAGGGTAATACAAGTGTGAGGGAGTATAGTCTTTGATTTATTTCTTTGTCCAGTTATACTCCTAATGTTATAGCTACTATGGATGACAGAGTTCATCAGTATGTGGTTGGATTAGATCCGTATTTGGTTAGGGATTGTACTATTGCTGCACTGAATAAAAACATGGATATAGCTAGGATCCAAGCATTTGCACAGAAAATGGAAGATCAGAGGCAAAGAAGAAGAACACAGGAATTTGAAAGCAGATCTTCTAAGAGGGCCAGATCTACAGGGCAGTTTATGGCACCACAGGGAGGTTTTAGACCTCAATTTTCTGCTAGACCACCGAGGCCATTATTTTCTTATTCTGCAGCTAGTGCTCCACCACAGCATCAGGGGTTCAGAGGAAGTCAATTTTGGCAAAGAAGTGAGGGTCATAGTTCGCGATCAGTGGGTTACCAAGGGCAAGGGAATATGAGCCAATCGAGACCTCCTCAAGAGCCATGCAATAAATGTGGAAGGTATCATTTGGGCGCATGTCGGCTAGGGACCAATGTTTGCTTTTGGTGCGGTATGTCGGGGCATATGATGAGGGAATGCCCACGAAGGGACATAGGGGGTATAGCACGACTTACGAGGTCATTTGTTGCATCATCATCATCGATGCCTTATTCAGGAAGGGGTACACAACCAATGGGTCGTGTTAGAGGTGATAGAGGAGCCACGAGTTCTAGCAGGGCTCAAAATCGTACGTATGCTCTAGCGGATAGACAGAATTTAGAGGCTTCCCCAGATGTGGTTACGGGTACATTTTCTATATTTTCATTCGATTTATATGCCTTAATTGATCCCAGTTCTACATTATCTTATGTCACTCCAGTGGTTGCTAGAAAGTTCGAAAGAATACCCGAACTGTTAGTTAAGCCATTTGAAGTGTCCACACCGGTCGGAGAATCTATTATAGCTAGAAAAGTTTTTGGAAACTGCATACTAACTGTTTGTGGTCGTGATACGATGGCTGATCTTGTGGAGTTATAAATGGTAGATTTTGATTTTATAATGGGTATGGACTGGTTGGCGTCTTGTTATGCCATAATTGATTGCTGTACGAAAAAGGTATATTTCCATTTTCCAAATGAATCAGTCCTTGAATGGAAAGGTGAAATTAGCGTGCCAAGAGGTAGATTTATTTCTTATTTTAAGGCGAGAAGAATGATTTCCAAGGGATATATATATTATTTAGTTAGAGTAAGGGATACAGAAGCGGAGCCACCAACTCTTCACGTTGTTTCGATGGTAAATGAATTTTCTGATGTATTTCCTGAAGATCTTCCAGGTTTGCCTCCTGAATGAGAATTAGAGTTTGGTATTGATATAATACTAGGCACCCAACCAATATCCATTCCTCCGTATAGAATGACCCCAGCAGAATTACGAGAATTGAAAGAGCAATTGAAAGATTTGCTAGAAAAAGGGGTTCATTAGGGCTAGTATTTCCCCTTAGGGAGAACCAGTGTTCTTTGTACGCAAAAAGGATGGCTCGCTGAGGATGTGTATTGATTATCTGCAATTGAATAAGGTGACTATTAAGAATAAATATCCTCTCCCAAGAATTGATGATTTATTTGATCAGTTAAAGGGCGCCAAGTGCTTTTATAAGATTGATTTGAGGTCAGGTTACCACCAAGTGAGGGTCAAAGAAAAAGATATACCCCAAACAGCTTTTCGAACAAGGTATGGTCATTATGAGTTTCTAGTTATGTCATTTGGGCTAACAAATTCACCCGCAGCTTTTATGGATTTGATAAATAGGGTTTTTAAGCCATTCTTGGATGTATTTGTGATTAGAAGAGGACCATGTCAATCACTTACGACAGGCATTGCAGACTCTTTGTGATTGTAAGCTTTATGCAAATTTCTCTAAATGTGAGTTTTGGTTAAAGTCGGTGGCATTTTTGGGTCATATTGTATCTAGTAAAGGGATAAAGGTTGATGCTCAAAAGATAGAAGCTGTGAAGAACTGGCCAAGGCCCACAACGCCTACGGAGATTCGTAGTTTTCTCGGGTTGGCCAGTTATTATAGAAGGTTTGTTAAAGGCTTTTCTTCCATTTCAACACCCTTAACCATACTAACCCATAAAGCATCCAAATTCCTATGGAATGATGCCTGTGAGAAGAGTTTTCAAAATTTAAAGAACAAGTTGATTTCTACGCCTGTGTTGGTACTTCCAGAAGGCACCGAAGGGTATACAGTGTATTGTGATGCTTCTAGAATTGGTTTAGGATGTGTATTGATGCAGCATGGTAAGGTAATAGCATATACTTCTAGATAATTGTGGCCACAAGAGAAAAATTATCCTACACACGATCTTGAGCTGGCAATAGTTATTTTTGCTTTAAAGATATGGAGCCACTACTTATATGGGTTTCATGTTGATATATATACTGATGATAACGCTCAATCTACAGCTCTCGTTTGAGTGTAAAGCGGTCGTTAGCAAATATAGAACCCAACCTGGGTTGGGTATCGATCCCACAGGGAATAGCTTGGTCAACAAGTACGCAAAATTAATAGACTTTTGGTGCAAGTCTCGTAAGACGGGGGGATTGTAATAAGTAACTAAAGTAATGAAATAAAAGCTGAAAATAATAAAGTAAAAAGAGTGTATTTCGTACGTTGTGAAACAATGAGAATTGAGGCGTTGGGGTTATGTCCACCTTCTGAGGTATGCGTCTCTATTGGCTATGAGTGTGTAGAGTCTTGACATGCAATTGCTTATAGAGAATTGTAGTCGATGGTAAATCCAAGCGTCTCTCGACCTGAACAAGGACTATTTCACTTTAACTCTCTCGAGCTTAAAGCGTGTCTAGCGGTACGAATTCTCCAAGAGGTTAGTCCAGTTACGGCACTAGCTTTTTAATAGGAAAGGGTGTCCTACTAGCTTGACATTATCTCTTTTCCAGACAAATAACCTTTCTCTCGAACAAGTTAAATGTTAGACTGGCGTTGGTCTATGCGTCTTCTTTTCTAGACAAATAACCTTTCTCTCGAACAGGTTAGATGTTAGAATGGCGTGTTCTTGTGTTTGAACCGCAAAGGATGTAGATTTAAGATGAAGAGAATAATGATATAAGCAATATACGTGTCTTGAACTCACAAGCTCATAGCAATAGATAGTAACTCATTCGGCTTCCATAACCCCAACTAAGAGGTTTAGTTACCCATGAATGCGAATGATATCACGTTTTGCATGGTGGATGGCGTGAATAGTAGGTGTTTGGCGTGTGGTTTTGGTGATTCCTTAGCAAGTAACGATTCTCTTGTTGTGGAATTTAAGAGTAGAAGAATGAAGAATTAAGAATGTATTGTAGGAAGATGTCTTAAGTGAAGAGTTGAATGAATTGTAAGAATGTGTCTCTAAATCTCTAGCATGATAGGGTATTTATAATACTCCTATCCTACTCCTACTAAGCTAATGAAATAAATAACCAAATCCTAATATACTAATGAAATCCTTGACCCAAATGTACTAGGGTAAGGTTACAAAATTATAATCCAAATAGAATAATGAAACACATAACCTAATTGCACTAGGTTAATGTATTATGGCAAAAATCCAGCTTTGTGTCTGTAAGTCCCCAAAGTCTTCAGAATTGCTGTTTTAGCCCGGGACAGATTTTCCATGCAGCAGATTTAGTCCTTTAGGCGTCCAGCTCCTTTCCACTTCGTTCGTGAGCTTTCTTTTGCGTCAAGTAAGCCATAAATTGCTGTATTTTGCATCATTTATACCTGAAACTTTCCTAATCACATTTGTTAGCTCATTTACAGGAAAAAGGACTAAAAGTGTATGAAATAGATAATTAGTTCTCAAAACTAGGCTAAAATATGGGCAAAATATATTGATATAGGCGCGTAAATTCGCCTATCATCAACACCCCACACTTAGAGCTTTGTTCGTCCTCGAACAACATATCATGTCCTTCTAAGCATCGACTTAAGGTTTTTACAGAAACAACACAAAACATTCTTCAAGACAAGCACAACAATTATCAACGAAGAGTAGCTTTCCGATTATAAGTAGAAACAATTTAACCTCAAGCATAGACTCGTGATGGTGATCAACTCGCATGCAAACGTTAAGGTGCATAGAATCATATACAACTATCCAAGACTCATCAACCATGTGTGTCTCACAATATAGTACCCATAATCACTCACAAGTATAGCATATTTTCAAACATGGGTATCAAAATATCCTTGCACTCACTCTCACAAAGAATTCATATGTAGCAACTAGTGACCATAAGCTTGCCTTTAATGTAGTACTCTACTAAATGTCGGAATGTTAAGATTAGGATCAAGTAGGTCTTTAGATGGTTGTAATGTAGGCTAAGGGACGGGTAGGACTATTTTGGCCAAGAATAGTGACTAGGTTCCTAAGCACTTTAATACATCACTTTGTATCTATGACACTTTTTTTCTTTCAACCTTTCTTTATTTTATTCTTCCACCCTTGTTCTTATCTTTTGTTTTTCAATTTTAAGCACAACTCACTTTTCAGCTTTCTTTTCCTTTTTCTTTTCACAACGTACCTCCTATGATAGCATTTTTTTCTTTTTCATAACACATTCAAGAACCTTTACAATTTAAAGCATCATACTCACCCAATTTCCTCTTATGTTGTCACATGACTTATTCACTTTAAAGCACTTAGGAATTTGGATCAAATTACGGTCTTGAAAAAAAATGGATTAGGCTTACATACAAGGTTGTCAAAGAAATAGGCTAAAGGCTCAAAAGGGTTTAACTAGGATGATTTACATGGGTAGGAAAAACTGAAGGTAAACATGTATAGGTTGCCAAAGAAATGCCTAAATCATATCCTAAACTTACATTCCTTATTTTCGCTTTGCATACATACGAGGCAAGTTCTAGCATCAGCCACATACATAGAATATACTATTACCTCACACACACAAGGCACATGGTCGACTTGATTGGTAGTAATATAGACTCTCGACCCAACAAGTTAAGGAATTGAATCACACACTATCACATAATGAGTCACAACTAGAGTCTAAATGTCTCAATAGTCACAATTGTAGCACATACTCTTGTTCTAATCTCATGCTGCCTATCCAAATAATTTCATGCGTAGCTAGAAAAATTTTCCTCCTAAAAAATAAAAAAAACGTCACACGAAAAAAAATCACAAAAAAATAAAAATTTGGACTCAAAACAAAATAAACAAGCAAACATACAAACATAGCATGCAGATTCTGCCGACACCCCACACTTAGACTAGACACTGCCCTCAGTGGAAAATAAAGTCGAAGAACCTGATTAGTCGGACTCTTCCTCAATGTCGGGGGTCATACCCCCTTCGTCTGAATCATCGTAAGAGTCATCGTCAGAGTTCTCCTCAGCATCAGAATCAGGCAAGCGTCTATCATCATCAGTTGGCACGTCATCATCAAGAGGTTCCTCGAAATATACTCCCACTCCACACATCTCCCGGGCATGTCTGTTCATTGGGTAGTCGTGGTCCAGCTGTTGGAGCTCTTCAGCAGTTGGAATACGTCCACCACTCATCATAGTGAATCGTGTCATGCCATAGAGATGACGGAAGAAACTCTCGTCACGAGCGTGTCTCTCCGCAGTGGTAAGGTTTACTCCATGCGTTGTTTCAACATCTTTGACCTTGGTGAGGTCAACCTTCTTTGGGGTATGTGGGAGTTTGTGGTCAGCTGGTTCCTCTTCTATATCCTCCTTCCGCAACATTGCTGTCAACAAATTGCCGAATGTGAAATGGGACCTGCTGTGGAGTCTGGCTTTTCTCATGGTAGATCGAATGATTGCCCCAAAGTTGATAGGGACATTCGTCATCAACGCATAAACCAAACACACTCTATCTCTCGATATCTTTGTGTATTGCGTCCCAGGAATAAGGCATGAGTTGACAATGCGCATCCAGATTCTTGCTTCCCTATTTAGTGGAGCATAGGGGAATGTGTTGTGACGGCCTGTTTCCTTATGTCTGCCCCATCTTGCCATTGATCTGCTTCCACAAAGCGTGTGTCTTATTGCTCTGTAAGGAGGCCTGCTGTACAGCTCTTTGTATGGTGCAGTGTCGACCGAAGGTAGGCCTAGAAACGAGTTGATCCAATCCGCTGTAAGCTGTAACACTTGGCCCCGAATTTTGACTTCGTTGCCTGTTGTGTTTGGCGACCAGTTGGCATAAAACTCTCTTGTCAAGTCAAGATTGCACTCTCCCATGTCACGGAAGATGAAATACAGCTTCAGAGCCATTATATTAGCCAACATTTGCGGCTCCTTCTTTGCTAAGGTCTCCTTGTTGATTAAGTCGACGTGCACATATTTCTTTTCTTTGTTGCTGCTGTACCATGCCTTGGCGTCTTCCTCAAGAACCCATTTGATTCCGAACATTCTGCGTGGTAGGTGTGCTGAAGATGATTCTCCTTGGTCTTTTCGGCTTCTCTTTTTATCCTTTCGGGTTGTGGTAGCTTTCTCCTTGCCTTGCCTTGCTTTCGGTGCCATTGTACCTGAGACTAAAAATAATGTTAGTTGCATCACAATCGCACTTTATACAATCTAAATTCAAGCACTAGGGGTACCACCCAACACTTAATCTTGTTAGCACAAATCAGTGAAGTGAAAGTGGTCGAGTACTCAGACTTCGTCGACATACGTTTTAGGATTGTATTCCGACAAGAAAATCAGCATTACATCACTTATGATCAGCCACTTGGACGTCTTTCATGGTGCATATAGAGACACTACAACATAGGAGTTACCGCATGGAATTGCTATTCGTACAACAAACACTACCTCCTACGTCGATAGTCACTATAACCTTATCCCGATGGCCGGGATGGTTAATCATGCAAGCATCCAAACAACACTCTCAAGCAATATTCATAGCCACATATGTTCAGCAAGTATCATAACAATGACATTGAAACAAAATTCAAGTCGGAAACAAGTCAAGAATTCCATACGTATATATTCAATCACACGATTTTGCAACAATTATCCACACACATGAACATCACCACCAATTTCTTATGATTTAGCATTTTGTAATAAGCATAGCAACGTAGTACTTACGATAAATAGATGAAGAATAAGAGAGCACTTACTTGCTTGAAGAGTGTGGAGAAGTTTGATGTGGATTGGAAGAACAAAGGAAGAAAAATTTGAGAGGATTTGGAGTGATATGCGGCGCCCTTAGGGTTGTTTCTAATGTGGTTGTGTAAAAAAAACAAGTCCCCTTTATATAGGAAGAGTATGGGTCGGGTTATGACCCATTTACAATCGGATTTGGGGACAAAATCACAGCATATGCGGCGCATATCCCTCGGCATATCACTTACATATGCGGCGCATTGTCCATGGCATAATGGGACATATGCGCCGCATATCCTATGGCATATCTAGACATATGCGGCGCATATCCTATGGCATTTGGTCTCAGTATCTCAAATGCCATAGCATAGGCGGCGCATAGTCAAAAGCACACCTAGGAATAGGCGGCGCATAGTGTATTGCACACTAGATTCCGAGTCCTTAGGCTATAGAATAGGTTGTGCATCGTTCGTGGCCTATTTATACCAAGGCCTAGCCTTCCTCGAAGCCTATTATGACGTGAGAAAGGCTCAATTCATAGCCTTATGCATCACCATTCCTAACTTACCGACTTTACCATACAATGCGACCAAATCGTCAATTGAAATCAATCTCCTCGTTGCATACTTCTTGCACCTATATTTGCTCAAAACACAATAAAAACGATTAGTACGATGGGTTGCCTCCCACCAAGCGCCTTAGTTTTGGTCGTGGCACGACTCTTATTTTTGGATTTTCATTTATCAAAAAGAAAAAAATTAAAACGACGAAACGATAAAACGATAAAACGATAAAACGATGGGTTGCCTCCCATCTAGCGCCTTATTTATTGTCGTGGCTCGACGTAGTAGTCTCGAGTACTTAGACTTCGTCGAGATAAGTGATGGCCATGTCATTTATCGAGTCAAGAGGACCGATATATGGCTTGACACGTTGGCCATTCACTTTGAAGATAACACCCTCATTGTTTTCCAATTCGACTACTCCAGACGAGTAGACTTGGGTGACTTTAAATGGACCAGACCACTTTGATTTTAACTTACCTGGGAAGAGCTTGAATCTGGAGTTAAAGAGTAGTACCATGTCACCTTTTTGGAAGTTTCGTCGAACAATCCGCTGATCATGATACTTCTTCATCCGCTCCTTGTATAAATCTGATCTTTCATATGCATGGAGACGGAATTCATCTAGTTCGTTCAGCTGCTCCAACCTCAGGCTCTTCACATCATCCCAATTCAGATTCAAGTGCTTCAATGCCCACAATGCCTTGTACTCAAGCTCGATGGGTAGATGACAAGCCTTCCCATAAACTAGCTGATAAGGTGACATGCCAATGGGTGTTTTGAATGCAGTCCTGTACGCCCATAGTGCATCATCTAGCTTTCGAGACCAATCCTTCCGATTCGCATTGACCGTCTTGGCAAGGATTTGCTTGATCTCACGATTGGAAACCTCTACTTGTCCACTAGTTTGGGGATGATAAGGCGTAGCTACCTTGTGTTGCTTGACTCCATACTTGGCCAATACAGATTTGAATAGCTTGTTGCAGAAGTGAGATCCTCCATCACTTATGATAGTACGAGGTACCCCAAAGCGAGAGAAGATATTCTTCTTTAAAAATGCTACAACACGCTTTCCTTCGTTATCGGCCAATGCTACAGCTTCAACCCATTTCGACACATAATCCACAGCAACCAAGATGTACTTCATTCCAAACGAATTCACGAATGGTCCCATGAAATCAATACCCCACACATCAAAGAGTTCTACCTCCATAATTTTGGACATGGGCATTTCATGGTGTTTTGAAATAGCACCTTGACGTTGGCATTGGTCACACCTTCTCACATAGTCGTGTGCATCTCTGAATATTGTAGGCCAATAATAACCACTTTGCAAGACTTTCCTTGCTGTTCGATTACCCGCATGATGTCCTCCAACTTGCGAAGTGTGGCATGCGTCCAATATAGTAGGCACTTCTTCATGGGATATACATCGTCGAATGATACCATCCGCGCATCTTCAAAACAAATAAGGCTCATCCCAATAGTAGTGCTGAACGTCATGCATAAACTTCCTCCTCTGGTGGTAAGATAAATTGGAAGGTAACACATTACTCACCACGAAATTTGCAAAGTCGGCATACCATGGTAAGTTCTCCATTGTTGTCGCTAGTATCTCCTCGTCAGGGAATGCATCGTCAATCTGATTTTCTGGTTGCGCCACATACTCATTCTCAAGTCTAGATAGGTGATCAGCCACTTGGTTCTCGCAACCTCTTCTATCTTTGACTTTGAAATCAAACTCTTGCAGCAGCAATACCCATCTAATCAGCCTTGGTTTTGCATCCTTCTTTGTCATTAGATATCTAAGAGCTGCATGGTCTGTATGAACGATCACTTTAGTACCCAATAGATAGGCACGGAACTTCTCAAACGCATACACAACCGCTAAGAGCTCTTGTTCAGTGACAGTGTAGTTCTTTTGGGCTTCATTGAGGACCTTACTCGCATAGTAGCTAGGATGAAATAATTTCTCCTTTCTCTGTCCAAGAACATCGCCAACGGCTACACCACTAGCATCACACATGATTTCAAACGGGAGCGTCCAATCTGGTGCTACCATGATAGGGGCTTCAATGAGTTTTTCTTTAAGGCATTCGAATGCCTTCAAGCAATCATCATTAAAGTCAAACTTCGCATCTTTCTCCAATAGCTTGCACAATGGACTTGAAATTTTGGAGAAGTCTTTGATGAATCTACGATAAAACCCAGCATGGCCAAGAAAACTACGAACTCCTTTCACCGAAATTGGAGGTGGTAGCTTCTCAATTACCTCTATTTTGGCGCGATCAACCTCTATTCCACTTTCGGAGATCTTGTGCCCAAGAACAATTCCTTCTTTTACCATGAAGTGGCACTTCTCCCAATTCAGCACAAGGTTGAACTCTACACATCTTTGTAATGCCATGCTCAAGTTCACCAAACATGCGTCAAAGGACTCACCAACAACTAAAAAGTCGTCCATAAATACCTCCAAAGTGTCTTCTACCATATCAGAGAAAATAGACATCATACAACGTTGAAAGGTGGCTGGTGCGTTACATAACCCGAATGGCATGCGTTTGAAGGCAAAGGTACCATATGGGCATGTAAACGTTGTCTTCTCTTGGTCTTCGGGGGCAATACAAATCTGATTGTAACCTGAATAACCATCAAGAAAGCAAAACCATCCTTTCCCCGCTAATCGATCTAGCATTTGGTCCATAAATGGCATGGGGAAATGATCCTTGAGAGTCCAAGAATTCAGCTTGCGGTAGTCCATACATACTCTCCATCCAGTAACGGGCCTGAGTGGAATAAGCTCATTCTTTGCATTAGCAACCACCGTCATGCCTCCTTTCTTGGGAACACATTGTACTGGGCTTACCCATGTACTATCAGAAATAGGATACACAACTCCTGCGTCTAACCACTTGATAATCTCCTTCTTCACCACCTCTTGCATTGGTGGGTTTAGACGTCTTTGGTGTTCGATGGTGGGTGTGCACTTTTCTTGGAGCTGAATTTTATGAGTGCAAATCCCAGGTGGAATACCAAGGATATCCGCAATGGTCCATCCAATAGCTCTAATATACTTGCGTAAAATTGCAATAAGAGCTGCAACTTGTTGCTCACTTAAATTGGCTGCCACTATGACTGGAAGAGTGTTTCTGCTTCCTAAGAATGCGTACTTCAAATGGCTTGGCAGCTCCTTTAATTCTAATGTGGGTGGTTCTTCAATAGATGGCTTAGCTGGTGGTGTGGGTCGATTCTTGAGATCAAGATCCAGCTTCTTAGGAGTATAGCGATATGCTCCTAATCCTGATAGAGCACAAACATTATCTTCAGAAATTTCAGCATCATCATCATCTTCTTCCATGAGCAAAACCTCCAAAGGATCATCAAGAATTTGCTCTTCAGCAAGTAACTCATCCTCGTCATCAACGACAACATCAGCCACAGAAAATACACTTAGATCTTTGGGTTGCTTCATTGATTTGCAAACATCAAAGCGCACCACTTCATCATTTATTCGGAATGAAAGCTCATTAGCTCTCAAATCTATGAGCACACTTCCCGTAGCAAGGAAAGGGCGTCGCAAGATTATGGGAACCTCTGAATCTGCTTCACAATCCAAAATGACAAAGTCTGCCGGAAATATGAATGAAGATACCTTCACCAAGACATCGCATAGAATACCCACCGGTCGTTTTACCGACCTATCCGCCATGACAAGCCTCATATTAGTTGGTGTAGGATCTCCTAACCCCAACTTCTTGTAGATTGATAATGGCATCAGGTTGATGCTGGCTCCTAAGTCACATAATACTTTAGCAAAGTCCAAAGATCCGACGGTGCAAGGAATAGTGAAAGCTCCGGGGTCGGCCTTCTTCTGAACTATGGATCGGGTAGCGATTGCACTACAATGATGCACATCATCTTTCAGCTCATAGCTTGCTGCCCTCTTCTTAGTCAAAAGATCTTTCATAAACTTCGCATACCCAGGCATTTGTTCAAGTGCCTCTACCAATGGGACATTAATAGTCAGCTGCTTCAACATGGTCATAAATTTGCTGAACTTAGTGTCATCGGCCACCTTCTTCAATCTTTGTGGAAAAGGTGGTGGTGGGTATGGAAGTGTTCTCTCCATGGCTTTCTTCTCCTCTTGCTTCCGTTTATTATTTTTTTCAGGCTGCACGTCACTAGGCAACACGCCCTTGACGTTGGAAGTGGATATTGCGGCGTCTTCCCTAGTGGCGTCACTAGGTGTGGCGTCCATGTCTGCTGTTCCGTCAACTACTTGCTTGCCTTCTGCTGAAGTTTCCAGCACCTTACCACTCCTCGTAGTGATGGCCATGCATGACCCATCATTCCTTGGGTTTTGGACTGTATCGCTCGGTAAGGTGCCAGCCTTTCTTTGATTGAATGCTGCTGAAAGTTGGCTTAATTGCTGCTCTATTTGCTTGATAGAAGTGGAATGAGAATCAACTAATTGCTTCATGGAGGCCAAATCGTCAATCACCTCCTTAACTCCCGCGCTCGTCTCTTTCACTCCTTTCAATAACTTAGCCATCATGTCTTCCATAGAATTAGATGTGGTGGTATCACGTCTACCAGGGGGAACGTACAAACCACTATTTTCATTATTTTTCTTCCAACTACCTTGGTCTTTACCTCCATATTTATCATAATAGTTCCGACCATGGTTTCCTTGGGCATTCCCACGGAAACCCCCCTGATTGTTCAAGTAGTTGGCCTCCTCTTCTGAATCAGATTCGTCTCTTCCTTTTGATGCAATAGCTTTCACTTTTTCAGTCTTCCCTAATAGATGCTTTGTAAGAAGATCCATTTGGGTTTTCATGTGCGCCATATCTTGATCACGTTCTTCTTCTCTTCTTCTTTGGTCTGCAGACATGCCAATAGATAAAGTGGGGCTTGCTACCTCAGAATCCCTGGTATGCCAAGCTCTACTTTGTTTAGTCATACGATCTAGCATGTTGCTTGCTTGACCAAAGGTGAGGTCCATAAAAGAACCTCCAGCTGCGTTGTCCACCACTGGTTTAGTTACTGAATTCAAGGCTCTATATAAGATCTCCATCAAGTGGACATTGGTCATGTGATGGTTTGGGCATCTCGCTAGCTTTGTCTTGAACCTCTCCCATGTCTCGTGAAGAGCTTCAGATGGAAGCTGACGAAAGTTGCTGATTTCATCTCTCAATTGAGCCCTCTTGGATGGCGGAAAGAATCTTTCTAGGAAAGCGTCTCTCAATTGCCTCCAATTTGTAATAGAATCAGGAGTCAGCCCATTCAACCATAATGTTGCCTCCCCAGACAGAGACAATGGAAATAGACGTAATCGAATAACATTCTGACCAACACCAGGATTGTCAAAAGACTTGCATGTAGAAATAAAGTTGATGAGATGCATATTCGGATCATCGCCTGCTAGTCCACCAAATAATCCCTTGAGTTGCAATAACTGAATCATGGTGCTTGTGATGTTGAACTTGGCTCCGGGCGCTAATGGTGGTGGAATTATAGCTCCAGTGGCTCCGGCACCATCAAGATCATCATCATCATTGTCGAAAGCTGGTTGCAAAGGTTGGCGATCATATCTGTACCGAGCTTGTCGACCTCTTCTGTTGGCAGGTGTTATAATTTCAGCATCACGCCTAGGGTTCAGTAACTCGTCATCACCTAAATCTTCATCGTCAGGATTTGTTGCTCGTCCAGGATTATCAATGTTTTGTTGTTGGACTTGAGCAGCGGCAAGAGCAGCTAATCTTGCTTGCTCGTGTTGAGCAGCCATCCTGTCGATTTCAGCTTGTGCTTCCATTCTTCTAATTCGTTGCGGTTCCGGATTGATTGGTAATAACGGTTGACCAGAACTTCTAGTATGGGGCATGCACTAAAAGAAAAACATGCAATAAACAAAAACAAAAACTAAACGTAAAAGTACGAGAATCTTTGACCAAAGGGTCTAGTAATTATCACGAACTTGATTGACACTCGTATTCCCCGGCAACGGCGCCAATTTTTGATAACGCTCAATCTACAGCTCTCGTTTGAGTGTAAAACGGTCGTTAGCAAATATAGAACCCAACCTGGGTTGGGTATCGATCCCACAGAGAATAGCTTGGTCAACAAGTACGCAAAATTAATAGACTTTTGGTGCAAGTCTCGTAAGAAGGGGGGATTGTAATAAGTAACTAAAGTAATGAAATAAAAGCTGAAAATAATAAAGTAAAAAGAGAGTATTTCGTAGGTTGTGAAACAATGAGAATTGAGGCGTTGGGGTTATGTCCACCTTCTGAGGTATACGTCTCTATTGGCTATGAGTGTGTAGATTCTTGACATGCAATTGCTTATAGAGAATTGTAGTCGATGGTAAATCCAAGCGTCTCTCGACCTGAACAAGGACTATTTCACTTTAACTCTCTCGAGCTTAAAGTGTGTCTAGCGGTACGAATTCTCCAAGAGGTTAGTCCAGTTACGGCACTAGCTTTTTAATAGGAAAGGGTGTCCTACTACCTTGACATTATCTCTTTTCCAGACAAATAACCTTTCTCTCGAACAAGTTAAATGTTAGACTGGCGTTGGTCTATGCGTCTTCTTTTCTAGACAAATAACCTTTCTCTCGAACAGGTTAGATGTTAGAATGGCGTGTTCTTGTGTTTGAACCGCAAAGGATGTAGATTTAAGATGAAGAGAATAATGATATAAGCAATATACGTGTCTTGAACTCACAAGCTCATAGCAATAGATAGTAACTCATTCGGCTTCCATAACCCCAACTAAGAGGTTTAGTTACCCATGAATGCGAAGGATATCACGTTTTGCATGGTGGATGGCGTGAATAGTAGGTGTTTGGCGTGTGGTTTTGGTGATTCCTTAGCAAGTAACGATTCTCTTGTTGTGGAATTTAAGAGTAGAAGAATGAAGAATTAAGAATGTATTGTAGGAAGATGTCTTAAGTGAAGAGTTGAATGAATTGTAAGAATGTGTCTCTAAATCTCTAGCATGATAGGGTATTTATAATACTCCTATCCTACTCCTACTAAGCTAATGAAATAAATAACCAAATCCTAATATACTAATGAAATCCTTGACCCAAATGTACTAGGGTAAGGTTACAAAATTATAATCCAAATAGAATAATGAAACACATAACCTAATTGCACTAGGTTAATGTATTATGGCAAAAATCCAGCTTTGTGTCTGTAAGTCCCCAAAGTCTTCAGAATTGCTGTTTTAGCCCGGGACAGATTTTCCATGCAGCAGATTTAGTCCTTTAGGCGTCCAGCTCCTTTCCACTTCGTTCGTGAGCTTTCTTTTGCGTCAAGTAAGCCATAAATTGCTGTATTTTGCATCATTTATACCTGAAACTTTCCTAATCACATTTGTTAGCTCATTTACAGGAAAAAGGACTAAAAGTGTATGAAATAGATAATTAGTTCTCAAAACTAGGCTAAAATATGGGCAAAATATATTGATATAGGCGCGTAAATTCGCCTATCATCAACTGACCATAAGAGTTTGCAATATATTTTTAATCAGAAGGATCTAAATTTAAGGCCGCGGAGATGGCTTGAACTATTAAAGTACTATGATGTTGATATCTTGTACCATCCAGGGAAAGCAAATGTGGTAGCTGATGCATTAAGTCGTAAGGCTATGATGGCGCCTATAGAAAGGCAAAGGATGGTTAAAGATCTTCACCAGTTAGCTAGTTTGGGAGTTCACCTTCTTGAAACTCCGAATAAAGAGCTTATCGTACATAATGTTTTAGAATCTTCATTAGTAGCTGAAGTGAAAGAGAAGCAATATGCAGACCCTATTTTATTACAGCTTAAGGAGAACGTTCAGAGTGGTGCGACCAAGGCATTTGATCTTACGCGATAAGGAGTACTTTAGTTCCAAAACCGATTATGTGTGCCGGATATAGACGGGCTAAGAAAGAAGATTATTACAGAGGCACATTTTTCAAGGTATTCCATTCATCTAGGATCAACCAAAATGTATCAAGATTTGAAAGATATGTATTGATGGAATGACATGAAAAAGAACATTGCAGAATTTGTAGCTGAATGTCCAAATTGTCAAAGAGTTAAAGTTGAGCACCAAAAACCCGGAGGCTATATGCAATGCATAGATCTTCCAATTTGGAAGTGGGACATGATCAACATGGATTTTGTTACAGGTTTGCCTTGTACAACTTGAAAATTTGATTCTATATGGGTGATTGTGGATAGGCTTACTAAATTCGCACATTTCTTACCCGTTAAGACCACTTACACAGTTGAAGAATATTTGAAGTTTTATGTTAAGGAAATAGTCCAATTACATGGAGTGCCAACTTCTATTATATCGAATTGGGGAACTCAATTTACCGCAAATTTTTGGAAGTCTTTCCAACGGAGTTTAGGAACATAAGTGAATCTGAGTACAGCTTTTCACCCTCAGACGGATGGACAAGCAGAGCGCACCATTCAAACACTTGAAGATATGCTACGAGCATGTGTTATAGCTTTTAAAGGCAGTTGGGGCGATCATTTACCTCTTATTGAGTTTTCCTACAATAATAGCTATCATTCAAGTATCAAAATGGCACCATATGAAGCTTTATATGAGAGGAAGTGTAGTTCACCAATAGGATGGTTCGAAGCAGGTGAAACTCTTATGTTCGGACCGGATCTTGTGTATCAAGCCATAGAATAAGTCAAGGTGATTCAGCAACGGTTAAAAACAGCCCAAAGTCGACACAAGTCATATGTGGATAGTGGAAGAAGAGGGCTAGAATTTTCATTAGGCGATTGGGTATTTTTGAAGGTATCACCAATGAAAGGGGTGATGAGATTTGGCAAGAAAGGAAAGTTGAGTCCACGATATATAGGCCCGTATAAGATTATTCGAAGATGTGGGCAAGTTGCTTATGAATTAGAGCTACCCAGGAACTCTCATCAGTGCATCCAGTATTTCATGTATCGATGCTTCGAAAGTGCATCGGAGATCCGTCCCTTATTACTTCTACTGAAGATGTGCAAGTAACAAAAGATCTTACCTATGAGGATATGCCTATTGCTATATTAGATCGTCAAGTTAAGAAGATGAGAAATAAAGAAGTAGAATCGGTGAAAGTACTTTGGAGAAATCAACAAAGGTAAGAGATTACATGGGAAACTGAGGAAGCAATGAAATCTAAGTACCCTCATTTGTTCAAAGATGAAGAGGAAGTTCAAGAAACGGAGTTAGAACATTAACAAGTAAGTTTTTGTTTATATATGCATAGTATTTATGTGATGATGTGAATGTTAATGGTGGAATTGAACTTGTTTTGGTTGAATAACTACGCTAACATTTGAGGACGAATGTCCTAAAGGGGGGAAGGATGTAACACCCCATATTCAAGTACATGTATTGACGTATGCAAGTACGGGTATTGGTCTTATTTATATGGAATTAATTTTTGATTTTATTTATACCAGAATTTGCCCGTCAATGGTTCCATATGAAGGTTATTGAATACGCTTTCCAACGATAAAAAAATTTCCAAAATCGGATAAGTTTCGGATATAATCGAGCGCTTTCGAAACTATAAAACGGTGGCCGGGATATGGTGAATAGTCAATGTGCAGGAAAATTTCCTGCACACAAACTACTGAGGCCTGTCAGTTTTTTGGGTCAACTTTGAATGATCATAACTCCATTAATATAATGAACTGGGAGAGCTACGACCTATCAAAATAAATATCTTTGAGTTTTCTTTCCAATTCAATTGGTTTCATCCAAATCCAACATCTGAGTAAGGAGTTATACTCGTTTTACTTTGGCCTCTCAAAACAGATTTTTAGGGTCAACTTCAAACGATCTTAAGTCCTTGTACAGGATGGACTGGGTGGCCTACTTTATATGAAATGAAATCCCTTTGAATTATCTTTCCAATGATACCAATTTCACCCAAATCCAATATCGGAGCAAAGAGTTATAGTCGATCTACTTTAGCTTGTGAAAATAGTCCACCATGGACAGATTCGGATTTACTTAAAATTTTAAGGTCAATATGGTCATTTTCCATCATCTCATGAACGAAAATTGGTCATTATATACATATAATTAGCCTTATATCCATTATTTATCATCCATTATTGAAGAATAAGAAACCCTAGCCAAATTTCAACTCCAATTATCTTGTGATTCAACCGCAGAAAATCCAAACTGATTCCGTAGTTGTGTTCAGCGTCTCGAGGGCTTCGAGAAGCATCCCTTATTTATGTCAACAAGACTTCAAAATCAAAAGTGCCATTTTATGGTACGGATGTAAATTATGTTGGTGTTATTTATATGGATATGTATATATATGCATGTGAGCATAAGAAGTGTGTTATTTGATTGTTGTTGAAAGATGATTGGAAATGATGTTGGATTATTCTTGTGCATGGTTGGATTATGTTGAATTGTGAAGGGATTTGGTGTGATGATGTGGTATTGAAATGATGACTATATATATATATACATATAAACCTATTGTTCAAGTTGGTTTTTGGAATGCTTTGCAAATATTGGTTGTATGGAATTATGGAAGAGAATTGTAGTGTTGTGTCGCTAATACTAGATGCCAAACATTTCATTATAGATAAGTGATTTGTAAAGGTGGGAAGTTGTGTTGAATTGGTATCCGAATCTACGACGAGGTATGTAAAGCATACTCTAACAATGTTCTTTGGCATGAAAACACCAATGTTCCATCAAGTAAGATTCCGAGGTTATCCAAAAACATGTATTGTTCTACGTTACCAACGAAGTTGTTTCCATCCTATAAAGTGTCAAAATGTTTCATTTATATACCAAAAGGCTCCTATTTCATTGTTGTGATATTGATGATTCTGAAACACATTGTTGATGTACCAATGAGTCTTTATTACATCGTTATTGTATAGAAGGTCTATTACTTGGTTCCTATTGATGTATCATTGTTTCAAAGTATCAAAAATGTGGTGGCGACCGAAATAACAATCTCAAAGATTAATTGAACTAAGTGATGGAAATTCTCTCTTATCGGGTGGTATCCCAGGGGCATAAGCCTAGAATGGGTCGATCCCTATTTATATGTTTATGGGTGGTATCCCAGGGGCATAAGCCTAGCATGGGTCAATCCAGTAGATATGTACTGGAGGCAGCCTAATGGTCACAGTACAGTACAGTAATTATTACAAAGACGATAAGAACGAAGGTAAAGTGATTGAATAAATACAATGTATAGGTTGTCACAAGTTCTAGTAAGTGCGGTCCACTCCTATTACGATTTATTCACTTGTTTCTGATTTCTATTGAGCTCCTATATCATATGTGATTATCTCCAACTTTACATACTTAGTACATATTTCGTACTGACGTCCCACACGGGGACCTGCATTTCATGTTGCAGGCACAGGTACCTCAGCTCATACACCGCACAAGTAGGAGCCAGGTCATACAGCTATTGTTGGTGAGCTCCAGTTTGCTTCGGAGCTTTCCGAGTCGGTTCCTTATGTTTTGTTATTGTATAGGAGTCATGTGTGGGAGGGGGTTTGTCCCGACCCTAGTTATGTCATGTATTTCCTAGAGGCTTTGTAGACATAAGGAAGGGTAAAGTCATGGAAGTTTATATAGTGATGTTATATTTGTATATGTGGTGGCCCCGACGGCCAAGTATTATATATATATATATATATATTTGTGCGTGTTGTGCTGATACAGGTAATTAGACCCTTCTATATGCAACGAAGTGCTGTCCAAATTTTTGGTGACATATAAGTGAAAGTACAGGTATTTGAACAGGTTCTCCCGGGCCTTCTCGGCTTTGGGTGCCAGTCCGGCCCGATGGGATTTTGGGGCGTGACAGAAATTGACCTAAAAATTCACTTTTGATAGGCTGAAGTAGATGGATCATAACTTATTTCTTCGATAGACAAATTGGATGAAACCAATTTAGTTGGAAAGAGGAATCCCAGAGTGTTCTGTTGATATATAGTAGATAACCTAGATCATAATGTACAAGGAGTTATGATCATTTAAAGGTGAACCAAAAATATGCCAGGCCTCAGTACTTTTTCCTGCATGTTTTACTGTTCACTACTATTCACAGTTCGATTGGAATGTTCATAACTCGTCGCTCGGGCGTCCGTTTTGGATGATCCACATATCATTGGACAGAGTATTCGATACTCTACGCAATGGTAGGTCATAATCTAAGACATTCCGCATGGAAAAATTTATAATTCATTCTAAAAGATAGAACCCAACACGTTTACACACAAAATTTCAACGAAAAATTTCCTGGGGTATCACATCATCCCCCCCTTGGAAAAATTTGTCCTCAAATGACGCTAGATATGCCAAGATTAGATAGGGAATAGAGCATATATCTTAAACTATTCTTTAGACTCATCACCACATCGTTTCTTACTCTGAATGCTATATAGAATGCATAAATTCAAGAAACTACAGGTGAACACATAATAAATGACAGCTGAACTGCTGCAAATTTTATCAAAAGTGCATGATTTATAAAAGAACGGTACCTTCAGCTTGATCGGAGTTCGCAGAAAATAGGTGCGGTTACTTGGATCGCATATCTGCCTCAGCTTCCTAAGTTGCACCCTCAACAGATTTGGTTTTTCCACAACACCTTGACCAAGGGAACTTCTTTGTTCCTTAATCTTCGGACACTAAAATCAAGAATCTCAACAGGAATCTCATCAAAAGAAAGATTTTCTTGTATGTCAGCACTCACAGAGGAGTTATGATCCTTTAACGTTGAAGCAAAAATATGTCAGGCCTTAGTACTTTTTCCTGCACGTTTTACTATTCACTACTATTCATGGTTCGATCGGAATGTTCACAACTTGTCGTTCGGGTGTCCATTTTGGATGATCCACATATCGTTGGAAAGATTATTTGATAGTCTACGTAATGGTGGCTCATAATCTAAGATATTCCATACAGAAAAATTTATAATTCATTCTATAAGATAGAACCCAACACGTTTACGCACAAAATTTTAACGAAAAATTTCATGGGGTATTACATCATCCCCCCTTGGAATCATTCGTCCTCGAATGATGCTAGACATGCCAAGATTAGATAGGGAATAGAGCATACAGCTGAAACCATTCGTTAGACTCATCACTACATCGTTTCTCACTCTAAATGTAACATAGAATGCATAAATTCAAGAAACTACAGCTGAACACATAATAAATGATAGCTGAACTGCTGCAACTTTTATCAAAAGTGCATGATTTAGGAAAGAATGGTACCTTCGGCTTGATTGGAGTTCGCGGAAAATAGGTGCGGATACTTGGATCGCATATCCGCCTCAGCTTCCCAAGTTTCACCCTCAACATATTTGATTTTGCCACAACACCTTGACTAAGGGAACTTCTTTGTTCCTTAGTCTTCGGACACTGAAATCAAGAATCTCAACAGAAATCTCATCAAAAGAAAGATTTTCTTGTATGTCAGCACTCACAGAGGAATCCACTACCACAGCATCGCTAATACACATTCTAAGAATGGAGACATGGAATATTGGATGAAGAGAGGACAACTTGGAAGGCAACTCGACCTCATAAGCTACCTTACCAACACAGCTAAGAATTATGTAAGGACCAACATAACGGGGACTAAGCTTCCCTTCTTTCCGAATCTCTTCACCCTACTCATGGGTGAAATTTTTAGATACACTAGGTCACCAACTTCAAACTCAAGGTTTCTCCTTCTAACATCCGCATATGACTTCTAACGAGTCTGCGCAGTTTTCAACCTTTCCCTAATCAACTTAACTTTTTCCATAGCCTTGAATACCAAATCAGGACAACTCACAGCCGCTTCACCCACCTCGAACCAACCTATAGGTGATCTACGCTTCCTCCCATAGAAGGCTTCAAATGGAGCCATGCCAATACTAGAGTGGAAAGTGTTATTGTAAGCAAACTCTATCAACGGTAAGTGAACATCCCAACTTCCCTTAAATTCAAGTGCATAAGCTATCAACATATCCTCTAAGGTCTGGATGGTCCTCTCAGCCTGACCAATGGTCTGCGGATAAAAAGCATAACGCAAAAGCACTTGGGTACCAAGACCCTTCTGAAAAGCTTTCCAAAATTGCGAAGTGAATTAAGTACCCCTATCCAAAATGATAGACAAAGGAACTCCATGCAGTCTGACTAGCTCTTGGATATACAATCTAGCGTAATCCTCAGCAGTATATGAAGTATGAACAGGCAATAAATGAGCAGACTTAGTCAACCTATCAACCACAACCTAAATGGAATCATGATGGCGTGGGGAAGGAGGTAAAACAATCACGAAGTCCATATTTATCTCTTCCCACTTCCAGGTGGGAATAGTAAACTCTTGCATACTACACCAGGTCTTTGGTGTTCATCCTTAACCTTTTGGCATTTTGCACACTTAGCTACAAAAGTTGTTATAGCTTTCTTCATGCCACTCCACCAATAGATTTCCCGCAAGTCTCGGTATATCTTAGTGGCACCATAATGAATAGAATATCGTGCCCCGTGCGCTTCAGCCATAATCCTCTATCTTAAATCATGAACATTCAGGAAACACAATCTACCCTGCAATCTCAACACACCATCTCCCCTTTGGGAGAAAACCTCTACTTTTTGGTCCTTGACTAACTCCTTCAGTCTGACCAAACTAGCATCTAAGTATTGCTTTTCCTTCACTTCCAAAACCAAGGAGGATTCAGAACTACTCTGAACCCCTATACTACCTTCAGCAAAGTCTAAAAAACTAACCCCCAACCTAGACAAACAATGTACATCATGAGCCAACTCTTTCTTACCTTCTACCACATGTGAAACACTACCTATGGACACTCTACTTAGGGCATCCGCCACAACATTGGCGTTGCCTGGATGGTACAACATACTCATATATAGTCCTTTAACAATTCTAACCATTGTCTCTGCCTAAGATTCAATTTTCTCTGGGTAAACACATACTGCAAACTCTTATTATCAGTGAAAACATCTACATGGACACCGTACAAATAGTGTCTCCCGATTTTCAAAGCAAACACAATAGCAGCTACCTCAAGGTCACGGGTGGGGTAATTTTTCTCATTGGGTTTCAACTGTCTAGAGGCATAAGCTATCACCTTACCCTTCTGCATCAATACGCAACCCAACCCAACTCTCGAAGCATCATAGTACACAACAAAACTATCCACACCATCAGGTAAAGTCAAAATAGGGGCTGAAGTAAGTTGAGTCTTCAACTCCTGAAAAGTCTTCTCACAAGATTTGGTCCACAAGAACTCTAATTTATTTTGGGTCAATCGAGTCATAGGAGACGCTATAGAGGATAAACCCTCAACAAAACGGTGGTAATAGCCAGCTAAATCCAAGTAACTTTGGATATCAGTCGAAGAAATAGGTCTAGCCCAATTTCTAACATCTTCGATCTTTTGGGGATCAACTCTAATACCCTCAGAAGAAATGATATGACCCAGAAAAGCAACTGACCTTAGCCAAAACTCACACTTACTAAACTTGGCAAACAACGTGTAATCTCTAAGGGTTTGCAAGACAGTGCAGAGATGATCAGAATGTTCATCCTCACTACAAGAGTACACCAGTATATCATCGATGAACACTATGACAAATATTTCCAGATATGGTCTGAATACTCGATTCATGAGGTCCATGAAAGCTGCTGGGGCATCAGTTAACCCAAAAGACATAACAAGAAACTTAAAATGGCCATAACAAGTTTGGAAAGCAGTTTTTGGGATGTCATACTCCCTAACTTTGAGTTTATGATAGCCTAAACGAAGGTTTATCTTTGAGAAATAACTTGCACCTTGCAATTGCTCAAACAAATCATCTATTCTCAGAAGGGGGTACTTATTTTTTACGGTGATTTTATTTAGTTGGCAGTACTTAATGCAGATACGCAAAGATCCATCTTTCTTTCTCACAAACAACACATGAGCATCGTAAGTAGAAACACTGGGCCTTATGAAACCCTTATCTAGTAGATCTTTGAGTTGCTCTTTCAACTCCTTAAGTTCTGCATGGGCCATACGGTAAGGAAGAATAGAAATAGGCTGAGTATCGAGAAGAATATCAATCCCAAACTCTATATCTCTATCAGGAGGTATCCCTAGAAGATCATCTAGAAAGACATCAGAAAATTTATTGACGACATTAACAAACTGGAGAGTTAGCGTCTCAGACTTAGTGTCTTTGACTCTAACCAAATGATAAATACACCCCTTGGAAATAACCTTTCTAGCTTTGAGGTAAGAGATAAAATGACTCTTGGGTGACACAGAATTCCCAGACCACTCAAACACGGATGCACCCGAAAATTAAAACTTGACCACTCTGGTCCAACAATCAATAGAGGCATAAGAAGAATACAACAAGTCCATACCCAGAATCACATCAAAATTTACCATGTCTAACTCAATCAGACCAGCCAATACGACTCTAAGAAGAACGGTAACAGGACACTTTTTATACATTTTCTCGGCAATAATCGAATTAGCCACTGGGGTAGATACTAGGATAGGATCAGGAATAATCTCAGGACTCATTTAAAAATTCACAGCAATCAAAGGTGTAACATATGAGAAACTGGATCCAGGATCCAACAAAGCATACACATCAAACTAAAATATACGAAGCATACCAGTAACAACATTGAGAGAGTCCTCCTGCTCCTGGAGGGATGGAAAAGCATACAATCTTTTATGGCGCTGCCCGCCAGCATTGCTAGAAGAGGCACCCTAAGTTGGGACTGGGCGAGTCGCTGAAACTGGAGCAGTAACAGTCTGAGTCTGGGTCTGAGGACGATAGTCACGATGCCCTTGTCCATCCTATCGAAAATCTCTAACTCTGTCACCCATGTCACCACACCGGAAACAACCTCTTTTTCTCATCCCAACAACTCACCCGAATGGGCCCTACCATATTTAGAACACAGGGGATGATTTGGCTTACTACCAGCACTGTACTGGGACTTGGATGCATATGACCTGCTACCTTGCTCCATCCTACCTCTAGGCACGGGAACACTAACAGATGATGGTGCTGGCATAGACGAAAGATCCTGATACTGAGGGCGACTCCCTCCCTACGATCTAGTCTGACCCTATCCGTGCTGCTTGGACCTAGCTCTCTTAATCCATATTATTCTATCTCTCTCCTTAATCTTGTCTGCCTCAATCTATTGGGCATGAGTCATCAGCCTAGAAAGATTCATCTCACAATTCAGCATAGTAGACCTAAACTCCTTAACTACATAACTAGACACTCCAGTCATAAACTTACTCATACTAGCCCGATTATCATCCACTAAGTTAGGAGCATACTTGACAAACTGATTGAACTTTAGACAGTACTCCCTAACAGTCATAGAGCCCTATCGCAGGTTTATAAACTCTTCCACCTTCGCCTCCCTCATCTCCAAAGGGAAAAACTTATCTAGGAATGCATCCTGGAACTCTTGCCAAGTGGTAGGGATAGCTCTCTCACCTCTACCTTTCCTCTAAGCAACAACCCATTCATAAGAAACGTCTTTTAACCTATAGCAGCCGACTTTACACTATGTTCCTCGGATACATGCATTACCTGAGTAATCTTCCACACCTCCTCTAAAAATAATCGTGGATCCTTATCAGACTTGGACCCATAGAATATCGGTGGATTCATCTGCATGAAGTCACGGATCCATGCAGCAGCTAAATCACCTCTCTGCTGCTGCGGAGCTGGGATGAGTTGGCCTGAACATTTGTAGTAACAGCTTGGGCCAGCGCCTGAACGGCTGCCCAAAATTCAGCATGAGACATGTTTTCATTCAATGGGTTAGCGGGTTAAGGTTGCTAACCATTATTATTTCTTCTCGCTCAACGTCGAGGCATATTTCTAAAACAGAAGAGCACGAATCAATATCAGAGTGAGACACTTTAAGAACGATAGACTTCTAAAAGAAAGAATCATACTTTTTCCTAAAACGTCTTGAAGCCTCTTACTCACAGATGTGGCGTGCTACACACCGATGATCAAGACTCTACTTAACGCGGCCTGTCAGACTCCCTAGGACACCTTAAAACCTTAGGCTTTGATACCAAGTTTGTAACGCCCCAAAAAATTGGTCTCGGAGCGTCACACGGTACTTGAGGCTATGAGTATCCCCAAGATAACCCTTTGAGCCATTTTCATTCAGTTCAACACTAATAAACGGGGTTTCCATAAATAACCTTCAAATATCAACAGAGTAATCATCATCCAAGAATAAAAGAATTTCAGAAAGATAACACAATACGACTTATTAGTCAACTCCCAACATCTATACTAGTCTAACAAACCTCTAAGAAAATCAATAAAACCATCGAGCTATTGATACATGCCCCAACTGACTCATACTCAGCTATTAAATGTAAACAATTCCGTGAAACCAATATCAGACATCACGTACTCAAAACATGAGGACTCAGCACAATAGGGGTTGTAGAACAGTGTGTCTTAAGAATCAGTATCAAACCTGGAACTGAGCACCTGAACCTATATTCCGAGAAAATGTAGCCCATATCCGAAGATGTGGGTCAGTACCATGGAAAAGAACTGAGTATATGGGGCGTGTATGCAGTTGTATAAACATCATCATCATAAATATTTATAAGAAATATATAGCATGTATGAAAGACTCACATAGCCCAAAGAAAATCATCATAGTCATGAGAGGATGAAATAAGTACAATAACACATGTGAGTCATCATATAATTTGTCAATCACTTTCAGTTCATCAAGAATATCAATTCTAATAATGTAAATATCCTTTAAATCTTTTGAAAGAATAACTTTCACAATACCACTTTCAAATCACTTCACCATTCACCATAGACACAAGGAAACACACACATTGGGAGATCCTATAACCGACATAAACCATGTGAGCTACATAGAGTCCAACGTACGACCTAGATTGGGGAGATCCGTCCTATATTTTCCATCAGAGTAGGACTATCGATATCAAATCCACACAAACTAGTGATCACTATATAAATTAGCCTCAGGCTCACTCCTACGGGGGCACATAGTTCTAGGGAAGTAAGGTCGCTTTATACCTCCCACTCGGTGCTGAATATTTCTCTCAGACTTAGCTCAGATCTTTCAAAGACAATCCACAACAAAACAATTTCAGTAATATATAAATATAGCTCGGGATCCATCATGCTTCCCATATATCAAAATCAACCACATTGTGGATTTCTTTCACACTCGAGTTCAAAACAACTCCATTAAGACCAAAAGGTGACATAATTCAAAATATCTCAAATATTCAACATCAACGTGCTTATAACACACACTTTCTCAAAAAAAACACAATTTTTAATGGGGATTCACGACCCAAATATCAAAATCATGATAAATATCGTTCAAGATTCATACTTTATATCTCCACACATATAAATTTATCTTTCAAAATCATAAACATTAATATTTCATAATAATCATCATAAGATATATGTTCATGCTTCAAATTCGTAAAAATCAAATAAAAATCATGCCTTTGTAAAGAAAATTACTTTTGGGCACAAAAACGAAAGAGAATTCTTGTTGAAAAATCCCACTTACCTTGAATGATGAACTTTAGATCGATACTAATTTTTGAGATGTTAATCGTTCCTTTGAATGATGGTTCTTGGATTTCTTAAACTAGGAACTTGGAATCTTGAATAAATTTGCAGAATTAATGGTGAACTTTGGAGGTTCTTGAAGTTGGATGTAGGAGCTTAGGGTTTTCTTTTTGAGGGAATTTGATGAAATATAACATATAATGCTTCTAATACGCTTTAATATATGGTTTGGACGGATTTTGGTAAGGGGGAATGACCAAAACGCCCCTAAAAATCAAATATTTCTCGAATCTGTCCTTTGGTAGACTATTTTGATAGTCTGAAGTAGATCAACCATAACGTTTTACTCCAACATCAAAATTGGATAAAACCAATTTCATTGGAAAGAGGACTCTCATATCTTTCCGTTGATATATAGTATCTTACCCATATCATTGTGTACGAAGAGTTATGATCATTTGAAGTTGACCTAAAAAATTTCTTTTGGTAGGATGAAGTAGATCAACCATAACGTTTTGCTCTGATAGACAAATTGAATGAAGCCAATTTCACTGGAAAGAGGACTTGTAGAGCTTTCCGTTGATATATAGTGGATCACCCAAATAATTATGTACAAGGAGTTATGATCATTTTAAGATGGATGAAAAATACGTCAGGCCTCAGTACTTTTTTCTTCGTGTTTTACTGTTCACTACTATTCATAGTTCGATCAGAATGTTCATAACTTGTCGCTTGGGTGTCCATTTTGGATGATCCACATATCGTTGGAAATCTTATTCGATACTCTATGTATTGGTGGGTGATAATCTATGACATTCCGCATGGAAAAAATTATAATTCATTCTAGAAAATAGAAACCAACACATTTACGCACAAAATTTCAGTGAAAAATTTCCTAGGGTATTACAGTTTGGCAGAGATCAACAAGTGGAAACGTAATGCAAGGATTGTGGAACAAACTAAAGAAACTAAAAGTGGAGTTGCAAGAATTGAATACCTTCATGGCCTCATATGCATAGAAGCTCAAGAAGGCTAGGTAACAACTAGAGACTGTACAAACTCAAATTAATAATCAATTATTCAAGCCAACTTTAATTGAGCAAGGGGAGGAAATATTAAGAGAAATCTAAAAATGGAGTCTCATTGAGGAGAAGGTACTAAGACAGAAATCAAAAGTGTGTTTGATTGATAGTAAGGATGCTAACGCTAAGTACTTTCATGATCAAGTGATCATCAGAACAACTTACAATTCTATCATATCTATATATACTAAGAATGGAGTAAAGTTGACTAACCCTAAGAAAGTAGAAATGGAATTTGTGTCATTCTTTACATTGTTCAAGGGGGATAGTGTTGAGGAATTGCCTTATCTAAATGCATTAGTGATCAAAAGCAGGTCCATGTCCTGACAGGAACCAATAATTGATGTTTATACAAAAAGTTAGTCTAGAGGATACTTATCATACAGTCAAAGGCATGCAACTAGACAAAAGTCCTAGAATAGATGGTTACCCTATTGAGTTTTTCAATAGCAACTAGGAAGAGGTGAAGGCGAGTGTGTATGCAGCTGTACAATAGTTCTTTTCTGAGGGTAAGATAATGAAAGCCTAGAACTGCACTTCCATAACTTTATTCCAAAAAAATTTTCACCAATTAAGGTGAAGGATTATAGACCCATTGTTTGTTTTTCCACTCTATACAAACTGGTTGCCAAAATTCTCACCAACAAGATGCACAAGGTAATAAATGGGAAGGGACGAACCGGTTCATACCTACTCCGTAGGTGTCGGGGAGGGGGGGACCACTCCGGGCTTGACCTATGCGTCCTCACACCAGCTTTGCTGGAGGGACGTTTCGAACCCCTGACCCTGGCACACCACGGTAAGCAAACTTACCGCTGAGCCAAGGCCATCCCTCCACAAGGTAATAAATGGATTGATAGAAATGTCCCAATCATCTTTTGTGAAGAGAGGATCATCTCTGATAATATACTGCTGAGTCATGAGTAATTTAAAAGCTACACAAGAAAATGGATATCACCTAGGTGTACTAAAAGTGGATATGAGGAAAGTATATGATACACTAGAGTGGCAGTTTTTAAGAGATATGCTAACAGAACTAAGGTTTCCTCACAAGTTCATTAACTGGATAATGGAATATGTGACAACAATCACTTATTCATTAATGCTAAATGGTGGACAAACACAACCATTTCAAGCTAAGAGACGACTGAGGCAAGGAGACCCCATGTCTCCCTATCTCTTTGTTATAATAATGGAAAACTTGCATAGGGAATTGACACAGTTGGTGCTCAGTAACCAATTTTACTTCCATCCTAGATGAAAGATATTTGGAGTGAAACATATGCATTTTTATAATGACCTATATATGTTTTGTAAGACCTATTTAACCTCTATCACCTTGATACAAGATACCTTTTGAAAATTCTCTAAAGCATTTGGGCTGAGAGCTAATCAGGAGAAGAGCTCAATCTATATAATAGGTACTACTAGTAGCTTGAAAATATATATTATACAAAGATTGGGTTATGTGGACAGACAACTCCCATTCAAGTACTTGGGGGTTCCTCTTTCCACCAAAGAGCTGAAAGTACCCCAATGCCAACCACTAGTTGAGAAGTTTACAACCCAGATAAACTACTGGTCATATAAGTTACTATCATACTCTGGAAGCATTCAGCTCGTCAAGTTTGTATTTTTTCGAATGCAAAGTTATTGGAGATAAATATTTGTACTACCACAAAAAGTGATCAAGATGCTGGAAGCAATTGTAGAACCTTTCTCTGGATAGGTAAAGGTGATATATCAAGGAAGGAAATAGTTGCATGGGAAAGAATATGTTGTCCAGGTTTAACAGGTGGACTGAATGTAATTGATATCAAAAGATGGAACAAAGCAACCATTCTGAAGCACCTGTGGGCTATATCTATGAAGAAAGACACATTATAAATTAAGTGCACTATTACTATATCAAGAATAATGAATTGGAAATAGTAAAGAGTACTAAAACTACAGCTTGGGCGGTGAAAAAAATTATAGATAATAGACAGGTGGTGATTTTACAACAACAATACCAAGGCTCAATTCAGTATTTCCTGGAAAAGATGGTGCAAAGTAACAAGCTCAAGATTAAACAAGCATACCAAACCATGATGTCTCAACTACCTAAGGTTCCATGGAAGAATATAACCTTACAAAATCAAGTGCACCCAAGGTTTAAGTTCATCTTATGGATGGCAGTACAGCAAAGGTTGGTAAATGTAGTGAGGCTTCAAAAGATAGAAATCCAAGTACCAATGAATTGCATCTTTTGTGATAAAGATATAGAGTCTTCTGACCACCTGTTCTTCAGTTGCACTTATATCAACCAGGTGTGGAGAGAAATGTTAAATTGACTACAAATCAGAAGAACCAGTAGAACATGGCAGTAGAAAATAAAATGGATGTGCACAGCAGCAAAGAAGAAATGAGCTTATGTTGAGGCCATTTGTGGCATATTTGCAATGTTTAACTATAGTGTATAGCTTGATAGGAATACATTGAGATTCAATAATGGACAAGCAATGGATAATCACATATTTTATGGCATAGTAATGCACTTACATATTCAAGAAAGACATAGAGCATTCTGGAGGAATTTATTGAGCAAGATAAATTACTTTCCTTAGGAGTAGAATGCTAAAACTGATGTATGTATTCTTTGCAGTGCTATAAGTATTTGATATCTAGATTGATGTATAGTGTTAGATTAAGGAGATAGATGGTGAGTTTCTATCTGTCTTTAGAAATATAGCTTTTTGGTTATTAACAATACATGATCTTTGAACCCAAAACAGAGAAAGAAAAAAAGAAAACAAACCTTAAAGTGAAGTACTAGAAGAAAAAGAGAGGAAAAGTCTTGTAGATTTATATTGGGGCGCAACTTTCAGTACAAGAAAAGGGTAAGCAGCTCGGATAGGGCTCAAAATAAAAGAATAATGAGGATTTAGGGTGTTGATTTCTTATATATTGGAAAACCAGGTTGGTTGACCCAATTTTAATTTGGGGTTTAATTGGGAATTTAGTGGGTTTACAGCACGGACGAAAAGTAATTTGAAAGTTTTGCATCACGTAAATGGATGCAGAGCTTAGGCAGTAAGGGTATGTGAGGCGGGGCATGTTATTTAACATAAAAACGCGTAATGTAAGCTTTTCACTGCAATGTCCATCTCAGACTAGATGCTTCACATTGTAGTGTCCATCACGGACTGAGGGCATTGCGTCATAATGTCCATCGTAGAATGAGGGATTCGCAGCACGGTGATGTGTACAATTTTGTACCTGTCATTATTCATTTTGCATAGTGAAGCGTGGATAAAAATCAAAGGCATAGATTTTCAGTACAATTTTTTTTTGGGGTAAAAATTTCACAGCATAAACTTATCTGTAAAGATCCATTAATTCCAAAGACCTACCACATTTGATTAAACCTAATTTTAAGCCTAATTTGTACCCATCACACTTTCATATCACTTCACATCTACAATTAATCAAAAACAAGTAAAAATTATTAGAAGGATGGGTTGCCTCCCACCAAGTGTCTTAGTTTTGGTCATGGCTCGACTCTTATTTTGGTATTTTAGTTTTTCTGATTTCTATTTTTTTATGTTATTATACCATACTACAACCATAGGTTGCCTCCCATGATGTGCCCGATTTAACGTTGCGCAATGATTCGATTATCTTGACTACTCAGACTTTGTCAAGATATGTTGTTCATACAATTTTTACCTCATCCATTGGAACAATGTAATTCTTGGTCCTTTGTTCATTCACCATGAATATACTTCCATCTTTTTTCTCAAGTTAGACCACACCTAATTGAAAGACTTTGGTTATTTTGAGTGGTCCCGAACACTTCAATTTCAACTTTCTAGGAAAAAGCTCAAATTGTGAGTTAAAGAGCAGAACCCAACACCCACTTGAAAGAATATTTTCAATTCATTGATCATGGTAACACTTCATCATTTCCTCATAAAGATCATCCCTTTCATTGGCTTGGATTTAAAACTCATCCATATTATTCAGATGCTCTAGCCTCATATCAACCGGTTCTTTCCAAATTAAGTTTAACTTCTTGAGTGCCCACAACGCTTTATGTTCTAACTCCACTGGTAGATGACATACTTTGCCAAAGACTAGTTGGTAAGGAGAATTCTAATGGGCATCTTTAAAGTCATTTTATGCACCCACAAAGCATCATCAAGTTTTCTCGATCAATCACTTCTATTTGCATTAATAGTCTTGGCCAGAAGATTCTTGATCTCTATATTTTACAAGTCTACTTGCCCACTAGTTTGTGGGTGATAATGTGTAGATATCATGTGCTATTTTACTCCATATTTTGACAAAGCACCCCAAAAATTTTTGTTACAAAAATGAGAACCTCCATTACTTGTTAAGGTGAGAGGCACGCCAAAATGAGTTAAAATATTCTTTCTCAAAAATTCTACCATGCTCTTGCCTTCATTATCTGCTAAAGATATAGCTTCTACCCACTTGGGCACATAGTCTAAATCTATCAAAATATATTATAGACCATAAGGACTTACATAGGTCCCCATGGAATATATGACTTATACACCAAACAACTCGGCTTTCAATATCTTAGTCATCGATATCTCATGATGCCTAGATATAGATTCCTGCCGCTGACATTTATCACTAGCCGACACAAATTCATAAGCATCTTTATAAATTGAGGGCCAATATTAATCACTCTGAAAGACCTTTTTGGTGATCCAATCACTTGCACGATGTCCCCTAACTAGGGAAGAATGACAAGACTCCAAAATATTTTAAATCTACAGTTTTATTATGCATATTGTAGGGCTACAGAGTGTGGAAGCGTGATAAATTCAACCAAAGATTCCGAGAAATTAATAAAAACAGTAAAATTGACACCAAGGTTTTAGGTGGAAAAACCCTCTTTAAATAGAGGTAAAAAAAACCACCGGCGAGAGAGCCAAAGATTCCACTAATATTGACGAGAGTACAAAATATTTTCTCGGGACTAACAAGACAAAATAGCCCCTTACAAATTCTCTACGAGTATAGAAATACTCAACCAAGAAGTAGAGAAAGAAGAAAATATAAAGAAGAGATTGGCTATTGAAATGTTGTGTGGGTGTCTTTGCAAATGAAGTAGCATTGGCTTTTATAGCCAAATCTGGACCTCAAAAGTCTAGCCTTCATATATTAATGCAGCCACCGATGTTGAAAACACAAAGTCACAAATGTATTCATCATCCACAATTGTTGAAATATGAGCAACAATTGTTGACAAAAGGAGAGCAACAATTGTTGACCAACAAATCTCCACCTTGATCTCCTTTTGACCGGAAATACTCTCTCGCCATGAAAACCTGTTAACAATGAATAATACCAGCTAAGTCCAAGCAATGATCGAACTTAGCGGCTGGAAGTGGTTTGGTTAACATATCTGCAGGATTTTCAGTTGTATTTATTTTTTCCACAGTAATTTCTCCTGCATCAACAATATCTCAGATAAAGTGGCGTTTAATATCAATATGCTTGGTCTTTGAGTGATGCTTGCTATTCCTGGCCAAGTGGACAGCACTCTGACTATCGCAGATCATAACAAGAATGTGTTGTTGTAAACCAAGTTCAGCAACCAAGCCTCGGAGCCAGATAGCCTCTTTCACTCCTTCAGTAGCAGCAATATATTCTGATTCAATGTGGACAAAGCCGCAATGGCTTGAAGTGATGAATACCAACTGATAGCAGAGCCGCAGAGTGTAAAGATATAGGCTGAAAGTGATCTTCTCCCATCTAAATCACCACCGTAGTCGGTGTCAACATAACCAACTACGCCTCCTGGATCAGACCTTTGTCTATCAAATACCAAACCAATATCAGGAGAACCCTTCAAGTAACGAAGGATCCATTTGACAGATTCCCAATGCTGTTTTCCTGGGTTATGCATGAATCTTCTAACAACACTAACCGCATAAGCCAAATCAGGCCTAGTACATACCATAGCGTACATAAGGCTTCCGACTGCATTAGAATACGGGACATGTGACATGCGCCTCTGTTCCTCTTCTGATTGTGGACACTGATCTGATGACAACTTGAAGTGGGCAGCAAGTGGAGTATTAACAACTTTGCAATCTCGCATTCCAAATCTGTCAAGCATCTTCATTACATACTTTTTCTGTGATAGAAAAAGTTTTCCAGCTTGACGATCTCTGTTAATCTCCATTCCAAGAATCTTCTTGGCAGGACCTAGATCTTTAATATCAAATTCACTGTTGAGCTGCACCTTTAACTTGTCAACAAGAGTGTTATCTCTTGCAGCAATTAATATATCATCAACATATAACAACAAGTATACTAGTGATCCATCAGATAATTTTTGAAAATAGACGCAGTTATCATAACTACTTCTAGAATAGCCATGCCCAGTCATGAAGGAATCAAACCTTTTATACCATTGTCTTGTTGATTGCTTCAAACCATAAAGAGATTTCTTCAGATGACATACATGGTTCTCAATTAATAATTTCCACTCTTTAAAGGTGGAAAAAACTTCATTCTTTTGCTTGAGAAAATATACCCAGAGTTTACGTGAAAAATCATCAATAAATGTCAACATATAATGACATTTATCTCTGGAGGGAACTCTCGATGGACCCCAAAGATCTGAATGGATGTAGTCCAAAGTACCTTTGGTCCTGTGAATGGCTTTTGAAAATCTAACCTTTCTCTGCTTACCAAAAATGCAATGCTCGCAGAAATCGACCTTACCGGTACAATGGTTGCCAAGATAGCCTTTCTTTTTGAGAATTTGGATTCCCTTCTCACTCATGTGGCCCAACCTCAAATGCCACAACTTTGTGTTGTCTTTGTTGGATGAGGCGACGGCTGCAGAACCTATAACAGTTGAACCCTGAAGCAAATACAAACTACCAGATCGAATTGCCTTTAGTAACACAAGAGCTCCTTTGGACACTTTTAAAACTCCACCTTCAGCTGAGTATCTACACCCTTGAGATTCAAGAGTGCCTAGGGAAATGAGATTTTGTTTCAAATTAGGGACATGTCTGACACTGGTCAAAGTTCTAACGACTCCATCATGTGTCTTGATTTTGATTGTGCCTTTGCCGACAACTTTGCATTGAGCATCGTTGCCCATTAAGACAAGACCACCATTAAAAGATTCATAGGTGGTAAACCAGTCTCTATTAGGAGACATATGAAATGTACAACCAGAATCAAGAACCCACTCATTTTTTGACCTTTGATCAGTACCAGAAGCAATAAAACACTCTCCATCAGATCCGGTTTCTACAAAACTAGCTTCGGCAGATTTTTCGGGTTGCTTACCCTTATCTTCTCTGTTTTGCTTATTTTTCAATTTGTAGCACTCAGAGATTTCATGATTTCTTTTCTTGCAATAACGGCAATACTTAGAGTTTTTACCTTTGGATTTGGATTGGTTTTTACCGCTAGCACCTACTTCGTGGTTTCTCCCTCTAACTACTAGTCCCTCACCCGAACTTTCAGAATGAATTTGGGTATCAAATTTTTCTTTGGACAGTAGGTTAGACTTGACATCATCAAAGCTCAAGGTAACATTATTACCATATAGCATAATTTCTTTGAAATGTCTATATGAGGGTGGCAAAGAAACAATAAGTAGTACGGCTTTATCCTCATCATCAATTTCGACATCCAGATTTTCCAAATCAATTATGATGGAATTAAATTCACCAAGATGAGATTGGATGGGTGTACCTTCAGACATACGGAGCATGAAAAGTCGCTCCTTTAACCGGAGTTTATTTGCAAGACTTTTGGTCATGTACAGAGACTCCAATTTACTCCATATGCCGGCTGCAGTTTTTTCATTGATGACTTCGCGTAGCACCTCACGGGACAAGCATAATTGGATTGTGGATAACGTCTTTTCATCCGTCTCTTCCCACTGCTCCTCCGTTGTAGTGGCTGGCTTCGCCGATTTGCCAGACAGAACCTTCTTTAGGCCATTCTGGGTAAGAACAGCCAGCATCTGGACTCGCCAGATAGCAAAACTAATTTTACCATCAAATTTCTCGATATCGAATTTCGTCGACATTTTTAATAAAAAATCCCGGTTGAATTATCGTGGCTCTGATACCAATTTGTAGGGATACAGAGTATGGAAGCGTGATAAATTCAACCAAAGATTCTGAGAAATTAATAAAAACAGTAAAATTGACACCAAGGTTTTAGGTGGAAAAACCCTCTTTAAATAGAGGTAAAAAAAACCACCGGCGAGAGAGCCAAAGATTCCACTAATATTGACGAGAGTACAAAATATTTTCTCGGGACTAACAAGACAAAATAGCCCCTTACAAATTCTCTACGAGTATAGAAATACTCAACCAAGAAGTAGAGAAAGAAGAAAATATAAAGGAGAGATTGGCTATTGAAATGTTGTGTGGGTGTCTTTGCAAATGAAGTAGCATTGGCTTTTATAGCCAAATCTGGACCTCAAAAGTCTTGCCTTCATATATGAATGCAGCCACCGATGCTGAAAACACAAAGTCTCAAATGTCTTCATCATCCACAATTGTTGAAATATGAGCAACAATTGTTGACAAAAGGAGAGCAACAATTGTTGACCAACACATATCCTTATAGTATTGTCAACATAATGGATGAACAAATAACGTTTATCCTAGAAATACCTTTTTACCTAATGTAAAAACGTATTCTTTTGATGAAACTTAAGGTTGTCTGGAATGAT
Source organism: Capsicum baccatum var. pendulum (assembly GCA_030864225.1). Taxonomy (NCBI): domain Eukaryota; kingdom Viridiplantae; phylum Streptophyta; class Magnoliopsida; order Solanales; family Solanaceae; genus Capsicum; species Capsicum baccatum. Next base: position 214,475,599 of record CM061555.1, read on the forward strand.
GTCACTGACCATATAGTTTGCAAAATCTGCATATCACAGCACTTGATCAAGAGTAGTAGCAAGAAATTGCTTATTAGGAAAAGAATCATTTATTTTTAACTTTGTTGAGCTCTTCCTTTCATTCTCCAATCGAGATAGATGGCCTGCCACTTGATTTTCACACCCTTTTCTATGTTTGACTTTAATGTCAAACTCATGAAGTAGCATAACTCATCTTATTAATGTACTTTTGGCATCCTTCTTTGCCATTAAGTTCCTTACTGATGCATGGTTTGTATGCATTACCACATTCATTCAAAATAAGTACGCTTGAAAGTTTTCAAAAGAATAGATCACAGCTAGGAGATCTTGCTCTGTAACCGTATAGTTATTTTGCACTCCAGTCAATTCTTTACTGGCATAGTAAATAGGATGAAAGAGTTTTCCCTTATTTTGTCCAAGAAAATCCTCAAGTGCAACCCCACTTTCATCATACATCACTTCAAATGGATTTGACCAGTCTGGGGCAATCATAATGGGAGCAACAACTAATTTCTCCATAAGGCATTGGAACTCCTTCAAACATTCCTCATCAAACACAAACTTGATTTCCTTTTCCAACAATTTTCAAAGTGGTTTTGCAATTTTGGAAAAATCTTTTCTAAATTCCGGTAGAATTCTGCATACAAAAGAAAACGACACACTTTTTCACTGATAAAGGATGAGGTAGTTTTTCAATGCCCTCCTTCACCATGATGTGGCATTTTCCCTATTTTATGACAATATTAAACTCCTCACGACATTGCAATGCATTGCCTAATTTCACCAAACAACTCTCAAATGAATCACCAACGATGAAGAAATCCTCCATGAATACTTCCAATATGTCTTTCTCCATGTCCTAAAAGATGGACATCATGAACCTTAGGAACGTGGTTGGTGCATTAGAAAACCCAAATGACATTCTCTTAAAAGAAAATTTTCTGACAAGTGAATATCATTTTCTCTTGATCCTCAAGCATAATCGATATTTAATTATATCTTAAGTATCTATCTAAGAAGAAATACCAGCCTCTTCCTTCTAACTTGTCAAGCATTTGGTCCATAAAGAAAATTAGAAAATGATCCTTCAAAGTACAAGAATTCAGTTACCTGTAATCCATACACACCCGTTAACCAGTCACCGGCTTGAGTGGAATTAGCTCATTATTCTTATTTTCTACTACCATCATTCTCTTTTCTTGGTCACACACTGTACTGGGCTTACCTACTTACTATCCAAAATTGGGTAAACTACCCTAACATCCAACCACTTTACTATCTTCTTTTTTACTACTTCTCTGATCAGTGGATTTAGCCCGTGTTGATGCTCAATAGGGGGTATAGTCTTCCTCCAGCTGAATCTTATCAGTATAGATGCCAGGTGGAATGCCTATGATATCAATAATCATCCACCCAATGCTCTTAAAGCACCTCAATACAGAAGTTAGAGCCTTAACCTGATGCTCCACTAAATTCGCTGCGATAATAACGGATAAGGTATTTCCATCACCTAGAAACATATACCGCAGATGGCTCGATAACTCATTTAATTATAATTCTTGTGACTCTTTAATATAAGGCTTGGAAGGTGGTGATGGATGATTTTAATTCCAAATCCATTTTATTAAGTGAATATGAATACGACTCCTTCCCAGTAATGCACGCACAGTCTCATTGTACTCATCAATTCCCTTTACTGTCAAAGTTCATCAACGTTGTGGCTAAGTTTTCCACAACAAACCTTTCCTCAACTGAAACAATAAGATAATATTCATAATCAAGACTACATTTATTTCCCTCAATTTCTTCTTAGATTGACAAATATCAAATCTAACTTCTTCATCATTGAGCCTAAATTTAATCTCATTTAGCTCCAGGTCAACTAGCACTCTCTCAGTTGCTAAATATGGCCTACCCAAAATTATGGGTACTTTAAATTCCATTTCTCAATCAATAATTATGAAGCTCGCAGAAAATATAAAATTGTTCACCTACATAATTACATCATATAGAATTCTCACCGATCTCTTCATCGATCGATCTGCCATCAATAGTCGCATATTAGTTAGCTTAGGATCCCCTAAACCCAATTATTTAAAGATCTCTAATGGAATAAGGTTAATGTTTTCTCCAAGATCACAAAGCACTTTAGAAAAGCTAAATGCTCCAATTTATATAGGACACTGAATGCTTCCAGATCAACTTTCTTCTATACTAGTGAATAGTAGTAGTAACACAATAATGATGAAGGTTATCCATAAGCTCATAGATAACTATCCTTTTCTCCATCAAGATGTCCTTCATAAATCTAGTGTATTCTGACATTTGCTCTATTGCCTCAACTAAAGGCACATTCACCTTCAACTAATTCAGCATATCCATGAATTCGCTAAACTTACCTTCATTTATTTTCTTCTTCAATCTATATGGAAATGGGGGTGGTGGCTTTGGAATTCTTGTTAAGGCATCCTCTACCTCTTTTTCTTTGTTTTGCTCCATATCATTTACTTATTTTTGCTTAGCTGATTGTTCCACTTCTATACTCTTCTTTTCTAAATCTTCCAACTTCCTAGACTCCACTGGTAACTTATCATATACCTCTAACTCTACATCATCAATATGAAAAGGTGATCCTCGACATGGACTAGGTAATATCTTCCCACTCTTATTGGTAATATTCATACGCGAACTATTATTTCTTAGGTTCTGGACTATGTCACTTGGTAAAGTCTCACTTTTTCTTTAATTGAACACGACTGATAATTGACTCGTCTGTTGCTCTAATTGTTTAATAGATGTAGAGTGTGAGTCAACTAACTGACTCATAGTTGACAAGTCACTCTTCATTTCCCTAACTCTGGCATCTATTGACTCCACTCTTTTTAATAATTTAGCCATCATATCCTCCATGACATCTTTCAAGAATTATTTAAAGCATTGTCACGACTCCCAGGTGGTACATAGAATCTACTCCTATTATTTTTGTTCTTCCAGATTCCTTGGTCACGATCTGTATAACTAGATTTATCATAATAATTACAACCTTGATTTACTTGGCCATTGGCCCGAAACCCCCCTGGTTATTAAAATAGTTTGCCTCCTCATAATAGATTCAACTTCACTACTATGTGAGACCATGGCTTTATCCTTCTTTATATTTCTCAAAAGAAAATGCTTTGTGATTAGATTCATCTATGTCCTTAGGTCGTCCATATCTTGGTCCTATTCTTCTTCTCTCCAAAATTGCCCCACTAATATCTTGCTGAATAAGTATTGATTTCTACCTTAGAATTCCTGGTATGCCAAGCTCTACTTGTCTTATTTATTTTCTCCAACATCTCTACAGCCTCAGCAAAAGTGAGATCCATTAAAGCTCTTCCTGAAGCTTTATCTACGGTTGGCTTTATAACTAAATTCAAAGCCTTAGAATGTCTCTATCAAATGCTCATCAGTTAACCTTTGGTTTGGACACTGCATCATCTTGTTTTTAAACACTATTCATGTTTAATTAAGGGCCTCATTAGTTAGTTACCTAACTTTATTGATTTCATACCTCAACTTTAACATCCTGGAAGGAGGAAGGAACCTTTCTAGGAAAGATCCTTTCAGTTGCCTACAATTTATTATAAAATAGGGTACCATCTTATTTAACTACAGATTTGTCTCCCCGGAAAGAGACAGTAGAAATAATCTCATATGAATGGTATTTTTCCCACTCCAGGATTGTCAAATGACTTACAAATATTGAGGAAGTTCACCAAATATAGATTCATATCCTCCCCAGATAATCTACCAAATAGCCTTTCCAAGTTGAGAATTTGGATCATCATAATCGTGATATTTCATCTTACCCCAATAGAAAATGGTTGTGGGATAATTGCTATTGTAGCTCCAGCTTCATCCAAATTAACGTCGTTATCATTATCTAGATCAAACTACACCACTGTTGTTAGTGCACTCTACCTCTTACTTGTTAATTTTGATTTTTTAGTATGAAATTTTAAGACCATCACCTATTCAGAGAATAAGCCAACTCATCATCACCCAATTCATCATCATCTACATTAGGTGCCTGCCTGGGTATTTCAGTATTCTATTAGTTAACCTGTCCATTTGCGCAAGTAGCCTGTCTTCCAACCTCGTATTGCTCAATCATACTCCTTATTCTTTAAGGTTCTCGATTGAAAGGTAATAATAGCCCACCTGACCTTTTAAGTTCATGAAATGCATAATAGATATCCTGCAAGTAACAAAAACAATAAATAAAAGTAAAATTAGGAAACTTGACTAAGAGTCAAGTAACACACATATACTTAATTGACAGCCATATTCCCTAGCAACGACACCAGAATTCAATACGCCTAAATTACACCTTTCTTATTACAATGTAAATGATCATCATCAAAGATATAACCCAGCAAGTTGGGGTCGAATTCCAAATTGAATAGGGTGATAATTAAGTTGTACACAAATTACTTGACTTTTAATCATATGTTTCCTCAAAATAGAAAGGGTTTGATTCAAATGATAATTTAGTGATATTAAGTTGAAAATCATGAGAAACTTCATGTAATATTTGAATACAGATAAATAGAAACCTGGGTTATAGTCTCTTTGTTATATCAATACTATCCATCTATGGGTTATATGAATTCATAAACAGATTGTCTTTATAGAGAACGTGTTTCAAAATTCATTCTAAGTGTTTGTCAACTTTCAAGGAAATATTTCACTTTATTCTCCCAAACCTAAAGTTATAATGATAAATTACAGCTAATCTCGAATATATTAATCCAGCTAGGGCATTAACTAGTAAGTTAGAACTTGAAAACGCTAACTTCTTGTCACTACTCTCTTTTCCAAACAACAACTTCTTTGTTCAAGAAAGTTGTGTTTTATCTCACACTCTCTAGTAAGAACCATAAGAATTCATTGTAATTAAGAGAATAACATATAAAACAACTGTAATATAAACTCAAAAACCCATAGTTTAGATTGTTGATTAAAAGTTTCTCATAACCCTAACTAAAAAGCTTAGCCAGTTTCAATAGGAATAACATCAAAGAAATCAAATTATTCATACCAAAATCAAAGATTATTTTTATATCACAAGATGTACCCTAATAGAAATGTTTAGCCTCCACTTCTCTACTTTAAAAATACGTAATGAGTATTCAAATTAAGGTTGGGGTATTTATAATCATCTTGTTAAATTACCCCCAAATCCTTAGGCTAAATTTACATGAATATATCTTCTTAAAATATGACATTATGACACATACCTCAATGACAACCCACCCCCAAGGGTTGCGGCACGAAGCTAAACCCACAACATAGGGGCTGTGTCACAAAGCTCAGTGCATACCCTAGGGGTTGTAGTGTGAACTATGTCTCTAACTTACCATTTTGCTTGTCTCTTATCTTTTCCACATTCCATCATCCCTTTTTGTCTACCATATGCTTCTTTTACTCCTAAAATAGTACTAATCATGTAGGTTAGCTCATTTACATCAAAATATATGATAAAAATATATGAATCTATATACTTTTCTATCAAAACTTAGGTAGTAGATGGTTAAAATATGGTATTTAGGTGTATAAATATACCCAAGATCAGTGGGTAATTCTATTATTGCTTGGAGAGTCTATAACGATTGTGTGGTGTCAATTCATAATAGTGAGACATTGATAGATCTGATATAATTAGCCATGGTGTATTTTGATGTTATATTGGTGATGGATTGGCTCCATTAGTGCTATCCTTCTCTGTATTATAGGATCCAAAAGGTTAATTTTTAGTTTTCTAAAGAGTTGTCAATCGAATGGGATGTAAGTTATTTAGTATCCAAAGGGAGATTTATCTTTTATGTTAGATCACAAAAGTTAATTTCCAAAGGGTGTCTATATCATCTAGTGCGGGTTAAGGATTCTAACTCTAAAATTCCTTCTTTACATTTTGTCCCTGTGGTTAGAGTGATTCCTGAAGTGTTTCCCAATGATCTTCTCAAAATTCTTCCCGATAGGGAAATGGACTTTGGGATTAATATTCTACCAAATGCCTATTCTATCTCTATTCCTCCTTATAGAATTGCTCTAGTTGAGCTAAAATGATAATGGAGCAGTTAAAACATCTTTTGGATAATTGTGTCATTCATCCTAGTGTATCTTTGTGGAGTGCTCCTGTGTTTTTCATGCGTAAAAATAATAGGTCCTTCCGGATGTGTGTAATAATAATTTCAGTAAGGTGAAAGTGAACAATAAGTATCCTCTTCCTAGGATTGATAAGCTTTCTGATCATCTTCACGGTGCTAGGTGATTCTCTGAGAATTATATTTCTTTAGGTCACTATCAACTGAATATTAGAGAGGTGGATATTACCAAGACTACTTTTTAAACTAGGTCTAGTCACTGTGAATTCTTTTTTATGTTATTTGGGTTAATTAATTCTCAGGCTGCTTTTATAGATCTTATGAATTAGGTGTTTAGCCAGTTTCTAGATTTATTTGTTATCGTGTTTATTGAAGACATCTACGTGTATTCTAAGAGTAAGGTGGATCATGTCAATCACCTTCGAATTGTGTTGCAGACTCTTAAGGATCAAAAATTGTATGCAAACTTTTCTAAGTATGTGTTTTGGTTAAATACTGTGACTATTCTCAAGCATGTTATTTTTTAGTGAGGCAATCAAGGTGGATCTACAGAAGGTTGAGGTAGTTAAGAAGCGGACCAAGCCCATAGCTCCAACTGACATTAGGAGCTTCTTGTGCTTGTTAGGTATTATAGGATATTTTAGAGAGTTTATCTTCTATTATTGCTCCTTTGACAAGGCTGACTAAGAAAAAGGTGAATCTCTTGTGGTTTGATGCTAGTGAGGGTAGCTTTGAGAAGCTGAAGAATAAACTAAATTTTGCTCCTTTGACCCTACTCGAGGGTACTGATGGGTTCGTTGTGTATTTTGATGCATTTTATGTGGGACTGGGTTATTTTCTGATGAAGTATGGTAATATTGTGGCCTATGCATTAAGGCAGCTTAAGGTTCATGAGAGGGATTATCCAACTATGATCTAGAGTTGGAGGATGTGGTTTTCTCTCTTAAGATATGGCACCATTATCTTTATGGGTGCACGTAGATATTTATTCAGATCATGAGAGCTTCTAGTATGTGTTCACTCAGAAACAGGTGAATCTCAGGTAGAGTCGATGACTTTAATTGCTCAAGGATTATGACATGAGTCTCTACAACCATCCAGGTAAAGCTATTGTGGTTGTTGATGCTCTCTGCAGGTTGTCAATGGGAAGCTTATCCCATCTGAATGAGGAGAAGTAGGGCTCGAAATAGTTTGGTTTAAATCGAAAAAGTCAAAAAATTAAACCAAAATTTAATTTTGGTTTGGTTTTTTGGTTTTTCGGATTAGTTTTAGTTTCAAATTTTAGAAATTCGATCAAACGGTTTGGTTTTTGAATTTTCAAAAAAATAAATCGAATAAACTAAAAACTGAAATTATATGAATAATATATTATAATATATATATATATATGTGTGTATATATGTATTATTATATATGTAAATATACTAAAAATATAATATAATATAATATAATATAACATATAAATATTTAAATTATAATCATTTAGAAACCCTAAATTCTAATATATTGCTTTGCTTTAGACCCTAACATTGACGTGAAGGTTGCAGTGGCACTCAGTCATCCTCAGTTCATCAGTTCATTTGAAATTTCAATATAGCCAACGGCAGTCTGTAGTCGTTTGCTCAGTTCGTCACTGCCGTCAGTAGCTGCTTTCGAGTGTGGCCATTGCTGTCATGCCAACGGAAACAACTCAGTGAGGTTGATATTTATGGTTATTTCATGTGTATTGAATTAATTATATTTGGCAATGAAAAATAGGTTTGAAGAAAAGAGTATTTTTCTATAAAAATTACAAATTTTAAATGCTCACTACTTTATTCTTTAAAACTAAAATAAAAATTTGAAATAACCGAATTGAATTTGTAAAAATCGAACCAAACCAAAATAATTCTGGTTTGGTTATGGTTTTCTTTTTCATCAATCCGAAAATTGAAAAACCGAACCGATATTCAATAATCAAACCAAACTAACCGAATGTCCACCCCTAAGGAGAAGTGAGAATTGGTGAAGGACATTTATCGATTGCCTAAATTAAGAGTTCATCTATTGGACTCCAAGGATGGAGAAATGATTGTCAAGTGGTGGTTAGGTTATCTCTTGGTGCTAAGGTAAAGGAGAAGAAAACTTTGGATCCCATTCTTATTCAGATTAAAGAAGATGTGGTTCAAAACAAAGTTATGGCATTCGAGATTGAGGGAGATGGCATTTTCAGGTATCAAGGTAGGTTGTGTGTTCCTAATGTTAATGGGTTGTGGTAAAATATCTTGACTAAGGCTCTTGAGTCTAGATAATCAATTCATTCAGGTTTGATAAAGATATATCATGACTTGAAGGAGATCTATTAGTGGAACAACATGAATAGATATATGGCAAATTTTGTTGCCAAGTGTATGGTCTATCAACAAGTTAAGGTAGAACACTTGAGGCCTGATGGAATATCTCAAGATATAGAGTTAACCATATGGAAGTTGGAGATGATCAACATGAATTTTTCTACAGGTCTTTGACGATCTCACAATTAATATGATTAGATTTGTACTATTGTGGACAGGATGACTAAGTCTTATCACTCCTTTCCTGTGAGAACTACCTACTCTGGAAAGAAGTATGCTAAGCTATTTATTCAAGATATTTTCAAGTTGTATCGGTCATTGGTTTCTATTATTTCAGATTGAGGTAAGCAGTTTTGTTCTCACTTTTGGCGTTCGTTTCAGAAAGGTTTGGGGACTAAGGCGAACCTTAGCACCACTTTCCACCCTCAAATGGATGATCAAGTAGAGCAGACTATTCAAACTTTAAAGGATATGCTAAGGTCTGGTGTGATTTAATTTAAGGGTATTTGAGTTGATCACTTACCTCTCATTGAGTTTGCATACAATAATGCCACCATTCGAGTATTCAGGCTCCTTTTAAGGCTCTTTATGGTTGGGAGGTGTAGATATCCTATTAGGTAGTTTAAGGTTAGTAAGAGTAGGTTTTTTATCCTGACTTGGTTCAACAAGACATATGGAAGGTGAAAGTTATTATAGAAAGACGTAACAGTGCCCAAAGTCACTAAAACTCTTATTTGGACATGAGGCAAAGGGACTTTGAGTTTTAAGTAGGTGATTGGGTGTTTTTTAAGGTTTCTCCCTTGAAGGAGGTGATGAGTTTTGGAAAGATAGGAAAGATCAATCACTATTATGTTGGTTCATATCTGATTTATCTTTATTTCTATGTGTCGATGTTGAAGAAGTGTGTGGCTGATACTTCCTTGATAGTTTCATTGGGGGTGTTGGTATTTTTGATTTCTTATCTTATGATGAAGTCCTTGTCGATATTTTGGATAGGCGAGTTTGTAAATTAAGGACTAGGGATATGGCTGTGGTAAAGGTTCTTTGGAGGAAACAAAAGGTAGAAGAAGCTACATGGGAAGCTAAATATGTCATGAAGTTCTTGTTCCCCGTATTAGGTAAAAATGCTTGAGGTATGATTCTCATTCTCCTTCTTGTGGAATTTCTAACTTTGCCATCAAGTATGCATGTATTCTTTCATATTATCATGTTAATGTGTTCCTTAACTCCTCATCCAGTGATGAATCATCCAAGGGGGATAATGTAATACCCTCGGTTTTGGACTTTGAAAATTTTTGGATTTTTGTCAATACTGACCGGAAAATGACTCAAGCGGTGAGTCATAGTCACTTTTAACAAGTTGTACTGTATCATTCATTGCCTAACCAGTGAAGTTTCTTAGTTTTTTCTATCTTGATCATAACTAGACCCCATAAGTCGTAGGGTGAGGTCACAAGTCATGGTGAGGGACTCAAAAGCCTAATAATGAAGGAGCCTAAGTTTTTGTCTAGACCATGAGTGGACATCACGAGTCATGACGTCTGGTAACAATTTTTTATGTACAAATATTGGTCATAATAATGTTGTTTCCCTGAGTTGCTACCCAAACCATGAGTCCAGGCAATGACTCATGGACAGTCATCACGAGTTGTCTCCTGGCCCACAACAACTGGCGGCAGTTTTTCTACACATTTTCATTAAGGGTGTTTTGGTACTTTCCTCTTATCCAACTAATATTACACAACTTAAAACACTCCAAGGGTCTCGTTTTTCATCATTTATCAAATCATAAATATTATTCTCTACTCTCAAACTCCCAAATTAAAAACAAGCGACGGTTTTAAGGGATTGGTCATCTAAGCTCCAACTTGTGAATTCTCTTCTAATTTATTTGTTTTATCAAGCATGTCTCTCTTCCCTAACTTGATTTTATATAAAACCATGTGTTTAATTACTGTTCATATGGATTTTATTATTTGGTTTTGATATTTGGGTTAAGTTATTGGAATGGTTTTCACGTGGATTTTTTTTCCTTGGATTTGAACTTGGAATTCATACTTCATGTTGTGTTTTTAAACTAAATGAATGAATGGGTATGGGAATTGGAATAGGGAACATGGATTTCCCCAAAAATTATGGATTTTGGCTTGGAATTGGCTTTAACCTCAACCAATTTTTTGAAATTAGTTTTTGAAAATGGATATATGCATGGCTTAAACTACTTTTGAAACTATTGTATTGCATTAAAGGCTAAATGGGTATAAATTTTAATGAAGGGCCTCAGTGGCCATTGTTTTGTCTTAAATTGGAACTTGGGATTCAATTTGGTTTAATCAGATTAGAATGGAATAATGGAATTGGCTTGCAAGCTTAATTAATCTTAGATACCAATGATAAATTCCTTCATAAAGACTCCTTGGTTTAATGTATGGGTTTATGTTCTAAATAGTTTTTAATTTAGTCTTAAAGAGGGTTGTCTAGCTCATTGTGGAAGGTAAAGGTCCCAGGGGAACCGATACTAAAAACTACATTTGTCAGCGTAGGGGTCTTGGTGATCGTGTGTTCGAACATTATATATATATATATATATATATATATTAGTATGGGTCAAGCCTTGTGTCTCTGACCCACCCTCAGATTTCCTCGATTTGTGTGGCTAGCACGTGTTGGGGCCCTATCAATAGGGGGAGCTGAACCCATATAGCCTATCGGTTATGTTAGGATAATTAGAGCTATACAGTCCAAGCTGATGTTTTAAATATCATAGTTAAACCCTATACCCTATCCTAACATCCTATATATAACTATACATAAATTTGTGCATGCAATGTGGTTTTACTAATTTTGGACATGAATTATTTTATTCCTTTCCTGAGTTACATGCCAGTGCTTATCCCACTGACCGTCTCTAGATGCTATATCATTTTATGATGTAGGGTCCTAGGGTTTTTCTATTTCCTTATGCAGTGTTAGGCTATTTGATTCATCGATTGGTCTGCTTCAAAGTAGTGATCCTTCATCTTCTGGAAGACTTGTCATTTATTTAGTTTTCTATGTTTCTTTAGCATCTTATTTTGGATTATTTTGGTCATGGTTGGGAGCATATCCTGACTAATTTGGTAATCTGGTATTGTAGAGTCTTTTGTGGACAAGTGTGGGATTGTTTATTTCTTTGACTCATATATTTCATTTGAGCTAGCTTATTTATCTTACTTATGGTTGATTGTAGTCTGCTGTTTATATTTGATTATGCTCGGTTGGACACGCTAGGGGTCGTCTTCGGACCTCGATGGGATTAAGATACTCGTCATGACTAGGCCTTGGTGAGGCTGTTGTACAAGTGTGAAAATCTATATTATGATGAGTATCTCAAGCCCTGCTTGCCAAACCATCTAATAGGACATCTACACTTCACTCTAGTATTCAGATATCTCTATTTAAGGAATTTTATGGTATGAAGTATAGATCTCCTATTAGATGGTTTGAGGTTAGTGAAGTTACTTTTATAATACCTAAATGATGGTATTATGTAATTTTATCTAGTTAGAAAATGTTTGAAAACAACTCGGAGTTATTAAATATTTTATGTAGATATGAGAAGAAGAGAGCTTGAGTACAAAGTTGATGATTAGGTGTATTATAAAATTTAACCTATGAATGGGTAATGAGATTTGACAAGAAAGGAAAGTTTTGTCCCTGATATGTTGGTGTTTACAGAATTCTGAGGCATAATGTTTTCAATGAGTTAGAGTTTCCCCTAAATGCATTAGTGCACCTAATATTTCATGTGTCCTTATTAAAGAACTGCATTAGTTATCTAGCATCAGTTGTGCCATTAATAAGTATGGGTATGAAAGATAGTCTCTCTTACGAAGAGGTCCTAGATGAGATACTTGACAGACAAGTTCATACTTTGAGGAATAAGGAAGTTACTTTAGTGAAATTCCTTTAGAGAAATTAGCTATTTAATAGAGATACTAGAGAAGTAGAAGCAGATAGGATGACATGGTACCCTCATATTTTTCGTTTTTGCTTTGCTCCACCTTGAGTTAATAGTTTCCTCTTTATAAATTTTTTCAGTCTCATGTCCCATAAGTTGTTCTCATACTTTTAGTATGCATACATGTCTCATGAATTCAAACCAGTTATGCTTTAATCAGAAATCAATTGTTATAACAAACATTCAACTCAATGTAGGGATTACATCTCTTTTCCTACCGTTTTCAACTTAGTTAGTCTCATTCAAGGACAAATATTACCAATGGAAGATATTGTAACTCCCCAAAAGTTCCTATGATCATATATCAAATTTAGCATATAAAATAAGTTTAAAACCTATAGAATTACCTTGTATGGGTTGTATAGTGAGGCCACTAGTTATGGGTTGATTTGTTGTAAATTGTCAAGTCTAGCAAAGCTCAATGATCCTTATTTCAAACCACGAATCATGGCTAGTACCGATTACTCGTTAGGTGACCGGTTCTAAGCATAAAATCAAAAGTTCTAAAAGATAACATTTCCACTTAGTAACTATGACAAAGGGATACGATTTGTTAGGTCAGACTACGAGTTGTTAGGCTACACATTTTGGCAAAGGACCAGAGATTGGATATTTTTCTTCAGAGGCCATAAGTCCCTAGCCACGACTCATTAATAGAACTCGCGAGTGGTGGGATGCCAAATCCTACACAAGACAATATTCCAACTCAAGGACAAAAAGTCACGGAACGACTCATTGGTCTAGAAAATAATTCATACCTAGAGATGTGATGATTATTTCCAACAAATCAGTTATATTTTTTGTAATACCCCGAACTTTACTTAAGCCTAATTTCATCTCTATAAGATTGAGAAATGACTTCCAAAGTGAGTAATGTTTAAAGCATATAGAATTCTCCTAATTTTGACTTTTTATTGTGTGGGAAATTGAATTATCTTTCCAATGATATAAGATTCTCCCAAATTTGATAACCGGGCAAGAAGTTATGGCTAATTGAAGTTCCTATCATAAAGCACCGTCATTCAGACATTTAGCACTTCGCGGAGAGAAGTAATATCCCAATTGTCAGTTTCTAGTAGCCTAGCATGATTATGGTGCATCGCGCTAAAGTTTAAGGTCCCAACCAGTGGGACAACGTGATGGCTCCGCATCGCGGTGACCCTCAAATTCCCATTTGTCATTTTCCAGTGAGCCACCTTGATAGTGGCACATCGTGGTGGCCCATAAAATCGGGCTTCCAATTATATTTTTTCAGTTTATTTCAGAAGTTAAAAGGGGTATTTTGGACGTTCTCCAAACCACTTAAATCATCCAAACACCTGATTTAAGGTCATTAAAAGCATCATATAGCTTTTTTTTTTCTCAAAATCCCTCAACCAAAAACCCTAGTTCATCAAACTTCTCCTTCAAGAAACTTAAGATTTCTCCATCAATTCTCCAAATTGAGTCAAGAATCCAAGTTCTTAGTGCAAGAATTCCAAGAACCCTCATTGAAGGTATGTGGGGTTTGAACAAGAACAATCCTTGAGTTCTTGTGCCCAAAAACTCCTTTTAAGATATAAATTTCTAAATTTTACTATGATTTCCATTAACATCAAGTTAGGGTTTATACCCATTACCATTATTTGCAAAATTATGTGATTTCCCATGGTTTAAAAGTTGAATTACATGATTTTGTTTATATTTCCGGGCCTATTTCTGAATTTTCCAGATTTTAATATGATTATGAATGTTTTGTTATAAAAGCATGAATTTTGAGATGTTGAAATCATGAGTTTCATATTATGAGTTATTTTTCCAATATCTTGATTGAGATGATTGTAAGCTTTTTAAGATGATGGTTAAGAATGAAGTTTAAATATGATTTCGATGCATTAAAGCTTTACATTTTGATATCAAAGAACAAGTGATGAGTCTTAACTTGAGATTGAACTATGGGCCACTAAGACCTACTTGAGAATTGCAATTTTATAAACTTTTGTGCTATAAGCACCTATGATTTGAGTACTTTGTGATTATTGAAAAATATTTGACCTTTTTGGTCCTAATAGAGTTAGAATCCACAATGATGTTCTATCAAAACAAATAGTAATACATGTTGGTCTTCAGTATAGACCCTTAAGTTATTTGAGGTAGATTTCCTAAGAGTTTTGAGCTGAGTATGGGAATAGTATTTAGCATCGAGTTGGGTATGATTATGAGGTCTCATACCCCAGAACTACGTGCCACTGTAGGACTAAGATTTATGGGCCCGAGGCCGAGATAGTGATCACTGAGTTGAGGTTATACTCCCTGGCAATAGTATGGCGCCTCTCTCCAACGTGAGGTTTCTTCCTTAGGAAGATAAGACGTTGGACTCCATGTAGCTCACATGGTTTATTTAGGTTAGAAGAAACTCCCGAGTGTCCAAAGTTATCTAATTCCAAGAGTCACAGAGTTCCCAAGTGTTGAAGTTACAAAGAGTCCTGAGTCCTTGAGTTTCAAAGAAGTTTTACTCTCCATGAGATAAGAGCATAAGTTTTAAAAGCTATCATTTTAAGATTTCTCTTGCTTAAATTTTTTGAGAATATGATGGAGAATATAAATTTTAGAAGTAAATAGAATGACTCACGAGATTTGTACTATATGCTTCATTATACATGATTTATGAGATTCAAATTTCAGTTTTTGCTCAAGCTATGTGAGTTATTTATATCAGCATGCAGACTTTCTGTAAAGATTGATGATACTATTTACTTATTGCATTGCACCTCCATATACTGAATACATCCTAAATGTGCTAATCCACGTATATGTCTATGTGCTACATTGTCTCATAATGTATGTACAAGTTATAGTAGGTGCAGTAAAAATCAGACAGTTGCAGATTTCAGCCAGCAGATGATGAGTCCTCCTATTTTGGGGACTTCAGTTAGATTTACTATTGTTTTTTCCTTACATATTCTTATGTATTGATTAGTTATAGTTGGGGTCGCGTCCTAGATATCTATAGTCAATATTAGTAGAGGCTTTATAGACAGTCAGTAGAGTTAATGTATTCAGTTTCAGTTTTCTTTGTAAAAGCAGAGTTATAATCATGTGAATTTAGTTTTGTATTGATTAGATTCAGAGAAGAGTTATCTTCCATTTATATTGTACAAATTTATGCATTTTATTCAGTTGCTTATGAGTTTGCCAGTAGAAGGGTTAGCTTGGGGTCACTTGTGACCCTAAGCACTGTGTGACGTCTGAGGACCCATTTTCGGGGTGTTACATTTTAAAAGGTTATTTTCATTTTTTTTCTAAGTTCTAATCTTAAACTATTCCATTTTAAGGACTACTAAGAAGGGGTTAAAAAGGACTTAGACATTTTCTTTCCCATTATTTTCTGCAACACTTACAAAATAGAAACAAAAGGCTATTAAATTCCAAAAGGTAGAAAATAGTGTTCTTCCCACAAAGGCTTCAAGAAAATCAAGTTCTAAGCAAGAACTTTGTATCCAGGTATGTGTGATTTCACTAATAGGTATACTTTCACCCTTGTGCCCAAAATACTTCATCAAATCGCAACTTTTCAATGAATTAAGATTTAGGGTTCATACTCATCTTTCGAATTTTTGTTAATCTCCAATGTCCTCATGATCTGTGTGCTACTATGACATTTTCTACGTGATTTTACATCTAGTGTAGTATTATTTTATATGAATTGAATACTAGTATAATTTTGAGTAAATTTATAGATTTTATCATGTTTTCAAAGCATATTCCAAATTATTAGAATTTTAGAGTAACAAGCATGATTAGTGTCAGTATACAGATTTTGAAAATACTTCTACAATATTTCAAAACATCAAATTTGAAATAAGACATCAGTATATAATATTAGTATTGGTATTATTACTTAGCATCGAACTAGACAAGGGCCTCAGTTTTAGCCAAAGTTTCGAAAGTACATGCCACCTGGGTATATTTAGCCCTCCTTATTTGGACATTAGTTTAGTGATCATGTCGGTTATGCCTTTAAACTCTTGTAAGGTATATCAAATCCCTCCGATAGGGCTTATATATTTGTTTTCACATTATCTCACATGGTTTATGTTCATTAATAGACTCAACCCATACTGAGACTTAGTAAATTTATACATGACCGTCAATTTAAGTTTACCTATAGTGTATCAAGATATTCAGATTTACCTTTGCATGTCAGTTTTTATGCATATTATTAGTGGGTCATTATACTATAATCCAGTTCAATTTATATCCAGTACAAATTATCAACATTTTCAGCGTGAACAGTTTCATTTCATCTTTTTCATATCTCATATGCTCATTACGTTGAAAGTACTGACCTTATGCTTTCTTTTACATTGTATCATTTTATGATATAGGTTCGGGAACTAAGTCTTAAAACCACTGTACCATATTCCAATACCACTTTATTAGTCATGAGTGGTGAGGCCTCATCATTTGACTACAAGAGTTTAGGATTATATTCTTTAGCACATTTAAGTTTTCATATTTAAAGTTAGCTGGTGTCCCAATAACTTAGTATTTTTTAGAGGCTTTGGGACATAGAGTTAGATTTTTCAGCTTTTAGTCTAGTATTACTATTTTATTTAGAATTGAGCATATTTTAGATATTTTGTTAAAATCGGCTTAGCTTTATATTTATTTAATTTATCCAATAGATTAGTATTTTTCCATTCTATAATTTTTCTTGTGGTCACTTATGGATCTAAGCACCGTGTTATTTCAAGGATATAGACTCGAGTTGTGGGAATATTTCCTCCTATCCCTAGGCAACACTTCTTTGTTCATAATCTCAAATAATATCTTTTGAGAACGCTACAAATCCTCCTTCAACACCTTTTAGGAGTTTTCTTCTCCCTCCCTCTAGTGAACTTACTAGTTAGAAAATACCCTTCATCAGTGTCCCACTAATAGCCCTCCAAAGCCTCAATAATAACTTTTAGAATTTAACCAAGCTTTATAAGATCAAACACAATATCCACCCATCCAACTATAGAACTGACTATCCATTCCTCTAAAATAGAAAGATTAATATACAATTCTATTACTCATATAACATAGGATCAACTATCCTAAACAAATGCAACCATATTTTAAAATCAAGCCTATCAAGAATATTTTGAACAAAAGGCTTGTCCGTTACCATAGAATCAAAGACTCCACTCATCAAGATTGATTTAAATCTATAGTATATTTTTTATTATGTCCAAGAACTTGCCATAGTTCTTATTTATCTTTCTTTCTTAGGAGTAATAGGAACAGATTCATGGGGGTCTCATCTTCCTCGATTTGAATGAGCTTATTATTTTTCCCAATCTTGTTCTATCCCATAGATGATCTAGCCTTTTCTCTAGATTCAAAGCAACCCTTTGGTCGGTAGTCCTCTTTATTATATTATGAATAGGGATTGTATAAAAGAGGAGAAGAAAGTAATTCAAGTATTGGTAGGGATTTTAGGTTTGAGAATTGCATATTTTTGTATTCTAGAATGAAGGTGGAAAAAAAAGTGGTACAATTTTAGGTAATGACAGTATCTTTATTATTACCCTCATTAATGGGGAAATAAGGAATGGGAGAGGGATTTGTTACTATGTGATAATGGTGGATTTGTCATCTTAAGAAGTCCAACCAATGACTAGATAGATTTTTATAGTTGGAAAGGGGTCTTTAATGAGGTAGTGGAGGAGTATTTTGGTGATGGTACGAATAAAAGGGTCGGTGATTAGGGTTTTTAGAGAAGAATGAGAGTAGGCAAAGCAGATCTAGACAAAGATCCCCATAGTAATAGTTGTTGAGAATAAGAAAGAGTCCTTTTCATCAAAGTAATCCATTTGTGTATGCTTTGGATGAGAGGATTTTTGCAAATGAAAGAACTGGGGAGGCTATTGAAGATAAAGAAATAGAATGAAGGATTGGTGGATATAAAGGTGGTATTAGTGATTAAAGAGAGGAGAGAGGGATATATTTCCTTAGATTTGGAACGTATGTGGTTAAATAGAGCGAGGAAGGCTTTTTAGTGTTTAGGGAGATTAAAACAATTATAATACCCCACACGATTCTAAGGTTGTTATAGCTTCTAGTTGAAGGATTAAGGAGTCCAAGTCTTGAAATTATCACTAAGTGTTGAGGACTTAGTCATTTTCAAGACCCCAAAACTTTATGGATTTTTCTTTTGGCCTTCCCTACTCCGATATGTTAATTTTTGAGTTGATTCATGTTTTCAGAGGTTAAAGGTATATCTCAATAGAGTTTTGAGATTTTTTTATGAAGTTTGGGGCATGTTTGGAAGCTAAGACAGTGAACCCTCGTGATATGCCCATGGCTCATTGGTCTCTCGCATAGTAATAGGGTCTGCGACACAGTACCCTCTCCCTTAGAACAAGATACACAGCGCATTGATCTCTCCTCTGGAGCAATGGACATGATGCATTGGTGTTTTTCCTCCAGCTTCTTAAATAAAGTGATCAAGGGGTAATTGAGTCTTTTTCCCTCAACCTAAGACATTCATAACACGATTAGGGACATATATAGGGGCATTATTTTCCTTTTTCTCCCAAAATTACTTATTTGAAACCCTCCTCTTTCCAAATAACAAAATTCAAGATCTTTTCCCCAAGAATCTAAGAGTTCAACCTTCCAAGTTTAAGCAATCTTCAGGAATCTAGCTATTGAGGTATGTGGGGTATTTATCAATGGGTTCGTTCCACCCATTGAGCCCAAAAACCCTCTCTCTGATTAAAATATGGGTTTTTAATTCATTGTGGAATTTCATATGTTCAAAATGAGTTTGGTTCATGATTTTCCTTAGTAATTTGAATTCAATCCATGTCCTTATATGATCCTATGAAAAATTAGGTTGTTTCCGATTTTAATTTCAATTTTTCATGTCATATTCAAGTGATTTCATGTTACAATATCGAACATTGTACTAAACCATGTAGATATGTTGTTCTCTTTTGTTTAACACGTCCTCATGTTTGAATTCACGCTTCTCACCTATTTTTTTAAATGTATTATATTTTGGGTCTTTAAACTATGTTTCTATTCCACTGTTTTAAGTCTTGTTATCAAATTCTAGTAGTCATTGTTGAGGGGTTATGAAAACCCGAAACCTATTTGTTAATACATGTCTTTATTTTAAAGTTATAAGTCTGTCAGATCATGTTTTCACTATTATGCTTAGATTTTTATGTTCACATTTAGCACTTATCAGTACAATTTCGTGTCATGTTAGGCCCATAATAACACCAGTGTTCTTTAGTTAGGAGTAAGATTTAGCACCAAGCGAACCTTGGGATAGGGGTTCACCTGCTAATTCAGACTGGGTTCTTAATAGTAGTCTCTAAGTTCCAAATCTATGTAGCCAGCGTAGAATTATGAGATTTCACCTGCCAGTTAAGGACTGACACTCTATTTGGGGTCACCTACCAGTTTAGTATTGACTACCTAGTCCTTCAGGACACAAGATTAGTGGATCCACACAGCTAGTGTTGGCACCCGTGGTAGGGTACTGACACCCTTCCAACTAGGGTTACAGATTGGACCTCGATTATCTTATATTGAGGAATGTCATTTACATGATAGATCCCACAGTCTTAGTCAGTATTTAGTGTACTTCAGTTCTGGTCTTCTTTACCAAGATTTTAGATTTTCAGTTATTCAGATATTCAGATCATTTCAGCGCATTCTTTACTTGGTCTTGCATTTTCAGTTTTACATGTCCATGCATTCATGTTCAATTGTCATATATATTACAGTTAGTCCTTAACTCAAGTACTAGTAGTTCAAAGTACTGATCGTATACTTTTCTCTTACGCTATGTTTTCTTATAACATAGGTTTGGATGCTCAGTTTCTCGATCATTCATAGACCATCTCAGCAGTTTTCCCACAGCAGTATTGATGAGTCCTCCTCCATTGAGGACATAATATGCTTTACTGTATTTCAGTATTTCTTTATGCTCAGTCTAGTGAAGTTAGTTAGGGGTCTATCCCGTCAATTCCTTATGATTCTTAGAGGCTTTTAGATAGTTGAACAGTCAGTCAGTTTTTTGTTTTATCAGTATTTTAGATGAACCAGCTAGTTTCTAATGTTTACCAGATACTGTAGATATGTTTCTTACTTATTTTTGTATTCAGATTGACAGTACCTTATTGGTTTATTTTTCTCATATATTTCTTTAATTTTATTTTATCCAGTACTTATAGCAGGTATCAGACCATAGGTTATCTTGGGGTCACTTGTGGCTGTAAGCACCGTGACGGGACTGAGGGTAGCCTCGATTCATGACAAAACTTAGTATCAGATCCTAAGGTTTTAAAGTATCCTAGGGTATCTGAAATTTGCATTTAGTAGAGTCTTGTACATGGGTGTAAAGTACACTACACTTATGGACTAGAGGCTACGAGACATTTTTGTGAAGTTTCCCTTCTTTCAATGTTCATGTCGTGCGAAAGAGAATGAGCTCTATTGAAATCCTCTCTCTAACTCATCCTTTGTTCTGTTTATAGACAATTTCCCTAAGAAGAAACAACAAAAGAAAGAAGAGGGATCAGCCCGTACCACCTCCAATCCAGGAAGATCCCTTGAATAGCTATGTTTCTCATGCTGAGTTTAGGGCCGCTTTAATAGCCATGGACCATTCTGTTGTTTCTTATAAAAATCAATAAGTTGTTTCCCCAGCCAATCCATTAATGAATACGGCTGCAGCTAGGGTCTGAGACTTCAATTGAATGAATCCCCATATTTTTTGGATCTAAGTCTTAGAAGGAACCATAAAAGTTCTGGATAGAGTGCAAAAGGTGACAGAAATTATGGGGGTCACTTCAAATAAGAGCTTAGAGTTGGCTATATATCAATTACAAGGAGTATCTCACACATGGTTTAAGTAGTGGAAGGAAAATAGGGGTGTGGAACTAGAGCATATAAAGAGGGAGGAGTTTTCCATGGATTTCCTAGACAAGTTCTTCAAACTAGAGTTAAGAGAAGCTAAGGTTCAGGAATTCATAAACTTAAAGAAGGGAAGTATGAGCGTGAATCAGTACTCACTCAAGTTCATCTCAGTATGGCTTTTCATCCCCATACAGATGGTCAGTGAGGACCATTTAGACCTTAGAGGACATAAGGGCATATATGGTTGACTTTAAAGGTAGTTTGGATGACCACTTACCTTTGATTGAGTTTTCCTATAATAATAGTTATCACTCCAGTATTTAGATGGCTCCATTTTTAGGCTCTCTATGGGAGGAGATGTAGAGCTCCTATTGGATGGTTTGAAGCAAAATGAGGCTATTTTGATAGAGCCAAATTTAGTATTTTAGGAAATAAATAAAGTTTAGTTAATTCAAGAAAGCCTAAGAACAGCTAAAGCCATAACAAATCTTATGCAGATATGAGGAGAAGGGATCTTGAATTTGAGGTTGATGACTTGGTCTATTTGAAAATTTTATCTATGAAGGGAGTGAAGAGATTTGGCAAAAAAGGGAAGCTCAGTCCCTTCTATATTAGCCCATATAGAATTTCGAACTATTTTGAGTAGGTATCTTATGAGCTTGAGTTTCCTGTCGATTTGGCATTAATACATTCGGTGTTCCATGTTTCTTTTTTAAAGAAATACATTGGTGATTCGGCTTCTATTATTCCTTTAGAAAGTGTGGATGTTAATAATAGCCTTTCCTATGAATAAGTCCTAGTTGAGATCCTTGATCATCAGATCCTTAGTCAAAGGAATAAACAAGTTTCTTTGGTTAAGGTTCTATGGAGGAATCAGTCCGTAGAGAGAGTTGCTTGGGAAGTAGAAGCATATATGCGAAACTAGTATTCTCATCTTTTCTTTGCAAATTCAAACACAGCTTGAGGCAACGATATTTCTTATATTGACTCTTTTCATTCTCTATTTTAGCTATACAACTATTCTCTGGTCAGAGCATGCATTCATGAAGTTAGTTCAGCCCATGTGATGTTTGAGCATATGCTAACACATTTGAGGCTTTTAACTCTAAATAATTGCAAGGTCTTGAGCAACTTTAGTTATTTTTGATTAGTTCATGTTCTATTTTGCAGTTTAAGCTGATATGATAGATAAACAATGTGAAATAAAGCAAATAGGTTGAAATTTGAAGAAATCTAAAGACAAGTGTGGCTTACGACATTTGTGATAAGTCATTAGCCCTGTCATAAGCTATTAGGTTGGTCATCATCAGTAGATAGAGAATTGGCCTCAGACTTAGGTAGAACATGAGAATTGGAGCAAAAGTGTGATGACATTTCTGATAAGTGATCACAATCCTGATAAGCCATCAGAAGTTGCCGTCAACCTAATACAGGACGAGTGCAGATTTGGAGAAGACCTGACAACATTCTTGATAAGTTGTCAGGATCCTGATAAGGCATTACCAATAGTCATCGTCTATTCTGAGAAAAAGTTGTAACCTTGATTTTGTTTCCTTATTTAGGGTAAACTATTTAAAGATTTTTTTTAGGGTTTTCTAGACGTTATTATGATTATTATCATTATTATTCCGTACAAGGTCAACACATGGAGTTTGGGACAACATATTTTGATATTTTCTCTCTTTACTTCTTAACTTTAACAACATAACTATTTCTGAGAGATTATTATCATTATTTTGGGAGTTTTCCTTTGTGATCTAATCTGTGATTCACTAGTTATTATTTATCTCTGTAAGTTTATCTTTCAAATCATGAATTCAATTATGTGTTTTGTTTGTTACGTCATGAGTGGCTAAATTTCGTTAACCTGAGTTATGGGATCTAGGGTCAGGTCTTGATGAGGTGCTAAGTACTCAAGATTAAAAATGTGGTAGGATTTCTTGATAATTCTTAATTTTTAATTAACGTCTGTTTGTTGCAAATAGTAGACACACCTTCTTTGGTTTGCTTGAGAAAGAAATCAAATTTAGTAGGAATTGAATTATCAACAGGGACTCGGAAATACTTCGTTTAATAATCAGCACTGTAACAAGGTTGGTTAACTTGAGGTAAAATTTGGGCGGTAAATAGAAATTTCCTAAGTTCGAAGGATTAGGGAATTAAATTCTTAAGTACGTTGAGAGATAGTTAAGCATAACATCGATAAAGATAGCTTGTTATCCTACCCACCGTGAGAATCTTGAACCACTTTTAGCATCTGTCATGTACCGGAAGCCCTAGTGAACATAATTCTGGTTATTTCATAAACTCTTGATTTACTAAAACCTAAAGTAAAGTGACAAACAACAACTTGTTAAACCTAAACCCCCCATTTCAGGAAACATTAAACTATCAGTGGATTAAATTGCAAACAACTTGAGTTCACACCATATTCCCTGTGGGATTCGACCCTAACCTAGTTGTGTTTTATATTGACAACAATCGGTTACACCTATTTAAGAGTGTAATTTTAGCGCTATCAAAAATTCTGCCGTTGTTGGGAAAGAATTTGGCATATTGAGTTGGTTTGAAATTTTAGTTTACTTTCTTGAATTCAAACTTGTTAATAATTGTTTAGTTTATATTTTTTTCTTATTTTTTGTTATTTTTATTTTTATCACACCTTTCTTGAGATGTCAGCCTCGATAGATGGTTTTTTAAGTGATCACGATTCTTGTGATGACTCTTGTTATTATTGTGGGGAACCATATTTTGAGGGTTGCTATCTAGATTTATCTGGAAGTGCATGGATGGGAACTTCACAATATGATGTGGATACTATCCTATTTACTGTAACTCGGTGTTTTTCCTGTAGTCAAAGTGATCATACTGAAGATATGTGTACTGTCACGGTTCAAGTAAATAAATTGATGAAATAAATTTTAGAGAATCAAGGAAAGCTATGGGAAGAGCTAAAGGAGTTACCACTCCCACCATGTTTACAGTGGCTAAACAAAAAAGAATATAAGGAGGACATTAGCCAATTTGAGGATAAAACTCAAGAATCACAACCACTCGATTGTCATCTTGATCTTGAGACTGACATTGAGAAGATGAATAAAAGTGTGTGGGTAGTATATAGTGTAAATTTTGAAGTAGAATTAGTTGGGCCTCACTCAAAATATTTTTCAAAATTATGTTTAGATGATATCTTGTTTGTGGAATCATCTAAAATAGTGGAAAAGTGTGAATATGCGGAACAAGAATCCTATATTTTTTATTTTACACTCAATAAGCAACATAAAAACACACCTCACTTTAAGACCAAGTTTTTTACCATGCATCATCCATTACTCGGTGCCTTAATCTTTGTACCACCCCCTTATGATCGAGATAAGAAGATAGACTCTAAGTTTGGGGTGAAATTCATATCTTCAAGGTGGAGGAAAAAGTTGAGTTGGGTTGTGCCACAACACTAAGTCAGGCGCTTCTTGGGAGGCAACCCAAGGTATTTTGTCATTGTATTCGTATTATGTGATTGACATCAAATCTTTGCACCCATGGTGCCACAGGTATGTTTCTAACTCTCTTATTTTGGTTTGACACATTAGGGACACTGCATGATTTTTAAGTTGAGGGTAGGGCTACTTGTGGGTGTTGATGTCCTCTTAGGGTTTTTTTGTCGTGCCTCTTTTCTCTGGAGTCTTGTTCCTAGTAGAGCAGGCATGTTTAGGCGTATTGTGTTTGTTTAGTAATGTGTTATATTTAACTGGGAGAAAGATAAGTATCTATGGCAGTTGACATATTTTTGTTGATTTTTAGGAAGGATAAATACCTTTCCAATTGTCTATTTTTTTACTGTATGATGTGCATCTAAGTGTGACCACTGTGCATTATTTTATGGCATTAGTTCCAGTGATGCAATAATCAGTGCTAAACAACTGCATGAACTGAATGAGTAGTAGTTTGTTATATATTTGTGTTCCATGTGCGTGTGAGAGCTTACTTAGTTCCCTCTGTATGTTGGATTCACAACTTGCCCGGTTAGTCTTACCTAGATTGAAGTATAGGGGTTAGGAAAGGATCATAGACCGTTTTGATATTAGCTCACTTAAGCCTAAATGACCTTCCCTATGTATATCATATCCCTTGATCCCTGTTTTGTGCCTAATTTGTCTATTTCTTTGAATGACGCTTGTCTCCTTCCCGTTTACCTCACAATGAACCTATTTTGGCCCTGGTTCTCCTTGGATACTATGCACCTTGACTTAAGCAAATAGCCTAAGTTGAGGGTGGCTATCATAGGGGTGCGTGATGCAAAATAAGCTGAAGAGAGATAGAATAAGAGAAAACAATAAAAAGTTAGGTGCGGTAAAAAAGGAATAATAAAAGAGAAAGTTTTGTTAAAGATGATAAAAAGATAATATGATGATTAAAAAGACCGCATCCATCTTGAGCATGTGTGATAAATAAAAGAAGAGAAAGAAGAAAATAAGGTTGAGAAGTGAAACCTTAAGAGTTTAGTGTAGTGTCAAGGAGGGATAGTCACTTTAAAATATCCATGAATATCATACCAGCCCCTAGCCTACATTACAAGCCTAAGAAAATCCCTAAAGTGATCCTAACTGACCTACCTGAAGATTTGGGTACTGACTATAAGGGCAAGCCTATGTCATTTGACATGCAGTGTTTGGAACTTCATTCTGAGAGTGAGACTTGTGATTATCCCTATGTTTATGTATGTGAATTCTGATATAAGTAAAAAAGGGATTTCTTTGTTGTGAGGGAACATTGGGTATGTTTTTAAGTCACTGACTTGTTCAGATAGTGTGATCTTGGTATGGTATGATTGTTATTGTTGAATTTTTGTCGTATCTTGATGCTTGTGAGTTGCATGGTTGTTTTTAAAAACATCAACCGTGAGTTTTAAATTGACTGACCTTGGAGAAGGTGAAATTGTTGTGAACTAATGATGTGTGAGCCAACACTAACACAGTTGAGGATTTTAACTCTAAATAATTATAAGGTCTTGAGCAACTTTAGTTGTTTTTTATTAGTTTACTTTGATTTTTGCAGTAAATGTTGAGATGTAGGAGAATAAAAAATAATGGAAGCAAAAAGGATGAAAAGTGAATCAAAATAAAGGACAAGTATGGCTGACGACATTCATGATAAGTCGTCAGCCTGGTAATAAGCTGTCAAGGATGCCGTCAGCCTTAAATAGAGAATGGGAGTTGAAGATATTTTTGAGATGACGTTCGTGATAATCTATTAGGTTGGTGATAAGGCGTCAACATCATCGTCATCTTTAGAAAGTAGAAGCCAAAAGTGCAGAGGAGCTGACAACATCTGTGATAAGCCATGAGACTCCCTGATAAGCTGTCACGGATGTCATTGTCTATTCTAAGGAAAAGCTACAACTTTAATTTTATTTCCTTACTTAGGGTGAACTATTTAAAGCTTTGTTTTAGGGAATTGATTCATCATCATCATTATTCTAAAGAGAGTTCGATACTTTGATTCTTGGAGAATATTTTCCAATATTTCTTTCTCTATTTTTTTGAATTCGAACAATACAACTATTTTGGGGATTTTCCTTTGTGATCTAGTCTATAATTCACTAAGTATAATTCATCTCTGTAAGTTAATATTCTCAGGTATGAATTCAATTATGTGTTTCGTTATTTGCATCATGAGTGGCTAAACTCCGTTAACCTGAATTATGGGATCTAGGGTTAGGTCGGGATGAGGTGCTAAATACTCAAGATTTAATAGGTGTTAGGATTTTTTGATAATTTGGAAGTTTTAATTAACGTCTGTTGGTTGCAAACAGTAGACACACCTACTTTGATTTGCTTGAGAAAGAAATCAAATATAGTAGTAAGTGTCAACAGGGATTCAGAAATACTTCGTTTAATAATCAGCGTTGTAACAAGTTTGATTATGCTGAGGTAAAATTTGTATAGTGAATAGTGATTTGCTAAGTCCGAGAGGATTAGGAAATTAGACGCTTAAATAGGTCGAGAGATATTTGAGCATATCATTGATAAAGATAGCTTGTTATCCAAACTACCATGATAAACTTGAGTCACCTTTAACATCTGTCATGTACCGTAAGCCCTAGTGAACATAATTCTGATTATCTCATAAAATCTTGATTACAAACATAGAAATCAAAGTGACAAACAATTATTTGTGAAACTTTAACCCCCATTTCAGGAAACATTAAACTATCAGTGAATTAAATCACAAACGACTTGAGTTTACACCATATTCCCTATAGGATTTGACCCCAACCTAGTTGGGTTTTATATTGAAAATGATCGCTTACACCCATTAAAGAGTGTAGTTTGAGCTTTATCAAAAATGGCATTATTGTCGGGGAATACGATTGTAAACTGAAAGTTGTGTGTGCTAATTTACTGTTGTTAGGTTTCCTAGATTTATGTTTATTTGTTGTTTTTGTTTATTGAAGGTTCCTTGTTATTTATGCCAAAATGAAGAACCGTTATTACAAATTAATTCAGAACCTTAGATGATAAGGAGAATAGCAGAACAACAAGAGGTTAATAGACTGGCAGCCTTGGCCAGGGCTTAGGTGAATGTACAGGACCAGGGTTAACAAGTACGTCATCTAAACCCTGATGATGAAGACATGGGTGATGAGGAATTTCTGAATCCTTAAAACCCAAGGCGAGCTGAGCAAATTGCTACACCAATGTAGATAAATTTCAATAGAAACCATCCAGTCAGAGAAAGGTATGGTCAACAGCCTGTCCATTACGAGTTTGATGACTATGATAAGGGAATGGATAGAGTAGGTGCAATGGGTGCTATCATTCCTCTACTGTTGGCACCTGTTGCAAAATTCAGCATAACAAGTACTATGATTAAACTCCTGAATCTGAAGAGGTTGTTTGGAGGCTTTCCTGGTGATGATCCAAACATGTACTTAGTGAACTTTATCACTATTTGCAAATATTTTGACAATTTAGGAGTGAGCCAGAATGCGATCCGATTGAGATTGTTTCCATTGTCTCTGTCAAGGGAGGCAACAATGTGGTTAAATGAGCTGGAGCCCAATTGTATAACCAACTAGAGACAGTTGAAAGAGACGTTCCTAGAACAGTTCTTTCCACCCTCCAGGAGGGTAAAGTTAAGGGATAAAATCAGTAACTTCAGGCAGCTCCCGACTAAAGCATTAGATGAAACTTGGAAGAGATTCAAGAAAAAAATAGTACAATGTATGAACCATAACATAACGGACTTGTACTTGATGGAGACTTTGTACTGGGATTTTAAATCTGTAACAAAAATAATTGTAGATGATGTTGTAGGTGATTCATTCATTGACCTTTCTTTTTAAGATGCTTCAGACATGCTAAATAGAATGATCAAATAGAGGCAGGCTCGACATACCAGGTATTCTGTGGTAGCTAGCCTAACTATTTCTGGTGGTATGACTATAGAGAAGCGCAGAAGGGATGAGGGGAGAGACCAAGACATGTCCCACTTAAAGACTCATATGGACTTGCTGACCAAGTACTTACTGTCAGGCAAAACTGAAATGGTTAAGGCTATGGATTCTTAGTGCACTGTTCTATTAATGTAGATGAGGAGGCAAATTATATTAATAATCGGAATTTTTATGACAGGCCTAATTATAAAGATAGGGAGCAAGGAAACAAGAGAAGTAATAATGATAGAAATGGTTTGTATGTTCCTCCTGGAATTCAGGATGTTGCACCAACTAGATCTGGCAAGATGTCCATGGAGGACATCATGGAAAAATTATTGAAGGGATTTAAGGCTACCATCTTGGGGGTAACCACTATGAAGAGTGAATTCTCTACCCTGAGTCAGTTGGTTAGTTAACAATCCATTTCTATCAAGCAGTTGGAGCAGCAGATGAGCCAATTTTCCACAACACTGAACCAAAGAAAAAGTGGTACTTTACCTAGTGATATGGTTTAGAATTCGTATAATGATGGCTCATGTATGGAGATTACCACTAGGAGTGGTAAGATCTTACCTGGTCCTTTTGTGGGCAAATCTGTAAATGGTGACGTGGTTGTTAATGAATCTAAAGAAAGAAAATGAGTAAAGTATGAGAAGCTGAATAGTTCTGTTGATGCTTTGGAGAAAGAAAAAGTGAAGGAAGAGGAAGTGGTGTTGAAATCTATCCCAAGACCACCACCTCCCTTTCCTTACCGATTGAAGAAAAAAGATAATGATGAAAAATTCAGCAAATTCATGGACATGCTCAAACAATTAAAAATTAATGTGCCTTTGGTTGAGGTACTTGAGCAAATGCCATTCTATGCGAAGTTCATGAAATACCTTATAACCAATAAATGGAAGGTTAGCCATGAGCCGGAGGACAATCTTCTCCATTATGGTGCTATCTCTACAAGGTCTTTAGTGTAGAAAAAGGCAGATCCAGGAGCGTTTACCATCCCGTGTACTATTGGCCCCCTGAAGTTCACAAAAGAACTATGTAATCTGGGAGCCAGTATAAATTTAATGTCACTTGTTGTGTACAAGAAATTGGGTTTTGGGGATCCTACCCCAACAGATATGTGGTTAGTCATGGCAGATAATTGTGAAGCGGCCTGTGGTCATACTGCATGATGTTTTGGTAAAGATAGCCAATTTTGTTCTGCCTGCTAATTTTGTGGTCCTATATAAGTGGATTTTGAAGTGACCATCATCTTAGGTAGGCCATTACTTGGAACTGGGAGAGTGCTAGTATACATAGAGTTGAATGAGCTAAATTTTACGTTTAATGACAGAGAAGCATGCTTCAAAATACACTCATCCATGTATCGGCAACATGAGATAAGTATTTTCTCAATCATTGACATCTTCTATGATGATGGTAAAGGGGTATCAACAGGTTGCCTGGGCAAAGTCTGAGTAGTCAAGACAACCAAGTCGTGCCGCAATTGTAAATCAGGCGCTATTGGGAGGCAACCCAAATTTTTTATGTTTAAGCAAGTGTTTTTACTTTTATAATTTGGATTTAGTACATAGAAGGAAAAAAATGAGGAGTTAAGCTGAAAGGCCATGACGACATCTCTGATAAGCCATCACAACTGTAATAAGCTATCATAAATATCATCAGATAGGCCAAACTTAAGGCAACCTCTGCTTAAGGGTGCTGACATTTTTGATTGCCTGTCACACTTATGATAAGACGTCATAAGTCATCGTCAACCCAAAGCCTTAAAAGCTAAATTCTAGGCCCAGTTTAAAGCAAATCCGACCCGGCCTAGCACAGGAACCTTTTCAAATTTCTGGTAGTTTTAACTATTTTCCTTTAGTTTATTTCTTTCCTTAGTTAGTTTATTTCCTACTCTTTGGAAAACACTTCAAGAAAACAAGTTCCCTTGTGTGTGGGTTTGCGATTCACAATCAAGAGATTCTTCCTACTTTCTACTTCCTCTTTTGCGTGTAATCAGATTAAGGGCCCCCATCATGTATACTCTAACTTCAACTCTTCTTTTCTTGTAGTAAGTGATTGATAGATGAAAAAATAAGTCCCCAAGATGCTTGAACCAAGTTCAACTGGGAAAGGATCTAAAAATTGCACCTAGGGTCTGTTGTGCAAGCCCAAGGTTTAAAAGGACAGCTCACACTCAGAATTCAAGTGGATTTTGAGAATTAATGGGGACCAAAAATTGAGTTAAAACTAAAAGTGGGCTCTGATAAGAGCTAACGACATCGATGATAAGCTATCACAATTGTGACGGCTTATCAGGAATGTCATCAAAGGTTGACAAGAATGAAGTGGTTTCTGTTTAGAGATGACGACATTAGTGATAGGCTATCATAATTATGACTGCTTATTAGGAATGTCATCAAAAGTTGTTAAAATTTTGAAGGTGTTGTCTAAGGTTGACGACAATTGTGATAAGTTATCACAGTAGTGATAGCTTATCAAGAATTATCGTCACACCTGGAACCTGAAGCACGAATAAGCCTAAATGATTAATGTATTTGTGTTTGTGCTCTTGTGGACTAACCAATGGTTTTTCTACTGCTACAGGAACCTTAAAATGGCACCAAAAAGAAAGATCCCCAAAGCACCAGAGAAAGCAACCAAAGAAAGTGTATGTCATAAGCTCATCAATGAGGAATCTAATTATGAGGAGGAGGAACCCCTGCTTATGAAGCCAAAGAAGAAGCAAAGTCTAAAGAAACTTTCACGACCTCTACCTATTAAAGTAGAGGATAGTGATGATACTGAGACTATAACACCATCATAAAGTGAAGCTTCTGAACATACTGCCTCTGAGCAAGAGGGTTCTGAACAGCATGAGTCTGACCATGATGAATCTGAAGAAGAGGAACAGGAAGGGTTCGAGGATTCTGAGTTTGAGGGAACAGCATCTGGATCCCCGTCCATTGAACAACAAGATGATGAAGAGTCTCTAACTTGGGGAACACTTATCAAATGTCATAACCCCAAAATTCAAGATAATGCTAGGTGGTAAATTCCCAGGGCAAAAAACATCTTTACCGCTGGGCTCCGCAGAACTGATGGAAGGAGGCCTAAGAGGCCAATTCAGGAAGAAAAAATAATTATCGCTAGAGGGTTGAGCAGGTAACCTAAAGTGAAATAGAAGTTCCAAGGGTATGGATTGGGATGGACCACAAAAGGAGGAGGTTCATTCTGCCCTGCACTAGTTTAGGAGTTCTACACAAAATACCAAGCTTAGTTGGAAATATGTGCAAGCCAGGTGAAAGAGTAGCAGGCCGTCCCCTATTGGATAGAGTATAGGTGAAGGGTGTAAGGGTTGATATCTTAATCAGAACCATCAATAGTTTCTTGCATGGTCCCAACATTACTCCTCAGGACATTATACTATCAGTCTATGCTTGGATTAGGAATAGGGAGAAACAACGTCTGTGGTTGGCCAACATCATAGCTGAAGAAGGACCAACATAGGTAACAAACCCAAATGAAAGAATCTGTAAGTCCTATTTGACTCAAGAGGCAAAGTTTTGGTAGGGTATAATGCGTATCTGGATGATGCCTACTGATGGAGACAATATTCTGGGTAATGACCGAGCTATTCTACTGGCGAGCATGGTGAAGATCCTTTGCCTAAATTTTGGAGAAATCATTGATGATGAGATAAAGACTAGAATATTGAGAACCAACACTGCTTACCCTTTCCCTTATCTTATCACAGAGTTGTGTTGAGCTGCTAATGTGCCAAATATTACAGGGGTTGATGATGACATTCCTGCTCAAAAGACTGACAACCCCATACATTATGAGGAAAATAATCCAGGATTGAGACTTGATAGAGGTACAGAGGTAGCAACAGACCCTCCAGCTATAGATGCCGGTGCAGCACCTCATGTGGAAGTGTAAGATTCTGAGGTTATGCGAACAACTTCTTCAGCTCAGGCAGGATTAGTACCTGAGACTGAAGCCAGCCCTTCAATTCCTACAGCAGCAGCAGATTTTGTATTTCATCCGATTGATATCTAAAAAATGGCTAAAAAGCTAAGTGGTATGAAGCACAGCTATATGCTTTTGCCAAATAGTTCGCTGTGGTAGTGGACAGGAGAATCAAGGCTTTCCTTGAGCCTTTTGTGACTTTAACTGAGTGGGTTTCAGATTTGGAGAACTGATTCGATGCGTAGGTAAAATAAATATCAGAGGCTGATTTTGCTAGATTCAGAAAGGCATTAGATAAAGTTAAGGAAAATGTTAGGGTGTTGTAGTAACACCAATTTATAATGCCAACAGGTCAGGACATGCATGAATATGAGGAAGAATTTTCAATGGTTAACCTCACTGGAGACTCACCAAAGAAAAAGAAAAAGAAAAGGGAAAGAGAAAGAGGCCCGACAGTGATGAATAGTGAAAAACAGAGAAGAGGGCAAGAAAGAAGAAGGAAAAAAAGGAGCTAAAAAGGGAACAAATTAAGTCGTTAGATGATAATGAGAAATGAGAGGCAACCATTCGAGATTGGGTTGCAGGTGCCTCATCTAGCAGGTCTCTAGCTACTGCAAATCCAGATGCTCCCGATGGAGAGAAGACAATAGATGATGCAGTAGCAGGGTTGGAGACCCAGGATCCATGTTCTTGATTGACTTCAAGTATACACTAATCCTTAATGCAGTTTATTGTTTATTTTAAGTTGAGAGTGTAGGGTAGGTTGTTGTTATAGCATATTTTGTAGATAATTAGGAGTAATACAAGTACTTGAGGCAGTTAGATTGTTTTGTGATTTTTTAGTACCTCTCTATTAGTCTGACATATTGTCTACTATGTGAATTGCATCCATTTGTAAACAGTGTGCATCTTTTTGTGGAATTAGTCTGGCAACTGAATAACCTTTGTTAAACAAGAACATCAACTGGATAAGTAGTGATATGCAAGATATTTGTGTGGTATGTGTATGTAAGGTCTTACTCAGTTTCCATTGTGTGTTGAATCTAGAACTTACCCAGTTAGTCTTGCCATGGTCATAGGATAGGAGTTAGGAAAGGATCATAGGCTGTTTCTGATAATTAGTCCACTTTTAGCCTAAATAACCTTCCCAACAATAATAATATCCCTTGATCCCTATTAGATCCTAATTAGCCTATTTCTTTCTACGATACCTCTCGCCTTTCTGTTTATATCTCAATGAACCTATTTGGGCCTTGGGCCTTCTTGGAAACTGTGCCCCTTAAATTAAGAAAATAGCCTAAGTTGAAGGTGGCTATCATAGAGGTGCGTGATACAAAATGAGTATGACGAGAGGAAGAATAAAAAAAAGAACAAAAAGTTAGGTGCAGTGAAAAGGGAATAAGAAATGAGAAAGTTGTGTAAAAGATGATAAAAATATAATGTGATAATTGAAAAGACCGCATCCATCTTGAGCATATGTGATCAATAAAAGAGAGGAAGAAAAAAAGGATAAGAGTTGAAACCCCTAGATTTTAGTGTAGTGTCAAGGAGGCATAGTCACTCTAAAATATCCATGAATACCATACCAGCCCCTGTCCTACGTTACAAGATTAAGAAAAGACCTAGAGTGATCCTAACTGACCTGTCTGAAAACTTGGGTACAGACTATAAGGGTAAGCCTATGGCATTTGTCATGCAGTGTTTGCAACTTCATTCTGAGAGTGAGTCTTTTTTTATCCCTCTATTTATTTATTTGAATTCTGATATGAGTGAAAAAAGGATTTCTTTGTTGTGAGGGCACACTATGTATGTTGCTAGTCATTGACTTGTTAGATAACTGTGATCTTGGTATGGCATGGTTTTTATTGCTGAATTTTTGTCGTATCTTGATTCTTATGAGTTGTATGGTTGTTTTTCAAAACATCAACAGTGAACTTTAAAATTGACTGACCTTGGAGATGGTGAATGTATTTTGAACTAGTATGAGTAGTTAGCTGCCAAATTGTACTTTGTATTCTCTTAGTTATGTTATGGTTAGTTGAGTACAAGCAATTGTTTAAGTTGAGGGTGTTGATGTGTGAGCCTACACTAATACATTTGAGGCTTTTAACACTAAATAATTGTAAGGTCTTGAGCAACTTTAGTTGTTTTTTATTAGTTTACTTTGATTTTTGCAGTAAATGTTGAGATGTAGGAGAACCAAAAATATTGGAAGCAAAAAGGTTGAAAAGTGAAGCAAAATAAAGGACAAGTGTTGCTGAAGACATTCACGATAAATCATCAGTCTGGTGATAGCTGTCAAGGATGCCGTCAGCCTTAAATAGGGAATGGAAGTTGAAGACATTTTTGTGATGACATTCGTGATAAATCATCATGTTGGTGATAAGGTGCTAACAACATTCGTGATAAGCCGTTAGAATACTGATAATCTGTCGTGGATGTCGTTGTCTATTCCGAGAAAAAGCTACAATTTTAATTTTATTTCCTTATTTAGGTTAAACTATTTAAAGCTTTGTTTTAGGGTTTTCTTGGGGGATTGATTCATCATCATCATTATCCTAAAGAGAGTTTGATACTTTGAGTCTTGGAGAATATTTTCCAATATTTCTTTCTCTATTTTTTTGAATTCAAACAATACAACTATTTTGGGGATTTTCCTTTGTGATCTAATCTATAATTCAATAAGTATTATTCATCTTTGTAAGTTAATCTTCTCAATTATGAATTCAATTACGTGTTTCATTCTTTGCATCATGAGTGGCTAAACTCCATTAACCTAAATTATGGGATCTAGGGTTTGGTCGGGATGAGGTGCTAAATACTCAAGATTCAATAGGTGTTAGGATTTCTCGATAATTTGGAAGTTTTAATTAACGTCTGTTGGTTGCAAACAGTAGACACACCTGCTTTGATTTGCTTGAAAAAGAAATCAAATTTAGTAGGAAGTTAATTATCAATAGGGACTCAAAAATACTTCGTTTAATAATCAGATTTATAACAAGGTTGATTAATTTGAGGTAAAATCTGGACAGTGAATAGCAATTTGCTAAGTTCGAGAGGATTAGGAAATTAGACGATTAAATAGGTTGAGAGATATTTGAGCATATAATTGATAAAGATAGCTTGTTATCCTAACCACCATGAGATCTTTAGTCACCTTTAGCATCTGTCATGTACTGTAAGCCTAAGTGAACATAATTCTGGTTATTTCATAAAATCTTGATTACAAACATCGAAATTAAAGTGACAAATAATTATTTGTGAAACATCAACCCCCATTTCACGAAATGTTAAACTATCAGTGAATTAAATCGCAAATGACTCGAGTTCATACCATATTCCTTGTAGGATTCGACCCCAACCTAGTTGGGTTTTATATTGACAACGATCGGTTACACCCTTTTAAGAGTGTAGTTTGAACGTTATCAACTAATATGAGTAGTTAACTACAAAATTGTACTTTGTATTCTCTTAGTTTTGTTTTGGTTGCTTGAGGACAAGCAATTGTTTTAAGTTTAGGGTGTTGATGTGTGAGCATATGCTAACACATTTGAGGCTTTTAACTCTAAATAATTGCAAGTTCTTGAGTAAATTTAGTTATTTTTGATTAGTTTATATTTGATTTAGTAGTTTAAGCAGATATGATAGAGAACCAACATGAAATAAAGAAAATAAGTTAAAATTTGAAGAAATCTAAAGATAAGTGTGGCTGACTACATTTGTGATAAGTCGTCAGCCCTGTGATAAGCTATTAGGTTGGTCATCTTCAGTAGACAGAGAATTGGACTAAAGTGGAAGTTGTAATGACATTTTGTGATAATCTGTCATAATGGTGACAAGTCTTCAGGAATGCCGTTAGACGTAGGTAGGACATAAGAATTGGAGCAAAAGTGTGATGATATTTTTGATAAGTCATCCCAGTCCTGATAAAACATAAGATGTTGTTGTCAACCTAAGATAGGAAGAGTGCATATTTGGAGAAGACCTGATGACATTATTGATAAGTCGTCAGGATCTTGATAAGGCGTCACCAATAGTCATCGTCTATTTCGAGAAAAAGTGTAACCTTGATTTTGTTTTCTTATTTAGGGTAAACTATTTAAAGATTTGTTTTAGGGTTTTCTAGACACTATTATGATTATTATCATTATTATTCTACACAAGGTCGACACCTGGAGTTTGGAATAGCATATTTTGATATTTTATCTCTTTACTTCTTGACTTTAACAACACAACTATTTCTGAGAGATTATTATCAGTATTTTAGGATTTCTCCTTTGTGATCTAATCTGCGATTCACTAGTTATTATTTATCTCTATAAGTTTATATTTCAAATCATGAATTCAATTATGTGTTTCGTTCGTTACATTATGAGAGGCTAAACTCAGTTAACCTGAGTTATGGGATCTAGGGTTAGGTCTTGAAGAGGTGCTAAGTATTCAAGATTCAAAAGGTGGTAGGATTTCTTGATAATTCTGAAGTTTTAATTAATGTCTATTGGTTGTAAACAGTAGACACACCTATTTTGGTTTGCTTGAGAAAGAAATCAAATTTAGTAGGAAATGAATTATCAACAGGGACTAGGAAATACTTTGTTTAATAATCAACGTTGTTACAAGGTTGGTTAACCTGAGGTAAAATATGGGCAGTAAATAGAAATCCCCTAAGTCCGAGAGGATTAGCAAATTAAACGCTTAAGTAGGTCTAGATATATTTAAGCATAACATCGATAAATATAGCTTGTTATCCTACCCACCGTGAGAATCTTGAACCACTTTTAGCATCTGTCATGTACTGGAAGCCCTAGTGAACATAATTCTGGTTATTTCATAAACTCTTGATTTACTAACATTGAAAGTAAAGTTATAAACAATAACTTGTTAAACCTAAACCTCCCATTTCAGGAAACATTAAACTATCAGTAGATTAAATCGCAAACAACTTGAGTTCACACCATATTCCATGTGAGATTCGACCCCAACCTAGTTGGGTTTTATATTGGCAACGATTGCTTACACCCATTCAAGAGTGTAATTTGAGCATTATCAGTAGGATATGTCATATTTCAAACCCAGTTATTTGATCATATTTCAGCCTATCAGTGTCCAAAATAGGTTCTGAACCAACGTAGTATCTCAGCTTAACCAGTATCATTCGAGGATGAATAGTTCCAAAAGGAGTATTGTAATACCCCACACGATTCTAAGCTCGTTCCAGCTTCTAATTATAAGTTTAAGGTGTCTAAGGCTTTAAATTACCACTAATTTTTATTTTGGCCTTCCCAACCTCGAGACATGAGTTTTTAGGTTGATTCATATTTAGGGAGGTTAAAGGATGTCTCGAAAGAGTTTTGGGATTTTTGTATGTGGTTTGGGGCGTGTTTGAATTGCTGAGACTGTGAGCCCTCATGATATACCTGCGCGCATTGGTCTCTCCCACAGTGATAGGGTTCTTGGCGTGTTAGTCTCTCCCCTAAAGCAAGATATGTGGTGCGTTGCTCTCTTCCCTATAGCACTGGATGCAACACGTTAGTGACTTCTATCCAGCTTTTTGAATAAATAGATCAAGGAGCAATTGAGATTTTTTTCCTTAACCCAAGTCATCCATAACACGATTGGGGACATCCATAGGGACATTATTTTACCCTTTCTCCCAAAATTACTCATTAAAAAACCTCCTCCTTCCCAAGAACAAAATTCAAGCTCTTTTTCTTAAGAATCCAAGAGTTCAAGCTTCCATGTTCAAGTGATCTTAAAGAATCTATCTATTGAGGTATGTGGGGTATTCATCAATGGGTTCCTTCCACCCACTGAGCCCAGTAATTCTCTCTTTGATTAAAATATGGATTTTTCATTCTTTATGGAATTTCATATGTTAAAGATAAGTTTAGTTCATACTTTTCCATAGTAATTTGAATTCAATTCATTTCCTTATATAATCCCATGAAAAATTAGGTTGTTTCATGTTTTAAATTTCAATTTCCCATGTCATATTCAAGTGATGTCACAATATTGAACATTGTACTAAACCATGTAAATATATTCTCTCTTATTTAACACGTCCCCATGTTTGAATTCAGGCTTCTCACCTATTTGTTTAAATGTATTATGTTTTGGGTCCTTAAACTGTGTTTTTATTCCACTATTTTAAGTCATTTTATCGCATTATGGTAGTCATTTATGGAGGGTTATGAACACCCGATACCTATTTGTTAATACATACCTTTATTTTCAAGTTACAAGTCTGTCAGATCATGTATTCTGTAATACCCCGAGAATATAAACCAATATTAGAACCATTCTTTAATATAATGAGAAATAAATTATAGTTCTTTGTTAGTTTTATGATTGAGTTTGATTTGTATTAAGGCTTCAAATACGTCCTATCTATTAGACGAATCAAAACATCCCTAACCGATTGAATTCTTGAGAAGGATATTGCCATAGTCAACTTCAAACGAGCATGTATTTCATTCTACAAAGAATTTTTTAGCTCATCAACCACTAAAACATAATTGAATTATCTTCCCAATGATACTAATTTTGCCAAAATCTGATATAGGAGAGAAAAGTTAAACTCATTTTACTTTCAGCATGTCAATTTGTCAACTAAGTAATGACCTGAGCTGATAATCCGTCAACTATGTGATGACTTATCATCCAAGTCATCAAATCAAACTAGAAGCCCGTCAAATTAAGCTCCTAAGTGATTACTTGAGCTGATAATCCGTCAACTATGTGAAGACTTATCAGCCAAGTCGTCACCTATGACCAGAAAGGGCCTAAAAACTAATCAGAAGTGACGAGTTGAGGTGATCAGCCATCACCTAAGTGAGGACTTATCAACCTAAGTCATCAACTTAAAAATCTCAGCATTTATGATTGTTTTTGTAAGGTTATTTTGGTCTTTACCTTCACCTCCTACAACTTAAATCATCAAAAATGCTACATGGTCATTATAAATTAGTTTTAAAAACCCTTAATACTCTTCTTTCTCAAGAGCAATAAAACTAGGGCAAATTATAATTCGTAATCCAAGAACGGTCAAGAAAACTCAATTCATTTTCAAGATTAAATCTCTAAGGTATTTTAGGTGTTAATTCATGGGTTTGTTTCAACCATGAAGCCCAAGAACCTCTTTTAAAATTACAAGGTACAGATTTATGATTTCGATGCTAGAAATCAATTATATTCATGTTTATGATATTAATTGGGTTTCAATTTATGATTTAATTAGAAGTCTCATGAAATTAAAATAGTTAATGTGATGAATTATATGAATTGCATACTAAACCCTTAAATTTGAAATTGAGTATTGTATTCGTGATAATCATATGTTGGCCATTATCATATGAAATAATCCATGCTTACCAAGTGTTTGCTAAAATGCCAATGTGAAGTAAGTAGTGGAATCATGACATGTCATTATGTCATCCCAATCATTCATAAGCTTATGCCCTTCAAGTTTTTGATAAAATGTCTCTATGAATGAATTATGAACAAGTGGACATTGTTATGCTTTTTAAGATCATGCTATGGTTTATTTTTATGCTATCGAGTCCTGGGGGTATCTAATACCCGATAATCTAGTTGTTTATCTAGAGCTATAGTATTCACAAAATAGTCTTAGCCATGTCACAAAATAGTAGTACTCAGTCAGTTAACAGAACTCAGTGAACTCAGTCAGTTACAGAACTCAGTGAAACCCAATATCAGTCTAGTTCATCTCAGTATAGTAATCAGTGTCATTCAGTTGGGAGTAGGATTTAGCACCGAGTGAACCCAAGGATGGGTCTCACCTACCAGTAGAGGGTGTGATCCTTAGTAGCAGTTCTTGCATTCCAGAACTATGTAGATAGCGTAGGTTAGGACATCAACCTGCCAGTTGAGGGTTGATGAGATGTTTTAATCTGCCAATTGAGGGTACCACCATTCTTATTCATGGAACTATCAGATGAGGGTGGCTCTTTTGTGTCTTTACCCATGGCATGGTACTAACACCCTTCCAACTAGGGTTACAGGTTGGACCGTAGTTATCTTATTTGGGGCATGTCGGCTAGATGATTACCTCTCACAGTTTAAGTTTCAGTCTTAGTATAGAACTCAGTACAGTTCTACAAAATTAGGGCTTTCAAATACAGCCACTCAGCTATCAGTAATTCAGTCATTTCTAATCTTAGATATCAGTTACTTAATTATCAGAACTCAGTACTCATCTTCAGTAAAATCTAAGTTACAGTATACACTTATATGCACAGTATTGTATACTCGGTATTTACAGTAGTTTTAGTTATCCATGTACTCATACTCAGATATTCCATATCATTTAGTCAGTTTCAGTTCATGTATATAAACCCTTGCATTCGGCCTTACCTCATCTAGCATACCAGTACATTTCACGTACTAAAGGATACATTCTCTTTGGGTAATAATGTATCATATCATAGGTTCAGATGCTCAGGTTCCTGACTGTTCTTACATAGAATCAGATTTAGCCAGCACTGTTTGATTTAGTAGTAAGTCATCTTCTATCAAGGATATTCTTCCATTTTAATATTTACAGTAGCTTCAGTATTTTAGAAGTCAGAGTTAGTTGGGGGCTTGTCCCATCAACTCTATATTTTAGATAGTTCAGTTAGAGGTTTTTCAGACCAGACTAGTTCAGACAGTATTTTAGACTCATATGTTATATTTTATTAGTATTTTAGATTTTTAACCTTATGGAAATTTTAATAGAATTCTGCAAAATAAATCATTTTTTATCAATTTTATTCGGTGCTAACAGCATGTACCGGCTCATGGGTTAGCTTGGGGTCTCTCGGGACTATAAGCACCATGTAACGATCAGGGTATACTCTCGGGTTATTACATTTTCACTATTATGTTCAGATTTCTATATTCACGTTAAGCACTTATCAGTACAATTTTATGTTATGTTAGGCCTATAATAACAGTAGTGTTATTCTGTTATGAGTAAGATTTAGCATCAAGAAAACCTAGGGATGGGGTCTCACCCACCAATTAGGACTAGGTCCTCAGTAGCAATCCCTAAGATCCAGACCTATGTAGCCAACATAGGATAATGAGATGTCACCTGC
The DNA here is from genome assembly GCA_030864225.1 of Capsicum baccatum var. pendulum. Lineage (NCBI taxonomy): Eukaryota > Viridiplantae > Streptophyta > Magnoliopsida > Solanales > Solanaceae > Capsicum > Capsicum baccatum. The sequence goes on from CM061555.1 coordinate 214,517,493, forward strand.
TAGTTTAGGACTGATACTCTTCTGGGTCACCCGCTAGTTTAGGACTGACTCTCCAGACCTTTGGGATACCAGATTAGTGGATCCATACAGCCAGTGTATCGTGGTAAGGTAGTAAAACCCTTCCCACTCAGGTTACATATTAGAACCCAATTTTCTCAAATAGGGGAATGTCGGTTACATGATAGCTCCGACAGTCTTAGTCAATATTCAGTGTACTTCAGTTTAGGACTACTTAACCAAGATATCATACTTTTAGTTGTTCATATATTCAAATCTTTTTAGTACAAGTTTTATTTGTTCTTGCATTCTCACTTTTATATGTTCATGCATTCATGTTCAGTTGTCATATGTATTTCAGTTAGTCCTTACCTCACGTACTAGTAAATTCAAAGTACTAAATGCATACTCTTCTCTTAGGATATATTATATTATAACATAGGTTTGGAAGCTCAGTTTCCCAACCATTCATAGACCAGATCAGCAATTTCCCCACAGTGGTATGTCCTCCTCTATCGAGGACATAATGTGTTTTACCGTATTTCAATACTCCTTTTTGCTTAGTCTATTGGAGTTAGTTGGGGGTCTGTCCCATCAAATCATTATGATTCTTAGAGGGTTTTAGACAGTTGGATAGTCAGTCTTTTGTTTGTTTTATCAATATTTTAGATGACAGTCCAGTTTCCAATGTTTATTAGTTACTTAAGACATGTCTCTTATTTATTTCAGTATTTAGATTGACAGTACCTTATTGGTTTATTTTTCCCACATGTTTCTTTACTTTCATTTTATTCAGTGCTCATAGTAGGTACTAGACCATGGGTTGGTTTGGGGTCACTTATGACCGTAAGCACCGCATCGTGACTAGGAGGTAACCTCGGGTCGTGATAATAATATTTGTCATTTATTGAAAAGAGAGAGATTATTAGAGGTATCAGTTTTATTTTCGAATTTGACTCTTTTGTCTCTTTTATTTTATGAGATTCATAGATGAGTATCAAGTTCTCATAATAAGATAATATTTAAAATAATTATACTTAATTAATGACGGACTTGAGAATGATTTGCATACCTGTGACAGATACCGGGTCATTATATGATTTGCATAAATGAATGACTTATTTTAAGAAGAAAAACTAGGGATAGTATCATCATATACCTGTAGTGATTTCTCAAATCTTCCAAAGAAATATAAGTGAGCCATTCATTTTATTTATTTGGCATTAATATCCCTCCTATTTCCTCAAACTTTGTTTTATAGTATCAGTCTCCTTGTCAGAGTTGATTTATCAAACTAAATGCAAGTCCATTCTTCTCAAAATGCTCCCTTCATAAATCCTTAGTGAATATAGAATTTGATCATCAGCGCTATAGGAGGTCATCTTCATCAACCATTTTCCACATTATCTCTAAGAAAATAATGTTTCACATTAATATGTGTAGTCATTTTATGGCAAACTTAATTTTTTGCCATGTTTACACTATATTATCACATAATCTTCCCTTGTTGATTCAATAGTCACTAAGTTTTTCCTTTATCCAAAATAATTGGGAGAAATATGACGCATCTTCCATATGCCCAGCTTCAGCTGTTGAGAGTACAACTAAGTTTTATTTCATTATGGCCTAAGATACAAGACAAAGACCAAAGAAGTGAGCTATTCATGAGGTGTTCTTTCTATCTACTAAATATCTCGCATAATAATCATTAGCATATCTCACCAAATCAAATAAATCTCCTTTAGTGTTCTATAGGACCAACTTTTAAGTACCCTTAAGTACCTCAAAATCCTTTTTACATCCTTGAAATGGGATTCCTTTAGAAAGAACTAAACATGAGCACATTATCCAACATTGTAAACAATATTAGCTCCACTTGCAGTGAGATATAACAAAGATCCTATCATTTCTTAATACTCGATATCATCTATAGGTTGCCCTATCTTATCTTTGTCAAGTTTGGTATGGTAGAAATGGGAGTATTATTTATTTTAGCATTCTTTATTTCAAACTTCTTCATCAATTTCTTGATATATTTTGTTAGTGGATGGATGAACTAGTTTCCATCTATTTGATCTATAATACTAACAAGAAATTCAGTTCCCTCTCATGCTCATTTCAAATGCATTACTTATCAAAGAGGCAAATTCAATGAAGAGTGAATCACCAATAGAAACAAAGATTATGTCATCAATATAATTTGGATAATATAAAGCTTTTTTTTCGTGTTACCTTTGAGACAATGTATTGTCAATCTTTCCTATGTTGTATCTATAATCAATAAGGAAAGACGACAATCTATCATACCAAACTCTTGGTACATACTAAGTTCATAAAGAGCTTTATCCAATTTGTAAACATGATCAAGGTATTCAAATATATCAAACCCTAAAGGTTGATTTGCATAGATTTTTTTCCAAAAGATACCCATTCAAACATGCAATCTTAATATCTATCTAATTTAATTTGAATTCCAAGTGAGCTGCAAAATGAAACATCATCCTTCTTGCTTCCATTCTAATAAGTAGAGCATAGGTATCATCATAGTCAATGTCTTCTTTTTTATTGTACAATTTCACTACATGCCTTCCTTTGGTTTTGGTGACTATCCTTGATTTAGGTACTATATGTCATACCTTACTTATTTTAAACTAATTTAGTTCTTCTTTCTTTGCTATAATTCAATATTCACCCAATAAGGCTTTATTAATATTTTTAGACTCAACCAATGATATCTAGGATGAGAAGGCATACCTACTCCATAATTTAGATCTTATTTGCAATCCTGAATCCATGGTTAGATGATATTTTCAATAGAATATGAGATTTTATGCTTCCAATTTCTTCCATTAGAAGAATCTAAAGGTCCAGGTTCATCCAACTGATAGGATGTTGTGTTTTTATTAGTACTTTCCCTTGAGACTGATATTTTCCCATGTGTATGAATTTTCTCAACTTGTAGGTGGTGACATCTCTATGTATATCCTCTTATAGTAAATTTTTTGAATTCGGCACTAGCCTAATACCCTTACCTTCACCAAGTGCTCCTTTTTTTCTCACATAGTTGTTTTTATTAAATATCACATGTGTGCTCTCCTCCATATAACTTCTTTTCTTATTTAGAATTTGTTAGGCCTTGCTTTGTTAGGAATAGCATAGAAATACTCCTTTATCACTCTTAGTATCAAAATTATACAGAGCATCCTTTCCATTATTATGAACAAAACATTTGCATCCAAATAGATTAAGATAAGTAAGATTAGGTTTTCTCCCTTGAAGTAACTTATATAAAGTCTTGTCAAGCAGTGTTTAGTCATGCGCATGTTAATAAGATATTAGGTTTTATACAACTTTATCCTACAAACTTTTTGAAATACCACTATCTATGAGCATGTTTCTAGCCATATATTCAAGTGACCTAGTTGTCCTTTCTATTACTCTATTCTACTATGGAGTTCTTGGAGAAAAAAGGTTTTTATCTATACCATCCGCACAAAAGGTCAAGAATATTTCATTCTCAAATTTAGTACCATGATCATACCTTATCCCTATCAGTGTATTCAATTTCTTTTGGACTAGCATTGCAAAAAATTGGAACATATCAAAGGTTTCATTTTTGGAACTAAGAAATAGTGTCCACGTGAATCTAGAGTAGTCATCAAAAATGACAAATACATGCCTCTTAACACCTATTTTGAGCACTCTCATAGGTCCACATAGACCCATGTTAAGAAATTGTAGTGGTCTTGTGGAGCTCACCATCTTCTTTGTCTTGAAGGATGGACTCATATGTGTTCCCCCTGCACAGGTATCACATACCATATCTTCATCCAGTTTTCTTTTAGGCGGCCTTAGAACAAAGTCTTTTAATACTAGTTTGTTCATTAAAGAAAAGCTTCCATGCCCTTGTCTCTCATTCCTGAACAATAAGCTTCCTGTCAAAAATTAAGGCATGTTAATTCTATATATTCTAGATCCTTAACATTAGCTTTATACACATTCTTGTGTCTTTTTCATCTGAATACCATATATTTGTTCCTTGAATTTTTTACTTTACAATTAGCAGAGGTAAACAACATATCATTCACTTTATCACTCATTTGGGATATACTCATCAAATTGTGTTTGAGTCCAAGCACATATCATACATTCTCTATGTCTTGGGAAGAAGACTTTCCCACTTTTATATTCCAATATTTTCTCTAGTTTTTCCATTTCCAAAAGCCACACTTCTACCTTAGAAGTTTGTAAATGAATGGAGGTTTTATTTGTTTATATCATATGTATGGCATGTACTGTAAAGATCTCATGGCTTGCTACTTTCTCTAATCCTCAACTAAACACAGTAAATTAGAGGTTAGACTTGAGTACGCAGATCACCTTGGGTCTCTTTTTGTAAATAAAAGGATGAATCAAATCTCCCTTGGCCCATTGGGGGAGACTACAACTTTTATTAGTAGTTTTCCTCAATTTTTGATGTATGTAACTATTGAAAAGTTCAATTTTTCTTTGTTCATCTCTAAGTTATGCAAGGCATTATTTTTTTAGATGTCCTTCCTTAGGGCAAGAAATGAACAGTATCAATATAGATATATTGATCTATGGAGCATTAAGGATTCAAGTTTAAATCATAGCTAATGTTTGGAGGTGGATTAGTTGTTCTAAATATGATGTATCAAAGTTGAGGATTTGGTCCACCTTTGGTTATGTTCTAACTCAAGTTTAGTTTTAGTTCTTTTACTAGTATATTGTTTTTCTTTGAAATTTCTAAGAGACTAACATTCAATCTTTTTATGTTTTATTCCAAATTCCGCTGAACAATGGTGGCTTTCCTTTTTCCTTTGTGATAAAATTCTTTTAACAAATTTTTCAAAGAGTGATTTTATTCATCAAGAGGCTTATAGTGTAATCTCAGATATGTATAATCATTCATCAAATGATCTTTATTAGGACATGCAAAATAGTATGCATCTAAGAGGACAAATAAGAGAGATTCAAGTTTCTTTATTAGAATATTTTTTTAAATTACGTTTAGGATTAGGGTAGCATACCTTAGTGTAATATCCTAATTCTTGGACTCTGGAAACTCTAGAGTGTTGGAAACACTGCCAAGACTATGACTCAGGGGATGAGTTATCAACACTCATCATGAGTCGTTAGGTCGGACTCGTGGTCTTACTAATAAAATTGCTCGAGGTTTTTTCCTTGATCACGAGTCAACTTCATGAATCATTAGGTCATGTCGCAAGTCATAATGAGTGACTCCTGACCATACCAATGAAGGGCTAGGATTTGGGCCCTTAGATAATGATTTTAGGTAACGACTCATGGTCAGATCCACGAGTAGTGACCTGAGTCGTAGTGACTAGGCCTAATTCTCCTACACATTTTAAGTGGGGTTGTTTTGGTTTTTCTTCACATCCAACTACTATCCCATGACCTAATAGTCTCTTTTCCATTATTTAACATAATCAAACATACTTATCTCATCTTAAACATCCTTAAGTAAGAGAAAGCAAGGGTTTGTAAGGGATTAAATGTCGAGGATCCAATTCGTGGTTTCTCTCTATATTTTTTGGTGCTTCAGGCTTATGTCTCTTCCGTAACTTGTATTTTCAAATCATGACCTAATTTGGTTCATAAATAATGTGGTTCCATTATTGGTTTTAAAATTAGGTTGAGAGTTTTGGAATGGTTATTAGATGGGTTATTTTTTTATGGTTTTGAACTTGATATTTATGCTTTAATTGGTGATTTTAGGGCTGAATGGGTGAATGGTTAAAATAATTGAGATGGGGAACATGGAATTCCCCAGTCTGATGGATTATGGATTAAAAATTGTATCATCCTCAACCTACCTTCATAATATTGGTTTTAAAATATGAAATTGCATGATTTAACTTACTCTTCAAAACCTTGCAGTGCATAAAAGGTTAATGGAACATAAGAATGATTTGAAAGGCTTTGGCGGCCATGTTTTTTTAATTAAAATAGAACTTGGGAGTCAAATGGCTAAACAAATTTGGTTATGGCATAATAGAATTGTCTTGCAAGCTTAATTAGTATGACGATACCAAGCTGGTAATTACCTTAATGAATGAATCCTAGGATAACGATTGGGATTATGTGTAAATAATACAATTTGGGCTTAAAGAGGGTTGCTTAGCTTGATATAAAGGTGGAGGTCCCATGGGGGACCAATACGTTTGCAATGTGGGGGTCTTTATTACCTATATTTGTTGGGATGGTTGAGCCTTTGTGTCTCTATATCTCCCTCAAATTTCCTCATTTTGTGTGGCTAACATGTGTTGGGACTCTTTCAACAGGGAGAGTTAAACTTATATTGCCCGTGGGTGCCTTTAGGATAGATAAAGCTACACAGTCAAGGCTAATATTTTAAAATCTAATATTAATGACCCTTGTCCCTATTCTGGCATCTTATATGTATATATGTATATATATATATATATGATTGTGAACATATGGTTTTGACTAATTTTGGACTTGTCTCTTTCCTTAAGTTACATGCCAGTGCTAATCCCATGACTATCCCTAGATGCTTATTGTTTTATGATGTAGGATCCTAGGGTTTTTTGTTACTCTTGTGTAGTGTAAGGTGGTACGAATATCGGTTATGTTGTTATGAAGTGGTGATCCTCCATTATCCAAAATATTTTACTATTTCATTAGTTTTATTATCATATTTTGGATATTGTTAGTTTTCTTATGTCATAGTCGGGGGCATGTCCCAACCTAATTTGGTATCTTGGCTTTTAAGGATATTTTGGACAAGTGTTGGTTGGATGGTTGTTTTGATTCTTAGACTTTCCTTGATTTATCTATATTTATTTCAATCTATGGTTATCTTCCACTTCTTATCACTACTGTGTTCTAGATATTAGGCTAAGGGGTTGGTCTCTAGGTCATGGTGGGCTTGAGATACCCGCCATAACTAGGCCCAGGTTTGGGTTATCAAAAGTTTGGTATCTGAGCACAGTTTGGGGTCTTTGGGTATCCACAAAGTTATGCTGAGTAAAGTCCCTTTTATGAGTGTGTAGCATGCTACACTTATAAGTGGGAGGCTAAAAGGCATTTAGAAATATTTCTCTTTCTTGTATTCTATTTCAGGCTATGGAGTCTAGTGTCCTAAATTTTTCTAACTCCTACTTACTCACTTTTCAGATCATGCTTCCCTAAAGATCTAATATTTATAAAAACTCTTTTGAAACCTTTGTCTCGTCTATAGATAATATGGATTGAACTCACCCTATTTATGGGGTACAGACCCTATCTAGGGTTTCCTCTGCTAATGCATTGCCCTACATGGAGTTCCACCAGTCCTTCTCAGGCTTCCCGAGCTGATGATACTCTTTCCCAGATGCCTTAGGGAGACATCTCTAATGCAGTATTCCTCCAGTATTCATCTGCTTACCTAACTAGTGGACTTTCAGTCTCGCCAATTTGATCATGCTAGTCTTGTTACTTCTTCTTTTGAGGTTACTTGGGTTGGCCAATTCATGAGCTTGAGTCCTACAATATTTACCAGTTCTAATGTTGAGGATGATCCTCAAAGTTTGTAGGTGAGAATGATAAGATTTTCTGAGTGATACATGCTACTGATTTTGAGGGTGTGGAGTTTGCTACCTATTAATTAAAAGATATAGCTTATTAGTGGTATGATGAGTGGGAACATATAAAAGGAGTTTATGTTATGACATCAATGTGGGATGAGTTTTTCGGTGCCTTCCTTGATTATTTCTTTCCCCATGAGTTGAGGAAAGCTAAGGAAGAGAAATTTACGAGTCTGAAGCAAGGTAAGATGAGTGTGAAAGAATAGGTATTGAAATTCCAGTAGTTGTTTTTATGCTCTAGAGTTGGTGTCTACTATGAGATCTAAGATGCGGAAGTTTGCTTTTAGTTTATTTGTGACTTGGTATTTGAGTGTAAAACAGTTATGCTGAATAATGATATGGACATCTCAAGACTTGTGGCTTATATATGGTAGGTAAATGATGAAAAAAAGGTAGAAAGAGATGGGAAAGAAATAGAATAAGAATTTCAATTATTTAGAGTTGGGTATGAATTAAAATAATAGTGGGAAAGATGGTAGGCAATGGACCAATAAGAAGACTTGGGGAATTCTAGTTTATATTCATCGACAAGTGCCTCTTATCCTAAGTCTTTTGATGATCATCATTTTTATACTTGCAGAGGTCCTAGGGCACAATGTAACACCCTAGATTTTTGTCCCTTGAAAATTTCTTGATGTTTGGGCTTACTGCCCTAGTTAAGACTAGACCCTCTAAGTCGTTGGGTGCCTTGATGACTCATTAGGTTGAGTCATACCCAAACTACTGAGTTTGAGGTTAGAGTCTGCTTTTAGTATGAGTGGCTCACTATGAGCCATAAAGATATGTTAAGAGTTATAGGTAAAATCATAGGATGTCAAATGTTCGATTCAATTGAGTTTTATGTTGCTCATGAGTAGGACCCTATGAGTTGTAGGGTCATGTTATGAGTTGGTGGATTGAGTTGTAAGAAGGGCAGTGTATAGGGATCCTTGAAATTATCTTGGTTACAACTCGTGGTCATGAGTCATAAGCTGGGGGTATGAGTCAAGGGGTCAACTCGTAACCAAAGATGATGTTTTTCAGCGTTTAAGTTAAAGGCATTCTAGACATTCCCCCTCTTAACCTAATAGAACCCCATGACTTATAACCTCTTTTAGGGTGTTATTATGTTTCAGAAACATCAAAGTAGCTCTTCAATTACTCCCAAAATCTACAAGGTTAAGAACACTTAGAACTCTCATCAAGCTAAACAATTGGGGATCTCAAGGGTGGTTTCTCTCTGTACTTCTTGGTGTTTAAGGCATGTTACTCTTACCTCATTGTTAGTTTTGCAAAAACATATGATTTAAAGTAATATTCTTAAGGTTAAGGTCTTGGCTTTGAAAATTAAAGTTGGGGGTTTTGAATGTTATGAATTGAACAATGTTTCTCATGGTTTATATTTATGAGTTCCATGTTTTTGATATGGTTTTGAACTCATAGGTACATGGGTATGGTGAATAAACTATAGAATCATGATTTTTCCCAAACTTGTGGAATTTGTAGTGGTTATAAACCCAACCCCTTAATGTGAAGTTGGTTTACTTATGAGAATTATGGGAATTTGTTAAATTGAACTCGTCTTGAACTATTGCATGATATAAAGGAGTATTTGAAATATCATGGTATAATTTAATGAACAAAGGAATTCAGTATTCCCCAATGTGTATTGATGAACAAAGGAAGTTGTTCTCGCCAAGTTAATGGAAATTATTTTGGCATGATATGTTACCTTACAAGTGTAGCTGGTATGATGATACCAACAGTGTATGCGTTAATTTGGAATGTGGTTAAATGAAAGGTAATATGTGCTAGTTGTTTTAATTGGTCTATAATAAAGGTTATGTAGATGAATCGTGAAAGTAAAGGTCCAAGTAACCGATATTGGAAGCCATATTTGTCGACTCGGGGGTCAAAGTGACCGGGCAGGTTTGAGTCCCTCTTATTATTATTTCATGATTAGGGAAATTTGAGTCCCCCGTAACACTATATGATCAGGTGCTTAAGTCACCTTGGTATATATTAGAGGGTTTGAGTCCCTTTTATGTATATATATGAGATTAAGCCTAGTCCTTATTGGTCTCGAGATGCTCATACGATAAGGCTCGAGATGCCCATACGATAAGGCTCAATTTTGGGTTATATCAAGTTGGTATGAGATCCTAGGTTCATGGTTTGTTGGGTGTCAAAAAAGTTATGTCGAGTAGAGTCTCTTTTGTGGTTATGTAGCATGCCAAACTTATAAAAAAAAGGCTATGAGAAATTTAGGAATGTTTTAACTTCTTGTTGTCTTATTTCGACCTATAGATTTTAAGGCCATAGATAGTTCTAATTTTCGTTTGATCATCTATCAGATCATACCTCTAAGAATATTTGAAGTTCCCACAAACCCTTTTTTCCCAACTGGGGATGATGTTGATGGGACTCACTCTACTTATGGAGTCCTTACTTGGTCTAGGGGTATGATACCTGATGGTTTGGGAGTTGCACCAATTCTCTCTAGTATTCCTCTAGTTCCTCAGGATGACGTATCAAATGCTGAGTATTGTCATTAATTCATATTATTTCTCAGTTGGTAGCTTCTCAAGCTGAGCATGGTGCATATTTTACTCCATCTTTTGAGGCTAAAGTTTTGGAAAGCGTTTAAGCCTTGTTCCCTACCCTGGCATATGATATATATATATAGATATATATATATATATATATGTTTAAGTATATGCATTTGATTGAGTGCATTGGTATTTGAATGGTTTTTAAACTGTTGATAATATCATTATGTTATCCTTATTCTCGAGTTACATGCTAGCATTCACCTTTCTAACCATCTTTGGATGTTGTATCCCCATGCGATGCAGCTACTAGACATACTTCTACTTCTTCTGCACAGTGACTTGGATTTGGGATCAGCTAGTGAGTCAAATTGAAGTGGTGAGCTTACATACTTTGGAAGACCTCATTTTATGTTTATGGTTTCCTTTACATTTTGACTATTCCTTTGGATTTATTTTTTTTCTATGTTCAAGGGAATGTCCCAATCGGATATTCTTTATTGTTGATTAGAGGCTTTGTTCAGATTACTATTGGCATAGGCATTTTTAGTATTGGTGTTAGTATTGGTATTGGTATTGGCATTGATACTGGTACTCTTGTTCTCTTATCTTGTTATATATTTAAAATTTAGCATACTTTGGGTGTAATGTGCTCGGTTTTGTTAGGTATAAGGGGTGATCTCCAGTCCACATGGGACGTGCGATACCCGTCATGGTCAGGCCCTAGTTTGGGTCGTGACAAAGGTGGTATCAGATCCTAGGTTTGGTGTCATTGGGTGTCTAATAAAGATATGTTGAGTAGAGTCTTTGTTATAGGTGTGTAGGGTACCATACTTATAAGGGAAAGGATACGACATATTTAGGAATATTTCCCTTTCTTGTTGCTCTGTTTCAAGCCATAGAGTCTAAGGTCTTGAATCTCTCTAATTTCTGTTTGTTTGATTTTCAAATCATGCCTCCCTGACAATCTGAAGCTCATGTAAACTCCTCTGTCATACTTAAGGACAATGATTAAGGAACACACCCGACTTATAAGGTACATATTGGTCTAGGAGTCTAGTTCCTGATCTCCCTCTTAGAGTTCTACCGATTCCCTCTAGTCTTCCTCAAGCTCCTCTGGCTGATGTATCAAATATAGAATTCCGTAAGTGTATTCATATATTGGCTTAGTTGGAATCTTCTCATTCTAATCATGTAGCTTCAATTACTCCATCCTTTGAGGCCACAAGAGTTGGCCAGTTTATGAGGTTGAACACTCCTATGTTCACTACTAGTTTTAAGGATGAGGTGGGTCCTTAAGGTTTTATTGATGAGATAAAGAAAATCTCTTACATTATGCCTGCTACTAATGTGGAAGGTGTAGAGTTTAATGCCTATTAACTAAAAGATCTAGCATACTAGTGTTATAAGGAATGGGAATAGTCCAGGAGAGATGATATTCAATTTACATAGTGGGATGAATTCTCTAGTGATTTTCTTAACCGCTTACTTCCCTAAAAGTTGAGGGAGGAAAAAGTGAAAGAGTTTGTTAATCTAAATCAAGGAAGGATGACGGTCAAGGAGTATACCTAGAAATTCCATCAGTTATCCTGGTATACTTCCGAGTTAGTGCCTAGCATGAAGGCTAGAATAAGGAAATTTGCTTCTAGATTGTCTCGTGAATTGATTCTAGAAATTAAGGTTGCCTTTTTGAAAAAGGATATGTACATCTCCAGATTGGTTGTGTATATGCAGCAGTTCAAGGAAGAAAAGAAGAAGAAGAAGAAGTAGAAGAAGAAGAAGGCTAAATTTGGGGAGAGGCTAAATAAATGTTTAGATTTTTTTATTAGGGTAAAGGATATCAATAGGGTGGTAGAGAAGGTGGGAATTGTTCTAAGAAGAAGTGGGGGAGTTTTGGTTCCTACTCCATTGCTAGTTCCTCTTATCTAAATCCATTGGATGATCATCGTTCTCAGGTGAATTTAAGGCACAGGTTGTATAATCTCAGATTGGTGGGGCTCAGTCTGCTCTATCATATCCTTCTTATAGATTCTGCGGGCAGGTGCACCATGGTTTTTGTGAAAAATGAAGGATATGTATTTTAAATATGGTCAGAGTGGTCACTTACAAAGGGATTAACCTTCTAAGATTCTTTGGAGACAAATAATATTCATGTTACCACTTTATCAGCTCCTACACCAAAGCGTGTTGCTTCTGTTTCTAGTACCAACATTGTCTAAAATCGCTTGTATGCTCTTTCAAATCGCCAGTACTCTGAGGCATCATCAAATATTGTCACTGGTATGTTACGACTCTTTTCTCATGATATCATTGCTTGCTTGATCTGGGGTCTACTCTTTCTTACGTTACCCTATTTGTGGTTGTGTATTTTGGTTTTAGTCTCGAACGTATCCCTGATACCTTTTCTGTTTCTACCCTAGTGGGTGACTCTGTGGTTGATAGGAGAACCTATATGGTTGTGTGATACCTATGCGTTTTTGGGAGACTTTGGTAAATCTATTTGAATTAGACATAGTTGATTTGGATGTAATATTAGGGATGGATTGGTTGTACTCATGCTATGCCTTTATAGATTATCAAACCTATAAGGTCATCTTTAAATTCCTGAATGAGTTGGTCATTGAGTGGGAAAGGGGCTCTATAGTACCTAAGGGGAAGTTCATATCTTATCTTAAAGCCCAAAAGGTTATCTCCAAGGGATGTCTTTATCATTTGGTCCAAGTTAAAGATTTAAACTCAGAGGATCCTTCATTGACATCCGTCTCCATGGTTAGTGAATTTCCTAAGTTTTTTCCTGATGATATTCCTGGTGTCCTCCTGATAAAGAGATTGATTTGGGGATTGACCTTGTTTCGGATACTATTCCTATCTCCAATCCTTTATATAGAATGGCTCCAGCTAAGTTGAAAGATTTTAAGAGGAAGTTGAAATACCTCCTTGACAAGGGTTTTATCCATCCTAGTATGTCTCTATAGGGTTCTCCTATTTTTTTGTGCGTAAGAAGGATGGTTCCCTTTGAATGTTCAATGATTATTGTCAATTGAATAAGGTTATGGTGACGAATAAGTTTCCTTTCCCTTAGATTGATGATTTATTTGACCAGCTTTAGGGTGACAGATGTTTCTCTAAGATTGATCTTAGGTTCGGTTGTCATCAGCTAAAGATTTGGGATGTAGATATCCCTATGACTGCCTTTCGAACCCAGTATGGTCATTATGAGTTCTTAGTTATGTCATTTCTAGTCAAGGAATCATGGTAGATCCACTGAAAGTTGCAGTGGTTAGAAGTGGCATAGGCCCACGACTTTAACCGATATTCAAAGCTTCTTGGGTTTAGCCTATTACTATAGGAGATTTATGGAGAATTTCTCTATGATGGCTGCCCCATTGATTAAATTGACCTAGAAGAGGGTAAAATTGTTATGGTCTAACATTATGAGGGTATTTTTGAGAAGCTCAAAGATAAGTTGACTTTAGCTCTGATCTTAACCCCTGTGTACGAGATGGTCATGTATTGATGCAGCATGGTAGGGTGGTGGCCTATGCTTCTAGGCAGTTGAAAGCTCATGAGAAGAATTACCCAACTCTTGACTTGGAGTTGTTGGCTATGGTATTTGTATTAAAGATATGGCATCACTATTTGTATGGAATCCATGTGGATACATTTTCTGATCATAAGAGTCTGCAATATGTGTTCACCTAGAAATAGTTAAATCTCAGGCAAAGAAGATGGCTTGAGTTGTTAAAATACTATGACATGAGTCTTTACTATCACCCAGATAAGGCTAATATGGTTGATGATACTCTTAGCAGGTTATCCATAGGGAGTATAGCCCATGTGAATGATGATAAGTGGGAGTTGGTGAACGATATTCACCATTTGGCATCTTGGGAGTTCATTTCTTGGAATCCGAGGATGGAAGTGTGTTTGTGAGAGAATTGGCGAAGTCATCTCATATTGTTGATATAAAAGAAAAGCATGTATTGTATCCTATCTTAATGATGATTAAGAAATATATGGGTCAGCAAAAGGTTGTAGCTTTTGAGATTGGTGGCGATAGTATCTTAAGGTACCAAGGCAGACTATGTGTTCCTGATATAGATGGGTTGAAAGAGATGATCTTAGTTGAGGCTCATGAGTCGTATTTTGTCTTTCCTCTCAGTCTAAAAAAATGTATCATGATCTTAAGGTGATTTATTTGTGTAATAATATGAAGCGAGATGTGGCCTATTTTGTCGCTAAATGCATATATGTCAACAAGTGAAGGTTGAGCACATGAGGCCTGGTGGGTTGACTCAAGAGACTGAGTTGCGTGTGTGGAAGAGGGAGATAATTAATATAGATTTTGTTACCTATCTTCCTCAGTCTTGGAATCAGTTTGATACAATTTGGGTCATCATGGTTAGAATGACTAAATCTGATCATTTTTTGCCAGCGAAGATTAATTTTTTGATAGAGGATTATGCTAGGTTGTTCCTACAAGAGATTGTGAAGTTGTATGTGGAGCTTGTTTCTATCATGCTCGATCGTGGTACTAAGTTCTCATCACATTTTTTACATTCATTTCAGAGAGGTTTGGGAACTAAAGTGAGCCTTAGTACTTCTTTCCATCCACATCGGATGGGCATGTGGGAAGGACTATTGAGACATTGAAAGATATATTATAGGCTTGTATGATTGACTATGGTGGTAGCAGGGTTGATCATTTGCCGCTTATAGAGTTTGTGTATAATAATAGATACCACTCTAGTATTGGGTTGATCAAGGTTAGTGAGGCAAAGATGTTTGGCCCAGATTTGGTTCACCAAGCTACGGAAAAGGTGAAGGTGATTTGAGATAGGCTTAAGCTACCCAAAGTTGCCAAAAGTCTTATGCAGATATGAGCCATAGGAATTTAGAGTTTAAAGTTGGTAATCGGGTGTTCTTAAGGGTGTATCCCAGGAAGTGAGCAATGCGGTTTGGGGAAAAAAAGGTCATTCCCCGATATGTTGGACTGTACTTGATTTGGAAGAGGGTTGGTAATATTGCATATGCATTGGAGTTGCCTTCCTGTTTGATCTTCGTTCACCCAGTGTTTCATGTGTCAATATCGAGGAAGTATGTGGGTAATCTATCATGGATTATGCCTATCAAGGATATTAGTGTTTCGGATTCCTTATCGTATGAAAAAGTCCCATTTGAAATTTTTTATCGGCAAGTTTGTCGCTTGCAGACAAAAGACATAGCTTTGGTAAAGGTTTTACGTAGGAACTACAAGGTTGAAGAGTCTATTTGGGAAGCCAAATAGGACATAAAGTCCAAGGATCCATTCTTGTTGTCGGTTTGGATAATCATGCATAAGGTATGTGTTATTCTTAACATCCTTCTTATGTCTTTGTTAAAGAAAAGTGTTAAATTCCTTGGTATTCTTATTTTATATCATAAAGGTAAAAGTAGGTGAATATAGAGTCAAATTATGCTAACTGTTGCCTTGTCCCATTATTGGAGGTCGAATGATCCAAGTGGAGGTGAATTGAAACACCATGGATTTTTGGCCTTTTAAAATTTTTTGAGCTTTGGGCTCATTGCCCGAGTTACGATTGGAACCCCAGAGTCATTGAGTTTCTTGATGACTCATTAGGTTAAGTCATACCCAGACAAGTGAGTTTGAGGCTTGATTTGGCTTTGTGATGAGTGGCTCACTAAGATATGTAAGGATATGTTATGAGTCATAGGTTCAAATCGTAGGATGTCTAGTGTTTGAATCATTTGGGTTCTGTGTTGATCACGAATAGGACACTACGAGTTATAGCATTATGTTATGAGTTAGTGAATTGAGTCATAAGGTGGGCAGTGTAAGGGGATCCTGGAAAATGTCTTTGGTATGACTCATGGTACGAGTCATAGGTTATGGGTATGAGTCAAGGTATCAACTCATAACCAAACATGATGCATTTTACCTTTGAAGTTGAGGGCATTCTAGACATTCCCCTTCTTAACCAAATAGAACCCCGTGACTTATAACTTCTTTTAAGGTGTCATTATCTCTCAGAAATATCTAAATAATTCTTCAATTACTCCCCAAAACTTTAAGGTCAAGAACACTTAGGGTTTTTATCAAGCTAATAAATTAGGGCTTTCAAGGGTGGTTTCTCTCCATACTTCTTGGTGTTTAAGTCATGTTACTCTTCCCTCATTGTTAATTTTACAAAAAACTTATGATTTAAGAAATGTTCATAATGTTATTGTCTTGGCTTTGAAAACAAAGGTTGGGGGTTTTTTAATGGTATGATTTGAATAATGTTTCTCATGGTTTATATTTATTATTGTCATGCTTTTGATATGGTTTTGAACTCATGGGTGCATGGGTATGGTGATGAACTAGGGAATCATGATTTTTCCTAAACATGTACCTTTTGAAGTGGTTATAACCCCAACCCCTTAATGAGAAATTGGTTTAGTTATGAGAACTATGGGAATTTGTAAAATTGAACTCGTGTTGAACTATTGCATGACATAAAGAAGTATTTTAAATATAATGGTATGATTTACTGAACAAAGGAAATTGGTGTTCCCCTATGTGTATTAATGAACAAAAGGAGTTATTCTCTCTAAGTTAATGGAAATTATTTTTGCATGATTGCACGTGTATTGGTATGATGGTACCAATAGTGCATGCCTTAATGTGGAATGTGGTTAAATTAATGGGAATGTGTGCTATTTTTTTAATTGGACTCTAATAAAGGTTGCGTAGCTGAGTCGTGAAAGTGGATATCCAAATGAACAATAATGAAGACCGCATTTGCTGATGCGGGGTCAAAGTGACCAGGAAGGTTTGAGCCCCCTTTATTATTTCATAATTAGGAGGTTCGAGTCACCCATAAATCATTATATAATTGGGCGCTTAAGTCACATTGGTATATGTTGGAGGGTTTGAGTCCTACGTTTGCATATATATGAGATTATTATCTATTCGTATGGCTACTGGGCCCGACTAGGGGGTGAGAGATGGGTCACATATAGCTATGGGTTCTATTATATGACATTTGAGCTACACAATCTAGGCTAAAGTTTTGAAAAACATGTTAAACCTTGTTCCCTACCCTGGTATGTGATATATATACATATATGTGTGTGTGTATGTTTTTGTATACGGATTTAATTGTGTGTATTTGTATTTGAATGGTTTTTAAACTTGATAATATTATTATGTTACCCATATTCCCGAGTTACATACTAGTGTTCATCCCACCAACTATCTTCAGATGTTGTATCCCCATGCGATGTAGGAACTGGCCATACTTGTACTCCTCCTACACAGTGACTTGTATTCGAGTTCAGCTAGCTAGTCAGACTGAAGTGGGGAGCTTCCATACTTCGTAAGACCCCATTTCATGTTTATGGTTTCCTTTACATTTTTACTATTTCTTTGGATTTGGTTTTTTTTGTTATGGTCAGGGGTATGTCCCGACCAGATATTCTTTAAAACTGATTTGAGGCTTTGTTTGGATTACTATTGGCATGGGTGGTGTGGGTATTAGTGTTGGTATTTACATTGATACTGGTACTGGTTGGTTTTGGTTATGGATAAATCCTAATGTCTTTAAACTGAATTCTCTTATCTTGTTATATGTTTGAAATTCAGCCTACTTTGGGGTGTGGTGTGTTTGGTTTGGTTAGGAACAGGGGTTATCTTTGATCCATAGGGGACTTGAGATACCCATCATGACCAAGCTCTGGTTCAGGTAGTGACACACAGGGTGCCCAGTCTCAAGTTAGTGGAGATCAATCAACCCTACATTATCCTACTTGTAAATTGTATGGAGAGTTTCACTATTGTTATTATTATGAGGGAAGCAACTTATGCTTCAACTGCGGTCATCTTGGACATATGTAAAGGAAATATACTCCTACTAAAGTTTCCACTTGAGCTAATAAGGTTCGGTCACCACTTGTATAGCTCTTGCACCAAAGGGCACTACTTCTAGTACCGGTACTAGTAGCTAAAATCATCTCTATTCACTTTCTACTCATTAGGAGTCTGAGGTATCTCCTGATATTATTACTGGTATTTTAAAAATCTCATCTCCCATGATGTTTATTGTTTCCTTGATCTGGGTTTTACCCTATCCTATGTAACTTCTTATATGGCTGTGCATTTTGGTTTCGGTCCTGAAAATATTTTCAGCCCCTTCTCAATTCCTACTCCGATGGGTGATTCTATAGTTGCTCAAAATATCTATAGGGTTTGTGTGGTGTCCATCTTTCATAAGGAAACATTGTGTATCTGATTGAGCTTGATATGGTAGATTTTTATGTAATCTAAGGGATGGATTGGCTTCATTCGTGCTATGGATCCCTGGGTTGTAGTAGCGAAGGGTCATTTTCCAATTTCCTAATGAACCAGTTATTGAATAGGGGGAAGTTCCTTATACCATAAGAGAGGTTCATTTCCTATCCTAGAGCTCTGAAATTAATTTTCTAAGGCTGCCTATACCATTTGATTCAGGTTAAGGATTCTAATCCTAAGGGTTCCTCTTTGCAATCAATCCCTATGGTTAATGAGTTTCCTAAAGTGTTTCTTGATGATCTTCTTTGAATTCCTCATGATAAGGAAATAGAATTTGAGATTGATCTTCCATCTGATATTCATCCCATTTCCAGTCCTTCTAATATGATAGATTCGGTTGAATTGAAGGAGCTAAAGGTGCAATTAAAGTATATTCATGATTAAGGTTTCATGCATCCTAGTATGTCTCCGTGGGGTGTTTTGGTGCTTTTCGTGCGTAAGAAAGATAGGTCTCTTCAGATGTGTATAGATTATTGGCATTTGATTAAGGTGATAATGAAGAATCAGTGCTCTCTTTCTAGGATTTATGATCTTTTCAACTAGCTTCAGGGTGCTAGGTGTTTCTCTAAGATTGATCTCCGTTTGGTCTATCATTAGCTGAAAATTAGGAAGGTGGACATTCCTAAGACTGCTTTCTACACTCGGTATGGCCACTATGAGTTTCTTTTTATGTCATTTGGGTTGACAAATGCTCCATTTGCTTTCATGGATCTTTTGAACTAGGTTTTCAGGCAGTTTCTGGACTTATTTGTGATAGTCTTCATTGATGACATATTGGTGTACTCTAAGAGTGAGGAGGAGGATGATAAGCAAATTTACATGCCTATGGTGCTATATTTTGCCCATATTTTAGCCTAGTTGTGAGAACAAATTATATATTTCATGCACTTTTAGTCCTTTTTCCTGTAAGTGAACTAACGAACATGATTAGCAAAGTTTTAGGTGTAAATGATGCAGAATTCAGGATTTTATGGATAACTTGACGCCAAAGAAAGCTTCACGAAAGGAGAAAAGCCAATCTTGGACGCCAAGGACTAAAGATGGCACATGGAAATTCTGTCCCGGGCTAAAACAGCATTTCTGAAGACTTTGGGGACTAGCAGTAAATTATTTGGATTAGGATAATGATACATTAACCTAGTACAATTGGGTTAAGTATTTCATTATCTTAGTAGGATTTGGTTAAGTATTTCATTAGCTTAGTAGGATTTGGTTAAGTATTTCATTAGCTTAGTAGGAATAGGATATGGGTATTATAAATACCCTATCTTGCTAGAGATTTAGACACATTCTATCATTCACCATTCACTACTACTTTTAACTCCGAATCTTTCCATTAATTCTATTTTTCTTCTTCTATTCATCTATTCTTAATTTCCGCAACAAGAGAAACGTTACTTTGCAAGAAATCACGCCTAACGCCTACCACTCTTGTGCTACACGAAAATCTTCAATTGTGGTATAATAACAATGTCGCTTGTGATTTCCTTCGCACTCATGGGTAACTAAACTTCTCTGTTGGGGTTAGGGAAGCCGAATGAGATACTATCTATTGCTGTGAGTTTCTGCGTTCGTGACACGTATGCTGCTTATATCATTATCCTCTTCATCTTAATCTAAATTCGTTATGGTTGCAAACGCAAGAATACGCCAGTATAACATTTAACTTGTTCGAAAGAAAGGTTATCTGTCTGGAAAAGAGATAATTTCAAGGTAGTAGGGTTCCATCCCCTATTAAAAAGTTAGTGTCGTAACTGGATTAACCTCTTGGAGAATTCTTACCGTTAGACACGCTTTAAGCTCGAAAGAGTTAAAGTGAAATAATCCTCGAATAGGTCGAAAGAGGCCTGGATTTACCATCGAATACAATTCTATATAAGCACATGCATGTCTGGATTCAACACACTCATAGCCAATAGAGACGTATAACTCAGAAGGTGGACATAACCCCAACGCCTCAATTCTCATTGTTTACAACTTACTAAATATTCTTTCTTTTTATTTTGCTATTTTCATCTTTTACTTTAATACTTTGTTTACATTACTTGCACGACAAGACTCCCCCTTTTCTTACGAGACTTGCACTAAAAGTCTAGTAATAGTTGCTTACTTGTTGACCAAGCTATTCCCCGAGGGATCGATACCCAACCCAGTTTGGGTTCTATATTTGCTAACGACCGCTTTACACGCCCACGAGAGCTGTAGATTGAGCGTTATCAAAAATTGGTGCTGTTGCCGGGGAATACAAATGTCAATTAAGTTCGTGATCATTACTAGACCCTTTGGTCAAAGATTCTCGTACTTTTACTTTTAGCTGTTGTTTTTGTTTACTGCAGGTTTTTATTCAGTGCATGCCCCATACTCGAAGTTCTGGTCAACCGTTATTACCTATCAATCCTGAACCACAACGAATTGGCAGAATGGAGGCCCAAACGGAAATCGAAAGAATGGCTACTCAATAGGAGCAGGCGAGATTAGCTGCTCTTGCCGCCGCCCAAGTACACCAGCAAAACATTGATAACCCTGGGAGAGCAACAAATCCTGACGATGAGGATTTAGGTGATGACGAGTTACTAAACCCTAGGAGTGATGCTGAAATCATAACACCTGCCAACATAAGAGGTCGACAAGCTCGGTTTAGGTATGATCGCCAAACCATACAACCAGCTTTCGATGACGATGATGATGATCTTGATGGAGCTGGAGCCACAGGAGCCATTATTCCTCCACCATTAGCGCCCGGAGCCAAGCTCAACATCACAAGCACCATGATACGGTTATTGCAACTCAAGGGATTATTTGGTGGACTAGCAGGCGATAATCCGAATATGCATCTCATCAACTTTATTTCTACAAGCAAGTCATTTGACAATCCTAGTGTTGGTCAGAATGCAATTCGATTACGACTATTTCCATTGTATCTGTTTGGGGAAGCAACTCTATGGTTGAATGGGATGACTCCTGATTCTATTACAAATTGGAGGCAATTGAGATATGCTTTCCTAGAAAGATTCTTTCCGCCATCAAAAAGAGCACAATTGAGAGATGAAATCAGCAACTTTCGTCAGCTTCCTACTGAAGCTCTTCATGAAACATGGGAGAGGTTCAAGACAAAGCTAGCGAGATGCCCAAACCATCACATGACTAATGTTCACCTAATGGAGATATTATATAGAGCCTTGAATTCAATAACTAAACCAGTGGTGGATAATGCGGCTGGAGGATCTTTTATGGACCTCACTTTTGGTCAAGTAAGTAATATTCTAGATCGCATGACGAAACAAAGTAGAGCCTGGCATACCAGGGATTATGAGGTAGCAAGCCACACTTTATCTATTGGCATAACTGCAGACCAAAGGAGAAGAGAAGAAGAACGTGATCAAGATATGGCGCACATGAAAACACAAATCGATCTTCTTACAAAGCATTTATTATCAGGGAAGACCGAAAAAATCAAAGCTATTGCGTCAAAAGGAAGAGACGAATCTAATTCGGAAGAGGAGGCCAACTACTTGAACAATCAGGGGGGTTTCCGTGGGAATACCCAAGGAAACCAAGGTCGGAACTATTATGATAAATCTGGAAACAAGGACCAAGGTAGTTGGAAGAACAAGAATGAAAAGAGTGGTTTGTACGTTCCCCCTGGTAGACGTGATGCCACCATATCTAGTTCTAGAAATATGGAAGACATGATGGGAGTAACGGAGGCAGTTAACGATTTGTCCTCTATGAAACAATTAGTTGATTATCATTCCACTTCAATCAAGCAAATAGAGCAGCAATTGAGCCAACTTTCAGCAGCACTCAATCAAAGAAAGGTTGGCACCTTACCTAGCAATACTGTGCAAAACCCAAGGAATGATGGGTCATGCATGGCCATTAATACCCGGAGTTGTAAGGTGCTGGAAACTTCAGCAAAAAGCAAGCAAGTGGTTGACGAAGTAGTGGACATTGATGATAAGGCGAAAGGAGAAGAATCCGCAGAAAAAGGGCACAACGTCCATGATGTCAATCCCAATGGATTGCAACCTGAAAAATTAGAAAAACGGAAGCAAGAGGAGAAGAAAGTCATGGAGAGAATAATTCCATACCCACCACCACCTTTCCCTCAAAGATTGAAGAAGGTGGTGGATGATACAAAGTTCAGCAAATTCATGACTATGTTGAAGCAACTGACCATTAATGTTCCATTGGTGGAGGCACTTGAACAAATTCCTGGGTATGCAAAATTTATGAAAGATATATTGACAAAGAAGCGGGCAGCAAGTTATGAGTTGAAATATGATGTTCATCACTGCAGCGCAATCGCTACCCGATCAATAGTTCAGAAGAAGGTCGACCCCGGAGCTTTCACTATTCCTTGCACCGTTGGATCTTTGAATTTTGCCAAAGCATTATGTGATTTAGGAGCCAGCATCAATTTGATGCCATTATCTATCTATAAGAATTTGGGGTTGGGTGATCCTACTCTAACTTATATGAGGCTCGTCATAGCGGATAGGTCGGTAAAACGACCTGTTGGTATTCTATGTGATGTATTGGTAAAGGTTTCTTCATTCATCTTTCTGGCAGACTTTGTTATTTTGGATTGTGAGGCAGACTCAGAAGCTCCCATAATCTTGGGGCGCCTTTTTCTTGCTACAGGAAGTGTGCTCATTGATTTGAGAGCCAATGAGCTTTCATTCCGAATAAATGACGAGGTAGTTCGCTTTGATGTGTGCAAATCAATGAAGCAACCCAAATATCTGAGTGTATTTTCGGTGGCTGATGTTTACTTTGATGATGAGAAAGAATTACTTGAAGAAGAGCAAATTATTGATGATCCATTGGCGATTGTGCTCATGAATGGAGAGAGTAAGGATGCTGAAAATTGCGAAGAAGCTATTTGTGCTCTATCAGGATTAGGGACATATCGTTATGCTCCCAAGAAGCTAGACCTTGATCTTAAAAATTGACCCACACCACCAGCTAAGCCATCTATTGAAGAGCCATCCACGTTAGAATTGAAAGAGCTGCCAAGTCATTTAAAGTATGCATTCTTAGGAAGCGGAAACACACTTCCAGTCATTGTGGCAGCAGATTTGGGTGAGCAACAAGTTGCAGCTCTCATTGCTATTTTACGGAAGTACATTAGAGCCATTGGATGGACCATTGTGGATATTATTGGTATTCCACCTGGAATTTGTACACATAAGATTCAGCTTGAACAAAATTGCACACCCACCATTGAGCATCAAAGGTGTCTAAACCCACCTATGCAAGAAGTGGTGAAGAAAGAAATCATCAAATGGTTGGACGCAGGAGTAGTGTATCCAATCTTTGACAGTATATGGGTAAGCCCGGTACAATGTGTTCCCAAGAAAGGAGGCATGACGGTGGTCGCGAATGCGAAGAATGAGCTTATTCCACTCAGACCCATCACTGGATAGAGAGTTTGCATGGACTACCGAATGCTGAATTCTTTGACACTCAAAGATCACTTCCCAATGCCATTTATGGACCAAATGCTAGATCGATTAGTGGGGAAAGGATGTTTTGTTTCTTAGATGGATATTAAGGCTATAATCATATTTGCATTGCCCCTGAAAACCAAGAGAAGATGACGTTTACATGCCCATATGGTACGTTTGCTTTCAAACGTATGCCATTCGGGTTATGTAACGCACCAGCCACCTTTCAACGTTTTATGATGTCTATTTTTTCTGATATGGTTGAAGACACTTTGGAGGTATTTATAGATGACTTTTCAGTTGTTGGTGAGTCTTTTGAAGTGTTCTTGGCAAACCTAAGCATGGCATTGTAAAGATGTATAGAATTTAACCTAGTGCTGAATTGGGAGAAGTGCTACTTCATGGTACAATAAGGAATCGTTCTTGGGCACAAAATCTCCAAAAGAGGGATTGAGGTTGATCGAGCAAAAATTGAAGTTATTGAGAAGCTACCACCTCCAATTTCGGTGAAGGGTGTTCGTAGTTTTCTTGGTCATGCAGGTTTCTATCGACGGTTCATCAAAGACTTCTCCAAAATTGCTAGTCTATTGTGCAAACTCTTGGACAAAGATGCAAAGTTCGACTTCAATGAAGATTGCCTAAAGGCATTCGAATGCCTCAAAGGAAAACTCATTGAAGCCCCTATCATGGTAGCACCAGATTGGTCTCTCCCATTCGAAGTCATGTGTGATGCTAGTGGTGTAGCCGTTGGTGCTGTGCTTGGTAAGAGAAAGGATAAGCTATTTTATCCTATCTATTATGCGAGTAAGGTCCTAAATAAAGCCCAAAGGAACTACACTGTTACTGAACAAGAGCTCCTAGCGGTTGTGTATGCGTTTGAGAAGTTTCGTGCCTATATATTGGGTGCTAAGGTGATCATTCATACAGACCATGCAGCTCTTAGGTACCTAATGACAAAGAAGGATGCAAAACCAAGACTAATTAGATGGGTTTTGCTGCTACAAGAATTTGATTTCGAGGTTAAAGATAGAAGAGGTTGCGAGAACCAAGTGGTTGATCATCTATCTAGACTCGAGAATGAGCATGTAGCGCAACCTGAAATTGAGATTGATGATGCATTCCCTGACGAGGAGATATTAGCAACAACAATGGAAAAATTACCATGGTATGCCGACTTTGCAAATTTTGTGGTGAGTAATGTGATACCTGCAAACTTATCTTACCATCAAAAGAGGAAGTTTATGCATGATGTACAACACTACTATTGGGATGAGCCATACTTGTTTCGACGATGCGCGGATGGTGTTATCCGACGATGTATATCCCATGTAGAGGTGCCGACTATTTTGGAAGCATGCCACACTTCCTAAGTTGGAGGACATCACACAGGTAATCGGACAGCAAGGAAAGTATTGCAAAGTGGATATTATTGGCCTTCGATATTTAGAGATGCTTACAACTTTGTTAGAATGTGCGATCAATGCCAGCGACAAGGAGATATTTCACAACACCATAAGATGCCCATGTCGAAAATTCTTGAAGTAGAGCTCTTTGATGTATGGGGTATTGATTTCATGGGTCCATTCGTTAATTCGTTTGGAATAAAGTACATCCTAGTTGCTGTAGATTATGTCTCGAAATGGGTTGAAGCTGTAGCGTTGGTCGACAATGAGGGAAAGCGTGTTGTAGCATTCTTGAAGAGGAATATCTTCTCTCGCTTTGGAGTACCACGTACTATCATAAGCGATGGAGGATCTCACTTTTGCAACAAGCTATTCAAATCCGTATTGGCCAAATATGGTGTCAAGCAACATAAGGTAGCCACGCCTTATCACCCACAAACTAGAGGACAGGTAGAGGTTTCCAACAGAGAGATCAAGCAAATCCTTGCTAAGACGGTAAATGCTAATAGGAAAGATTGGTCTCGAAAGTTGGACGACGCACTATGGGTGTATAGGACTGCATTCAAAACACCCATTGGCATGTCCCCTTATCAACTAGTTTATGGGAAGGCTTGTCACTTACCCATTGAGCTCGAGCATAAGGCATTATGGGCTTTGAAGCAATTGAATTTGAATTGGGATGATGCAATGAATCTGAGATTGGAGCAGCTGAACGAGTTAGATGAATTTCGTCCTCATGCTTACAAGATATCGGACCTATACAAGGAGCGGATGAAGAAGTATCATGATCAGCAGATTGTTCGATGAAACTTTCAAAAGGATGATATGGTACTTATCTTCAATTCCAGATTGAAGTCATTCCCAGGTAAGTTAAAATCCAAGTGGTCTGGTCTATACAAAGTTATCCAAGTCTACTCGTCTGGAGTAGTTGAGTTGGAAGACAATAATGGCATTGTCTTCAAGGTGAATGGCCAAAATGTTAAACCTTATATCGGTCCTCTTGATTCGATAAGTTATATGGCCATCACCTATCTCGACGAAGTCTAAGTACTCGAGGTAACCATGCCGTGCCACGACAATAAATAAGGCGCTAGATGGGAGGCAACCCATCATTTATAGTTTATCGTATTTTGTTTTTTTGTGTGTGTGTTTTGCTTTTGATAAATGAAAATCCAAAACTAAGAGTTGTGCCACGACCAAAACTAAGGCGCTTGATGGGAGTCAACCCATCGTACTAATCGTTTTCATTGGTTTTGAGCAAATGTAGGTGCAAGAGGTATTCAATGAGGAGATTGGTTTCAAATGACGATTTGGACGTATTGCATGGTAAAGGTGGTAAGTTAGGAATAAAGATGCATAAGTCTATAGATTGAGCATTGCTCATGAAAAAATAGGCATCGAGCAAGGCTAGGCCTAGGTAAAACTAGGCCACGAACAAGGCAAAGCCTATACTATAGCCCAAGGTCTCGAAATCTAGTGTGCAAAGGCATAGGCGCCGCCCATGCTCAAGTATGCCATAGCATAGGCGCCACCTATGCTAAAGCATTTGGTCTCAGAATCTCATATGCCATACTAAAGGCACCGCCTATGGTCACTAAAGGCATTGCACTAGGCGCCGCCTATGCTAGCAAATGCTTTGCATTAGGCGCCGCCTATACCATGTATAGGCAAAGCTAAAGGCACCGCCTATGGTCACTTTTTGTCTCCTAAACCGATTTTAAATGGGTTAAAACCCGACCCATTCTTTTCCTATATAAAGAAGAATTAGTCTTGAAACACAAACACATTGAAAACTTGACCTAGGCGCCGCACATAGCATCCAAATCCTCCCAAAACTTTTCTTTTTGCTCTCCCACTTCATAAAGAACATCTCCAAAGGCTTTAATCATGTAAGTAATATCTTGTTCCTAATCTATTTATTGTAAGTGCTACGTTGCTATGTCTATTATTAATTGCTACATCTTGAAGAAATATTGGTGATGTTAATGTATTTGAATTGTTGATACAAAACCAAGTGAGTGAACATGTACGTTAGGATGATCTTAACTTATTTCCGACTTGAATTTGATTTTGGCGCATTGTCATACTACTTGCGGAATTGCTATAGTCATGAACATTGCATAATATTGTCACTTGAATACTTACATGTTAGAATATCTCTTTCATCGGAATAAGACTTATAGTTGCCTACCGACATAGGAGGTTGTGATTATTGATAGAAACTATACCATGATGTAATCCCTATGTAGTAGTATTGTTATACCTAACATGAAAAGTATTGCAAGGGTTGCAAGAAGTGATACATCTCTAATTTTCTTGTCGGAATATAGCTCCTAAAGCGTATGTCGACGAAGTCTAAGTAATCGACCACTTTCACTTCACTAATTTGTATCAAAAAAACTAAGTGTGGGGTGGTACCCCTATGGCTTGTTTATAGATTGTACCTATTGAGTTGATGCTAACATGAATATTGTTTTAAGTCTCAGGTACAATGGCTCCTAAAGCAAGACAAGACAAGGCTACCACTTCCCAAAAGGGCAAGAAAAGAGGTCGCAAGGACCAAGGAGAATCATCCTCAATGCAATTACCACGCCGCATGTTTGGAATAAAATGGGTTCTTGAGGAGGAAGCCAAGGAATGGTATAGGAACAACAAGGAAAGAAAATATGTCCATGTCAACTTGATCAACAGGGACAGCCTAGCGAAGAAGGAGCCGCGCATGTTGGCGAAAATCATGGCATTAAATCTGGATTTCATCTTCCGCGACATGAGAGAATGTAATCTTGATTTAACAAGGGAATTTTATGCCAATTGGTCGCCGAAAACCATAGGCAGTGAAGTCAAGATTCGGGGCCAAGTTTTACAACTCAATGCGGATTTGATCAACTCCTTTCTTGGCTTGCCTTCAGTCGATCCAGCACCATTCAAAGAGCTGTACAGCAGACCTCCTTATAGAGCAATTCTACACACACTTGGTGGAAGTATATCCATGGCAAGGTGGATCATACATAAAGACACCGGACGACACAACATCTTCCCCTATGCTCCTTTGAATAGGGAAACAAGGATATGGTTGCGTATTGTCAACTCTTGCCTTATTCCTGGGACCCAGTACACCAAGATAACAAGAGATAGAGTGTTCCTGGTTTATGCCTTGATGACGAATGTCCCTATCAACATTGGGGCAATCATTCGTTCTACAATGCGGAAAGCCAGACTACACAAGCGGTCCCACTTCACTTTTGGCAATCTGTTGACTGCAATCTTGCGGAAGGAGGACATCAAAGAGGAACCAGCTGATCACAAACTCCCACATAACCCGAAGAAGGTTGACCTCACAAAGGTCAAAGATGCTGAAACAACACATGGCGTCAACCTTACTACTGCGGAGAGACATGCTCGAGATGAGAGTTTCTTTCGTCATCGTTATGGCATGACACGGTTCACAATGATGAGCGGTGGTCGTGTTCCAACTGTTGCAGATCTCCAACAGCTGGACCATGACTATCCAATGAATATGCATGCAAGGGAGATGTGTAGAGTCGGTACATACTTTGAGGAACCTCTAGATGATGATGTGTCGACCGATGATGATCGACGCATGCCAGACTCTGACGTGGAGGAGAATTCTGATGACGACGACTCATATAATGATTCCGACGAAGGGGGTATGACCCCTGACATTGAGGAGGAGTTCGACTGACCAAGTTCTTCATATTTATTTTCCACTGAGGGCAGTGTCCCGTTTAAGTGTGGGGTGGTAGTATTGCATGGCTATACTTCTCTATTCGCATCTATGTTTGTTTACTTTGTTTTATTTTTGTTTACTTTGTTTTATGTTTGTTTACTTTGTTTTATTTTTGTTTACTTTGTTTTATTTGTGTTTCATTTTTTTTGTTAAGTTTTTTAGTAGTAAATTTTTTTTTTAACTTAGCTTCGCATGAAATTATTCTAATAGGCAGCATGAGATTATAACAAGAGTATGTGCTAAAATCATGACTATTGAGACGTTTAGGCTCTAATTGTGACTCACTATGTGATATTGTTTGGTTTAATTCCTTCACTTGTTGGGTCAAGAGTCTATATTACTCCCAATAAAGTCGACCATGTGCCTTGTGTTTGTGAGATAATAGTATATTCTATGTCTGTGGCTGATGCTAGAACTTGCTTGGTATGTATGTAAAGCGAAAATAAAGAATGCAAGTCTAGGAGATGATTTAGGCATTTCTTTGGCAACCTATGATTATTTACCTTCATTTTATCTACCCATAGACATTATCCTAGTTAACCCCTTTTGAGCCTTTAGCCTATTTTATTTGACAACCTCATATGTAAGTCTAATCCATTTTTTCAAGACCATAATTTGATCCAAATTCCTAAGTGCTTTAAAGTGTAAAGTCATGTGACAAAATAAGAGGAAATTGGGTGGGTATGATGCTTTAGAATGCATTGGTTCTTGAAATTGCTATGAAAAAGAAGTGCTATCATAAGAGGTATGTTATGAAAAGAAAAAGGAAAAGAAAACTGAAAAGTGAGTTATGCTTAAAAATTGAAAAACAAAAGAGGAGAAAAAAGGTGGTGGAATAAAAGAACGTAGAAAGGTTGTTTGAAAGAAAAAGTGTTAATGACTTAATGTGATTTATTAAAGTGCTTAGGAACTTAGTCACTATTTCTAGCCAAAATAGTCCTACCCGTCCCTTAGCCTACATTACAACCATAAAAAGACCTATTTGATCCTAAGCTTAACATTCTGACATTTAGTGGAGCATTACACTAAGGGCAAGCCTATGGTCATCAGTTGCAACATATGAATTCTTTGTGAGAGTGAGAGCAAGGATATTTTAATACCCATGTTTGAAAAAAAAATACTATACTTATGAGTGATTATGGGTAATATATTGTGAGACACACATGGTTGATGAGTTTTGGGTAGTTGTGTATGATTCTTGGTGCCCTAACTTTTGAATATGAGTTGACCACCATCACGAGTCTATGTTGGAGGTTAAATGGTTTCTACTAATGATCGAAAATCTACTCTTTGTTGATAATTGTTGTGCTCGTCTTGATGAATATTTTATGTTGTTGCTGTGAAACCCTAAGTTGATGTTTAGAAGGACATGATATTTTGTTCGAGGACAAACAAAGCTTTAAGTGTGGGGTGTTAATGATAGGCGAATTTACACGCCTATGGTGCTATATTTTGCCCATATTTTAGCCTAGTTGTGAGAACAAATTATATATTTCATGCACTTTTAGTCCTTTTTCCTGTAAGTGAACTAACGAACATGATTAGCAAAGTTTCAGGTGTAAATGATGCAGAATTTAGGATTTTATGGATAACTTGATGCCAAAGAAAGCTTCACGAAAGGAGAAAAGCCAATCTTGGACGTCAAGGACTAAAGATGGTACATGGAAATTCTGTCCCAGGCTAAAACAGTATTTCTGAAGACTTTGGGGACTAGAAGTAACTTATTTGGATTAGGATAATGATACATTAACCTAGTACAATTGGGTTAAGTATTTCATTAGCTTAGTAGGATTTGGTTAAGTATTTCATTAGCTTAGTAGGATTTGGTTAAGTATTTCATTAGCTTAGTAGGAATAGGATATGGGTATTATAAATACCCTATCTTGCTAGAGATTTAGACACATTCTATCATTCACCATTCACTACTACTTTTAACTCCGAATCTTTCCATTAATTCTATTTTTCTTCTTCTATTCATCTATTCTTAATTTCTGCAACAAGAGAAACGTTACTTTGTAAGAAATCACGCCTAACGCCTACCACTCTTGTGTTACACGAAAATCTTCAATTGTGGTATAATAACAATGTCGCTTGTGATTTCCTTCGCACTCATGGGTAACTAAACTTCTCTGTTGGGGTTATGGAAGCCGAATGAGATACTATCTATTTCTGTGAGTTTCTGAGTTCGTGACACGTATGCTGCTTATATCATTATCCTCTTCATCTTAATCTAAATTCTTTGTGGTTGCAAATGCAAGAATACGCCAGTATAACATTTAACTTGTTCGAAAGAAAGGTTATCTGTCTGGAAAAGAGATAATGTCAAGGTAGTAGGGTCCCATCCCCTAGTAAAAAGTTAGTGTCATAACTAGATTAACCTCTTGGGGAATTCGTACCATTAGACACGCTTTAAGCTCAAAAGAGTTAAAGTGAAATAATCCTCGAATAGGTCGAAAGACGCCTGGATTTACCATCGAATACAATTCTCTATAAGCACATGCATGTCTGGATTCAACACACTCATAGCCCATAGAGACGTATAACTCAGAAGGTGGACATAACCCCAACGCCTCAATTCTCATTGTTTACAACTTACTAAATATTCTTTCTTTTTATTTTGCTATTTTCAGCTTTTACTTTAATACTTTTTTTACATTACTTGCACGACAAGACTCCCCCTTTTTTTATGAGACTTGTACTAAAAGTATAGTAATAGTTGCTTACTTTTTGACCAAGCTATTCCCTGAGGGATTGATACCCAACCCAGGTTGGGTTCTATATTTTCTAACGACCGCTTTACACTCTCACGAGAGCTGTAGATTAAGCGTTATCAGAGGATCACGCCAATCACCTCCAAATTATAATGTAGACTCTTAAGGATTAGAAGTTGTATGTGAAATTTTCTAAGCGTGAGTTTTAGTTAAATGTTGTGACTTTTCTTAGGCATGTTGTTTCTAGTGAGAGGATCAAGGTGGATCAACAGAAGGTTGAGTCGGTAAGAGGTGGCATAGACCCATGACTTCAATTATCATTAGAAGAATCTTGGGCTTAGCTGGGTGTTATAGGAGATTTATGAGAGTTTCTCTTCTATTGTTGCTCCGCTGAAAAAGTTGACTAAAAAAAGGTAAAGTTATAGCGGTACAATGCTTGTGAAGGTAGTTTTGCGAAGTTAAAGAATAAGTTGACTTCTGCCCTAATTTTAACCATGCCCGATGGTACTAAAGTGGTTTGTTGTATATTGTGATGCGTCCCGTGTGGGACTGGGTTCTGTCTTGATACAGCATAGTAAGTTTGTGACTTATGCTTTTAGGCGTCTTAAGGTTTATGAGAGGAACTATCTGACTCGCGACTTGGAATTAGCAGCTATGATTTTATATTTCAAGATTTGGCGCCATTATTTGCATGGGGTACATGTGGATATCTATCAGATAATAAAAATTAGCAGTATATGTACACTCAAAAAGGAATTGATTCTCAAGCAAAGGCGGTGGCTCGAGTTACTCAAGGGTTATGAAATGAGTTTGCACTACCATCTAGGTAAAGCTAATATTGTTTCTGATACTCTTAGTAGGTTGTCTATGGGAAGCTTATCTCATGTGAATGAGGAAAAAAAGGGGTTGGTGAAAGATATTCACTAGTTGGCTAATTTAGGAGTTCGTCTCTTGGACTCCAAAGAAGGGGGAGTTATTATTCAAGAGGTGGTTAAATCATATCTTGGTGTTGAGTTAAAGGACAAAAAGGCCTTCGATCCCATGCTTATGCAAATTAAGAAATATGTGGGTCAGCAAAAGGTTATGGAATTCAAGATTGGGGGATATGGTATCTTAAGGTATCAAGGCAACTTGTGTGTTCTTGATATTGAGGGGCTATGAGAAAAGATTTTGACTGGGGCTCATGAGTCTAGATATACAGTTCATCAAGGTTTAGCGAAGATGTACCATAAATTTAAGGAGATCTATTAGTGGAACAATATGAAGAAAGATATGGAAAATTTTATAGCTAAGTGTATTATCTGTCAGCAAGTAAAGGTAGAGCACTTGAGGCCTGGTGGCATGTATCAAAAGATAGACTTGCCTATGTGTAAGTGGGATATGATCAATATGGATTTCATTACATGTCTATCGCGGTCTTAGAATTAGTACGACTCAATTAGGGTTATTATGGATAGGATGACTAAGTCTACTCACTTCTTGCCTGTGACAACTAACTATTATAGTAAGGATTATGATAAGTTTTTTATTCAAGAGGATATCAAGTTGCATGGAGCACCAGTTTCCATTATTTTGTATTGAGGTACGCAATTCTCTTTTCACTTTTGGTATTTATTTTAGAAGGATTTGAGCGCTAAGGTGAACCTTAGCACCACTTTCCACCCTCAAATGGATGAGTAAGCAAAATGGGATAGTCAGACTCTGGAGGATATGCTAAGGGCCTCTGTGATTGATTTTAGAGGTATTTGGGTGAGTTTGCATATAATAATAGTTATCATTCAAGTATCCAGATTGCTCTTTTGAGGCTCTCTATGGTAGAAGGTATAGGTCTTCTATTGGATGGTTTGAGGTAAGTGAGAGTAGGTTGTTTGGGCCTGACTTGGTTCATCAAGCCAAAGAGAAGATGAAGGTTATTAAAGAAAGACTTAAGACTACTCAGAGTCACCAAAAGTCTTATGTGGATATGAGGAGAAAGGAATTGGAGTTTGAAGTAAATAATTAGGTATTCTTAATGTTGTCTCCTATGAAAGGAGTTATGAGGTTTGGAAAGAAGGGGAAGCTTAGTCCCATTATATTAGTCCCTACTAGATTTTGCGAAGAGTTGGGAATTTTATTGATGAGTTGGATTTACCTGCGAGCTTGGGATCTATTCACCCTATTTTTCATATGTCAACATTGAAAAAGTGTGTGTGTGTGTGTGTGATCCTTTTTTAATTGTTCCTGTGGGGAATATTGGTGTTTTGGATTCCTTTTCGTATGATAAAGTCTCGGTAAAGATATTGTTTAGGCAAGTCCATAGGTTGAGGACTAAGAATATAGCTTTGATAAAGGTGCTTTGGATAAATGAAAAGGTGGAAGAAGCTACATGGGAGGTTGAAGATGATATGAAGGATAAATACCCGTTCTTGTTCCCCGGATTAGATGAAGATGCTTAAGGTATGAGACTTTTTCTTCCTTGTTTCTTTTCAAATTTTCTCTTGATTTATGGTTTCATTTTGTCTTATATCGAGCTAAAGACACCTATAACTTCTCATTTGGGGACGAATGATCTTAGGGGGTGTAACACCCCGTATTTTTGGGCTAGAATTCAACTCGTCGTTCCTATGTGTATAAGCTCTAATCTAATGATTCCTATGTAAATATAAGTTTCATGATCATTGTCCACGTGCAAAGAGTGATCTTGAGGTGAAAAATGTTCGTAGGAAATACTTAGACCAAAGTTTAGCTAAGAGTTTTAGATTCGACCACATTTTGATATTCAATTCTTCTGGGGTCAACTTTGAATGTATATAACTTCTGAAATATATGGAATTTTGGAGCTAAAAACCCACCAAATTATAAATAATTGAGTCCTCTTTCCAATGCATCTGATTTTGACTTAATATGATACCCAAGAGAAAAGTTATGAGAATTTTTGTGAGGAACTAGTGAGGGTCCACGGTTTCAGCGTGGCAGGGAACTTAGACTCTACATTTTGCAGCATGACACAGACCTTAGGATCCATATTTTGTGGTGTGACATGGACCTTAGGCTTCGTGTTTTGCAGTGTGACACGGACCTTGTTCCTGAATAGTAAAACACGGGTTTCTCTTTAATTTTTAAAGTGTAGACAAGTCATTTAAACCCTAAATCATCCTAAACTATCGTATGACTGGTATAAACATAATTTTTATCACTCCATAACCCCAAAATACACCAATTACAAAATCCCTCTTCTCCCAAGGATTCAAATTCATGCTTCCCTTCAAGAAGTCAAAAAATTCAGGTATGTAAGTATTCAATGAGGATCTCCTTTCATTCTCATGTCCAAGTTATGATTTTATTCAAGAATTTATGAATTCCATGATCTGGGGTTTTATCCAATTTTTATTCTAAGCTTAAATTCAATTCCCCATGTTATGATTTTCACTCAAAAGAATATTTTAATGATTATTCATGAATTCTTAGGCGAATAATATAGAGTTCATTCTATCCTCATGTCCATGTATGATTTGCGTGTTATTATTCTGAATTTAAAGCATATGATCAAGTTATGAATGATATATCCATGGTTTCAAGATTTCTCAATCCTCAAGTTTAATTTCCCTTTTGTTTTAGGGTAACATGAAAGTATAAATTCCATGATTTCTCCACAAAATTCTTGAATCTAATCATGAATAAGTGTTTCCTCATAATTTCAAATATTCTTTAATATTCAAACCATGATAAGGGATCTTTTAGATAAGGGATTCATCAGGCCCAGCATTTCCCCGTGGGGCGCTCCAGTATTATTCGTGTGCAAGAAAGATAGTTTTCTTAGGATGTGTGTAACTACTGTCAACTTAATAAGGTCATGGTTAAGAAAAAGTATCCTCTTCCCAGGATAGATGACTTGTTTGATCAACTTTAGGGTGCTAGTTATTTCTCTAAGATAGACCTCAAAACTGGCTATTATCAGCTCAGAGTTAGAGAATGTGACATTCTGACAACAACTTTCTGTACTCGGTATGGTCATTTCGAATTTTTAGTTATGTCCTTTGGTCTTACCAATGCCCCAGAAGCTTTCATGGACTTGATGAACCATGTGTTCAAGAAGTACTTAGACATGTTTATCATAGTCTTCATAGATGATATCCTAGTCTATTCCCGCAATGAGCGAGATCACGCAAACCATCTCAGAACAGTACTTCAAACTCTCAGAGATCATCAGTTATTCACCAAATTCAGTAAGTGCGATTTTTGGCTAAGGTCAGTAGCATTCCTTGATCATATCATTTTTGGTGATGGCGTTAGAGTAGATCCTCAAAATACTGAAGCGATAAGAAACTGGCCTCACCCTATCTCTTTATCAGATATCAGGAGTTTCCTGGGTTTGGCCAGCTATTATAGATGGCTCGTTGAGGGATTTTATTCTATTGAATTTTGTATGCCTAGATTGACTCAGAAGAAAGTCAAGTTTCAGTGGTCATATCCTTGCAAGAAGAGTTTTCAGGAGTTGAAGACTCAACTCACCTCAGCTCTAGTTCTAGCTCTTCCAGATGGGTTCGTAGTGTATTGTGATGCATCCAAAGTAGGTTTGGGTTGTGTCCTCATGCAGCATGGTAAGCTCATAGCCTATGCCTCTAGACAGCTTAAGCCCCATGAGAAGAATTATCCTACTCATTATCTTAAGTTAGCAGCCGTAGTATTTGCCTTAAAGATTTGGAGGCATTACCTATACGGTGTTCATGTAGATGTGTTCATGGATCATAAGTGTCTTTAGTATGTCTTTTCTTAGAAAAATCTCAATTTTTGTCAGAGAATGTGGTTAGAGCTCTTGAATGATTATGACATGAGCGTTCTCTATCATTTGGGCAAGGACAATATAGTGGCTGACTCTCTCAGTAGACTATCTATGGGTAGTGTTGCTCATGTGGATGACAGTAAGAAGAAGTTATCTCAGGAAGTCCATCATCTTGCCAGACTAGGCGTTCGCTTAGTCGATATAGATAAGGGTGATATATGGGTTCAGAGTAGTTTAGAATCATCTCTAGTTTCTGAGGTGAAAGAAAAGCAAGATAGAGATCCCAGCCTTGTCAGGTTGAAAGAGTCAATTCAGAATCAGAAAATAGAGGTTTTCTCCCAAGGGGTAAATGGTGTTTTGCGCTGTCAGGGTCGTCTCTTT
This sequence comes from Capsicum baccatum var. pendulum, assembly GCA_030864225.1. Lineage (NCBI taxonomy): Eukaryota > Viridiplantae > Streptophyta > Magnoliopsida > Solanales > Solanaceae > Capsicum > Capsicum baccatum. The sequence goes on from CM061555.1 coordinate 214,554,433, forward strand.
GTTCCAGCTGTAAATGACTTAAGGCAGGGAATTTTCGCAGAAGAGCATGGTGCGCACTACTCTATTCATCCAGGAGCCACAAAGATGTACCTCAACTTATGGGAGATCTATTGGTTTTGTGCAATAAAGAGAGATACTGCAGAGTTTGTGGCTAAGTACTCTACATGTCAGCAGGTTAAGATAGAGCATCAAAAGCCTAGTGGTCCTATGCAGGAGTTTAGTATTCCTAGTGGATGTGGGAAAAAGTGAACATGGACTTTGTGATGGGTTTGCCTCGAACTCGTCATCAGCATGATTAAGTTTGGGTCATTGTAGACAGAATAACAAAATCAGCCCATTTTCTTCTAGTTCATACCTCTTATTCAGCTGAGGATTACGCCAAACTCTACATCAGGGATTTAGACATATTACACGGTGTTCTTCTATCTATTATCTCAGACAGAGGTACCCATTTCACCTCTCATTTCTGGAAAGCGTTCCAAAAGGGTCTTGGTACCCAAGTTCATCTTAGTACAGGCTTTTATCCTCAAATAGATAGTCAATAAGAAAGGACCATTCAGACTTTAGAAGATATGCTAAGGGCGTGTGCAATTGATTTCAAGGGTAGTTAGGATGACCACTTGCCTTTGGTTGAATTTGCATACAACAACAGTTATCATTCCAGTATTCTCATTGCTCCATTCGAAGCTCTCTACGGTAGGAGATGTAGATCTCTAATTAGTTGGTTTAAAGTGAGTAAGGCCTCAGTTATATGGACTGACTTGGTATTCGACGCCTTATAGAAAGTCCAGTTAATCAGAGAAAGACTTTGGGCTGCTCAGATCCGACATAAGTCTTATACATATGTTTATAGAAAAGATCTCAAGTTTGAGATCAGTGATCATGTCTATCTAAAGATCTCTCCCATGAAGGTAGTGAAGATATTCAGAAATAAGAGAAAGCTCAGTCACTGATATGTTGGTCCCTTCAATATTCTCAGTCGTTTTGTCAAGGTAGCTTATGATATCGATTTGCCTTCACATCTAGCCTCAGTTTATCCAGTCTTCTATGTCTCTTTACTCAAGAAATGTATAGGTGACCCAGCAGTTGTAGTCCCTATTCAGAGCATCGATGTTCAAAATATCCTCTCTTATGAATCCAGTTGAAATTCTAGAGTATCGGACTCGTAGACTGAGGAACAAAGAAGTCCCTCTAGGTAAGGTTATTTCTCGAAATCAGTTCGTCAAGGTAATAGCTCTCCTTAAGCTTACTCAGTTTCATGTTCTATGTTTATCATGAACTTGGAATTCAGTTTCATGTTCATGTTCCCACTATAAACTTGGTATCAAGTGCCATTGTATATTCAGTCATGCACTCATGTATCAGTCTAGTCATGTATTTATGCATCAGACATGCATTCTCATTATGAGAATCTTAGTTCTTCAGAACACTCAGTTATGCATTCATGAATCAATTATACATGCATCAGATATGCATTCTCTGTATATTATGTTCAGCTTGTCAGTCATATCAGTCATGAGATCATGTTCCAGTTATTCATGTTTAGTTCATGTTTAGCTTATTGTTTCCCCTCTCAGTCAATCTCATTTGAGGATGAATGTACTCAAGGGGGAGATATAGTAATACCTGTGCCTTTTTCCTAGCTTGAAATCATCTTAAGGATGTTAGAACTTTCTTTGTAATACGAATCAATTTTTGTATAGGAGGTATTTTTAAGATTTTCACTTTTTTCACGTAGGAAATTGAATTAGCTTTCCAACGATACCAATTTTGTCAAAATCCAACATTGGAGAAGAAAGTTATGGCCAAAATACAAAAGACAGTAAAAACGCCCAGATGCGACGGTGAGGCCGACGGACCATTGGACTAGCGACGGACCGTCACCTACAACCATCGCAGTAAGGAAGTAAGAACTACCTTCTTCCTAGGAGCGACGGACCATCGCTCAAGCCGTCACAAGGGAAATAGTGAGGACACATTTTGGATAAGGTGCGACGGTCAAGTTGACGGACCGTCGAACTTGTGACAGACCGTCGCCCAAGTTGTTGTAGCGAAAACAGTGAAAGCCCATTCTGCCTAGAAGCGACGGTCAGGGCCGATGGACCATCAACCCAGCGATAGACTATCGCACCCACCGTTGCAGGTCCCGTCCAATTTTTTTAAGTCGTTTTAATAGGGGTATTTTGGCCATTTACCACCCACCTATATATACACGCAATTATATCCGATTTCAACCATTTGGTTCATTATTACTTCACAACCAATATTAGGGTTTCTCTCAAACATTAATCTCCAAGAACAAAATCCAACCTTCTTCAAGAACTAAGGGATTTTCAATTCTTCAAGTTCAAGAACATCAAGAATCTTAACCCAGGTATGCATAGTGTTCATTCATGGACTCCTTTCATCTATGAAGCCTAAGAATCCTTTTTCTAAATTCAAGTTATAGATTTTCTTATGAATTTCATGATGTGGCTGCTTTGTTCATGTTGATAATGAGTAATTAAATTGTATTCCATGAATGAGTGCTAAATTCCATATAGGTTGATTTGTATAGGTATAGATTCATGAAATCCTATGACTAACCCCCTGAATGATTAAATTAGAATTGAATCATGATAGTTAAGTGTTGTATGATGTTGTTTACACATTTTATGCCTACCATATGTTTGATTAAATGCCTAGATGAAGGAAACATGTCTAATTAGCATGAAATCATGAAATCCCCATGCATGTACAAGCTTATGCCTATCATGTCTTTGATATCCAAATTAATCTTTCTTTTAATTGTTTTCTTCCAAATTCTAGTTATTTTGTGGTTTTATTTATCCAAATGAATCTTTCTTTTAATTGTTTTCTTCCTTTTTCTAAGCTAGTTTCTATAATTAATTTCTTCGTATAGCCAACTTTCTTTTTCTCTAACCCTTTGAATATATTCTAGCATTTTTAATCTATATAATATCCATCTGAATAATAACTATCTGAATTTCTACCATAGAAATCTATATTTTCTAATTCATCTTCTATCCCATTAGTACTTAGTAACTCATCTTCAAGATCAAATATTTTTTCCCATATTATTTTATTTATGTCTTCTAATTCAAAATCTTTTATGATATATAAAACAAGTATCTTAGTTTCATCAGATATATAACTTGTCATATTATTCATATTATGCATAGATTTCTACGAATAACTTGGATAACTTGGAATTGGATTCTAGTAATTAATTGCTTTATCATAGTATTTATTAGTTGTTTGTTTTAATCTTAATAATTCTTGTATATTTTCATTAAGGAATTCTATATATTTTATATCTTTAGTTCTCATATATTTTTCTAGATTTGTTTTCATTAGTTTTTCTATTAATTGTATATTTTTTATATCCATTTTCCAATATTCGTAATTTATCATGTTGATGTGTAGGTTTGGTATGTAAGTATTTGTAAGAGTAGGTAGGTAGGTGTGGTATGTAATTTATTCTAGTCATAAAATATTTATCAAATATTTTTTCCAATATGATTTTTCTTATATCTACAATTTTTATATATCCTCAAGTACATACAAAACAAGTATTTTAAATTTATCTACCATTTTTTCAGATAAATAAGTATTCATTTTTCATATGATGCTTTTTCAAAATATTCCCTTCAATCATACACATAACAAAATATGATCATTTTAGATTACTATATACTAGATTATCCTTAAATAACATGTTCTTCGGTCACTATTAGCATGGTAATATGCATGTTTTTCCCTTAAACAGCGCCTCTACTCTGGCTACACCCCTATCACGGCTTTTTTGCCTAACCGGTTTCACCTTTAGGATGACATAGTTCTTAGGGATTTTTCTCCTTTTCCACTTTGCTAATAAACTTCTTAACATGCTATTCTTTGAATAATTCTACTATAAAGTAACTAACATTAACTTATTTTATCATATCATGATTGTCAGAAATTTATGAATTTAGCTATTCATAATTATAAATACAAATACATGTTCTGGTAAATCTGGTAATTCTAGATTTTCCATAGTTGTTTGATGATTCATAGCTTTACCTTGGAAATATACTTGTTTTTATTAAATAATTCAAAAGTTTTGTGTACAGCAGAGGATTTTGCTTCAACTCATGTAGATTTGCTCTCTATCTGCCTTTGGTTCCTCTATTTATAAAGGAAAAACGAATATTTTATACTGTTCCTATTCTTTACACGTATCCCTAGCTTTTTACAAAAAGTCTTCAAAAAATTATGATATCTACCTAATAATTATTGTACAAAAAAGTCAACAAGCCTATACCTAAAAGTTAAAGTTATTAATGGCTTTTACTAAAAAGTCTTCCTAATAATAATGACTATACAACCTATTTACATAACAAGATTTAAAAGGCTATACAATAATTCACATGTCGCTTTCTGGCTCTTATTATTTTTTTCTCTTATCTCTTCCATTATTACTCCGTTGTTATCTTCTTTTTATTTTCTCCTTGTCGTATATGTTGTTTATTTATCTTCCTGCTATTGTAGCAACACATCTGGAATAAAGTTGTGCCTGCCACTACATCTGTTGCATATGTGGTCATCGTACCTTTGGCCAACCTGTTTACTGAATTGATCCATAGCTTCTTCTGAAATAACTCCTTTCGTAATAGATCTTGTGACTGGTAACTCTTCTGGTTTTAGGATCGTTATGACCTATTTTCTTATCTATTCTCTGTCATTTTCTCTAATATTTTTACAAGTAGAGTAAACCAATAATTGACTTCTCTTATAATAAATCCAAACTGGGTTTTAATTTATATAATTATTTGTTAACTCAGTCAATATATTGCTAAGTCCAATAACTCTCTTATTTCGGTAGAAGTTCAGTATCTAATTTTTGGTTATCTCTTCTTATTCTCATATTAATTCAGGGATTATATAATCTCGTGTCATTCCTATCTTGACAACAGTAATTGTATGTTTTATTTCATCAAACAATATTTCTGCAAGTGCTGAGTAGAAACGGACATAGAATAACTGTCCCTTCGTAATCCTCTTATAATCCATGAATCCTTTGTAAATATCTGGAATTCCTGTTAACTCTTCTCCAGTAGTTGTGTAGACTGTAGATAATAGTCCATAATAGTAATATGAAGTAATTAAGTTCACACTGGTGCTAGGCAAAGCAATAAGTTTCTAATAGTTCTGAGATTTTTGTGTAATATATCCTTGGTGTTGTTTTACTAAATCTTTACTCTAGCTAGGTTTTGTATTTAACAATTTTTGTAAAGTATAAATATTATCAATATATGTACAAGTGATATGATTATAAGTCTACTTTTGTTGATTGAGTGATTCGGAATATGTGTGTATCTGGGGAGGTATGGATGACTCTGATTTTTGTATATTTGGTGTATATGGTTTTGAGAATATTTGGTTGAGGTTATAATTCTTTTTCTTTGGTGGTTCAAGTTTCTTTTGAGTGACTATATTCTTTCCCTTGGATATATCACCTGCGTCTGCAGCTGTAACTGTAATTTCGTTAGTAATTTGAGTTTTTAGGTGTTTCTCATCGTCACCTTCTAGGTCTAGTTTTTTAATGTACTCTTCCTGCACAGTATCTTTGCTAATAGCTTTTTCTTGTTTTTATAGTGCTCAACCTGCACTTTTACATTTGTAACTTCAGTAGTTAATGTGATAACTCTTTCTTGTAATAACTTCATTTATTCAAACACTTGTAATATTAAGTCTGTTTGGGTATCTTTGACATCAGCTTCTCCCATTGGTAAATCAGTTTGAGTATTTTTTTTATTGATATGTAATCTGCAATAACATTCTTGTCAGTCTTGATTACTTCAATCGTAAATGTAAAATTTAATATATTCAATACTAGTCTCCGAATTTCCTTCATCGTAACTGAGTTTTGTATTTTTCTTGTTAAACACCATCGAACCTGGTTATTATCTGTTCTCACAATAAATTAGTTATATACAATATATGGTTCAAACGCTAATAGACATTTATATAATGAACATAATTCTTTTCTATGTATCGCCCATTTTATTTCTGTTTCATTAAATATACCTGAGTAGTATCTACAGTAGTGTTCTAATTTTTCTTCTTCATATCTATATTTAAGTACTCCTCCATAACTATATTCTCTTGCGTCTTCTTCTACTATATATGTAAATTTTTTATTTTCATCTGAGAATTGTAATTTTGGTAATTCCTTACAAAGTATTTTTATTTTCTGAACTTATTTTTTTCTTCTTCATTGTAATTATATTCTACATCCTTTTTAAATTTTTCTGTAAAGGCTTTAGGTTTGCTGCTAATTTTGGTACATATTCTCTTACTTGGTTTACTAATCCTAAAAATGATTGTAATTTCTTTTTTTTGTATCTAATTCTTCTTTTAAACTTATTATTTTTCGTACTATATGTTGTTGCATTTTTACTTCACTTTTATCTATTTGTATTTCTAAAAACTCTATCTGGTTTTTCATAATTTCGGCTTTTTTTTCACTAAAACTTTTCCCAATTTTCCTATTATATCTGTAAATATTTCTAATAATTTTAAATGTTCCTCTTTAGTTTTTGTATATAGTAGTACATCATCTATGTATACTATACAATTAGATAATTGTTTAAAGTAACTGTCCATAAAGTGTTGGTATTTACCTGGTGCATTTTTGTATCCAAATGTCAATACGTTTCATTCATAAAATCCTTGTGGTACCATAAATGCGGTTAATTCCTTTGAATCCTCATCTAACTTTATGTGGTAAAATCCTAATTTACAGTCAAATTTACTAAAGTAGTTATATCATTGTATTTGTCTTATTTTTAATATCTTATTTGGTATTGGATAATTGTATGTCATAGTTTTTGCATTTAAATTTCTATAGTCAATAACCATTCTACTTTTTCCTCTTTTTTATTCACTATGTTTATTTACTATAAATACTGGACTATTGTTTTTACTATTACTTTTTTGTATATATTGTTTTTCTAATAATTCATCTATACGCATTTTAAATTATTTTAAATCGTCAAAATTAAATTTTAATGGTTTTTGAGTTATTATGCTATTTTTATCTATTAATTCAATTTTTATAGTAGTTTTATGTTTTTTCCATCCTTTTAATGGATCTTCACTATATAATTGTCTTAATCTCTTTTTTTATTATTATTTCTACCTTATCTATTAAAAATATAGTTATTTCTTGTTTATTATCGAAAATACAACTAGTTCTACTGTGTCTTCTGTATTTTTTATATTTTTTAACTTTTGTGTAATTTTTTCACTTCCTTTTATCCAATCAGTTTTCTTTCTTATTTTATTAATAACTCTTTTTCCTCTTATTTTTTATTTATACGGTGTTGTAAACCACCAATCTATTTTAGTTATTATATGTGGGTATAATTTATCTAAAAATGGTATTCCTAAAAGCATATTTTTTTATGTTAGTTCATAATTATAGATTTTTTCTATTGTTATTATTTTATCTCATATCTGTATTTTTACATTCTTAACTTTATATGTAATTAAGCTTCCTTCATTATTAAATCTTTTGACTACTGTTGGTGTTTTTAATTTATCTCATCTACTTTCTGGTAAACAGTTGTATCTACATAAGTTTACTTCTGCTCCTGTATCTATCATAGCTGTATAATACCTATTATAATATCCTTCTACTATTATTTTTACAAGTACATATATTTTCATGTCAAAGTTCGTTTTATGAATAATTTCTCTTTATTATATGTTATAGATAATTATGTATGTTCTATATAGTATGGTTTTACTTGTTCTAACAATTTTATTCCTAATATTATATTTGATTTTTGCATTTCTTCTTTTATTTCAAATTCCATTTTTATTTTCTAACTCCTATTGTCATTTCTTTTTCTGCCGTATCTTTAATGTTCATTAGACTCCTTGGTAGATCTGGGCATATATTATTTCTTCACTTTTTACTAGATATTTTCCTATATAATTTTCTTCTTGTCCTATGTTTAAGAGTATTAAATATTCTTTTTCATTTACATTTTCTGTTATGTAATATTGATTTAAATTAACTGTTGAAGTTGTTTCATAACTTGTTCTTTTTTATGAGCTTGATGATTCTGGTTTTCATGAGCTATTCTTTTTTATGTACTTATCTTATCATTTATTATTTATAAATCTTCTTTTATGTCTATATTTTTGTTACTATAATCATTATTATCAATTGTTTTTACAATTTGTTCCAAAAAACTTTCTATTTATATTTTATTAATTTTATTTTTTCCCTTTATTGTAAGTTTTGTTGTTAATACATATACATTTTTACATCTTGCTGCAAATATTTTACTTCCTGGGGTTAGTTCTATTCCTGATATTTTTCAATATAATACTGATGATTTATCTATATTGTTATCTATTATTGCTACTAAATAATTCGCACTTATTATAAATTAAATTTTTGGTATATTAAATTTCCTTTTATAGCCGTTATTATACTTTTTTCTAAATGTTTTATAATTCTATCATCTGCTAAATATAATTCTATTGATGTATCTATTCCTTCTCTAAAACATGCTTTTATTAATATCTTTGTACCTCTGAGGTGTACATATTTTATTGGGTCTTTGTTTTTTATGTCGTTTATTTTTTTATTAATTAGTCTTTTTGGTTACTAGTGGTATACTAGCTCTTCCTTTTGCATATCTACAGTCTATTACATGTTCTTTTTGGCTTACTACGTAGTATTCTTCCTTTTTTCTACTAAACATATTTTTTATTGTTGGTATTTTAAATATTTTTTCTACACTTAAGTCTAACTCTTTTTCTTTTATTTCATCAAATATTATTTTTTGGTTTGTTCCTTCTTCATTTAAATATTCTTCTTTTGTTATTATTTTTATATCTTCTTCAGTTATTTGGTTCATTTTTATATCTTATTCAGTCATTTGATTCATCTAATTCATTATCTGTTTCATCCTCCAAAATTTCATATATACTATCTTCACTTTCTAATTCGTAATCTATATAATCTATTTGTATATATTCTGTATTTTTTATTTTTATTTCTGATATTTGTTCCTTTTTTAGATTTTTAGATACTTTACAATCTCTAGCTAAATGTCCTAGTTTTCTACAATTATAACAAGTACATTCTTTTATAGATTTCTTTTTCTTATATGGTCTTTTATGTTTATAATTTTTTACATAATATCTTTTTTTTTGTTTCTTATACTTATATTTTGATTTTTTGTATTTCTTATATTCTTATGTCTTTTTTTTTTAATAATATCTTTTTTCACATCTAAATTGAGGGACTTTTTATCTTTGGAACATGCTAAATTTCTTATTAATGTTTTTTTTTTATTTTTATTTCTTCTTTATATTTTCACATAGATTTCTATCCATTGTTGTAAAAATTTTATTCTTGCTCCTATGATATCTACTATTTTTGCTTCATCCCACCTCTTTATTATTTTTGAACTAAATGGTTTGGGTAATTTACTAAAATATAATCTTCTTATTTCTTTACTTTCTTCTATATTATTTGTTCCTTTATAATAATATTCTTTAAATGCGCACGTATACTCATCTATTTAGCACATATTCCATTTTGCTAGTTTTAACATTAAATTTCTATTTATATCTTTTTCTTTATTTTGCTCTTCTTCTTCTGTTGTTACACTGCTAAATTCATCTCTTATAACTATTTCATTTTTTTTCAATATTTTTTTGGTAGTATTTTAGTAGTTGTTGATGTTCCTTCTGTTTTATTATCAGATCTTAATACTTTTTTACTTGCTTCGGCCAGGTTTAAAAACCATAATTTTACTTTTCATATTAATGTCTTTTCTACATATTCTGGTGTGTTTGTTGTATCTATTTTATTATCTAATAATTATTTTGACATATATACTACCCATAGTTGTATTACTTTATTTGTGTCTATTACACAGTCTAAATCTAAAAAGTTGTAATTAATTATTTGTTTTGATGTCCATTTATTATATTCATCCTTTGGATTATATCTTTTAAACTTATTTTTGAAATTACAGGTTGGTTTTCTTATTTCTGATGTACTAGGTATAATATTTTTATCTAGAGTATTTACTTCTGTATTCATTAGTTCTAGATTTTCTTTATTAATTACTTCTTGTTCTTCATTAATTTCTAGTTTTCCTATATTTTCTAGAATTTCTGGATATGTTTCACTATCTTCCGAATCATAATTATATGTTTCTTCAGCATCTATTGTATTTATTTCTAATTCACTGGTTTCTAATTCTTTATTTTTAATTTTTAATTTTTCTTTAAATTGATTTATCTCAATTAATAATTTTTGTTCATTATCTTTTTCTTTCTGTCTTTTTTGATACAAATCTTTTAGCATTTGTAGTTCTTTTTCTTATTCAGCAACCCTACTATTTTTAGTTTCTTCTATTTTTCATATTTCTTCTATGGTTTGTTATTTTATTTTATCTATTTCCTTTTTTCTATCTATTTCTTCGTTTTCTCTTTCTATTCTTACCATGGCTGCCAACTTATCTTCTAGTTTTAATTCTTCCTTTTAAAACATTAAATATAAATGTTCACTTATTTTCTTATATATTCTTCCTAAATTAGAGAATACTATTTTTATTTTTAATCATTCGTGTTATTCATATATTTTTTCATCTATTATAAATTATTCTTTGTTCATTTTATTTAAACGTATATAGGTTATGTTGATATATATATTCTAGACTATCTATTGTTGATTCTAAATTTGATATTTCTTGTTTATGTGAATTTATTGAATTTTTACCAACTCCGACAATTATGTTATACTATAGTCTTTCTATCCTTATTTTTAATTCTTTACGTTTTTCAGATATTATTTGTTTTATTTTTTTATATTTTTGTGGATTCATCTAATCAATATTTATAATATTTTGGTAGATATCTAAATCTACTTTTATCATAATTAAAAAATTAATAAAATAAATCCAAATATATACTACTTCTATAACTTTAAACAACATGGCTCTGATACCAATTGTAGACGGTGCGGATAACAACACCTCTACTCTGGCTACTCCCCTATCACGATTTGTTGCCTCACCAGTCTCACATTTAGGATGGCATAGTACTTAGGGATTTTTATTCTTTTCCACTTCGTTAATAAACTTCTGCTGCATATGTGGTCATCATATCTTTGGCCAACCTGTTTATAGAATTGATCCATAGCTTCTTTTAAAATAATTCCTTTCGTAATAGATCTTGTGACTGGTCACTCTTCTGGTCTTAGGATCGTTATGACCCATTTTCTTATCTCTTTTCTATCATTTTCTCTAATATTTTTACAAGTAGAGTAAACCAATAATTGATTTATGTTATAGTAAATCCAAACTGTGTTTTGATTTATATAATTATTTGTTAACTGCGTCAATATATTGCTAAGTCCAATAACTCTCTTGTTTTGGTAGAAGTCCGGTATCAGATTTTTGGTTATCTCTTCTTGTTCGCATATTTCTTCAGGGATAATATAATCTCATGTCATTCCTATCTTGACAATAGTAATTATCTGTTTTATTTCATCAAACAATATTTTTGCGGGTGCTGAGTAGAAATGGATATAGAATACTTGTCCCTTCGTATACCTTTTATAATCCATAAATCTTTTGTGAATATTTGGAATTCCTGTTAAGTCTTCTCCAGTAATTGTGTAAATTGTAGATAATAGTCTATAATAGTAACATGAAGCAATTAAGTTTGCACTGGTGTCAGGCAAAGCAATAAGTTTATTATAATTATGACATTTTTGTGTAATATGTCCTTGGTGTTGTTTTACTAAATCTTTACTCTAGCTAGGTTTTGTATTTAATATTTTTTGTAAAATTTCAATGTTATCAATATATGTACGAATAATATGGTTATAAGTCTGCTTTTGTTGATTGAGTGATTCGGAATATGTGTGTATCTGGAGAGGTATAGATGACTCTGATTTTTGTATATTTGGTGTATATGGTTTTGAGAATATCTGGTTGAGATATTAATTCTGTTTCTTTGGTGGTTCACATTTATTTTGAGTGACTATATTCTTTCCCTTGGATATATAACCTGCGCCTGCAGCTATAGCAGTAATTTCGTTAGTAATTTGAGTTTTTAAGTGTTTCTCATCGTCACCTTCTAGGTCTAGTTTTTTAATGTGATCTTCTTGCACAGTATTTTGTTAATAGATTTTTCTTGTTTTTATAGTGCTCAACCTTCACTTTTACATTTGTAACTTCAGTAGTTAATGTGATAACTTTTTCTTGTAATAACTTCATTTATTCAAACACTTGTAATATTAAGTCTGTTTGGGTATCTTTGACATCAGCTTCTCCCATTGGTAAATCAGTTTGAGTATGTTTTTTATTGATATGTAATCTTCAATAACATTCTTGTCAGTCTTGATTACTTCAATCGTAAATGTAAAATTTAATATATTCAATACTAGTCTCCGAATTTCTTTTATCGTAACTGAGTTTTGTATTTTTCTTGTTAAACACCATCGAACCTGGTTATTATCTGTTCTCACAATAAATTTGTTATATACAATATATGGTTCAAATGCTAATAGACATTTATATAATGAACATAATTCTTTTCTATGTATCGCCCATTTTATTTCTGTTTCATTAAATATACCTGAGTAGTATCTACAGTGGTGTTCTAATTTTTCTTCTTCATATCTATATTTAAGTACTCCTCCATAACTATATTCACATGCGTCTGCTTCTACTATATATGTAAATTTTTTATTTTCATCTGAGAATTGTAATTTTGGTAATTCCTTACAAAGTATTTTTATTTTCTGAACTTATTTTTTTTCCTCTTCATTGTAATTATATTCTACATCCTTTTTAAATTTTTCTGTAAAGGCTTTAGGTTTTCTTCTAATTTTGGTATATATTCTCTTACTTGGTTTACTAATCCTAAAAATGATTGTAATTTCTTTTTTTTTTGTATCTAATTCTTCTTTTGAACTTATTATTTTTCGTACTATATGTTGTTGCATTTTTACTTCACTTTTATCTATTTGTATTTCTAAAAACTCTATCTAATTTTTCATAATTCCGGCTTTCTTTTTAGTTAAACTTATTCCCGATTTTCCTATTATATCTATAAATTGTCCAAATAAATTTAACTATTCCTCTTTAGTTTTTATATATAGTAGTATATCATCTATGTATACTATACAATTAGGTAATTGTTTAAAGTAACTGTCCATAAAGTGTTGGTATCTACCTGGTGTATTTTTGTATCCAAATGTCAATACGTTTCATTCATAAAATCCTTGTGGTACCATAAATGCGGTTAATTCCTTTGAATCTTCATCTAACTTTAAGTGGTAAAATCCTGATTTACAGTCAAATTTACTAAAGTAGTTATATCCTTGTATTTGTCTTATTTTTAATATCTTATTTGGTATTGGATAATTGTATGTCATAGTTTTTGCATTTAAATTTCTATAGTCAATAACCATTCTACTTTTTCCTCTTTTTTATTCACTATGTTTATTTACTATAAATACTGGACTATTGTTTTTACTATTACTTTTTTGTATATATTGTTTTTCTAATAATTCATCTATATGCATTTTAAATTATTTTAAATCGTCAAAATTAAATTTTAATGGTTTTTGAGTTATTATGCTATTTTTATCTATTAATTCAATTTTTATAGTAGTTTTATGTTTTTTCCATCCTTTTAATGGATCTTCACTATATAATTATATGTGGGTATAATTTATCTAAAAATGGCATTCCTAAAAGCATATTTTTTTATGTTAGTTCATAATTATAGATTTTTTCTATTGTTATTATTTTATCTCATATCTGTATTTTTACATTCTTAACTTTATATGTAATTAAGCTTCCTTCATTATTAAATCTTTTGACTACTGTTGGTGTTTTTAATTTATCTCATCTACTTTCTGGTAAACAGTTGTATCTACATAAGTTTACTTCTGCTCCTGTATCTATCATAGCTGTATAATACCTATTATAATATCCTTCTACTATTATTTTTACAAGTACATATATTTTCATGTCAAAGTTCGTTTTATGAATAATTTCTCTTTATTATATGTTGTAGATAATTATGTATGTTCTATATAGTATGGTTTTACTTGTTCTAACAATTTTATTCCTAATATTATATTTGTTTTTTGCATTTCTTCTTTTATTTCAAATTCTATTTTTATTTTTCTAACTCCTGCTGTCATTTTTTTTTCTGCCGTATCTTTAATGTTTATTAGACTCCTTGGTAGATCTGGGCATATATTACTATTAGATTTTATTTCTTCACTTTTTACTAGATATTTTCCTATATAATTTTCTTCTTGTCCTATGTTTAAGAGTATTAAATATTCTTTTTCATTTATATTTCCTGTTATGTAATATTGATTTAAATTAACTGTTGAAGTTGTTTCATAACTTGTTCTTTTTTATGAGCTTGATGATTCTGGTTTTCATGAGCTATTCTTTTTTATGTACTTATTTTATCATTTACTATTTATAAATCTTCTTCTATGTCTATATTTTTGTTACTATAATCATTATTATCAATTGTTTTTACAAATTGTTCCAAAGAACTTTCTATTTATATTTTATTAATTTTATTTTTTCCCTTTATTGTAAGTTTTGTTGTTAATACATATACATTTTTACATCTTGCTGCAAATATTTTACTCCCTGGGATTAGTTCTATTCCTGATATTTTCCAATATAATACTGATGATTTATCTATATTGTTATCTATTATTGCTACTAAATAATTCGCACTTATTATAAATTAAATTTTTGGTATATTAAATTTCCTTTTATAGCCGTTATTATACTTTTTTCTAAATGTTTTATAATTCTATCATCTGATAAATATAATTCTATTGATGTATCTATTCCTTCTCTAAAACATGCTTTTATTAATATCTCTGTACCTCCGAGGTGTACATATTTTATTGGATCTTTGCTTTTTATGTCGTTTATTTCTTTATTAATTAGTCTTTTTGGTTACTAGTGGTATACTAGCTCTTCTTTTTGCATATCTACAGTCTATTACATGTTCTTTTTGGCTTACTACGTAGTATTCTTCCTTTTTTCTACTAAATATATTTTTTATTGTTGGTATTTTATATATTTTTTCTTCACTTAAGTCTAACTCTTTTCCTTTTATTTCATCAAATATTATTTTTTGGTCTGTTCCTTCTTAATTTAAATATTCTTCTTTTGTTATTATTTTTATATCTTCTTCAGTTATTTAGTTCATTTTTAAATTTTCTTCAGTCATTTGATTCATCTAATTCACTATCTATTTCATTATCTGTTTCATTCTCCAAAATTTCTTATATACTATCTTCACTTTCTAATTCGTAATCTATATAATCTATTTGTATATATTCTGTATTTTCTATTTTTATTTCTGATATTTGTTTCTTTTTTAGATTTTTAGGTAATTTACAATCTCTAGCTAAATGTCCTAGTTTTCCACAATTATAACAAGTACATTCTTTTATAGATTTCTTTTTCCTATATGGTCTTTTATGTTTATAATTTTTTACATAATATCTTTTTTTTGGTTTCTTATACTTATATTTTGATTTTTTGTGTTTCTTATATTTTTATGTCTTTTTCTTTTCTTCTAATATCTTTCTTCACATCTAAATTGAGGGACTTTTTATCTTTGCAACATGTTAAATTTCTTATTAATGTTTTTTCATTTTTATTTCTTCTTTATATTTTTCACATAGATTTCTATACCATTGTTGTAAAAATTCTATTCTTGCTCCTAGGGTATCTACTATTTTTGCTTCATCCCAACTTTTTATTATTTTTGAACTAAATGGTTCAAGTAATTTACTAAAATATAATCTTCTTATTTCTTTACTTTCTTCTATATTATATGTTCCTTCATAATAATATTCTTCAAATGCACGCATATACTCATCTATATAGCACATATTACATATTGCTAGTTTTAACATTAAATTTCTATTTATATCTTTTTCTTTATTTTTCTCTTCTTTTGTTGTTACACTGCTAAATTCATCTTTTATAGCTATTTCATATTTTTTCAATATTTCTGTTGGTAGTATTTTAGTAGTTGTTGATATTCCTTCTGTTTTATTATCAGATCTTAATATTTTTTTACTTGCTTCGGCCAGGTTTAAAAACCATAATTTTACTGTTCCTATTAATGTCTTTTCTATATATTCTGGTGTGTTTGTTGTATCTATTTTATTATCTAATAATTGTTTTGACATATATACTAGCCATAGTTGTATTTTTTTATTTGTGTCTATTTCACAGTCTAAATATAAAAAGTTATAATTAATTATTTGTTTTGGTGTCCACTTATTATATTCATCCTTTGGATTATATCTTTTAAACTTACTTTTTTAATTATATGTTGGTTTTCTTATTTCGGACGTACTAGGTATTATATTTTTATTTAGAGTATTTACTTCTGTATTTATTAGTTCTAGATTTTCTTTATTAATTACTTCTTGTTTTTCTTTAATTTTAGTTTTCCTATGTTTTCTGGAATTTCTGTATATGTTTCACTATCTTTTGAGTCATAATTATCTGTTTCTTCAACATCTATTGTATTTATTTCTAATTCACTGGTTTCTAATTCTTTATTTTTGCCTTCTAATTTTTCTAAATTGATTTATCTCAATTAATAATTTTTGTTCTTTATCTTTTTCTTCTTTTTCTTTCTATATTTTTTCATACAAATCTTTTAATATTTGTAGTTCTTTTTCTAATTCAGCAATCCTACTATTTTTAGTTTCTTCTATTTTTCATATTTCTTCTATGGTTTGTTGTTTTATTTTATCTATTTCCTTTTTTCTGTCTATCTCTTAGTTTTCTCTTTCTATTCTTACCATGGCTGCCAACTTATCTTCTAATTCTAATTCTTTTTTTTTCTAACATTAAATATAAATGTTCACCTATTTTCTTATATCTTCTTTCAAAATTAGAGAATACTATTTTTATTTTTGATCTTTCGTGATTTTCATATGTTTTTTCGTCTATTATAAATTATTCTTTGTTCATTTTATTTAAATGTATATAGGTTATGTTGATTTATATATTCTAGACTATCTATTGTTGATTCTAAATTTTGATATTTCTTCCTTTTGTGCATTTGTTGAATTTTTACTAACTCCGACAATTATATTATACTGTAGTCTTTCTATCCTTATTTTTAAATTTTTACGTTTTTCATATATTATTTGTTTTATTTCTTTATATTTTTGTAACTTTTGTTCGTTATTCATCTAAGCAATATTTATAATATTTTGAGGTAAATATTAACATATAAACTGATAATGCTCAACATGATCGCGGTGTTCTAAATATGATATTAAAATCATGGTCTGACTGACTTTTTACTTGGAAAAAAATGAAAATCATGTAAAACACATACGTATTGTGTGTTCATAACCTGCCAGCACTGAATTACCATAAAATACGATAACAAAGCTTAAAAACAGTAGTATGGAAACATAGTTCATAGACCCAAAATTTGTACATCTCACCGAAAAGTGAAGAGCTTGAACTTGAACATGGGCATATCTTAAAACATGAGAAAACAACATGATTACATGGCTACATTTACAATTCACTATTATAACATGAAATTCACTTGGAGATGACATGAAAAATTGGAACTTGAATAATGAGATAATTCTGACTTTTCATGGAATCATACGTGGACATTTTAGTATATAAGCATAATACGTGAATTTGAGCATGAAAACATATTAAACCTAAAGGACTAGTAATTTCTCATCAAACTAATGGAATTTAAGATAAGTCATTAAATTTGTAGTTAGAAACATGAATACATAAACTCTTATGCTCTGTAGTCCCTTAATCACATAATACCGCTATATTTTTACACATAAGGATTTGGGGATGAATTCTATCCTAAAACGAGTAAATTTAACTTGAAAAGTCATGAATTTGGACACAAGGTTGAAAGGTTAACCTTGTTCAAAAATCCACATACCTTAATTGACAAATTCTAGAAGAAATCTTGAAATTGAAGCTTGAATTATTGTGTTCTTGTAATGACCCGAATCTGGTACCCGGAATGCTACATGGTGCTCATGACCTTGAAGGACCACAAGCTAATCCATGACTGATATTTATACCTGTATACTGTGTAATATAATGAATAATGCAAAAACATGAATTAAAAGGCCATAAGAATCACATAACTGAAGTAAAACATAACATCTAAAAGGGGTATGGAATACCCAAACAACTAAAATAACTGTCTGAACATAATAGTCAGGAAAGCCTCTAGCTGACTGAACTATCTGAGTAAGGATTTGATGGGACATGTACCCAACTAACTCCAAATAATAAACTTATTAATGAGATAATAGGGAAATAATCATGTCCTCGAAGGATGAGGACTTACTGCTAACTCTGACTGCTGAGACTGGAATTTATTGCTGCTCTGGAGCTCGTGTCTCTGAACCTATGGTATAAGACACCATAGCACGAATGCGTCAGCACTTTGAATGTACTGGTATGCATGTGAGGTAGGCTAAATGCATAGGGTTCATATGCATGAACAATAATAATAACAGACTGACTATCATGAGCATGAGAATACATGTATGAGACATAATAACTGACACTGATATCGTGATAACATGATTACTAAATCTGAATACTGATAACATAACATAATGATAACTGATATATAGCTGATAACATAAGTGGTTGTATCTGATAGTCCTGAATCTGATGGAACTAGCTGAGTTCTGTACTGTATTTAAATTGACTGTATCTGACTGTCCTGAAATCTGAAGAACTATCTGAGTTCTTGACAAATACTGATACTAAAACTGTGGGAAGTAGTCATCTAACCAACATGCCCCAAATGTGCTGTAATAGCTGAGCTGGGGTCCAATCTGTACCCTGAATAGAAGGGTGTCAATACCACGCCACTAGTAAGGACAATGTGTGAGTAACCCTAATATAACAGGTAACTCTAGTGAGAACGGTGGGAACCCTCATATAGCAGGCTAAAGAATTAAAAATAATATCAAAAAAATATAAGTAATTAAAACAAATAATATCTGAAAAATGTAAAGAATTAAAAATAAGCATAGAAAAACTATAGCATAACATAATTGTCAGAGTTAGTAAAAATTCAATAAATTCACAATAAGAGAAATATCAAATTTAGAATCAACAATAGATAGTCTAGAATATATATATCAACATAACCTATATACGTTTAAATAAAATGAACAAAGAATAATTTATAATAGATGAAAAAACATATGAAAATCACAAAGGATTAAAAATAAAAATATTATTCTCTAATTTAGGAAGAAGATATAAGAAAATAGGTGAACATTTATATTTAATGTTAGAAAAAGAAGAATTAAAACTAGAAGATAAGTTGGCAGTCATGGTAAGAATAGAAAGAGAAAACGAAGAAATAGATACAGAAAAAGAAATAGATAAAATAAAACAACAAACCACAGAAGAAATACGAAAAATAGAAGAAACTAAAAATAGTAGGATTGCTGAATTAGAAAAAGAACAACAAATTCTAAAAGATTTGTATAAAAAAAGACAGAAGGAAAAAAAAGAAATAGATAAAGAACAAAAATTATTAATTGAGATAAATCAATGTAAACTAAAAATTAGAAATAAAAAATAAAGAATTAGAAACCAGTGAATTAGAAATAAATACAAAAGATGTTGAAGAAACAGATAATTATGATTTGGAAGATAGTAAAACATATACAGAAACTCTACAAAACATAGGAAAACTAGAAAATAATGAAGAACAAGAAGTAATTAATAAAGAAAATCTAGAACTAATAAATACAGAAGTAAATACTCTAGATAAAAATATAATACCTAGTACATCACAAATAAGAAAACCATCCTATAATTACAAAAATAAGTTTAAAAGATATAATCCAAATGATGAATATAATAAATGGACACCAAAAAAAAAATTAATTACAACTTCTTAGATTTAGACTGTGTAATAGACGCAAATAAAATAATACAACTATATATATGTCAAAACAATTATTAGATAGTAAAATAGATACAACAAACACACCAGAATATATAGAAAAGACATTAATAGGAACAGTAAAATTATGGTTTTTAAACCTAGCCGAAGCAAGTAAAAAAGTATTAAGATCTGATAATAAAATAGAAGGAACATCAACAACTACTAAAATACTACCAATAGAAATATTGAAAAAATAAGAGATAGCTATAAGAGATGAATTTAGCAGTGTAACAATAGAAGAAGAAGAGCAAAATAAAGAAAAAGATATAAATAGAAATTTAATGTTAAAACTAGCAAAATCTAATATGTGCTAAATAGATGAGTATACGTGCGCATTTGAAGAATATTATTATAAAGGAACATATAATATAGAAGAAAGTAAAGAAAAACGAAGATTATATTTTAGTAAATTACCCGAACCATTTAGTTCAAAAATAATAAAGAGTTGGGAAAAAGCAAAAATAGTAGATACCCTAGAAGCAAGAATAAAATTTCTACAACAATGGTATAGAAATCTATGTGAAAATTATAGAAAATAAACAAAAATGGAAAAAACATTAATAAGAAATTTAGCATGTTGAAAAGATACAATAGCACCACAATTTGGATGTGAAGAAAGATATTATAAGAAAAGAAACCGACATAAAAAATATAAGAAATACAAATAATCAAAATATAAGTATAAGAAACCAAGAAAAAGATATTATGTAAAAAATTATAAACATAAAAGACCATATAGGAAAAGAAATATATAAAAGAATATACTTGTTATAATTGTGGAAAACTAGGACATTTAGCTAAAGATTGTAAATTACGTAAAACTCCAAAAAAGAAACAAATATCTAAAATAAAAATAAAAAATACAGAATATATACAGATAGATTATATAGATTACGAATTGGAAAGTGAAGATAGTATATATGAAATTTCGGAGAATGAAACAGATAATGAAATAGATAGTGAATTAGATGAATCAAATGACTGAAGAAGATATAAAAATGAACCAAATAACTGAAGAAGATATAAAAATAATAACAAAGGAAGAATATTTAAATAAAGAAGGAACAAACCAAAAAATAATATTTGAAAATAATATATTTGATGAAATAATAGGAAAAGAGTTAGACTTAAGTGTAGAAAAAATATTTATAATACCGACAATAAAAAATATATTTAGTAGCAAAAAGGAAGAATACTACGTAGTAAGCCAAAAAGAACATGTAATAGACTGTAGATATGCAAAAGGAAGAGCTAGTATACCACTAGTAATAAAAAGACTAGTTAATAAAGAAATAAACGACATAAAAAGCAAAGACACAATAAAAATATGTACACCTTGAAGGTACAGAGATATTAATAAAAAGTATAATAACAGCCATAAAAGGAAATTTAATATACCAAAAATTTAAATTTATAATAAGTGTAAATTATTTAGTATCTATAACAGATAAAAATATAGATAAATCATTAGTATTATATTGGAAAATATCAGGAATAGAACTAACCCCATGAAGTAAAATATTTACAGCAAGATGTAAAAATCTATATGTATTAACAACAAAACATAAAATAAAGGGAAAAAATAAAATTAATAAAATACAAATAGAAAGTCCTTTTGAACAATTCGTAAAAACAATTGATTATAATGATTATAGTTACAAAAATATAGACATAAAAGAAGATTTAGAAATAATAAATAATAGAATAAGTATATCAAAAAGAATAGCTCATGGAAAATCAGAATCATCAAGCTCATAAAAAAGAACAAGTTATGAAACGACTTCAACAGTTAATTTAAATCAATATTACATAACAGAAATAATAAATGAAAAAGAATATTTAATACTCTTAAACACAGGACAAGAAGAAAATTATATAGCAAAATATCTAGTAAAAAGTGAAGAAATAAAATCTAATAGTAATATATGCCCAGATCTACCAAAGAGTCTAATAAACATTAAAGATACGACACGAAAAGAAATAATAATAGGAGTTAGAAAAATAAAAATAGAATTTGAAATAAAAGAAGAAATGCAAAAAGCAAATATAATGTTAGGAATAAAATGGTTAGAACAAGTAAAACCATACTATATAGAACATACACAATTATCTATAACATATAATAAAGAGAGATTATTCATAAATAGAACTTTGACATGAAAATATATGTACTTGTAAAAATAATAGTAGAAGGATATTATAATAGGTATTATACACCTATGATGGATAAATGAGCAAAAGCAAACTTATGTAGATACAACTGTTTACTAGAAAGTAAATGAGATAAATTAAAAACACCAATTGTAGTCATAGGATTTAATAATGAATGAAGTTTAATTACATATAAAGCTAAGAATGTAAAAATACAGATATGAGATAAAATAATAACAATAGAAAAAATATATAATTATGAACTAACATAAAAAGATATGCTTTTAGGAATGCCATTTTTAGGTAAATTATATCCACATATAATAACTAAAACATATTGGTGGTTTACAACACCATGTAAACAAAAAGTAAGAGCAAAAAGAGTTATTGATAAAATAAGAAAGAAAACTGATTGGATAAAAGAAAGTGAAAAAAATACACAAAAGTTAGAAAATATAAAAAATACAGAAGATACAGTAGATCTAGTTGTATTTTCGATAAATAAAAAAGATATAACTATATTTTCAATAGATAAGGTAGAAATAATAAAGAAAAGATTAATACAATTATATAGTGATGATCCATTAAAAGGATGAAAAAAACATAAAAGTACTATAAAAATTGAATTAATAGATAAAAATAGCATAATAAATCAAAAACCATTAACATATAATTTTGACGATTTAAAAGAATTTAAAATGCATATAGATGAATTATTAGAAAAATAATATATATAAAAAAGTAATAGTAAACACAATAATCCAGCATTTATAGTAAATAAAGATAGTGAACAAAAAAGAGGAAAAAGTAGAATGGTTATTGACTATAGAAATTCAAATGCAAAAACTATGACATACAATTATCCAATACCAAATAAGATATTAAAAATAAGACAAATATATGGATGTAACTACTTTAGTAAATTGAACTGTAAATCAGGATTTTATCACTTAAAGCTAAATGAAGATTCTAAGAAATTAACCGCATTTACGGTACCACAAGGATTTTATGAATAGAACGTATTACCATTTGGATATAAAAATGCACTAAGTAGATATCAACACTTTATGAACAGTTACTTTAAAAAATTATCTAATTGTATAGTATACATAGATGATATACTACTATATATAAAAACTAAAGAGGAATATTTAAAATTATTAGAATAATTTACAGATATAATAGGAAAATCGGGAATAAGTTTAAGTGAAAAGAAAGTTGAAATTATGAAAAAACAGATAGATTTTTTAGGAATACAAATAGATAAAATTGGAGTAAAAATGCAACATATAGTACAAAAAATAATAAATTCAAAAGAAAAATTAGATACAAAAAAGAAATTACAATCATTTTTAGGATTAGTAAACCAAGTAAGAGAATATATACCAAAATTAACAGAAAACCTAAAGCCTTTACAGAAAAAATTAAAAAAAGATGTAGAATATAATTACAATGAAGAAGATAAAAAAACAAGTTCAGAAAATAAAAATACATTTTAAGGAATTACCAAAATTACAATTCGCAGATGAAAATAAAAAATTTACATATATAGTTGAAGCAAACCGGCGCAAGTGAATATAGTTATGAAGGAGTACTTAAATATAGATATGAAGAAGAAAAATTAGAACACCATTGTAGATACTACTTAGGTACATTCAATGAAACAGAAATAAAATGGGAGATAAATAGAAAAGAATTATGTTCATTATATAAATGTTTATTAGCATTTGAGCCATATATTGTATATAACAAATTTATTGTGAGAATAGATAATACCCAGGTTCGATGATGGTTAACAAGAAAAATACAAAAATTAGTTATGATGAAGGAAATTCGGAGACTAGTATTGAATATATTAAATTTTATATTTACGATTGAAATAATCAAGACTGAAAAGAATGTTATTGCAGATTACATATCAAGACAAAGCTACTCAAACTGATTTACCAATGGGAGAAGTTGATGTCAAAGATACCCAAACAGACTTAATATTACCAGTGTTTGAATAAATAAAGTTATTACAAGAAAGAGTTATCACATTAACTACTGAAGTCACAAATGTAAAAGTGCAGGTTGAGCACTATAAAAAATAAGAAAAAGCTATCAGCAAATACACTGTGTAGGAAGAGAACATTAAAAAACTAGGCCTAAAAGGTGACGATGAGAAACACCTAAAAACTCAAATTACTAACGAAATTACAATTACAGCTGCAGGCGCAGGTAATATATCCAAGGAAAAGAATATAGTCACTCAAAATAAACCTGAACCACCAAAGAAAAAGAATTATAACCTCAACCAGATATTCTCAAAACCATATACACCAAATATACAAAAATCAGAGTATCCATACCTCCCCAGATACACACATATTTCGGATCACTCAATCAACAAAAGTAGACTTATAACCATATTACTCGTACATATATTGATAATATTTATACTTTACAAAAATTGTTAAATACAAAACCTATCCAGAGTAAAGATTTAGCAAAACAACACCAAGGATATATTACACAAAAATGTCAGAACTATAACAAACTTATTACTTTGCCTGGCACCAGTGCAAACTTAATTGTTTTATGTTACTATTATGGACGATTATCTACAGTTTACACAATAACTGGAGAAGATTTAATAGGAATTCCAGATATTCACAAAAAAAGAAATATCAAATAATTACTAAGGACAGTTATTCTATGTCCGTTCTACTCAGCACCGACAGGAATATTGTTTGATGAAATAAAACAGACAATTATTGTTGTCAAGATAGGAATGACACGAGATTATATTATCCCTGAAGAAATATGCAAACAAGAAGAGATAACCAAAAATCAGATACCAGACTTCTACCGAAACAAGAGAGTTATTGGACTCAGCAGTATATTGACTGAGTTAACAAATAATTATATTAATCAAAACCCAGTTTGGATTTACTATAACATATATCAATTATTGGTTTACTCTACTTGTTAAAATGTTAGAAAAAATGATAGAAAAGAGATAAGAAAATAGATCATAACGATCCTAAGACCAGAAGAGTTACCAGTCACAAGATCTATTATGAAAGGAGTTATTTCAGAAGAAGCTATGGATCAATTCTGTAAATAGGTTGGCCAAAGATATGATGACCACATATGCAACAGATGTAGTGGAAGACACAACTTTATTTCAGATGTGATGCTACAATAGCAAGAAGATAAAAAGTAGCAAATACGACTAGAAGAAAATAACAACGGATCAATAATAGAGAAATAAAAGACAAAGGAGACAAGTTAATAAAAGTTAGAAATCGACATATGGAAGAATAGTTAGTTTTTCTTAACTTATTTTACATAAAATGTATAGCATTATTAGAGTGCCATTATTACTCTTGACTTTTTGGCACCTATCATTACTAGTCTTAATAGCCTTTAAGACTTTTTGATTTCTACTTTTTGTAAAGTAGTTTTTGTAGAATTAGATTAGCACAGGTGTAAAGTAAAATAGTATACGCATTTTCATTCTTAGGTTATAAATAGACGAGCATCTGCTCAGATAAAGGTCAAACCTTCATGAGTTGAAGTAAAACCCTCTCTTGTACACAAAACTTTTGAATTATGTAATAAAAATAGGTATATTTCTAAGGAAAAGCTATGAATCATCAAACAGCTATGGAAAATCTAGAATTACCAGATTTACCAGAACAGGTATTTATATTTATAATTATGAATAGCTAAACTCATAAATTTCTGACAATCATGATATGATAAAATAAGTTCATGTTAGTTACTTTATAGTAGAATTATTCAAAAAATAGCATGTTAAGAAGTTTATTAACAAAGTGGAAAAGGAGAAAAATTCCCAAAGAACTATGCCATCCTAAAGGTGAAACCGGTGAGGCAAGAAAGCCGTGATAGTGGAGTAGCCAGAGTAGAGGTGCTGTTTAAGGGAATAGAATCCAGATTACCATGCTAATAGTGACCGGAAAACATGTTATTTAAGGATAATCTAGTATATAGTAATCTACAATGATTATATTTTGTTGTGTGTATGATTGAAAGAAATATTTTGAAAAAAGCATCATATGAAAAATGAATACTAATTTATCTGATGAAATGGTCGATAAATTTAAAATACTTGTTTTATATATACTTAAGGATATAGAAATTGTAGCTATAAAAAATCATATTGGAAAAAATATTTGATAAATATTTTATGACTAGAATAAATTACATACCACACCTACCTAGCTACTCTTACAAATACTTACATATCAAACCTACACATCAACCATGATAAATTACGTATATTTAGAATATTGAAAAATGGATATGAAAAATATACAATTCGTAGAAAAACTAATGGAAAAAAATCTAGAAAAATATATGAGAACTAAAGATATAAAATATATAGAATTCCTAAATGAAAATATACAAGAATTATTAAGATTAAAACAAACAACTAATAAATACTATGATAAAGCAATTAAATACTAGAATCCAATTCCAAGTTATCCAAGTTATTCATAGAAACCTAAGCATAATATGAATAATATGACAAGTTATATATCTGATGAAACTAAGATACTTATTTTATATATCATAAAAGACATAGAATTAGAAGACATAAAGAAAATAATATGGGAAAAAATATTTGATTTTGAAGATGAGTTACTAAGTACTAATTGGATAGAAGATGAATTAGAAAATATAGATTTCTTTGGTAGAAATTCAGATAGTTATTATTCAGATGGTTATTATACAGATTAAAAATGCTAGAATATATTCAAAGGGTTAGAGAAAAACAAAGTTGTCTATACGAAGAAATTAATTATAGAAACCAGCTTAGAAAAGTAAGAGAAAAATTAAAAGAAAGATTAATTTGGATAAATAAAATCATAAAACAACTAGAATTAAAAGACAGTTTAGAATATGATTTAGACATAGAATTATTCATAGACGAAAAAGACAGGATAATTAACGAAATAGATAACCTAGAATTTAATATCAGATATAATACAATTAGAATAAATTATTATAAAGAAATTTGCAGTATCACAACTATTTTAGGATAAAATGATAGACTATGAATATTTAAAATATTGGAGACAAGATATGGAAGAAATAAGATTAACAAAAATACTTATGAAAGAGAATTTAATTGAATATTTTAGAATAAAAGATATAGAATATTTACCTTCAAAATAACATACAAGAATTATAAAGGCTAAGAGAAAAAATTAAAGAATATTACAGTAAATCATTTAATCAAATTCAATCCAATCACCCAAAATATGAACATTAATAAAATTAAAATAAATAAAAATATTTAAAGAAATTAAAAAATATTCACGCACAAATAAAAATAGATCCATTAGAAATATAATATATCTATTTAATTTATTCAAGTTATTCGCAACCTACAATTGGTATCAATCTTGACCTTTTTAACAGCCGAAGTGCCTTCATGAACAGTTTGAAAAGTGTCTCATATTTGTTTAGCATCTAGACAAAAAGAAATCCTTTTATCAATCCCTATACTACATATAAGAATTCTTTCAGCTTTGGCATTGTTTTGAATTGACACCTTTTCAGCAGCATCCCATACTCTTCTTTCCTCGGTGACTTGAGTCTTTCCATGTGCAGAGACCTTCATGGGATGGTAGGTCCATCCAGGATGACATAAATCAGGACATTCTCCAATTATGTGACCATCATTCTACTTTTCACCAACCATAGTACTTACCATTAAATAGAGGTGATGATCTTGTTTGTGGCACTTTCCCGAGAGAGGAGCAGCTATATTATCCTTTTCAAGGTATTAATCTTATAAAAAAAAATAAAAGGCCCACTCTAATACCGATTGAAAAAAACTAGTAGCAACTGTCAACACAAGAACCAGGCACCTGTGCAAATAAGCAAGAAAAGAATACACAATTTTATGTGAAAAATTTCCTTGTTTAAGAAAGTAACGACTATGATCAACAATGTATAAAAGTTTCAATTATCATAATTGTGATGACTTATTTTAAAATATAAAAGCTAAAGTAAGAGGAGACAACAACAAATAAAGCCCAAGAAATGTATAAAATGGCATAACTGCCTATTAATAAATAATAAAAGAATTTACCATCTCAATTCAATGAGTTACCTCAGAGGAAGACAGCTTAACTCAACATTCATTTGTCTCGAATATCCCACAATTTTATATTAAACGTTGTTAATAGCTTCAAAGATGAACTAAGAACTAAAGATTCTGTTATAGCGTAATAATGATTATCACAAGAAGTTCACAATAATTAGTTTGTGTTTAATTTTTTTTTGTTCAACACATGAAGGTTTGCTTTGCAATGCATTCGGTTTCCTTCATTAATAGAGAAATCTTTACAATATCCTTACACGTTTTAAAAATTCTAATTGTATAGTCAAAAAGGCTATTAAAAAAGAAAGGTCTAAAAAGGCTATCTAACCTAAAAAATCTATACATAGCCTTTAAAGGTTAAAAAAGAAAAGTCCAAGTCTATAAGTCTACATAAAAGCTAATTTACAATCTTAACAATTCTACGTAAAGACTAAAAAATCTATACAATAAATGATCCAATATCTTGTCTTCCGTTGATGTTGTCGTATCTGCTATATCTCCATTATTGCTTCTTATCTTGACATTTTGTCTTCTTGATTTTTATTCTAGGTGTACTTCTGGAATAATGTTATCTCTCCATTACATCTTGAACATTGGTGATTTGGATATTTGTGTCCAATTATTTTACAATATCTTGTCAATAGTCCGTCTGAAATAAATCATTTTTTAATTGCTCTTGCGGTAGATTGTTTTTTTGGGTTAAGTAATGTCATTATCCATTGCCTGACATCTTACATATCTGTTTGTCGTAGCTCTTTTGAATTTGAGTAAATCATTTGATGATCTCTCGAATAATAGCTCCATATTGAGTTTTCATTAGTATAATTATTTGCTAATTCTTGGATAATCGTAGCTAGTCCAATAAGTCGTTTATTTGCATAGAAATCGGGTATCTCAATTCTGGGTATCTCCGTATGATCATATCTCTGGTTAGTCCTATTTTTACAACTTGTATAACTGGTTTTATTTCGTCATATAATATCTCTACTGATGCAGTATAACACTTTATGTAAAATAGATTTCCTTTCGTTATCCTTTTGTAGGCGGTGAATATCTTGTGTAATTCTTCAATAGCTGTTAGTTCTTCTCCGTCTTGGGTGTATATGGTGTTTAATAGTCCATAGTCAAAACAAGTTTTTACTAGGCTTGGGTTAGTTTTGGGTAGTGCAATTAGTTTGTTATATCCTTGTAATTTTTGGGTTATATAGTTGGTGTTTGGTTCTTTTATATTTGTAGCTCTGGGGTTAAGGTTTAGAAAAGTTTGTACTCTATAGATATTTTCTATCTATTTTTGGGTTGTGTAGTTGTAAACTTTTTTATCTTGGTTTAGGCTATCTCGGTATGTGGTAATTTATGAATAAGTGGTCTTTTTGTGTTTTTAGCGTAAATGGTTTTTCAAATATTTTATTCATATTTATGTTCTGGTATCTTGGTCGACTAACTCCTTTGCTTGTACCTGCAGAAGTAGATTGATAAATGTTATGGGTTTTATGAAGTGTCCCATCATCTCCTTCTAACTCTGGAACTTTAATGCCTTCCGATCGACATAGCTCTGCACACTGCTGAGTTAGCTGATTTGTAGCTATAGACTTCAGTTTATCTTCATTAATCTTTAGCTTTTCTATCTCATTACTCATACTGTCCACTTTCATTGAAAGCGTAGTTAGGGTGTTGAGTATTTTTTTTAGAGTATCTTCTTCTATTATTATAGTCTGTGTAGCTTTGTCTTGATATGTAATCTGCAATAACATTTTTGTTAGTACGGATTACTTCTATTATAAATGTGAAATTTAATATATTCAAGACTAGTCTCCGAATCTATTTTGTTGTAACTGAATTTTATATTTTCTTTATTAACCACCAGCGTACCTGTGTATTATCTGTTCGTACAATAAATTTGTTATATACAATATATGGCTCAAACGCTAACAAACATTTATATAATGAGCATAATTCTTTCCTATTTATTTTCCATTTTATTTTTGTTTCATTGAACGTACCTGAGTAGTATCTACAATGGTGTTCTAATTTTTCTGCTTCATATTGATATTTAAGTACTCCTCCATAACTATATTCACTAGCATCTGCTTCTACTATATATATAAATTTTCTATTTTCATCTGAAAATTATAATTTTGGTAATTCTTAAGTAATTTTATTTTTTAAACTTGTTTTTTATCTTCTTCATTGTAGTTATATTCTACATCCTTTTTTAATTTTTTCTGTAGTGGTTTTAAAGTTTCTGCTAATTTTGGAATATATTCTCTTACTTGGTTTACTAATCCTAAAAATGATTGTAATTTCATTTTTGTATCTAATTCTTCTTTCAAATTTATTATTTTTTATACTATATGTTGTTGCATTTTAAAGCCGCTTTTATCTATTTGTATTCCTAAAAATTCTATCTGATTTTTCATAATTTCAGCTTTCTTTTCGCTTAAACCTATTCCCGATTTTTCTATTATATCTGTAAACTGTTCCAATAATTTTAAATGTTCTTCTTTGATTTTTGTATATAACAATATATCATCTATGTATACTATACAATTAGATAATTGTTTAAAATAATTATCCATAAAATGTTGATATCTACCTGGTGCATTTTTATATCCAAATGGTAATACGTTCCATTCATAAAATCTTTGTAGTATCGTAAATGCGGTTAATTTTTTAGATTCTTCTTCTAACTTTAGATGGTAAAATCCTGATTTACAATCGAATTTGCTAAAATAATTATATCGTTGTATTTGTCTTATTTTTAATGTCTTATTTGGTATTGGATAATTATATGTTATAGTTGTTGCATTTAAATTTCTATAATCAATAACCATCCTACTTTTCCTCTTTTTTGTTCACTATGTTTATTTACTATAAATGTTGGACTATTATGATTACTATTACTTTTTTGTATATATTGTTTTTCTAATAAGTCATCTGTATGCATTTTAAACTCTTTTAAATCGTCAAAATTATATGTTAATGGTTTCTGGGTTATTATGCTATTTTTATCTATTAATTCAATTTTTATAGTAGTTTTATTTTTTTCCCATCCTTTTAATGGATCCTCACTATATAATTGTTCTAATTTTTTCTTAATTATTTCTATTTTATTTATTGAAAACAGTTATTTCTGTTTTATTTATTGAACATACTACTAGTTCTATTGTATCTTCAGTATTTTTTATATTTTCTAACTTTTGTGTAATTTTTTCACTTCCTTTTATCCAGTCAGTTTTCTTTCTTATTTTATTATAAACTCTTTTTGCTCTTACTTTCTGTTTACATGGTGTTGTAAACCACCAGTCGGTTCTAGTTATTATATGTGGGTATAATTTATCTAAAAATGACATTCCTAAAAGTATATCTTTTGATGTTAGTTCATAATTATAAATTTCTTCTATTGTTAATATCTTATCTCATACTTGCATTTTTACATTCCTAGCTTTGTAAGTTATTAAGCTTCCTTCATTATTAAATCCTTTAACTATTATTGGTGTTTTTAATTTATCCCATTTACTTTCTGGTAAGCAATTATATCTACATAAATTAGCTTCTGCTCCTATATTAATCATAGGCGTATAATATCTACTGTAATATCCTTCTACTACTATCTTCATTAACACATATATTTTCATTTTATGTTAAGGCTCTCCTTAAGAATAATTTCTCCTTGTTATATGTTAAGGTTAATTGTGTGTGTTCTATATTATATGGTTTTACTTGTTCTAACCATTTTATTCCTATTATTATATCTGCTTTTTGCATTTCTTCCTTTACTTCAAATTCTATTTTTATTTTTCTAGCTCCTATTATTATTTTTTTTTCTGTTATATTTTTACTATTTATTAAACTTCTTGGTAGATCTGGGCACATATCATTATCAGTTTTTATTTTTTCATTTTTTACTAGATATATTGCTATATAATTTTCTTCTTGTCCTATATTCAAAAGTATTAGATATTCTTTTTCATTTATTTTTCCTGTTATGTAATATTGGTTTAAATTACTTTTTGAATTTATTTCATAACTTGTTCTTTTTGATGAGCTTGATGATTCTGGTTTTTCATCAGCTATTCTTTTCGTTGTACTAATTCTATCATTTACTATTTCTAAATTTTCTTCTATATCTATGTCTCTATAGCTATAATCATTATAATCTATTGTTTTTACAATTTGTTCGAATGGACTTTCTATTCGTATTTTGTTAATCTTATTTTTTTCTGTTATTTTATGTTTTGTTGTTAATACATATAAATTTTTGCATCTTGCTGTAAATATTTTACTGCCTGGGGTTAATTCTATTCCTGTTATTTTCCAATATAATACTAGTGATTTATCTATATTTTTATCTGTTACTGCTACTGAATAATTTGCACTTATTATAAATTAAATATTTTGGTATATTAAATTTCCTTTTACGGCAGTTATTATGCATTTTTCTATAGGTTTTATAATTTTATTATCTGCTAAATATAATTCTATTGGTGTATCTAATACTTCTCTAAAACATGCTTTTATTAATATCTCTGTACCTCCAAGGTGTATATATTTTATTGGATCTCCTTTACTTTTTATATCATTTATTTCTTTATTAATTATTCTTTTTGTTACTAGTGGTATACTAGCTTTGCCCTTTGCATAGCTATAGTCTATTACATGTTCTTTTTGGCATACTACATAATATTCGTCTTTTTTCCTAGTAAAAAATATTTTTTATTGTTGGTATTTTAAATATTTTTCTACACTTAAATCTAATTCTTTTCCTTTTATTTCATCAAATATGTTACTGTCAAATATTATTTTTTGTTCCGCCCCTTCATCATTTAAATATTCTTCCTTTGTTATTATTTTTATATCCTCTTCACTCATTTGGTTCATCTAGTTCACTATCTATTTCAGTATCTGTTTCATTTTCTGAAATTTCATATATACTATCCTCACTTTCTAATTCATAATCTATATAATCTATCTGCATATATTCTGTATTATCTATTTTTATTTCTGATATTTGTTTATTTTTTAGATTTTTAGGTAATTTACAATCTCTAGCTAAATGACCTAACTTTCCACAATTATAACAAGTACATTCCTTTATAGATTTTTTCTTTCTATATGGTCTTTTGCATTTATAATTTTTTACATAATATCTTTTTCTTGGTTTCTTGTATTTATATTTTGACTTTTTATATTTCTTATATTTCTTATGTCTTTTTCTTTTCTTATAATATCTTTCTTTACATCCAAATTGGGGTGCTATTTTATTTTTGCAACATGCTAGATTTCTTATTAATGTTTTTTCCATTTTTAATTTTTCTCTATATTTTTCACATAAGTTTCTATACCATTATTGTAAAAATTTTATTTTTGCTCCTAACATATCTACTATTTTTGCATCTTCCCAACTTTTTATTATCTTTGAACTAAATGGTTTGGGCAATTTATTAAAATATAATCTTCTTATCTCTTTATTTTCTTCTATACTATATGCTCCTTTATAATAATATTCTTTAAATGTGCAAGTATATTCATCTATATAACACATATTACATATTGCTAATTTTAACATTAAATTTCTACTTGTATCTTTTTCTTCATCTTGTTCTTCTTCTATTGTTGTCATACTACCAAATTCATCTTTTATAGTTGTTTCATATTTTTTTAATAATTCTATAGGTGTTAGTTTAGTTGTTGTTGATGATGTTCCTTCTATAGGTTTATTAGTTCTTAATACAACAACAACAACAAACCCAGTGTATTTCCACCTGGTGGGGTCTGGGGGGGGGGTTAAGATGTACGCAGTCCATACCTCTACCTCTAAAGAAGTAGAAAGGCTATTTCCGATAGACTCCCGGCTCAAGACACAAGATACCACACAAATACAAAGTAAAGAACTGAACTTATTAGTTCTTAATACATTCTTGCTATTTTCAGTTAAATTTGAAAACTATAGTTTTACTGATCCTATTAGTGTTCTTTCTATATATTCTGGTGCATCTGTTATGTTTATATTATTATCTAATAATTGTTTTGTCATATATCCTATCCATAATTGTATTATTTTTTCTGTATCTATTACATAGTCTAGGTCTAAAAAGTTATAATTTTTATTAACTATCTGTTTTGGTGTCCATTTGTCATATTCATTATATTTTTTAAACTTACTCTTATAATATATAAATTTTCTTATTTCTGTTGTTTTAGGTATTATATTTTCATCTTTTTTTTTATCAAGATTATTTATTTCTGTGTTGGTACTTTCTAAGTTTTCTTCATTAATTACTTCTTGTTTTTCATTGATTACTAAATTTTTTTGTATTTGTTCATATTTCTGTATATGTTTCACTATCTTCTGAATCATAATTATTTGTCTCTTCAACGTCTATATTATTTATTTCTAATTCTTTGTTTTTTATTTCTAATTTTTCCTTAAATTGATTTATCTCATTTAGTAATTTTTGTTCTCTATCTTTTTCTTCTTTTTCTTTTTGTCTTTGTTCATACAAATCTTTTAACATTTGTAGTTCTTTTTCTAATTCAGCAATCCTACTATTTTTAGTTTCTTCTATTTTTTGTATTTCTTCCGTAGTTTATTGTTTTATTTTTTCTATTTCTTTTTTCCTGTCTATTTCTTCATTTTCTCTTTCTATTCTTACCATTGCTGTCAATTTATCTTCTAATTTTAATTCTTCTTTTTCTAACATTAGATATAAATGTTCACCTATTTTCTTATATCTTCTTCCTAGATTAGAAAATACTATTTTTATTTTTAATCCTTCGTGATTTTCATATATTATAAATTCTTCTTTGTTCATTTTATTGTGAATAGTTTATGTTGATATATATATATATATATATATATATATATATATATATTCTAAACTATCTATTTGTGATTCTAATTTTGATATTTCATCTTTTTGTGTATTTATTGAATTTTTACTAAATCCAGCAAAAATATTATAATGTAGTCTTTCTATTCTTATTTTTAATTCTTTACGTTTTTCAGAAATAAATTGTTTTAATTCTTTGTATTTTTGCACTTTATTCATTTAAACCATATTTATAATATCTTAGCGGATATCTAAGTTTAATTCTATCATAATTAGGTGGTATGTGTCTCATTCTCCTAGATTTTAAATGGATTATTAATTTTGCTTCAATACTAGATATTAATGTAATTAGGTAGGCTAATCTTTGTGTTTTTTTTTTGTTGTTTAGACTTGTATATTCTGAATAATTACTAATTAAAGATTCTTTAATTTTTCTAAAAGTTTCTCTATTTTTAAATGGTCTTCTCATAATTGATTCAATAAACATATATAAATTCTAATGACTCTAACTCTAACTCTAACATATATCTTACTACTGTACTTTTTTAAATTACTGGGCTCTGATACCATTTGGAGGGGGGTATAGATAACTAACTTATGAAATAGATTTATTGTATATCTAATGAATCTATTTTTCTTATCATAAGTTAGTTATCCGCACCCCCTCCAAATGGTAGCGAGTTGTAGTCAAGTCCCCCCTATCTCACACCCTGCGAATCCTACTCCCTCCGTCTCATTTGACTTGTCCCATATTTTTTAATTTAATTTCTCATTTTACTTGTTATTTTTTACAAATCAAGAAGAGAATTTTTTTTCAGGTTTTACTCTTTGTATTAATTATATTTTCTTCAACTTAAAATGTAAATATTATTTAATAGAATATCATGATAAACTAATTATATTATTAATTATTTTTCTTAATGAATATGTCAAGTTAAATTGAAACACGTGTAAAATGGGAGGAGGGAGTATGATCAAGCGCTTGTTCAAATATTACAAAAAAAAGTCTTTGATAGTTCCAAGATTGATAGTGTCAAGATCCCCAAAAACTATGACCAAGATTTATTAAAAGTCGATCACGAACATTTCATATTTCTCCACACAATATCCAAAATATAAAAGATCATGTAAAATTAGCCTAGAATACATACTTTCAAAAATTTTAAGCCACCTCAGGTCAAACATATTTCTTCAGGTCAACGGTTCAAAATCCAAAATTGATTGCATGGAGACGTTAGACGTAAGCTACGAGACTAAATCTACAGACAAGTTTCAATCTTGATTTTAAATTTTAATTGATGGATACATTCACAATTTTTCTCTATTTCACGCTCATGGCTTAATCTTAACACTCCTCTACCATGATCTTAAAGGTGAAAACATGTTTCTAGTATCACCACTCTAAATTTATTTGTGAATATGATACCCATAATATTAAATAATTACATCCCGAAAATACTAGATGAAATTCTTTGAATTCACATAAAAAGTCCTCTACTAAGTAGAAAATCATTTTTCAATCGTTAAATCTCTTATCATTACCTCATTATTCCCTCATAATTTATAAAGATTAGTACTTCCTTCGTTCCACAATAAGTGAATTATTGGAGAATTTTTTAGTGTTTAAAATAAGTGAATGGTTCACAATTCAAGGTACATGTTGGGTAGTGCAATTAGCTTGTTGTGACCTTGTAATCTTTGAGTTATAAAGTTTGTGTTAGGTTCTTTGATATCTGTAGCTCTGGGGTTAAGATTTAGAAAAATTTGTACTCGATAGATATTTTCTATGTATTTTTGGATTGTATAGTTATAAACTTTTTTAGCTTGGTTCAGACTATCTCGATATGTGGTAATTTGTGGGGGGTATGTTCAAGAGTTTTTTTTTTTGTATTTTTGTTGTAAATGGTTTTTCATCTTTATCTATTTTAACTTTTCATTGTCATCTAAATAATTTTCTATTGCTATTTTTGTCTATGTCCTCTATTATAGTATTTGTTTATATTTCTTTATTCATTTTTCTTTTCTTTCCTCTATATATCCTACTTCACTCTAAAAAATGTAAGCTTACGAATCTTTATTTTTATTTTTAACTTTTTGACATCTTCCAAATTATTGTTGTTTCAATATTTGCATCATTTTATATATATATATATATATATATATATATATATATATAGAGAGAGAGAGAGAGAGAGAGAGAGAGAAAGAGAGAGAGAGAGAGAGAAGCAAATAAGTACGAAAAACAAAAAAAGTATCTTAACATTTTTACACAATTTATATTAATTTTTAAGTAAAAACATTTAATATTATTTTTTAGTTGTGCCTTTGGATCTCATGAAATGACAATGGTAGATTATAATTGCTTCATGATCTCAACTGTAATTAAGAATTGCGTGAAGAAATTGTTGATATTCTTATAAACGTATTCTAAGTTAATTTATTGAAATGAATATGATTAACCGGAGTATTTATACTTATTAGAAATAAGCACATTGCTAAAGAAAACATAAATTGTTCTTTGTATCGTAAAAAAAAACACATAAAGAATAATGTATTTCATTAATTTATAAATATTCCTTTTAAGCCATCAATACTATTGTTTGAAGCTTGGTTAGTAATTTACACTAACAAAATTACAATGGATATTGCTTAAACGAAAATAAAATTTACAACAATAAGAAAATCATGAGCATTTAAATTATAGAGGTTACATATAGAGAACAAATTCATGCACACTCTCTCACACACACACTTGTTTAAAAACATTAACCATAAGAAAGTAGATGAAAAAAGAAATGCAGAATCAGTGTATAATTTTTTAAGCTCTTGTTGGATAGCCCCTCTGACAAACGATCAACCTCCAAAAGTCTTCTTCATAAGCTTGAATTGATACTATAAATAATAATATATAAAACACTATTTCAAATATGAATAAAACAAGATACTCTTGAATATAGGTCGCATGAACTACTAAAAAAAGATAGATTTCCGACCACAAAAAATTAACTATAGTATGTGGTTGGAAAAAACCAACCACAAGTAGTCGCTTTTATATTTTAAAATTTAAAAATAATAATTTTAATAATTTTTATATTAATTATTATTTATTTTACAAATAAAAAATAAAAAAACTAAAAAAATTAAAAAATAAAATTGACCACTAGTGGTCGATTTTATTAAAATTATTAATTCATTTTAAAATAAAACCGACTACATGTGGTCAATTTTATTAAAATTAATTATTTAATATTAAAATAAAACCGACTACATGTGGTCGATTTTATTAAAATTAATTATTTAATTTTAAAATAAAATCGTCCACTTGTGGTCAGTTGATTTTGAATTTTTTTATTTTTAAAATCTTTTTTTCTATTTTTAAAAAATAATAATAAATTTTAAATATATATATATATATATATATATATATATATATATATATTAAAAAACCAACCATAAATGGTCGATTTTTATAAAGTTACCATACTTTTACCGACTACGTATTTTGATTGATTTTCTGATCAAAAATTCAGAAAAATCGACCACATGTGGTCGATTTTTCTATTTTTTTAGTAGTGTAATAAAGAATTGTGACTTTATATAGATGAAAATGGAGGAATATCACAAGGTATCTTAAAATTTATAATTAATTAATTGGAGGTTATGAATATGAAAACTTGAAAATCATGAAGTTAATGAATAGAAGTGTCGTAATTGACACATTAATTTTTACACGATCAATATATAGAGTTAAGGAAAGTGACTTTTGAGTTTTTTTAATAAATATAAATATTAAAAAAAGAGATTTCTTTTACCGAAGAATCAAAATTAATATCATAATACAGTCTAGAATTATTTCACCAAAAGAATTGTGTAAAATATTGTAATTTACTGTGAAAATGGTAGTTTAAAAATGATATATTTGTAATTTAAATAGGAAAATTATATATACAAACTCAACCTAAAATTAAGAATACTTCATAATATGAATAAACTCTCATAAAATGAAGAAAAAATGTATGTAAAAGCATTACACTTTTAATCAAATATATATGATTGAGAAAATATAAGCCAAAATTTATAAAAGCATTAAACAGAAGTATTCTTCGCATTAAAATAAATAAACAAAAGAGTTCACTGCTAGTTATTACCAGTGTTGTAAAAGACGAGCGACTTGTTGCCAATGGAGAATGGCGAGGCGAGGCGAGCCTATATCGCCTCTTCAGTTCATGGAGTGGCAAAAATGAAAAGGCGACGCCTTTGCGAGAAAGGAGACGAGGCGAGGCGGCGAGAAAGGTGACGCCTTTTAATTGTTTTTTAAAAAAATTAGGGTTTTAGGTATACAAGCTATTTTTAGGGTTTATTTACATATTTTAACACTACCAACTTACTAACTGGTACTTGCGGCTGCTACCCTTCAACTCACAACTTTGACTCCGGCGACCGGCGACATACTCTAGCGACCTCCACTACTCCGGTAAGCATTGATTTCTATTTTTTTATTCTTCTTTCTTCTTCTTGTTAATCGCTGGATTGGACCTGGTATTTTGGTATTGCTTTTTTTTTTCTTCCTCTTTTTATCTTCTTCTTCTTCTTCTTCTTCTTTTTCTATTTTTGTCACATATGAAGAAAGGTCCTATAGATAAGTTTTATCCACAAAAGCCACAACATAACACCGTCTTTGAAAAGCCGGGAGTAGGACGAAGAATTAATGAAACAAAAAAATCTTAAGGGAGCGGGTGGTAAATGCTTTCGCGGTATGGATGTATGATGCGGGACTCCCATTTAATTGTGTTAATTATGATTCATTTACTAACTTCATAGAAGCGGTAGGACAACATGGACTGGGAATGGAGCCACCAACCTATTATAAAGTTAGAGTTTCTCAATTAAAGAAGGAAGTAAAGAAAGTTGATGAACTTGTGGAGAAGTACAAGGTGCAATGACAAAAGTATGGTTGTACCATCATGATGGATAAATGGACAGCTCGTAATGGAAAATGATCATTAATATTTTATTCAATTGTTCGATAGGGAGCATCTTTCTTGGTTCTGTCGATGCTAGCAATGAGTCCACCACTGGCACTAAGATGTACAGTTTGTTTGAGAAGACAATTGGGGATATTGGATCAGAAAATATTGTACAAGTTGTAACGAATAATGCTAAAGAGAATGTGAAAGCGAGGGATCTTATGAGGGCTGTGTACCCACATACATATTGGACTCCATGTGCTGTCCATTGCATCAATTTGATGTTACAAGACATATTCAAGATTAATCCATATGCCTCAGGTAATAATCAACACCACTTTTTTTTACTTATTACTAAAGTCTGAATATTTATTAAGCTAATAGTTGATGTAATGTCTTTTCCAGTTTTTAAGAATGCTACATAGGTGGTTTCTTACATAAGTCAAATGCCTATGTTGTTGAACTTGATGAGAAAATTCACCAATGAGAAAAATTTGGTGAAATCAGTCAAGACAAGATTCGCAACGACCTTTTTGATTTTGGAGGCGATGTACAAACAAAGAAAAAATTTAAGAACCTTGATCATCTCTAATGAATGGAGTACTAGTAAGTTTGCAAAGAAAGTTTTGGGGAAATAAGTTTCCATCATTCTTTATTCTGCTTTCTTTTGGAATGATGTAGTCAAGTCTCTTAATGTTTGTGGTCCTTTGGTCTCGTTTCTTCGCTTGGTGGATGGGGAAAAAAGACCCTCAATGGGCTATATGCTTGAAGTAATGGATAAAGTGAAAGAAGTTCAACGGGGTTTTGATGGAGTTTGGAGGCATTATGAGAAAGTCCTCAAAATAATTGATTCAAGGTTGATTGATCAACTTAAGCTACTGTTACACTCCGCCGGGTATATTTTAAATCCGAGATTGTACTTTAAATCAACGATGAGTGAGGAGAAAATTATTAAAGTGTGGGAGAGTTACTATACTTGTGTTGAGACGATGGTCCCCGATCTTTCCACATAAGATTTACTACTTGCTGAGCTTGCTAAGTACAAGAGTGCGGATGGATTGTTTGGTTCTAGTCAAGCTGTTAGAGACAGAGACACGAGGTCAACGGGTTAGTGAATTGATTTAGTTATCTTTATTTTAAAGCACCTTAAGTTATTGACTTTTTTATACTTATTAACCTTCAATTTTTTTCTATAGTTGACTGGTGGTCCCTATTTGGGAGAGGAACTCAAAAATTTGCAAAGATTTTCCATAAGAGTTCTGAGTTTAACTTGTAGTGCATATTAATGCAAACAGAACTGGAGTGTCTTTGAACATGTTAGAATGAGTTATTATATTTAAATTTTGATATTAAAGAAATTATTCTTCGAATCTAATTACTAATTAGTAACTACTTTATTATGTACAGATTCATTCCAAGAAGAGAAATAGGCTTGAGTTATTATGTCTCAATGATCTAGTGTACGTTAAGTACAATAGAATATTAGCACGTCGCTATGATATTCGCTATCCCATCGATCCTATTATGTTGGAAAATATTGAAGATGCGAATGAATGATTACTTGTTGGCCCCAAAAATCAAGAAGATGAACATGTGTTTGAGGAAAGTGATCTTAATTAGGGTACTGTTGCTATTACAGCTGGGGCTGATGATGATATTGTCTATGGTCTTAGGAGAAAGTCAAGGTCAAGGTCAAGGTCACTTGACAAGGAAAAATCGACAAGTTCAAGTCAAACTCGGGCCCTAGTTGATGAAGAATCCGAAGAGGAAGAAGATGAGGGACAATACAATGAACTGCATATCGGAATTGAAGATTATGCAAACCTTGAAGAAGAATAGACTTGTATTATGAATATTGAATTGTTGAGTCATTTAAGTTCTAGAATTGTAGTATTTATCTACTATATATTTTTAATTCTTGACTTGAAATATTTCCTAATATATTAGTGTTATTGAAATTTTGATCATTTATATATCATTTTAATTTTTATATTAATTATCGCCGTACATTCAAAAGGCGCTTGCCTTACCGCGTGGCTAGGGGGGGCCTTGTCGCGTCTTGTCGCCTTTCACGGTCCAAAACACTGGGTATTACAAACAAGGAAAAATG
The DNA here is from genome assembly GCA_030864225.1 of Capsicum baccatum var. pendulum. Classification (NCBI taxonomy): domain Eukaryota; kingdom Viridiplantae; phylum Streptophyta; class Magnoliopsida; order Solanales; family Solanaceae; genus Capsicum; species Capsicum baccatum. The sequence continues at coordinate 214,596,688 of CM061555.1, forward strand.
TCATAATCTTGTACATCTGTTCGTTTAGCTACCTTTCTCTCTCTCTCTCTCTCTCTCTCTCTTTCTCTCTCTCTCTCTCTCTCTCTCACACACACACATATATATATATAAAAGTGTGAAGACTCTTAGAAAAGTGATTTGAATTTTTTACCTTTCTCTAAAACACTGCACAACAAATAATCGCCTTTTCACTTTTTTTTTTCAATAATTAACATTAAATTATTACTCAAATATTTAGGATACAAAACCAAAAAAAATTAATACCTAAAAGAAATTAAATATAATGTGTAAACTTTTGGTCAGGAGTCATATGCAATATTTTAGGGTAAAAAATATTCATGGAAAGGGGAAAAAAATTAAGAACCAAAATTTATGGTTAAGAAAAAACACATAGAAAATAAAACATTAATTCTCACGAAAGTTTTTAAAGAAAGTATTTTAGGAACCAAAATATATTTTTAAAAAAATCATATGCATTGAAAGAAAAAAATTATATTTTATTTAGATAAGAAATAATAATATTTAACACTTCTAAAATCAATTAGAATTTTATCTTATATAAAAAAAGAATGTTTATAATTCTATATAAGTAGTTATTTGATCCAATTTTATACAGAAAAATATGTTCAATTCTTCTACTTCTACGTTTTCTTCTTATTCTTCTTATTTTTATTTTGATTTGACAATTAATTAAAGCTTTTTTCTTGGATTCTTTAGGATTTTCTAACCTTCTTCGTTATATGAATTCTCTTCTAAATTTTTGCTTATATGCAATTATTTAATTATGAATAACTCATAAGATTTAGCATAACTTATGTTTATTAATAATGATTGTCTTTTTTCTTTGTTGGTACAAGATCTAATGATTATCTCACATACAAAATATGATCAAACAGTATTTTCAAAGATAATTTTAGTTTCTGTTATCAATTTAAATATCTTTCTTGAATAGATGATGCTTTGCAACTTGAAAACAATAGTAGTTCAAAATTGGGATATACCTCCTGTCAGTTGTCTATTTTTTCATTTTTTTCTTTTGTATATAAGCCAAAGTTAGATCCATCTGAAAGATTCATTTATTTTAAATTAATTGACATTTTCTAATAATTTTATTTTTATATATATATGTAAACACCTAATTTTTTACCCAAACCTAATATTTTAATACCATTTTAATGTTCAATTAATTTTTATTTTATTTTATTTTATTTTTATTTTTAGGCATTTTAAATTTATCTTATTTTTGAGGTTCGTTAAAAATTTTGAAAACTACAAAAATAGAGTCACATTTTAAATAAGTTTTTATTTTATTTTTTTACTTATTTGTTTATTCATTTTTAGAAAAAAAAAAGAAGAGAAAAGAAAAAAGAACAAATTTTTCTAAATTATATTTGTTTTCTTCTTTCAACTTTTAATAAAGAATGTTGTGATATTAATATTTCTTAACCATATTCCTAAGACTAGCTAATTAACTTATCTTGTATTTTGTTAGTTTTAAATAGATTTTATTATTTTTATTTTATTTAAAATATTAATTAAAATTAAAAAAAAAAAGATAATCCTAAACTACCCAAACCACCCCACAATTCCCATAGCCCACATCTCTCCCCCATTATTCCATCAACTCCCATTTTCACTCAACACACACACTCACGTAGCAAAACACATAACACACGACACACACAAACATGCTATTATATATTAGCATGCACAACAAAAAAAAGAAAAAAAGAAAAAAGACACAAGGAAAACAAAAGAAACCGAGAAACAAAAGAAACCAAGAAACAGAAAAGAAACCAAGAAAAAGGAAAGAAAACATCAAGAAAACAAAAAGAAACAGAAGAGATACGGGTAAAAAACAAAAACAAGAAATAAAAAAAAAATCAAAAGAAAGCTCAACGTGAAAAAAAAAGGAAAAAGAGTTGTGAGTTGAGTTTTTCGCCCACTCGGGGTTTCCGTCCGGTTGCTTTGTCTGTCATCGAGGTCTCCAACCTAAAGGTCCATTCTTTACTTATATTTTGTTTGTAATTTCTAAGTTATTTGAATGAATTAAGTAATCAAATTCTCTTACCTATGAGTATTATAGAAAATTTGGGATCATAATAAAAGTTTACATGATTCGCATTACATCTCAATGTTTAATTTTATGTTAATATAAAGTTTGATTATATTGTTAATTAATTGATTATTTTGAGTAAAAATTGCTTGAAACCATTATTTAGCTTAAGTGACATAACGGGTAGATAACAAGTTAAAGGTTGGGGTTTGATTCATGATTTTATGTCGCTCTCCTTTGTTTTGTTATTAATTATTTTCACAAGAGATAATGTACATTACGATTATACGAGACTTGATTCTAATGTTACTAATTTGCTTGAGTTTCACATGTGTCAACGAGTTATGAATCATTGATACTATAATATGGTTAGGGAGTATTTTTATATTTTTGTGTAGTTAAATTTAAATTAAAGTTGGTATCATAGTATGTGCTTTCTCGCACTTCAATCTCAGTTACTGTCTAATTCAAATTGTGTTTTTGGCGTAAAGTTCTTTTAATCATGTTTGTCTATGAATTTATTTAAAATTTCAGCTACTAAAATCTTTTCATATAGTGTGTTAACCTCAATATTTTAAGTTAGAATTTTATGAGCCTTTGAAGTTTTTGGCATGAAAAATCCTTTTCTATTTTAGTTTGTCTAATTCAATTTGTCGTTATTAAAAAGACATCTACAAAGGAGTCCATTAACTATATCACTATTTAATTTTTTATGTTACTAGTATTGATCATGATTTTATTCTATGGAATTGTTTAAATATGGTTCAAATGCTTGTTTTCACTTTACCTTCTTTGGGCACGACTTGATTCATTGAATGCATAGTTTATTATGACAGAGGCATCACGTGATCCCTATTTATCTTTACTTTTATATTGTTCTCTAAATACGCTTAAAGTCCAATCATCAGCTAATGTGAAAAAGTGCGAGATGAGCTTCGAATTTATTCAAGACTCGTTGCTATTGAAAAAAAGAGAGGGAAAACCCATTGTAAGGGAGCAAATTTGTAAAATAATGAGTTAGGTTCTTAACCCCTAAATAATTAAGGTTTAATACAAGTGAAAATTAACGATGAAGTCGGAAAGCCCTGCTACCGACCATTCGTTATAATTAAATTAATTTACCATTTGAAGCCGATTGAATTGGGTTGGGTAGGTTTTAAACCCATTAGGTGTTTATTTAGATTAGGAAGATGGGGACGACTCATAAATGCCAAAAAGGCGCGAGAAACGCGCCAAATTTGTGGTGAGGCCAAAAAGTACTACTATCGGTAAGCCATACGTCAATATAATAAATAAATTAAAAGCGGGAGGCAAACAACTTTTAGGTTAACAAATATTAAAAATCCAAAAAAAAAAAATTAATTTAAGCCAGACGTAAGTCATTAAAGTGACCGTGCTAGAACCATGGGACTCGAGGGGTGCTTAACACCTTTCCCTCGGTCAACAGAATTCCTTATCTGGATTTCTAGTTTGCAGACCAAAAAATAAAAAATTAAAGAGTCATTTCCTTTTGAATAGGGATTCAATAAGGTGACTTGGAACACCCAAACTCAATTCCAAGTGGCGACTCTGTAAATAAAATAATCTCTTTTCAAAACATCACTTTAATTGGGAAAACCCATTTTCTCTCAAACCAACTCCCTAGCGGGGTCGGATGCGGTGAAAAATCGGGGGTGTGACAGATGACGACTCTGCTGGGGATACAACCAGAATTCGAGATTTCATATTGACTTGTTTGGCTTTATTTAATTTTGATATTGTATATTGTTGGCCTAAATGTGTTCTTTGCCTACATGTTTATCGCTTTGATATTATTTGAATTGCAATACAAACGGTCTTTCTCTCGCGCACCCATCTGAGTCTTCTGAGATACTGTTTATTCGGAGATGCGGTATACGCTTCTGAGCTTGAGATACTAGAGATACGGCAACGCTCCTGGGAAGAATTCTGTAGTCACCCATAATTTAGGACGGAAAGGGACCAACAGTGAGGCCGGAAAGCCCTGCTACTGGTAAAGCTGTCCCTTGCCGACTCGAGTTGTCCGCTCGTTTCATTGACAGTCTAGATACCTAACTCCACCAGGTTAAACCTAACATAACTGGAACTTAGACATGGCTATCCCTAATGGACTACGTTTTATTTGTATCAAGTGTATTTTTGACTTAGTGGGGCTCGACCCTGGGGTCGGGTCCGTCTAGGTCAGGTGTCGCCTTTTGAGACCATCATGTGCATTTTATGTGCTACTTGTTCCATTATAGGAAATGCCATATAGAATGTTGACCGGCTTTTAAGTGAATTAATTGATCTAAAAAAATGGGTTAAATAAATTTTTTTTACATATAATATTTCACATATAATTTTTTTTAAAGATTAAGTTGTTTTAACGTCGTGGTCTCGTTATGTCCGTTTTCTTTGGTTTTAAAATCTTTCTTAGGAATATCATAGAGCCCATTTTTGTCAAACACAATTAAAATTTTATTAAATAATTTGGTCCACTATTTTGTTTTAATAATTTAATTATTTCTGATACGTCTGGTTCAAACATCACCAGACTATTGTCTCTACTCTAGGATGTTTTAGAAGACTTGGATACTTCCTGTTTTGTCAGTTATTATTTTCTCATGCTCATTTTGAAATCTTATTCCGTGTCATTCCGTCAACTTCTTTCGAAAATTATTTTTATCCTGCTTTAGGATGTTTAAAATAGAATTCTTATTTGCCATCATTATCCTATAGGGCAATATGAACTCAGTCGGAAGGAGTGACAACAGGCCGAGGGATGATGAAGTACCCTATTTCATGGTGTTAGATAAAGTTCCAAAGCTATTGCGGACATGGTATAACAATATGACTGACTATGGACAGGGAGAAGTATATAAACACTTGGGATTTTTAAGGAGTCTGTTGAATGTTGAACCACGAAGAGACGTGATAGAATCTTTGGTACAGTTTTGAGATCCTTCAAACAACGTATTTCAATTCTCCGACTTTGAGCTTACTCCCACACTGGAGGAAATAGTAGCATTTATTGGAAAAGGGAAAGAACCTTCACCGAGGAGAACCTATGATACCGAAGCATGTCACTTTCGAAAGATTTTTTGAGCTATTGCACATAAAAAAGAAGAACATAGGAGGCTGCCTAGAAAATGGATGGGTTCGTCTAGAATTTTTGTACGAAAGATATGGTCAGGAAAGGGGATTCTAGTTGTTTAAATCAGAACTTAATAACGGGGGATGCTACCAAACCTGGAAAAAGCACAGTTCTGAAGCATTCATAGTGGCTTTTTTGGGAATCATGGTATTTCCAAAGAGAGGAGGAAAAATCAGCAGCAATCTGGCTGCATTTATTACCGTTTTTGAGAAGAATCCTAAGGTCACCCTCGTGCTAATGATTTTGGCAGACATTTATCGGGCCCTGACGATGTGCAAAAATGGAGCGGACTATTTTGAAGGATGTAACATTCTATTGCAGTTATGGATGCTCGAGCATATTCATTACCATCCATTTGTCGTGGATTTTTGAGTTGAGTGGAATGATTATATCAAGGGCCATGAGAAGAGGATGGAAGACCAAATCTTTCCCGAAGGAATAAGAGCTTGGAAGGAGTACTTGGAGGGGTTGACGACGAACAAGATAGTGTGGAATTATCATTGGTTCCCCTCAAAAGAGGTGATATATATGTCTACTTTCCGACCCTTAATCGTCTTAATGGGTCTCCGAGGTGTTCAGCCCTACGTGCCACTAAGAGTCATGCGACAATTCGGTCGACGTCAGCATATACTGCCAGTCGAGGATATGAAAGAGTTCATGTATGAATTCCTCCCTGACATCCCTCTAAGGAAGACTGAGGTACTTAAGATTTGGGGAGAATTTGTACTTTCAGGTTTCGATCACATGGTGGAAGACCGCGACAAGGGCGAGGTAGACTATTGGTATTTGCCATGGTTTCATGACCAGCCTCCTCCTAAAGCTATGCCAGAAAGGTCATCTAGAGAGCCAGTGGATCGAGAAGCGAAGATCGAAGTTAGAATAAAGCAGGATTGATGAGAGGCAGAAGAGAACTATCAGTCTACTCTGCACATCTTAAATAACGATTTGGAAAGGGCTAGAGAAGAATTGGTTCACCATGAGGCAAAATTTGAGGCCAGAATTAGGTCGGTTCGTAAGGAGATTGAGAGAGAGAACCGTGTTGCCATGCATGCCCTACAAGAAGACCTGGATATTTTCACCGGTGCTATGGAGCAGCAATCGAGTGATTTTGAGAAAGAGAAGGCCTTGCTGATAAGTACACAATTGAAGCTTCGGGCTCAGCTAAAAGCTTCCATGGAACGGGAAAGAGAAATAGCGAGATGCTTCATGGTTTTTCAGAAGGAAGTTGAAGTTGATAAAAACCAGTGGATGATCAAATGATAGGTGCTTCACTATCATATCGATGACCTTCATGAACGAGAAGGAGACCTAAAGCATACCGTCTGCACTACGCAGCATTGGGTGCAAAACTGCCATGAGAGTATGATCGAGGCCAGGGGAGAAGTACTTTAGCTCAGTGAAACCTTGATTAATGTTTATGCCAAGTATCTTTACCAAGGTGATGAAAATCTGGGCCGTCAGGCATGTGCTCTCGCTCTACATCTGCCAAAAGCATTATCCAGGATATACTCAAGTCTGAGGGAGGATTAAGTTGCAAGACATCTTTGGAAGGCATCTTGATGATAATTATTAAATTCCTTGTTTTCTTAGAGTTAGTTTCTTTATAGGTTTTTTTAAGTATTTCTCCAATATTCTGAGTCTGTTCTGGTTTTAGATAATTTTAGTTTCCTTTCATCAAAGCTTTGTTTTAAGAACAGTTGGCAATCTATGGAAAATTTCGTATTTGTTTCAAGTTTTTATTCTCCTTATTTTTGAATATATATATATATATATATATTTACCATATCCATGAACTACGTGATGATCTGATTCATGTAAAACATGATACGTAGGCAACCCTCGGTGGGTGCGATCAAATATTTTTTTTTTTAAGTTTCAAGTTTTAAGTAATAATTTTAAGATGTTGGCATTAAATAATGAAAATTAATTCACCAAATCCGGGATGAAACAAAAGGGTTTTTCCTAAGTCCATTTCAGGAAGAAAATTACTTAGGTGCATGACATTTGAGTTAGTTATGAATATATCAATATTTTTAAAAGCTCTAAATCCTAACATATTTGTTTCTGTTTTAAAGAGAGAGAGAATAAGGTGGTTGATTGTGGTTAAGCTGGCCTCTCCCCCGTACAACACAAGGTATAAAGGAAAAAGGAAGATGACTCGGAAAGATGGAACAGAATCTGACAATGAAGAAGGTCGAGATCAGTTAGTTCCACAAGAGTTCGCATCTTTGGAGGAGAATAGGTTATTGAAGCAACAAATTGCGGAAATGTATCAGGCCTGGGCGAATGGACAAGCCCCACCTTCCTCGATTCCTGGCCTTTCAGATGCAAATCATCCCAGTTCTACTCAAGCCCATGTCGATGATCCACTTTATCCGCCTGGATTTGGTCCATACGCTAATATGTCTAGCGTTGCTGGCACATCCACCATGCATCCTCCAAATCCATCATTCACGAACAACCCGCTTTTTATTCCAGCTGTAACAACTAATATAAATCCTCCATCAATGATATAGAAGCCTATCAACGAACTAAATCATGATCAAGTCTATCCTCCTGAATTGACATTCAAACCCATAAATTCATATCAGCCCACCCATCAGCCTGAGTCTCACATCGTGATTGAGAAGGCTATTATGAATGAAGAACGAGAAGTGATAGTTAGAAAAGTGAGGAGTCTGGAGCAGAGTATAAGAAACATACAAGGATTGGGAGGACACAAAAACATCTCTTTCAAAGACCTGTATATGTTCCCTAATGTTCATTTGCCAATAGGGTTCAAGACCCCAAAATTCGACAAATATAGTGGTCATGGTGACCCAGTGTCCCACTTAAAAAGGTATTGCAATCAACTCAAAGGATCAGAAGGGAAAGAGGAGCTTCTTATGGCCTATTTCGGAGAAAGTCTGACGGGAATAGCCTCTGAATGGTTTATCGATCAAGACATCTCCCATTGGCATGTTTGGGATGATATGGCTCAAGATTTTGTACAAAAATTTCAATACAATCTTGATACTATCCCTGACCGCACTTCTCTCACTAATATGAAGAAAAAACCATCTGAAAGTTTTCGAGAGTTTGCCATAAAATGGAGAGAACAGGCATCTAGAGTCAAGCCGCCACTGAAGGACCAAGAATTGATTGACGTTTTTCTCCAAACTCAAGAGTTCAATTATTTTCATCATTTACTAGCTGCGGTTGGTAAACCTTTCGCTGAAGTAATAAAAATTGGGGAAATGGTGGAAAATGGCATCAAATCAGGAAAAATCATGAGACAAACCGCCCTTAGGGCCACTACACAAGCCATTCAGAGTAGATCAAGTAGTTTTGGAAATTGGAAGAAGAAGGAGGAAGGATCTATGATGGCATCAGGACCAGGCAATGCCCAAAGGGGACAAAACTCCCCTTACGTTCATGTCCAACAGGGACAACCCAACCCTCCTCAACATTATTATACACCTCAACCTGCTGTTCTTAATACTCAAGCGTATGCCCGACCTCCTCAGTGTCCACAATGGTGGGCACCTGCGCCACAAGGTTTTCGTCTGCGGCAGCAAAGTTTACAAGCCCCTCATAATCCGTATGCTCCGGCATACTATACAAGAGAACAGAGGCCAAAGGAAAACTTCACCCCAATTGGAGAATCATATACGAGCCTGTTGTGGAGATTGGTCAAATTAGGATGGATTGAACCTATTTTGCCTTTCAAAGTGGATCCGAATGCAAGTTGGTTTGATCCTAATGTAAGGTGTGAGTACCATTCCAACGTCTAAGGTCACAGTACTGAAAATTGTTGGAGTCTGAAGAGAGCCATTGAAAAGTTAATCGAAAGCAAGGCAATCGTAATACAAAAAGAAGAAGCACCGAATGTCACCGACAATCCACTTCCTAATCACAGTAGCACGCATGTCGTGGGGATGATTTTTAATCATAGAGACTACAGTCGAACAAGCCAAGAAGTGATGGAAACAGGCGCCTTGAAGGAGAACCCGGGTGAAGCACTGAAGTGTATGCAAAGAGAACCACTGATCGTGAAAGGAGCGAGTTCCATTATAAGACTCCGAGATTTAGAAAAGATGGTATTGTATGTTCCTGCAAAGCTAAAGGGAATAGCACAGGAAGGGACAAAACTATATATTTTGAGCGGTCCCGCATGGTTCGACCAACATCACAACAACATAAGAAAGATAACAAAACCAATTGTCATAAGACACGCAACACAACTCCCAGTGACAAACTTGAAAACCATCCCATGGAACTACAACAAAACCACGGTGATGTACAAAGGAAAACAGGTCGTGGAAGAAACAAATAAAATAGGGGGTTTGACTCGATCGGGAAGATGCTATGTTCCAGAAGAATTAAGGAGACCAAAACAATTTAAAGATAGTCAAAGGCCAATGAAAAAACCTGTCACAAATGAAGAGGCTGAGAAATTTCTGAAGAACATAAAAACCCAAGACTATTCCATTGTCGATCAATTGAGGAAAATCCCGGCTCAAATCTCGTTACTATCCCTGCTTCTATATTCTAAAGAACATTGTCAGGCATTGATTAAGTTATTGAACGAAGCATACGACCCGAAGGAAACTACGGTATGTCAAATAGAAAGGATGGTTCGTAGAATATTTGAAGCAAATAGAATCACTTTCACTGATGATGAGTTACCCACAAAAGATTCTGGTCACAACAAAGCTTTGCATCTGACCATCAAATGTGAAGGATATTACATAAAAGGGGTAATGATCGATGAAGGTTCAGGAGTAGATATATGTCCTATCTCTACTTTGAAAAAGTTGAAAATCATCCTAGATAGGATTCGGTCCAATAATGTATGTGTTCGGGTTTTTGACGGTGCAAAACGAGACACAATTGGTGAGATAGATCTTGCTTTGGTTATTGGACCAGTTGAGTTTACGATCACCTTTCAAGTAATAGACATGGATACTTCCTACAACCTACTTTTAGGAAGACCATGGATCCACATGGACAGAGCCATACCTTCTACTTTGCATCAAGTAGTTAAGTTTGAACAAGACAATCAGGAAATAATTGTACATGGAGAGGATGACCTTCCCATACATCGAGATACTTTTGTACCCTGTATCGAAACAAAAGGGGGTTGTGAATCTTCTATTTATCAAGCCTTTGAAATTGTGACATCTGATCAAGTCGTGGAAGGCACGCCGATTCCAGGGCCTCATCTCTCTTCTACTTCACTCATGGTGGCTAGCCAAATACTACAAAATGGTTATGAGCCGGGAAAAGGATTAGGGGCTTCGCTGCAAGGAATTATAAACACTGTAGATCTATGTGGTAGCCACAACTCCTTTGGCTTAGGCTTTAAGCCTACCGCGGTAGATAGAAAATGGGCAAAAGAGCAGAAGAAGAAGGCTTGGAAATTGACAAGTCTGGTTCCACACATTAGCCAATCTTTCACGAAAGCTTAAAAGGAAGAAAATCAATACCCATATGAGGATGTGGATGAAATATGTCAAGGTCTCAAGGAAATGTTTTATGAAATAAACATGGTTCAGATGGGTGAAGGCCCTAGCCATGCAGATGTGCAGTTTGTCGGGCCGAATATCAAGCTCACTAACAGGGAAGCCACTCCGTTCCCCACAAGGAAGGAGTCTTGGTAGTTTATTTTGTTGTTTCATTTTTCTTTCTTTTGTATTTTGGGACTATTCTCAGGGTTGTAGTCCACATAGTTTAGTTGCTCTACTTTCATGTTAACCCTCCTATCCTTTCCGATTCAATGAAATAAAATTCATGTTTTCTAGTAAATTTATCTTTTCTTCCCTCTTTTAATTTTTATTTTTCTTATTTCAGTTATGTTAATACTGGCTCCGATAACATGGCATGTACATGGAGTTCACATTTAGATCCTAAAAAGTTGTCTAATCTCGAATCAACAAACCAAACGGTAGATGAATACGATGAAGGTGAAGCTGATATGAAAGTCAAGAAAGGATTGGATCAATTTGAGGACAAGCCCAAACCCAATTTAGATGACACTAAGATAATAAATTTAGGAACTGGTGAGGAGGTTAGAGAAATAAAAATAGGTATTCATGCGGATCAGAATATCAGGAATGATATTTTTCAGATTTTGATCGAGTACAAGGATGTTTTTGCTTGGTCTTATGATGATACGCCGGGTCTATGCACAGATTTGGTAGTCCACAAACTGCCTACATGCCCTAATTTTATGCCGGTCCAGCAAAAGCAAAGAAAGTTTAAAACTGACATGAGCGATAAGATCAACTAGGAAATCATGAAGCAATTGAATGCGAACGTAATCAGGGTCGCTCAGTACACCACATGGTTGGCTAATGTGGTGCCCGTACCGAAGAAAGATGGCAAAATCAGAGTTTGTGTTAATTATAGGGATTTGAACAAAGCAAGCCCTAAAGATAACTTTCCGCTGCCCAATATTCATATCCTTGTTGATAATTGTGCTAAACATGAGATCCAATCTTTCATGGATTGTTATGCCGGATATCACCAGATCTTGATGGATGAAACGAATGCAGATAAGACTACTTTCACCACCCCGTGGGGTACTTATTGCTACAGGGTCATGCCATTTGGTTTAAATAATGCGGTAGCTACGTACATGAGAGCTATGACTACTATTTTTCATGACATGATGCATAAGGAAGTAGAAGTATATGTTGATGATGTCATTATCAAGTCCAAGACACGAGCCGATCACATAGATGACTTAAGGAAATTCTTCAAAAGGTTGCGAAATTATAATCTTAAGCTCAATCCAGCCAAGTGTGAATTTGGAGTTCCATTTGGAAAACTTTTGGGTTTTATAATTAGCCGCAGAGGCATTGAATTGGACCCCTCTAAGGTAAAATCCATTCGAGAATTGCCGCCTCCGAAGAATAAAACTGAGGTAATGAGTTTTCTTAGAAGGCTGAATTATATAAGCAGATTCATCACTCAGCTCAGCAATACATGTGAACCAATATTTAAGTTGCTAAAAAGGGATGCTGCTATCTAATGGACAGACGAATGTCAAGAATCATTTGATAAGATTAAAGAATATTTGGCAAATCCTCTTGTGCTGGTCCCACCGGAACCTGGTAGGCCTTTATTTCTATATCTGTCAGTGGTAGACAATTCTTTTGGTTGTGTTTTAGGACAACATGATATCACAGGAAAAAAAGAACAAGCAATCTATTATTTGAGCAAAAAGTTCACGAGTTACGAGGTAAAATATACTTTTTTAGAAAAGACATGTTGTGCCCTAACTTGGATTGCTCAGAAGTTGAAGCACTATATTTCGTCCTACAGAACCTACCTCATATCTCGAATGGATCCTTTAAAGTATATTTTTCAAAAACCTATGCCCACAGGTAGATTGGCGAAGTGGTAGATTTTACTTACAGAATTTGACATTGTGTATGTTACTCGTACCGCTATGAAAGCGCAAGCATTGGCCGACCATTTGGCAGAGAACCTAGTTGACAATGATTATGAGCCTTTGCAAACTTACTTCCCTGACGAAGAGATAAATTCAATTTAGGAAGAAGTTCAAGATGATACGTATGCATGGAAATTATACTTTGATGGGGCAGTCAATGTCAAAGGAGTAGGAATTGGGGTGGTTCTTGTCTCACCGACCGGGCATCATCATCCCGCCATAGCACGAATCTGTTTCTTCTGTACTAATAACACAACAGAATATGAAGCTTGCATCATGGGGTTAAATATAGCAATAAATCTGGGTGTACACAAGCTAGTGGTGTTGGGAGATTCCGAATTACTCATTCGACAAATTCAAGGTGAATGGGAAACGAGAGATATCATACAAAATAGTTCTTAGAGGACCTTAGCAAAAGGTTCAAGTCTATCGAGTTTAGACATATCCCCAGATCCCATAATGAGCTGGCTGATGCCCTGGATACCCTAGCTTCAATACTCCCATACCCGGGAAATACGCATCTTGACTCATTAAAGATACAAATAAGAGATCAACATGGTTATTGCAATATAATTGATGCAGAACCAGATAATGAACCCTGGTACTATGATATCAAACGCTTCCTAAAGTCAAAAGAATATCCAATACACGCCAACACATATCAAAAGAGGACTATTAGGCGACTTGCTAATGGGTTCTTCTTAAGTGGGGAGATTTTGTACAAACGAACCCCAGACTTGAACTTGTTGAGATGTGTTAATATTCAGGAGGCTGAAAGAATCATGAATAAGGTACATTCGGGGGTATATGGTTTGCATATGAATGGCTATGTTTTAGCAAAGAAGATTATGCGATCAGGATATTATTGGTTAACTATGGAGCGAGATTGCTTTCGCTTTGTTCGCTAGTGTCATCATTGTCAAATTCATGGTGATTTCATTCACTCGCCACCTTCAGAGCTGCATCCTATGTCTTCTCCTTGGCCATTCGTCGCTTGGGTCATGGATGTAATCGGTCCAATAGAATCAAAAGCTTCTAATGGACATCGATTCATACTGGTCGCTATTGACTATTTTACCAAATGGGTAGAAGCTGCTACTTTCAAATCAGTCACGAAGAAAATAGTAGTGGATTTTGTTCATTCGAACATTATATGTCGTTTTGGTATACCAAAGTCCATTATCACAGACAATGTAACCAATCTCAATAGTTATCTAATGAAGGAGGTTTGTGAGCAATTCAAGATCGTGCATCATCATTCTACCCCTTACCGTCCTAAAGCAAATGGAGCCGTTGAAGCAGCAAATAAGAATATTAAAAAGATTCTTAGGAAAATGGTCCAAGGATCTCGACAGTGGCATGAGAAATTACCGTTTCTCTTTTAGGATATCGTACAACTATTCGTACATCGACTGGCGCAACTCCTTATTTACTAGTCTATGGGACTGAAGCTGTGATACCCACAGAAGTCGAAATTCTCTCTCTTTGAATCATTAGTGAAGCTGAAATTGACGATACTGAATGGGTCAAGTCTAGACTAGAACAACTATCTTTAATAGATGAAAAAAGGTTGACGGCAGTTTGCTTTGGTCAATTATACCAACAGAGGATGGCGTGAGCTACAATAAGAAGGTACATCCTAGAAAATTCGAGGCCGGCCAACTTGTTGTAAAATTCATACTTCCACACCAAGAAGAGGCTAAAGGAAAGTTTGCTCCAAACTGGAAAGGTCCATACATAGTTAAACCAGCATTATCAAATGGAGCTTTGCAACTTGCGGATCTGGATGGGAAAATGATAGAAAAAGCTATCAATACCGATTCAGTCAAGAGATATTATATTTGACATACTTGTGCTTAACATTCTCAAGTTGAGATGACGAAAGGCCATCATTCTACTTAACTAAATGTCATTAATCCCTTGTCAGCCCTTCGAGCCTTATTCACCTTTCCTTGCTTACCCTCTTTGGAGCCAAAAAAAAAAAAAGATAATGCATTGCCATTGAACTACGTTCGACCTGATTCCTAAATGGATACGTAGGTAGCCCTATCTTGGGGTTCGGTCCGACAAAAGAAAAACAAAAAAAATCTTGGTATTTTTTTTTAAAAAAGATACATATCCTATTGTCACTTTTATATGTCTCTCAAGTTGTAATCTATCCTAAAAATTCCTTTCCCTTCGTCCATTAAAGACCTTCCGATCAATTTTTGAGAACGTCAAGCCTTGTGTGTTGTATATATAGATATCCGACAAAAAAAACTATTGGTGAAAACCCTCAGGGGCGCCATAAGACAATGATGAATGAGACAATCGAAATTAGAGAGGTCAATTGAGAAAATCCCAGAAGGAATGACTTTAGTCAAACAAACTTTATCATGACAGGACAAAGATCAAGAAGGATGATTTGATTTGATTGAAAGGTGCAGCCTAATTCGAGATTAGACAGTTTTGAAGGATCAAATATCTACTCCAAATTGTGTGTCATGCGTTATTGAAGTCAATAGACACCATCAAATAAGTTTTTTTACTATACTGGTAGAAATACTTTCTATTCAAACATAATTCTTTTATTCCTTATTTTGATTTTTCCTTATTTCATTTTTACATGTTTTTTTATGGGTAAGTCTCGAACCAAATACAAAATAAAGAAAACGCGCAAAATTGACCATGGATCCCAGTGAAATTGAGAAGAGATTATTCGGCGTTCACCACCTTGACATGGACAGAGAGCCAGTTAAGATAAGTGTTACGATTGAAGCATTTGAAAATGAAGATCAGAATCGTACTGGAACAAGCAAAAATACAGCAGAATTTGAAAGACGAAGATTCAAGCTCGCCAACTAATTAGCTTAATCAACTGTATCAAGTTGGGTCAAGGATAAGGCAAACCTCCAAGGTATTCAAGGCCACAAACCAACTACCAAGTTTAAAACTCACAATTTTTTTTTCTTTCTTTGCTTGAACAGGGGCAAAGCAAGCTTGTGAAGTTTAGTGAGAAAAAAAAAACAAGTATAGCAAGCTAAGTTTTCTTGAATTTTCTCTTTTTTGTTATACTCCTATAATTCTAAGTTCATATCAATATAATAATAATAATAATAATAATAATAATAATAAAACCCCTCATATTCAAGACTGGGGCATTTTTTTTTCTTTTCTAACAAAGAAAAAAAATCCTAATCTTTATTCGTCTTCATAGGGAGCCATCCCCTAGTTGACATCTTATCTCGTCTTCATGGGGCGCCTTCCCCTAGTTGACATCTTATCTCGTATTCATAGGGCGTTATCCCCTAGTTGACATCTTACTTCGTCTTCATAGGGCGCCATCCCCTAGTTGACATCTGTTTCGTCTTCATAGGGCACCACCCCCTAGTTGACATCTTATCTCGTCTTCATAGGGCGCCATCCCCTAGTTGACATCTTTTTCGTCTTCATAGGGCACCATCCCCTAGTTGACATTTTTTTCGTCTTCATAGGGCACTATCCCCTAGTTGACATCTTTTTCGTCTTCATAGGGCACCATCCCCTAGTCGACATCTTATCTCATCTTCATAGGGCGCCATACCTTAGTCGACATCTTTTTCGTCTTCATAGGGCACCATCCCCGAGTTGACATCTTTTTCGTCTTCATAGGACGCCATCCCCTAGTTGACATCTTATCTCGTTTTCATAGGGTGCCATCCCCTAGTTGACATATTATCTCGTCTTCATAGGGCGCCATACCCTAGTTGACATCTTATCTCGGCTTCATAGGGCACCATACCCGAGTTGACAATTTATCTCGCCTTCATAGGGCGCCGTCCCCTAGTCGACATTTTATCTCATCTGCATAGGGTGACATCCCTTAGTCGATATTTTATTCGTCTTCATAGGGTGCCATCCCCTAGTTGACATCTTATCTTATCTTTATAGGGCGTCGTACCCTAGTCGACATTTTAGGAAATAAACCTTCCTATTTTTCTTCTTTATTTCTTCATAGGGTATGACAATCCCTAATCACATTTTTATAAGCAAAAATCCTAATTCTTTTCCATGCATTCATTAGGCATAGTTTCCTTTGGTTGCATAATTAAGAATAGGGTTCTTATCTTATCGCGCTCCTAGCCTAAATTTCTATTCATTCATTTATTTATTTATTTTTAAACTAGATTATAGTTTTTCTAATGACTCACAAAATTTTCCTAGTGTAAACTGGGGCAGAAAATTTTGTTTGTTTTATTTTGTCTTCTTTGATGGCTTGCAAGTTTTCTGCAAAGCACAGGTTTATCCAAGAATGGAATTTCATCTCCGGTAAGAATATAGAAGAATGATCAGGTTGAAGATAGTTAGAGTCAGCTCTGTATCTGTAGCGGCCCAACATCTCAAGAGACATCTTTTTAGCTTCTGATAAGGAGAATAAGCATCCAAAGTATTCTATGAACTGTTCTTTGGCAGAGTGTCAATGACTCAATCCAAGTTGCAGGTTCAAATCTCAAATCCTAACCTCAAGATCAAATCTTGAGATCGAGGTACCCACCTGAAGAAGGTGAGACAATAACTGAAGATCCAAGAGAAAGATCGAAAGCAAGGAGATCAAGACAAATAGGATAAATAGGATCTTGTACTTTTATTTCTAGTTTCATTTTTATGTAATAAAAGGAGCAACGAACCAGAAACTCGACGGGACCTCAACTCGACTCTCCAATCCATCCACTCACTCTTACACCCACTTGAACTACATGTGACCTGATTCTCTTATAACCCGAGATATGTAGGATGTCTAAAACCAAGGTTCAGTCACACCGCTTTTCTACTTATTTACTAGTGAATAAATGGTTGAACCAAAATTAGTCATGTTTACTTCTTTGCTTTAAAATTCTCCACATTTCCAAGCAAAGAGGGGCATTCTGGAAACACATAATTTTTTACCCAAACCTAATATTTTTATACCATTTTAATGTTCAATTAATTTTTATTTTATTTTATTTTTATTTTTAGGCATTTTAAATTTATCTTATTTTTGAGGTTCGTTCAAAATTTTGAAAACTACAAAAATAGAGTCACATTTTAAATAAGTTTTTATTTTATTTTTTTACTTATTTGTTTATTCATTTTTAGAAAAAAAAGAAGAGAAAAGAAAAAAGAAGAAATTTTTTTAAATTATATTTGTTTTCTTCTTTCAACTTTTAATAAAGAATGTTGTGATATTAATATTTCTTAACCATATTCCAAAGACTAGCTAATTAACTTATCTTGTATTTTGTTAGTTTTAAATAGATTGTATTATTTTTATTTTATTTAAAATATTAATTAAAATTAAAAAAAAAAAGATAATCCTAAACTACCCAAACCACCCCACAATTCCCATAACCCACATCTCTCCTCCATTATTCCATCAACTCCCATTTTCACTCAACACACACACTAACGTAGCAAAACACATAACACACGACACACACAAACATGCTATTATATATTAGCATGCACAGCAAAAAAAAAAGAAAAAAGACACACGGAAAACAAAAGAAACCAAGAAACAAAAGAAACCAAGAAACAGAAAAGAAACCAAAAAAAAGGAAAGAAAACATCAAGAAAACAAAAAGAAACAGAAGAGATACGGGTAAAAAACAAAAACAATTAAGAAAAAAAATCAAAAGAAAGCTCAACGTGAAAAAAAGAAGAAGGAAAAAGAGTTGTGAGTTGAATTTTTGGTCCACTCGTGGTTTTCGTCCGGTTGCATTGTCTGTCATCGAGGTCTCCAACCTAAAGGTCCATTCTTTACTTATATTTTGTTTGTAATTTCTAAGTTATTTGAATGAATTAAGTAATCAAATTCTCTTACCTATGGGTATTATAGAAAATTTGGGATTATAATAAAAGTTTACATGATTCGCATTACATCTCAATGTTTCATTTTCTGTTAATATAAAGTTTGATTATATTGTTAATTAATTGATTATTTTGAGTAAAAATTGCTTGAAACCATTATTTAGCTTAAGTGACATAACGGGTAGATAACAAGTTAAAGGTTGGGGTTTGATTCATGATTTTATGTCGCTCTCCTTTGTTTTGTTATTAATTATTTTCACAAGAGATAATGTACATTACGATTATACGAGACTTGATTCTAACGTTACTAATTTTCTTGAGTTTCACATGTGTCAACGAGTTATGAATCATTGATACTATAATATGGTTAGGGAGTATTTTTATATTTTTGTGTAGTTAAATTTAAATTAAAGTTGGTATCATAGTATGTGCTTTCTCGCACTTCAATCTCAGTTACTGTCTAATTCAAATTGTGTTTTTGGCGTAAAGTTTTTTAATCATGTTTGTCTATGAATTTATTTAAAATTTCAGCTACTAAAATCTTTTCATATAGTGTGTTAACCTCAATATTTTAAGTTAGAATTTTATGAGCCTTTGAAGTTTTTGGCATGAAAAATCCTTTTCTATTTTAGTTTGTCTAATTCAATTTGTTGTTATTAAAAAGACATCTACAAAGGAGTCCATTAACTATATCACTATCTAATTTTTTATGTTACTAGTATTGATCATGATTTTATTCTATGGAATTGTTTAAATATGGTTCAAATGCTTGTTTTCACTTTACCTTCTTTGGGCACGACTTGATTCATTGAATGCATAGTTTATTATGACAGAGGCATCACGGGATCCCTATTTATCTTTACTTTTATATTGTTCTCTAAATACGCTTAAAGCCCAATCATCAGCTAATGTGAAAAAGCGCGAGATGAGCTTCGAATTTATTCAAGACTCGTTGCTATTGAAAAAAAGAGAGGGAAAACCCATTGTAAGGGAGCAAATTTGTAAAATAATGAGTTAGGTTCTTAACCCCTAAATAATTAAGGTTTAATACAAGTGAAAATTAACGATGAAGTCGGAAAGCCCTGCTACCGACCATTCGTTATAATTAAATTAATTTACCATTTGAAGCCGATTGAATTGGGTTGGGTAGGTTTTAAACCCATTAGGTGCTTATTTAGATTAGGAAGATGGGGACGACTCATAAATGCCGAAAAGGCGCGAGAAACGCGCCAAATTTGTGGTGAGGCCGAAAAGTACTACTATCGGTAAGCCATACGTCAATATAATAAATAAATTAAAAGCGGGAGGCAAACAACTTTTAGGTTAACAAATATTATAAATCCAAAAAAAATAAAATTAATTTAAGCCAGATGTAAGTCATTAAAGCGACCGTGCTAGAACCACGGGACTCGAGGGGTGCCTAACACCTTCCCCTCGGTCAACAGAATTCCTTTTTCGGATTTCTAGTTCGCAGACCAAAAAATAAAAAAATAAAGAGTCATTTCCTTTTGAATAGGGATTCAATAAGGAAACTTGGAACACCCAAACTCAATACCAAGTGGCGACTCTGTAAATAAAATAATCTCTTTTCAAAACGTCACTTTAATTGGAAAAACCCATTTTCTCTAAAACCAACTCCCTAGCGGGGTCGGATGCGGTGAAAAATCGGGGGTGTGACAATATACTTTATTGATTGACTCCAGACGTACCTGTAGAATACATTTCTAGCATTTTAAAATAACTATTTAATTATGACACTAATATTTATGGCTTAAATATATTAAATCTTTTATATTCATTGTTTACGGAAAGTAATATGTTTTAAATAAGGAATACCTTTTTAAATATAAATAGTAAATACATCCAAACATGCCTGGCTACTCATAATTATCCCTTTTAAATATTGTTAATTTTAATTATTTTTTTATTGATTTATATGAAAGTAGTTTGATAATATGTTTATGCAGTATTATTTTAATTTTTATTTTATTACTTTATTATTAATTAACTTGATACATGCGCAAAACACGTATACTTGACTAGTATATATAAAATGTTGCATGAACAAATTAGCACAAATTTGTGTAGAAATTAAAAAAAAAAAAAAAAAACGAAAACTCGAGTGATCCTTCTATCAGCAACTCAGAGGTTCACCAATCAAATGCTCACTATAAGGATAAAATATTGTTTATTCTCTAATTTCATGAGTTGATAAAAAGAAATGTGAAGAAGAAAAATATCCAAAAATCATATATAATGTTATTAGAGTAGAAAAGATAATCACGACTAATTAAAGTACATTTTAATACTCATAATTTTTAAAATTAATAGTCATTACATAACAAAAGTCTCTTCCTCTTTCCTTACCCTTATGATATTGATTGTATACGATTACCAGAAAAAAATATTGTATGCAATCAACAATTTTGCAGCGGAGAAATAAAATAATTTATATTTTGCATAGAATTTTGTATACAATCAACAATTTATTAGCTAACATAATTATTTTATGGTTATTAAGGAATAAAGCAATAAGCATTAAACTATCTTGTTGTGCTAAGACATTCACTAAGAGAATCAATGAGCTCATTAATGCTTTTATATAGTCATAAAATTATGTTAACAAGAAAAATTGACAAAGTCACATCCATTTATTGTTATATTGTAGTAAGTATAATGTACAATTATATAACCAGTCAAGGAGTATAAAAAAATATTTGTTCAAGACATATAAAATATATGAAAATGATGCAGAGGGACCAAAATATGACCAAGCAAATATCAAATTGCAATCTCCATAGTCATGATACCACAAGTTCCCTTCCTTGCAAAAAGATGGTATCAATGTCATGTTTTCAAAGAAAGGAGAAAGTCATCAGTTGAATTTAATTTCCAGTCTAATAATACTGAATTTGAGTTCAACTTGTGATATGATATATAAAGAAAAGAAAAAAGGAAAACAGAAAGTTCATTATCATGTATTGAACTTGTGGGGGTAAATAAGAGGGTGAGAAATTGAACCATTTTTAGAGTAAAAACCACGAGAAAGAGGATTGAAAGATTATGAAATCTGCTTCATGTTTTGCATAGCTACGTTTGTTGATGTTTATATCTGTCGGAGACCTTTCAATTTTTTCTTTCTTTCATAAATATGGAACTTGAAAGGTTTGAAAAGCATAGCAAGTAACAGATATTCATGTATTCATTTTATTAACGTGTGACATTAAACATTTATTAACTGCAACAATAATTCTATATTTACATGATGAGACTTTTAGTATTTCTCCGAGTTAGTATATTATATGAGGAAAAAAAAGAACAAAACTACCAAAAAAAAGGAGAAAAAAAATACAAAAGAATATGAAAATAAGTTAATATATGAAAATAAGCTCTAAGCAAATATAGTGAAAATAAGTTAACTATAGTGAATGAAGTTTCAGTGTTAATACCAGAAGTTAAATTATGTTGGTATTAATATATGAAAATAAGCTCTAAGCAATAAGGCAAAAACAAAATATGATGAATCTATTTATTACCCTAGTTATCCGCACCCCCTTACAAATGATATCAAAGCCCAGTAGTTTAAAAAGCACAGAAGAGAGATATAAGTCAGTTAGATGTTATGTTAGAATTAGTTAGTTATTAAATAAGTTATGAGAAGACCATTTAAAAATAGAGAAGCTTTTAGAAAAATAAAAGAATCTTTAGTTAGTAATTATTCAGAATATATAAGACTAAATAAAACAAAAGAAAATCCACAAAGATTAGCCTATTTAATTACATTAATATCTAGTATTGAAGCAAAACTAATAATCCATTTAAAATCTAGAAGAATGAGACATATACCACCTAATTATGATAAAATTAGATTTAGATATCCGCCAAGGTATTATAAATATAACTTAAATGAATAAAGAACAAAAATATAAAGAATTGAAACAATTTATCTCTGAAAGACGTAAAGAATTAAAAATAAGAAAAGAAAGACTACATTATAATATATTTGCCGGAGTTAGCAAAAACTCAATAAATATACAAAAAGATGAAATATCAAAATTAGAATCACAAATAGATAGTTTAGAATATATATACCAACATGAACTATTCACAATAAAATGAATAAAGAGGAATTTATAATAGATGAAAAAATATATGAAAATCACGAAGGATCAAAAATAAAAATAGTATTTTCTAATCTAGGAAGAAGGTATAAGAAAATAGGAGAACATTTATATCTAATGTTAGAAAAAGAAGAATTAAAATTAGAAGATAAATTAACAGCAATGGTAAGAATAGAAAAAGAAAATGAAGAAATAGATAGGAAAAAAAGAAATAGAAAAAATTAAACAACAAACTTACGGAAGAAATACGAAAAATAGAAGAAACTAAAAATAGAAGAATTGCTGAATTAGAAAAAGAACTACAAATGTTAAAAGATTTATACGAATAAAGACAAAAAGAAAAAGAAGAAAAAAGATAGAGAACAAAAATTACTAAATGAGATAAATCAATTTAAAGAAAAATTAGAAATATATAATATAGATATTGAAGAAACAGATAATTATGATTCAGAGGATAGTGAAACATATACAGAAATATTAACAAGTACAAAAAAATTAGAAATTAACGAAAAACAAGAAATAATTAATGAAGAAAACTTAGAAAATACCAATATAGAAATAAATACTCTTGATAAAAAAGAAGATGAAAATATAATACCTAAAACAACAGAAATAAGAAAACTTATATATTATAAAAATAAATTTAAAAGATATAATGAATATGACAAATGGACACCAAAACAAATAGTTAATAAAAATTATAACTTTTGAGACCTAGACTGTGAAATAGATACAGAAAAAATAATACAATTATGGATAGGATATATATGACAAAACAATTATTAGATAATAATATAAACATAACAGATGCACCAGAATATATAGAAAGAACACTAATAGGATCAGTAAAACTATGGTTTTCAAACTTAACTGAAAATAGTAAAAAAGTATTAAGAGCTAATAAACCTATAGAAGGAACAACATCAACAACAACTAAACTAACACCTATAGAATTATTGAAAAAATATGAAACAACTATAAAAGATGAATTTGGTAGTATAACAACAATAGAAGAAGAACAAGATGAAGAAAAAGATACAAATAGAAATTTAATGTTAAAATTAACAATATGTAATATGTGTCATATAGATGAATATACTTGCGCATTTAAAGAATATTATTATAAAGCAGCATATAGTATAGAAGAAAGTAAGGAAATAAGAAAATTATATTTTAATAAATTACCCGAACCATTTAGTTCAAAAATAATAAAAAGTTGGGAAGAAGCAAAAATAGTAGATACGTTAGGAGCTAGAATAAAATTTTTACAACAATGGTATAGAAACTTATGTGAAAAATATAGAGAAGAATTAAAAATGAAAAGAAACATTAATAAGAAATTTAGCATGTTGCAAAAATAAAATAGCACCCCAATTTGGATGCGAAGAAAGATATTATAAGCAAAGAAAAAGACATAAAAAATATAAGAAATATAAAAAATCAAAATATAAATACAAGAAACCAAGAAAAAGATATTATGTAAAAAATTACAAAAATAAAAAACCATATAGTAGGAAAAAATCTATAAAAGAATATACATGTTATAATTGTGGAAAGTTAGGACATTTAGCTAGAGATTGCAAATTACCCAAAAATCCAAAAAATAAACAAATATCCGAAATAAATAGAAAATACAGAATATATGCAAATAGATTATATAGATTATGAATTAGAAAGTGAAGATAGTATATATGAAATTTCAGAAAACGAAGCAGATACTGAAATAGATAGTGAAATAGATGAATCGAATGACTGAAGAAGATATAAAAATAATAACAAAGGAAGAATATTTAAATGACGAAGGAACAGAACAAAAGATAATATTTGACAGTAATATATTTGATGAAATAAATGAAAAAGATTTAGATTTAAGTGTATAAAAAATATTTAAAATACCAACGATAAAAAATATTTTTACTAGGAAAAAAGATGAATATTATGTAGTATGCCAAAAAGAACATGTAATAGACTGCAGATATGCAAAAGGAAAAGCTAGTATACCACTAGTAACAAAAAGAATTATTAATAAAGAAATAAATGATATAAAAAGTAAAGGAGATCCAATAAAATATGTACACCTTGGAGGTACAGAAATATTAATAAAAGCATGTTTTAGAGAAGGAATAGATACACCGATAGAATTATATTTAGCAGATGATAGAATTATAAAATCTATAGAAAAAAGCATAATAACTGCCGTAAAAGGAAATTTAATATACCAAAATATTTAATTTATAATAAGTGCAAATTATTCAGTAGCAGTAACAGATAGAAATATAGATAAATCACTAGTATTATATTGGAAGATATCAGGAATAGAATTAACCCCAGGAAGTAAAATATTTACAGCAAGATGTAAAAATTTAGATGTATTAACAACAAAACATAAAATAATCGGAAAAAATAAGATTAACAAGATACAAATAGATAGCCATTTGAACAAATTGTAGAAACAATAGATTATAATAATTATAGCTATAGAGACATAGATATAGAAGAAAATTTAGAAATAGTAAATGATAGAATAAGCACAACAAAAAGAATAGCTAATGAAAAACCAGAATTATCAACCTCATAAAAAAGAACTAGTTATGAAACAAATTCAATGAGTAATCTAAATCAATATTACATAACAGAAAAAATAAATGAAAAAGAATATTTAATACTATTAAACACAGGACAAGAAGAAAAATTATATAGCAAAATGTCTAGTAAAAAATGAAGAAATAAAAACTGAAAATGATATATGCCCAGATCTACCGAGAAGTTTAATAAATAGTAAAGATATAGCAGAAAAAGAAATAATAATAGGAGGAATTAGAAAAATAAAAATAGAATTTGAAGTAAAAGAAGAAATGCAAAAAGCAGATATAATATTAGGAATAAAATGGTTAGAACAAGTAAAACCCTATAATATGGAACATACACAATTAACCATAACATATAACAGGGAAAGATTATTCTTAAAAAGAGCCTTAACATAAAATGAAAATATACGTATTAATGAAGATAATAGTGGAAGGATATTACAGTAGATATTATAAGCTTATGATAGATACAGGAGCAGAAGCTAATTTATGTAAATATAATTGCTTACCAGAAAGAAAATGGGATAAATGAAAAATACCAATAGTAGTTAAAGGGTTTAATAATGAAGGAAGCTTAATTACTTATAAAGCTAGGAATGTAAAAGTACAAATATGGGATAAGATATTGACAATAGAAGAAATTTATAATTATGAACTAACGTCAAAAGACATACTTTTAGGAATGCTATTTTTAGATAAACTATACCCACATGTAATAACTAAAAACGATTGGTGGTTTACAACACCATGTAAACAAAAAGTAAGAGCAAAAAGAGTTAATAATAAAATAAGAAAGAAATCTGATTGGATAAAAGGAAGTGAAAAAATTACACAAAAGTTAGAAAATATAAAAATCACTGAAGATACAATAGAACTAGTAGTATTCTCGATAAATAAACTAGAAATAACTACATTTTCAATAAATAAGATAGAAATAGTTAAGAAAAAATTAGAACAATTATATAGTGAAGATCCATTAAAAGGATGGAAAAAACATAAAACTACCATAAAAATTGAATTAATAGATAAGAACAGCATAATAACCCAAAAACCATTAACATATAATTTTGACGATTTAAAAGAATTTAAAATGCATATAGATGAATTATTAGAAAAACAATATATACAAAAAAGAAATAGTAAACATAATAGTCCAGC
The DNA here is from genome assembly GCA_030864225.1 of Capsicum baccatum var. pendulum. NCBI lineage: Eukaryota > Viridiplantae > Streptophyta > Magnoliopsida > Solanales > Solanaceae > Capsicum > Capsicum baccatum. The sequence goes on from CM061555.1 coordinate 214,623,005, forward strand.
ATTTGTAGTAAATAAACATAGTGAACAAAAAAGAGGAAAAAGTAGGATGGTTATTGATTGTAGAAATTTAAATGCAAAAATTACAACATATAATTATCCAATACCAAATAAGATATTAAAAATAAGACAAATACAAGGATATAATTATTTTAGCAAATTTGATTGTAAATCAGGATTTTACCATCTAAAGTTAGAAGAAGAATCTAAAGAATTAACCGCATTTACGGTACCACAAGGATTTTATGAGTGGAATGTATTACCCTTTGGATATAAAAATGCACTAGGTAGATATCAATATTTTATGGATAATTATTTTAAACAATTACCTAACTGTATAGTATACATAGATGGTATATTATTATATACAAAAACTAAAGAAGAACATATAAAATTATTGAAATAATTTACAGATATAATAGAAAAATCAGGAATAAGTCTAAGTGAAAAGAAAGCCGAAATTATGAAAAATCAGATAGAATTTTTAGGAATACAAATAGATAATAGTACAAAAAATAATAAAATCGAAAAAAGAATTAGATACAAAAAAGAAATTACAATCATTTTTAGGATTAGTAAACCAAGTAAGAGAATATATTCCAAAATTAGCAGAAAACTTAAAACCACTACAGAAAAAATTAAAAAAGGATATAGAATATAACTATGATAAAGAAGATAAAAAACAAGTTCAAAAAATAAAATTACTTTGTAAAGAATTACCAAAATTACAATTTCCAGATGAAAATAAAAAATTTATATACATAGTAGAAGCAGATGCTAGAGAATATAGTTACGGAGGAGTACTTAAATATAGGTATGAAGCAAAAAAAATAGAACACCATTGTAGATACTACTCAGGTACGTTCAACGAGACAGAAATAAAATGAGAAATAAATAGGAAAGAATTATGTTCATTATATAAATGTTTGTTAGCATTGAGCCATATATTGTATATAACAAATTTATTGTGCGAACAGATAATACACAGGTACGCTGGTGGCTAACAAAGAAAATACAAAATTCAGTTACAACAAAAGAGATTCGGAGACTAGTTTTAAATATATTAAATTTTACATTTATAATAGAAGTAATCAGTACTAACAAAAGTGTTATTGCAGATTACATATCAAGACAAAGCTACACAAACTGAAATGATAGAAGAAAATACTCTTGAAAAGATACTCAACGCCCTAACTACGCTTTTATTGAAAGTGGACAGTATGGGTACTGAGATAGAAAAGATGGGTACTGAGATAGAAAAACTAAAGCTAAAGACTAGTGAAGATAAACTGAAGTCTATAGCTGTGAATCAGCTAAATCAGCAATGCACAGAGCTATGTCGATCGGAAGACAGTAAAATTCCAGAGCTAGAAGGAGACGTTGGATTACTCCATAAAACCCATAACGTTTATCAATCTACTTCTGCAGGTACAAGCAAAGGAGTTAGAAAAAATATGAACCTGAACAAGCTATTTGATAAACCATATACACCAAATACATCAAAAGATCCCATGTTTATACCCCCACAAATTATCACATACCGAGATAGTCTAAACCAAGACAAAAAGACTTACAACTACACAGCCCGTACATACATAGAAAATATCTACAATGTACAAACCTTTTTAAATAACAACCCCAAAGCTACAAATATCCAAGAACCAGATACAAACTATATAACTCAGAGATTGACCGGATATAATAAACTAATTGCTTTACCTAAAACCAAACCAAGCTTAGTTAAAACTTGCTATGAATATGGACTACTTAGTACTGTATATACCACGGACGAAAATGAGATATCCACTATACCAGAAATATATGAAGCATTTATCACTTTTAAAAGAATAACCAAAGGTACCTTATTTTTTATAAAAATTTACACGGCACCAGCAGAGATATTATATGATGAAGTCAAAAAACCTATACAAGTTGTAAAGATAGGGATGACACGAGATATGATTATACCACAAGATATTATTCCACAGCCAGAAATACCTATAATTGAGATACCAAAATTTTATGCGAACAAAAGGATTATTGGACTATCTACAATTTTGCAAGAGCTAGCAAATACATACTGCAACCAAAATCCCATATGGAGCTACTATTCCAGAAATCATGTACTAATATATTCAAATTCAAAAGAGTTACGAGAAACAAATATGGAAACTATTAGGCAATGGATTCTCACGTTGCTTAAACCAGAAACGAAACCTATCGCCAGAGCTATCAGAGAAAAAATTATTTCGGAAGAATTATTAACCAGATATTGCAAGACAATTGGACATAAATACCCAGATCACAAATGTTCAAAATGTAATGGAGGAGATAATGATGTCCCAGCAGTTCAGCTAGAATAAAAGATAAGGACGCCAGCTGGAAAGATAAGATCAGAGCAATAATGGAGATACAAGATAAGATCAAAGCAATAATGGAGATACAACAGATAAGACAAAATAAACGGAAGTCAAGATATTTAATAAATTTGTATAAGTCTTTAGATTGTTTACGTAAAAGATAAGATAACATTTAAAGTAGTTGATAGCATTAAATGTACATTTAATATAGTTTGAATTTTAACTTTATAGCCTTAGAGTAGCCTTTATAGGTTAGAAGACTTTTTTTAAGTCTTTCTTTGTTTGTTTTTGTTTATTTTTGTTTACAAATGTAAAGATGTATTCTTTTCTATAAATAAGAGAAGAAGAAGGCATTGCAGAGGCAAGCCTTCTCACATTAGCCAAAACTCTCTCCATTCCGTAAAAAATATTTTGCCCAGTTAATTAAATATATACACTTCAATGGAAAAAGCTATGGAGCAACAAACCTCAGAAATATCAAAGCTAACGGAACAGGTATATCTATTTATGATTATGAATAGCTAAATTCATAATTTCGACAATAATGATATGATAAAATAAATTCATATTAGTTACTTTATAGTAGAATTATTCGAAGAGTAATATGTTAAGAAGTTTATTAGCAAAGTGGAAATGGAGAAAAATCCCTAAGAACTATGCCATCTTAAAGGTGAAACCAATAAGGCAAGAAGCCGTGGCGGGGAGTAACCAAAGTCGAGGCGCTGTTTAAGGGAAAAAGTATCCGAATTACCATGCTAATAGTGACCGAAGAACATGTTATTTAAGAATAATCTAGTATATAGTAATCTGAGATGACTATATTTTATTATGTACGTGGTTGAAGGGAATATTTTGAAAAAAGCAATTTTATGATAATGAATGATAATATATCTGTAGATAAATTTAAGATACTTATTTTGTATGCACTTAGAGATATAAATATTGCAGATATAAGAAAAATTATATTAGAAAAAGCATTTGGAGAATATTACATGGCTAGAGTAAATTATATACCATGTCTGCCTAGCTACTCTTACAAATACTTATTATGTTAGAATTACGTAGAATTTTTAAAGATATGCAAAAAATACAGTTACTAGAAAAATAGATAAAAATAAATATAGACAAATACATGAAAAATAAAAAATATATAAAATTTCTTAATAGAAATATGCAAGAACTACTAAGACTAAAACAAACAACTATAAAATATCAATTTTAAAAAATAGATCGTTTAGACTACCTTAAAGTTTTAATCTTATATATACTTAAAGATATAGAAATTATAGATATTAAGAAAATAATATTAGAAGAAGTAATAAACTACGAAATTGAAATGATAAATGCGTTAGAACGGATATACGAAGACATTTACCCAGAAGGATATTATTCAGATCAAGAGTGTGGATGTTAGAATATATTAGAAAAACTAGAGAAAACCAAGATAATCTAAATAATGAAATTAATTATAGAAACCGAATTAGAAAAATAATGGAAGATTTAAAAGAAAAGTTAATATGGATAGAAAAAACTTTAGAAAATTTAGAAAAAAGTACATGTGATAGTTTATATACTTTAAAAAACTCACTACGACAAGAACAACACAAGATAATAAATGACATAGAAAATCTAGAATTAGATATATACTACAGTACAGATAGAATAAATTATTATACAGAAATTTGTAACTCTGCAGTTACTACAGGATAAAATAATAAACTAAATAAATTAATGGATACATCTTACAAAAAGAATAATTTATTGAAACAAAATCTAAAAAATATTCACGCACCAAAAAGAATAGATTCACTAGATATAATAAATCTATTTATTACCCTAGTTATCCGCACCCCCGAGTACTAAGTAGTCCATATTCATAACAAGTTTTAACTAAGCTTGGTTTGGTACATAATAATATAACACAGTTACTATTGAAAAATAAATAATAGCTTAAACAATTATGATAAAGTAGAAGATGGCAATCTAAAAATTGTGATGGAAGAAAACTAAAAGGCATTTACCAAGATTTAGAATTTTACCTTATGACTTAGTAATTTGTAATATTTGGTTTACATCTATATAGAAATATAAAGGTACTGTAGAAACGTAACAAGAAAAATGCCCAATGACCAACGATAATTAGATGAAATATTTCTTGCGAATCTTGTTGTTGGAATGTACTACATATGTTGGTATTTTATTTTTTCTAACAACTGATTCATACTTCAAAGATTTAAAAGGAAAAAAAAAAAACTTGATAGAGAAATCAGTATATTTTAAGTGGAAAAAAGATTGGTGTCAAATTGTAGTCCTTATCCAGAAGTGACCAAGTCATAAATTAAATTTTTAATATTATTATTCAATAATAGAAGAGTGAATGGGAGGGGAGCTTGGGGTCGATATCATCATTAATTAATTATTTTGATCATTTAAGCATAAAAAAATTAATAATATTTCATAAAAAAATGAAAAAATAGACAAAATGATATGTCAATATCAAAAATTTAGTTGACTGTCAAAATTATATTAGTATCAATTTATGGGATAGAGGATGACATTAAGTAAGCATTAAAAATTAATAATATTTCATAGAAAGGTAAAATAAATACAAAATGATATATCAATATAAAAAATTGGGTTGGCTATCGAAATTATATTGGTGTCAATTTATGGGACAGAGGACGACATTAAGCAATTTGGCTAACTCTCAAAATTATATCAGTGTCACTTAAATTGGAATAGAAGAAAAAGTATTATAAATCACCATAATTAAAAAATTAAATTATGTTAATAATTGAATATCTAAATATTGTTTGTGTCACATAAATTGAGACAAAACAAATCATGTATTGGGTCCGTGTGTCCATGCTTGCACGAGCCCATCAATATGTGTTGTCTGCTTTAACTAGTTCAATCGTAATATTACTATATCACTCCTAATTAATTATTATAAGTCATCTAAGTATTAAGAAGTTAATACTATTTAATAAAATAAGTAAAATAGTCATTTATGATATGTCTGCTTCAGCTGCTTCAACCGTAATTTTACTATATCACCCCTAATTAATTATTATAAGTCATCTAAGTTTTAAAAAATTAATAATATTTAATAAAAAAGGTAAAGTAGAAATAAATTATAAATTAACTCTTTGATGTTTTAAATTAACTTGACGTCTTATATGAGACCCATTTAAATTTTTTTGCACAAATTGTTTTTTATAGTAATTTTATTATATCACTTTTAATTAGTTATTATAAGTCATTCAAGACATGTCTATTTTGGTGCTTCAACTGTGATTTTACTATATCAACCCTAATTAATTATTATGGTAATCTAAGTATTAAAAATTTAATAATATTTCATAAATAAAGTAAAATAAACACAAAATGATATGTCAACATAAAATATTTGGTTCACTATCAAAATTATGTTAACGCAACATAAATTGGAATGAGACAGAGGAAGACATAAAACAACATATTTTATTTGAAAATAAGATTAATAGTATTGTAAATATGTAAAACCCCATAAGTTTTGATAAATTTATTTTGTATCCTCCCTTATGTTTAATGATGACTTTTGACTTGAATCATGCTAAGGGATTTTAAAGTGATGATTTGGCAAAGTTTTAAAATTTTTGAAAAGTGTTTAGAGTCATTTTGGGATCCCGAACCAGTGAGGGTCCATGATAACATCGTAGCACGCCAGTTGCCTTCCATGATAGCAGCGTGCCATGCTGCCTACGCTCTACGAGAAGGGTGTGGAAGCCTTTGGACAAAAATCACTCAATTTTATTTTTTTTCAATTGGGGCAAGGGCTTTTTGGTCCTTTTCCTTATTAAAAAAATTTAAACACTCCCTAACTTTTATTAGCTTATCAGTGATCAACTTTTATCATTGCTTCCCCTATTCAACCTTCAAGAGAAACAACTAAGGGTTTTCACATGGATTCAATTCTCCGGGCTCTAAATTCTAACTTTCTCTCGAATTTATCACATAAAAAGGCATATTGGACACTCTCTATTTTAACTATTATATTATTGAATCAATTTATTTGATAATTATATGTTTTTGAATGATTGATTAAACTAAGGTTAAGGGTTTTTGGTTGTTAAACACTTGCATTAGTTTTTCTTATTTTAAATGGTTTGTTCATGGTTTAAATGGTAGATTGCAAACTGAATTTGTGTCTCATGGTAATGGTGGGATTGACAATTTGTTTTTTCATAATGTTTATGGATTTGGTATGATGTTAACGACATGAACCTCAATTCACATCATAATTTTAGCTTTGAACAAGGATTTTACATAATTTAACGTATCTTTTAAAATATTGCATGTCATTAAATGGTAAAATGGTAAAGAGGTTTGAAACTCCCATAGGAGCTATGTTTTGGATTTTTAAACATAATTTGGAGTTTAATCAATTAATAGTTATAATTTGATATAATAAGAATAGATTACAAATCTTTTGGTATGACGATACCAAATTGAGAATTTCTTAATAAATGACTCCATCTATAATAGTATGTGAAAACTATCTTAATTGGGCTTAAAGAGAATTGTGTAGCTCACCGAGAAGGTGTAGTTCCAGAGAAATCAACACTAGAAACCACATTTGTTGACATTGGGGGTCTATGACCATTGTTTTTTATTTTCACAATATATTTTTGGGAGGCTAGTTGACTATTGGTGGGTTTATCCTAATTCTTCGGTACATGCAACTAACACGGACTAGGCCCTTTCGGTAGAAAAAGTTGAAATATAGCCCGTGGATGCCTTTAGGTCTGTACGAGCTACAAAGTTCAGGCATAAGTTTTCAACCGGTCATGTCTCATGTTCCTTGCCCTTATCCTGGAATTCTATTATATATAATTGTTGTGCATATGATTTATGACTGATTTTGATAAATGCATTTGTTTTATCCCTTTTCTTGGATTGTACGTTAGTATTCATCATACTGGCCATCCTCGTATGCTACATTCATTTTATAATGTAGGTTTCGAGGGCTTATTTTGTGACCTTGTGCAATATTAGGCGGTTTGGTACTCTTATCAGACAACTATTGAAGTGGTGAGCCCTCTATCATCCAGAAGGCTTGGTTTACTTTAATCGTTTATGGTTTCAGTACTTATTTTTGGTTTTCTTCTAGCTTAGTCGGGTTCATATCCCAATTTGGTTGGTATTAATGGTTTAGAGGCTTGTAGACAAAATTGAGTATTTCCTTATGGATTTGGTATTTGATTTACAAATTTATTCCATGGATTTATAAATCTCCCTTATACTATTAGTTATCTTTCATTGTTTATTATAATTATTATCTTGCTCTCGAGGTAAGACTAAGGGGTTCATCTTAGGCTTTGGTTGGTTTGGGATGCCCATCACGGCCAGGGCCTAGTTCGAATAATAACAATCTTGGTATTAGAGAAAAGTTCAGGGTCATTGGGTGTACACAAGCCATGTTGAGTAGAGTTTCCTTCATGGATGTGTAGCACACCACACTTATAAAGGGGAGCCTATAAGGAATTTAGGAATGTTTTCCTTTTTTGTGTCCTATGTTATGCTAGAGAGTCTAGTTACCATGAAACTTTTCTAACTCCTATCTTACTCACTTTTTAAATCATGCCTCCATAAAGATCTAACGACTTTAGGAACTCAGCTGGAACCTCAGTCCTAACTGAGGCAAATACGAAGAAATTTTACCCTACTCATGGAATGCAGACTCGATATAGAACCTGTACTCCTGTCTTCACTATTCCACATGGGGTTCCACCGGTCCCTACTAGTCCACCTCGGTCTGCTTGAGCTGGTTTTACTTATACTCAGTCCCATCAGGGAGATTTCTAAAATACTGAGTTCTGTCTGTCCATTCACATTCTTGCTTAGATTATGGCATCGTAGTCTCATCGGTCTGATTGTATTATACCTATTGCTAGTTCTTATAAGGTCACTCGAGTTGGCCAATTTGTGACATTGAATCCCCCAACCTTTATAGGTTCTAAGGTTAAAGAGGATTCTAAGAGGTTTATTGGTGAGATGAAAAAAATATTCAGAGTGATGTATTTTGGTGATTTAGAGAGTGTGGAGTTTGCAGCTTACCAGTTGAAGAAAATAAGTTATTAGTGGTATGAGTAATAGGAAGAGATAATGGGTGAAAGAGCTGAGCTAGCAGTGTAGGAAGAGTTTACGGGGTGCTTTTCTCAGTCACTTCATTCCTCAAGAGTTGAAGGAAGCTAAGGCAGAAGAGTTTATGAATATAAAGCATGGTAAGATCAGTGTTAAGGAGTATGCATTGAAGTTCACCCAACTATCTTGTTATGCTCCTGAGGTGGTATCTAGTATGAGGTCCAGGATAAGGAAGTTTGTTTCGAGTCTATCCAAAGATTTGGTGTTGGAGTATAAGGTTACTATGCTGAACAATGACATGGATATATCAAGGATAGTAGTTTATATCTAGCGGGTTGAAGATGAGAAAAATAAGTTAGAAGGGAAAGGCACAGTAAAAAGTTTAAGTATGCAGAGTAAGGTACAAGTTAACAGAATAGTGGGAGAAATGGTAGGCAATGGCCTAAGAATAGTAAATGAAAAAATTCTTATTCGTCAGCAAGTGCTCTTGCTTCATAGACTTCGGGTGATCAGTGTTTTCAGTATAGCAATGGTCCCAGGGCATAAGGTGCCCAACCTCAAGATGGCGGAGCTCAGTCAGCTCCACCTTATCCACCTTATTGTGGTTATGTAAGGCCTTATCGTGGTTATTGGGAGGAGGGGAGAAATTAGTTCTTTAATTATGGTCAACCTAGTTATATGCAGTGATATTGTCCTTCATCCAGGGTTGCCATCGGAGCCAATAAGGTTATGGTTGCCACTTCTTCAACTCTTGTAGCCAAAATTGCTATATCAGGAATGGAAATTGGTCGTAATCACATTTATGCACTTGTTACTTGTTAAGAATCCAAGGTATCTCCAGATGTTGTTACTGGTATGTTATCGCTTTTCTCCTATAATATTTATTGCTTGCTTGACCTAGGTTCCACTTTGTCTTATGTGACAATCTACGTGGCTGTACACTTTGATTTTGGTCCTAGAAGTATTTTTGACCCCTTTTCAGTTTCTACTTTGGTGGGTGAATCTATTGTTGTTAGAAAGGTCTATAAGGGTTATGTAATACCCCCTTATATTTCTAAGTCCAATCCAGCTCATAGTGCAGGTATAAGAGGCTTAAAACCTGAAAATTTAGCTAAGTGTTGGGGACTTAGTCTTATTTTTAGCCTCTCAACTTCGATGATTTTTAAAGTGACCTTCCCAACCTTGAGATGTAAATTTTTAAGTTAATTCATGTTCAGGGGTGAAAGTAGCATGTCTTAGGGAAGTTTTAGATTTTTGGGAGAAGGATTGGACTATGTTAGGATTTTCATTCCAAAGGGCAGTCTGGTCTTTTTCCACCTCCCCAAATTGTGAAAACACGAGATTAAACTACTAAAATAATTTTATTCAACAAGAAACCCTAAACTCACTTATTGTTCATCAAACTAAACCTTTTTCCATCCAAGAAAGATCAACAATTGGTGTCTTCCAAGCCAAGAACATTCAAGCTTGTGATATTCTTCAAAATTTAATCCTTAGAGGTATGTTAGATGTTCATCCATGGGCTCTTTTCACCCATGGAGTCCAAAAATCCAATTTCAAGTTTAAAGATATGATTTTTACATGTTACCATGAATTTTAACTATGAATTCCCATGAATTTCAATTTTATATTACGTTACACATAATTTATTGTTGAGGTTAAACCCTACATGTTTTAATGATGCTTACTCATTGGTTTGTCCCTTAAATTGTGATTTAGTATCAAAATCATGACATTACTATATGTTTAAAACAATTCCCATGTTTAAACCATAAATTGCAAGTGTCTGATGAAATGCCCAAAGGAATGAGTTTTGAATAATAACTACTTATCTTGTCCTTAAGGTTTTAGTACGGTCTTGTCATTATTGTTATCGAGTCCTGGGTTTTTTGAATACCCAAAATCTAGATTCTTACCTAGTCTCTAGTATCTACAGAATGGTTCAGGATAGCTATGAGCATTTTCATTTCAGTCAGTCACTATAAACAGCTAAACTTAGTTCAGTCTAGTAATAAGTATCTTTCAGTTGGGAGTAGGATTTAGCACCGAGTGAATACAGGGATGACGATTTCCCCGTCAGTTAGGCAGAGTCTTTAGTAGCAATTCCTATATTCCAAAACTATATGGCCAACATAGGATATGAGGAGTCACCCATTAGTTTAGGATTAACTACCTCTCAGGGGTCACACGTCAGTTTGGGATTGACACTTTGGCCCTTCAAAACATCAGTTAGTGGATCTACACAACTATTATTAGTACCAGTGGCATGACATTGACACCCTACCAACTGGGGTTATAGGTTGGACCCCATTTAGCTTAATTGGGATATGTAGGTTAGATGATAACTCCTATAGTATCACTCTACTATTCAGTACAGTATTTAGTTTCAGGTTTGCGTGACCATAGAATTCAGATATCAGTTATCCTGTTACCAGTATTTCAAGTATTTCAATTTTCAGACCATTTCAGAATTTATTTTATTCTTGTTCATGCATTCTGAGTCTTTCTAGTTTTCATGCATTCTTACTCTGTATCTCATGCTATACATTCAGTCAGTTATCACTTCATTAATATGAACGCATGTATTTCATCCTAATCTCATCTAATGTACCAGTATATTTAAAGTATTGATCGCATACTAGTCCTTCTACGCTATAATGTCTTATATCTTAGGTTGGACGCTTAGGCTCCTAACTGTACTTAGACCTTCCAGTGCATCAGCAGCAACAGCAAGGATGAGTCTTCATCCTTTGAGGACGAGTTATCTCATATTCAGTTACAGTAGTTTGGTTATTTAGTCAGTCAGAGTTAGTTGGGGGCTTGTCTTATCAACTCCACAGTTAGTCAATTTAGAGTCTTTCTAACTAGTACAGATAGATGGTCAGTTTTCAGGTGTTATTATCAATTGTTTTATCAGCATTGATAGTATATTTCAGACATTTTTTAAAACTATGATTCAGTATTGATTTTCAGTTGTTAAAACCTTCTGGCATTTTTAGTTAAGTTCTGCACATGTCTTTGTTATTTTATTTAGTGCTCACAGCAGGTATCAACTCATGAGTTAGCTTGGGGTCTATCGGAGTTGTAAGCACCGTATGGAATCTAGGGTGTACTCTCGGGGCATTACAGGTTATATGGTGTCTATCTTTTATAAGGACATATTAGTAGATTTGATAAAGCTTGATATATTTGATTTTTCTTTAATCTTGGGGATAGGTTGGCTTCATCGGGCTATACTTCTCTAGTTTTCATGACCCAAAAGGTCATTTTTCACTTTTTAATGAGTTGGTAATAGAATGGGAGGGGAGTTCCTTAGTATCCCAAAGGAAGTTTATTTATTATCTTAGGGCTCAAGAATTGATATCCAAAGGGTGTTTGTATCATTTTGTTCAGGCGAAGGGTTCTGACTCTGAAAGTCCCTCTTGTAGTTCGTCCTTGTGGTTAGCAAATTTCCCAAAGTTTCCCCTGATGATCTTTTTGGGATTCCTCTAGATAGAATTTTGAGATTGATCTTCTACCATATACCCATCCCATTTCCATTCCTACCTATTTGATGGATCCGATAGAGCTAGAAAAACTAAAAGATCAATTGAAGGATCTCCTTGATAAGGGTTTCATCCATCCTAGTATTTCTTCTTGGGGTGCTCCTATATTTTTCATGCAAAAAAATAGGTATCTACAGATGTGTATAGATTATCATCAGTTGAATAAGAATACCGTGAAAAATTAAGTACCCTCTTTCTAGGATTAATGACCTCTTTGATCAGCTTTAGGGTGCTAAGCGTTTCTCTAAAATAGATCTCCATTTGGGTTAGCATCAGTTGAAGATTAGGGAGGCTGATATCCCTAAGACTACTTTCCGAACCTATTATGGATATTATGAGTTTTTGGTTATGTCAATTTGGTTAACTAATGCTTCGACTGCTTTCATGAATCTTATGAATTGGGTGTTCAAACAATTTTTGAATGTATTCGTTATAGTCTTCATTGATGAAATCTTAGTGTACTCTATAAGTGAGCATGATCATGCAAATTTCCTTTGGATTATATTATAGACCTTTAAGGACTAGGAATTGTATGCAAAATTTTCTAAGTGTGAATTTTGGTTGAGTTCTGTGACTTTTCTTGGGCATGTTATATCTAGTGAAGGGATCAAGGTGGATCCATAAAAGATTGAGGTAGTTAATAAATGGCCTAAATCTATGACTCCAACCCTTATTAAGAGCTTCATAGGCTTGGCAAGTTATTATAAGAGATTTATGGAGAGTTTCTCATCTATTGCTGCTCCACATATGAGGTTGACTCATAAAAAGGTAATGTTTTTGTGTTTGATGCTTGTGAGGGCAGTTTTAAGAAGTTAAAAGGATCAATTGACTTTTCCTCTCAATTTAACCCTCCCCGAAGGTATTACGGGTTTTTTGGTGTATTATGATGCATCCCGTGTAGGAATGGGTTGTGTCTTGATACAACATAGTAAGGTTATGGCTTATGCTTCCAGGCATCTTAAGGTTCATGAGAGAAATTACTCGACTCATGACCTAGAGGTTCCAGTTGTGGATTTTTCTTTGAAAATTTGGCCTCACTATTTGTATGAGATGTATATGGATATTTATTCAGAACATAAGAGTTTGCAATACATATTTATGTAGAAGGAATTGAACCTCTAGAAGAGGCGGTAGCTTAAATTTTTGAAGGAATAAAACATGAGCCTGTACCACCATCCAGTTAAAGCTACTGTTGTTTTTGATGCTCTTAATAAATTGTCCATGGGGAGTTTATCTCATGTTGAAGAGGAGAGGGGGAGATTGGTAAAGGACATTCACCGTCTTGCAAACTTAGACTCCAAAGATGGGAGAGTTATCATTTAGGAGGTCGCTAAATCATCTCTTGGGATGAGGTCAAGGAAAAGTAGGTACTGGATTCCATGTTTATGCAAATCAAAGATGAAGTGGGTCAACAGGAAGTTATGGGTTTCAAGATTAGGGGAAATGACACTCTAAGGTACCAAGAGAGGTTGTGCGTTCCTGATGTAGATGGGTTGTGGGTAAGGATTTTAAAATAAGATTATGTGTCCAGATATATGGTTCATCTTGGTTTGACAAAGATATATCATGACTTGAAGAAAATCTATTGATGGAATACTATGAAAAGGGATGTGGCAAACTTTGTTGCCAAGTGTATGGTCTGTCAGCAAGTCAAGGTTTAACATTTGAGGCCGGCTGTCGCATCTCAAGAGATAGAATTGCTCACATGGAAGTGAAAAATGATTAATATGGATTTCACTATGGGTCTTTCGTGGTCTCGGAGTCAGTATGATTCTATTTGGGTCAAGATGGATAAAATGACCAAGTCCTCTCTCTTCTTGCCTATAAGGGCTAACTACTTAGGAAAAGATTATTCCAAGTTGTTCATTCAGGAGATGGTCAAGTTGCATAGGGACCTGGTGTAGCACCCCGTATTCAAGTACATATATTGGCATATTCAAGTACGTGTATTGGTCTTATTTATATGGAATTAATTTTTTTTATTTTTTATACCGGAATTTGCCCGCCGATGGTTCCATGCGGAGGTTATTGAATAAGATTTCCAATGATATAAAGATTTCAAAAAATGGATAGGTTTCGGATATAATCGAGCACGTTCGAAACTATAAAATGGTGGCCGGATTATTTGGGAATAGTAAATGTGCAGGAAAATTTCCTGCACACAAACTACTGAGGCCAACCAAATTTTTGGGTCAACTTCAAACAATCATAACTCCCTTAATATAATGAAATGGGAGATCTGTTACCTATGAAAATAAATATGTTTGAGTCTTCTTTCGAATGCAATTGGTTTCATCCAAATCCAACTTCTGAGTAAGGAGTTATACTCGTTTTACTTCAACCTATCAAAACAGATTTTTAGGGTCAACTTCAAACGACCATAACTCCTTGTACAGGACGAACTGGGTGGCCTACTTTATATGAAATGAAAGCCCTTTGAACTATACTTCCAACGATAACAATTTCACCCAAATATGATATCGGAGAAAATAGTTATGTCTATCTACTTTATCTTATCAAAACAGTCAACTACAGGATAGATTTGACATTATTTAAATTTTAAAGGCATTTTGGTTATTTCCTATTATATTATGGACGGGAATATGTGTATATATACATGTATATGAGATCAAAAACTCATTTTCATCATCAATCATTGAGAAAGAACATACCCTAGCCAAATTTGACCTTTAAATTACTTTTGATTCAACCGTAGAAATTCCAAAGTAATCCAATAACTGCGTTTGTCATCTCGAGACCTTCGAACGGCACCTATTATTTGTGCAAAAAGGATTGCATAATCAAGAGGTGAATTCTAAGGTATGAATATTGTTTGCTTTTGTTCTTTTCCATATGTATATGTGTGATAGAGGATTATATGTATTGGTTGTTATTGAAAGGTGATGAAAATAGGGTTATGGACTATTTTGCATAGTTTGGTTGTATTGAATTGTGGAAGGTGGATATGGTAATTGAGTTATGGAAGGTGGATATGGTGATACACTATTGAATTGATGATTATTTATGTCTATGGCTCAATTTGGTTTAATGGATTGGTTGGAAGGATAAATGAATCAAAACTTGATATTGGAGGATGTTGTATGAATATGCATGGCATGTAAATGTAATTGGAGTATAAGAGGGTTAACGTGACACCCTTTATGGTGTAATTAAGGCTTACTACTTAACCACTAGTTTGGTGAATTCAAATAATTGAATTGTGACGTTTGGTCGCCAATACTAGATTGCTACATCTGTTCATTGTAGATAAGTAATTCGAAAAGACAGGAAGTCCATTTGGGACTAGTATTGAAGGTTGACAGTCAGGTATGTAAAGCATACTCTATACCATATCTTTGACATGAAAGTGAACAATTGTTCTATTAAGAAATTTTCCAAAGTTATTCAGTAACATGTGATCCATAATGGTTTTGTATGATGTCCTACATTACCAATGAACTTGTTTCCACCCTACAAGATGTCAAGACATTCCAATACTTACTTGTTTTCTTAATCTTACATATTTATTGCACTAATGAATGTCAGAAGGTATCCGGTTACTCAAACAAGATCCATGTGCTATTAATAACTCCAAAACGTTTCGTTGATATACCAATAAGTTCCTACTTCATTGTTATGGCATTGATGACTCCAAAACACTTCATTGATGTGCCAATGAGTTCTTACTTCATTGTTATTGCATTGATGGCCTATTTATGTCTCTTATTGATGTATCATTATTTCAAAGTATCAAAAATGTTGTGGCGACCGAAATAACAATCTCAAAGATTAATTGAACTAAGTGATGGAAGTTCTCTCTTATCGGGCGGTATCCTAGGGGCATAAGCCTATCATGGATCGATCCCTATTTATGTGTTTATGGGTGGTATCCCAGGGGCATAAGCCTATCATGGTTCAATCCCGGTTGATATGTACTAGAGGCAGCCTAATGGTCACAGTACAATACAATAATGATTACAAAGATGATAAGAACGAAGGTAAAGTGATTGAATAAATACAATGTACAGGTTGTCACAAGTTCTAGTAAGTGTGGTCCAGTCTTATTACGATTTATTCACTTGTTTTTGATTTCTATTGAGCTCCTATATCATATATGATTATCTACAACTTTACATACTCAGTACATATTTCGTACTGATGTCCCCCATGGGGGACCTGCATTTCATGCTGCAGGCACAGGTACCTCAGCTCATACACCGCACAAGTAGAATCCAGGATATCCAGCTGCTTTTGGTGAGCTCCAGCTTGATTCGAGGATTTTCGTGTCATATCCAGTCACTTTTGGTATTGTATAGAAGTTAGTTATATGGCGGGGTGTGTCTCGGTCTTAGTTAAACTCTGTGTATTGTCTAGAGGCTTTGTAGACCTAATGTACAGTTAATTTGGTGTTTTGTTAATAGACGTGATGACTCTAATGGTAAAGTATTGTATATACATATATATGTGTGCTCGAGCTTATACAGGTGATTATTTACTTTTATATGCGACATGATGCTGTCCGAATTTCGGGTTGTCATAGAGGTATGCATGGGAAGTATAAGGTTATGAGTTGGTTCTCCCGGGCCTCCTCGGTTATGGGTGCCAGTCCGCCCCAATAGGATTTGAGGCATCACACCTGGTGTCTATTATTTTGACTGAGGTACTGATAGAATCCAAGTGTACACGCAAGTGTACGTGGTCTTATCAAGTAGTAAAGTAGCCTAATGAAAGCCAAGTATCGATCCCACAAAGACTTTATTCAACAATGATTCTATTCTAGTTCACAGTTTAGATTCAATTGGTGCAAAAGTAACCTAAAATATTTTGGGATATTGACTTGCAAGTAAAGTAAACAATGCATAAAGTAAAGATCTTGAATCAATCAATAGGAGAAAACCTAGGGTTAAAGTACTCTCGAACAATCATACTATGTTGTTGAACTTCATTCGTTAACTTGCTTATCTTGGTTGTTGATTCGTAGGGTTAATTACATGATAATGGTCTCCCAACCTCTAATTATTTACCCAAGTTGGACCTTACAACTACATTATTGAGCAGGGATGTAATAGTCCAATTAAGTTCTTTACACTATCATCCTATGTGTGAATCAAGTAAGGCACCTAAGTACATCCCTGCCCTTGAAACTAATTTGAATTCCTTATTTCATAAAAGAATACAAACCTTACTTTGTTTATTCCCATGATCTATCTTCCTATTCCCTCTCCCAAGTTCACACGGTTGAACATTGATGAATTCTAAGGGTAGAAAATCCTTAAAATAGTTAAATCAAGAATAAACAAACAACCATTAGTGATAAGCAAAATCAAACGAACTTAATTCAAAACAATAATACTCATGTTCTTGGCTTTAACTCTGGAAAGAGGGAGTTTAGCCATGTATAGTCATAACAGTAATCACAAGGTTGTAATTAACGACTAAAACAATAATGAACTAAATTAAAGTAATAAAAACCTAAATATGAAGTTGTATCAGCCCCTCAATCTCCAAAATATGTCATAAAGATATGTAAAAATATGACAATGATGTATTTATAGCAATAGAAGTAGCCCAAGCCATCTAGGAGTCGAATTCCATTAATTTCTGAGCAAGGAAGTATAGAGGGAACCGCCCTAGGTTGATCCCCGCTACAACAAGGTCATCGCGGCTAAATTGCCTTGGCTCTCTGGAGTTTGCTTCTAAAATTTTGGCTAAGTGTTGAGTCTCCCATCTTAGTCCCTTGTGTCGTGGTGTCTTCCCTATGGATTTCCAGCCTTTTCAACATCAAAATATCATAAGATTTATCTCACAAATCCTCCTACACAATCACACCACATGAATTAAATATCATCACAACACAATACCCATGACGATGAATCAAAACAAGAGCTAAGCTAGGCTAGTTCGCATTGATCTTTAACTTTATACATCTATTAACTTAATCAAATTGAACCTTGCACATACCCAACAAGTTATTCCACTCATAATTACATATTAAAATTATTTGGAACACATTAAACTGTAATACCCCGTATTTCTTTAGCTTAAGATAAACTCTTAGCTCATGAGTTATCCAATATAAAATTTTGAAATTCTTATTATTTTTCAGTTTAGATCCTGCTATTGTGTAGGAAATTGAATTAGCTTTCTAAAGATATAAAATTCGCCTAAATCCACTAAAAGAAGTTATGGCTATTTCAAGTTTCAATCGTTAAACACCGTCATTCAGGCTAATAGTGTGTCACGAAGTATGTCAAAATGACAATTGTCAGTTTTCAGTGAGGTACCGCGATACAGGCACATCGCGCCAAAGCTCATTTTCACATTTGTCAATTTTTAGTGAGCCAACGTGATTGTACCGCATCGCACAAAGATTCTAGGTCTTATCCAGTATTTCAACGCGATTCCACCGCGTCATGCCACCAGCCACATTCGAAGTTGTCATTTTCCAGTGGCTTGGCGCAATAGCGGCACATCACGCCAGGGCCCAAAATTGATTTTTTTAGTAGGAACTTTTAAGTCATTCTCAAGGGTAAATGGGTATTTTTCTTTGGCCCTAATCAGTCTAAACACAAAATTAACCCCTAAATAACCCATTATCTCATCATTTATTCACTTTATTCAAAGATTAAGTCATTCTCTCTCAAAAGGGGAATGAACCCTAACTTCAAGAAACAAACGAAAAAAATCAAGAGTCTCTCCAAGAACCTTCAAGAACTAACAATCCAAGGTATGTTAGGTGTTCATCTATGGGTTCCTTTCACCCATAGAGTCCACGAATCCATTTTTAAAACTGCAAGATCATTGATTTATGAATTACATGCTTGAAATTGAATTGAATTCATGTTCATAATATTGTTGGATTTTAATACACGATTTAAATTACATGATTCAAGAATTGATCCTCGTATGTGTTGATTTACATAATATTCAAGATAAACTCTTCAATTTGCAAGTTGATTGTTGAAACAATATCAACCCTAAGTGTTTATGATTTAATGATTTAGTTATACTTCCCCATGTGTGATAAAATACCTATGTGGATGAAATAGTGCCATTATAACATGATAACATGTATTCCCTATTCATTTACAAGTTAATGCATTACAAGTGTTTGATGAAATGCCTCTATGTATGAATTATGAACAAGTGAATATTGCTATGTTATTTAAGATCATGTTATGCTTTACTTTTCATGCTATTGAGTCCTAGGGGTATTTAATACCCGACAACTTAGTTGTGTGCCTAGAGCCAGTGTCAGTTATAAAATCTCTCAGTCATATCATGATCAGTAGTACTCTCAGTCAGTTACAGAACTCAGTAGAACTTAGTCAGTTATGAAATTCATGAAAACTCAGTAAGCTCAGTATCAGTATAGTTCAGTTCAGTATACTCAGTTCAGTGTCTTTTAGTTGGGAGTAGGATTCTGCATTGAGTGAACCCAAGGATAGGGGCTTACCTGCCAGTGGAGGGTATGATCTCTAGAAAAAATCCTTACATTCTATTACTACGTAGCTAGTGTAGGTTGAGATATCAAACCTGCTAGTTGAGGGTTGATAAGGTGTTTTAACCTGCCAGATAAGGGTTCCACTATTCTTATTAGAGTACTTGCTAGATGAGGGTAACTCTTCAGTGTCTTTACCCATGGCACGGTACTGACACCCTTCCAACTGGGGTTTTAGGTTGGACCCCAACTCAGTTATCTTATCTTATTTGAGGTATGTGAATTAGATGATTACCTCCCACAGTCTCAGTTTTAGTCTTCAGAATAGAACTTAGTTCAGTTCTACATTTTAGAACTGTCAAATAGAGTCAACTAGTATCAGTAAATTTGTTATCAGTAACTTCGAATATTAGTTACTCAGTATTAGAATTCAAGACGTAGCTTCAGACAAGCTTAGTCATAGTATTTATTTATAAGTACAGTAGTGCGGACTCAGTATTTACAGTAGTATTAGTTATCTATGTACTCTTATGTTTAGTTACTCTATATCATACATTCAGTTATTGAACATAAATATGAACACTTGCATTCAGCCTTACCTTATCTAGTATACCAGTACATTCCATGTACTGATGCATACTCTTTTTTTATGCTATGATGTCTCATATCATAGGTTTGGATGCTCAGCTTCCCGGCCGCGCATAGATAGATTCAGATTCAGTCAGCAGAAGTAGACTTAGAAGTGAGTCCTTATCATTCAAGGATGTTCTACATTTCAGTTATTCAGTAGATGTAGTATTTTCAATAGATGAAGTTAGTTGGAGGCTTGTGCCATTAACTCCACCTTTAGTCAGTTTAGATTAGAGGCTTTTCAGACAAGTTTTCAATCAGTATTTAGTTTTACAGATTGTTATTTTAGTTGATACATTTTATTAGTATTTCAGATGTTTTGAACCTTATGACATTTTAGCCTATTATACCATATTTATTATAGTATCATGTTTCAGTGCTTACAACAGATATCAATCATGGGTTAGCTTGTGGTCCTTCGGGGTCATAAGTACCGTATAACATCTGGGTAAAGATTCAGGGTGTTACAAACTTGGTATCAAAGCCTAAGGTTCAACAGTGTCCTGTAAGTCTGAGAGTTGTATGAAATAGAGTCTTATGCATGGGTGTGTAGTGCGCTACACTGATGGATAGGAGGCTGTGAGATGTTTTATGAAAAGTTTCCATTCTTTCAGTGTTTATGTTGTGTGAGTGAGCATGATCCCAAGTTAAAATATCATTCTAATCCATTTCCTCTTTATCATTTACAGAACATGCCTCCTAAAAAGACTAACAAAAGGAGAATTGGAAATCAGTCAGCACCTCAGCCCGTTCAGGCAGATCCCCTGGATGAGCACGTCTCCTATAAAGAATTTAGAGCTTCATTCACTACTCTAGGCAACTTCGTAGTAGCCTAGAATAAACGGCCAACTATTGTTCTGACCAACCTAGTGGCCAATACTGCTACAGCCAGGATTCGAGACTTCACCAAAATGAATCCTCCCTTATCAGTGAAAGTGCTAAGTTAGCTGCCTATCAACTACAAGATATATCTAATACATGGTTTAAGTAATGGAAGGTATACAGGGGAACAAATGCAGAGGCCATAGCGTGGGAAGATTTTTCTACAACTTTTTTTAAAGAGATTCTTTCCCTTAGAGTTGAGAAAATCTAAGGGGTTAGAGATCATCAATCTCGGGTAGGGCAGTATAAGTGTGAAAGAGTATTCCCTTAAGTTTACTTAGTTAGCCAGGTATGCTCTCCATGTAGTAGCAAACAATAGGTCTAGAATGATCAAGTTCGTATCTTGGTGTCAGATAGTATGGTTAAAGAGTGTAGAACAACGATGTTGATTAAGAAGATGGACATATCCAGGCTCATGGTCCATGCTCAGCAGATAGAAAAGGATAAGATCACATAGAGAGGAAGAATAAGAGATCTTAGATAGGTAGCCTCAAATTCAATTATCCTAAGTTAGAGGGTAGTAACCATTCCCAGTTTCGTCTAAAATTTTTTGTTCTAACTCTGTCCTTGGTTAGTGCTCCAGTTCCTAAGTTTAGGAATGGTAAGCACGATAGGGACCCAAGCTCTAAATCTTAGGGTTGTGTCAGCAAGCTCGGCATAGATTAGCTCTACTTATGTTATGCCTCAGTTAATTGTAGAAACAAAATAGTTCATTTTCAGTTTCCAAATAAGCCAGTCCTTGAATGGAGAGGAAGTACCACAACGCTTAAGGGTCAGTTAATTTTATACCTTAGAGCAAGAAAAATAATATCCAATGGATGTATCTACCATCTTGTGTGAGTCAAATACTCTAACTCAGAAACTCCAACTCTCGAGTCAGTTCCAATAGTAAATGAATTCTCAGATATGTTTCCCAAAGATCTTCCTAGAGTTTCTTCTGTTAGGAAAATAGACTTTGGAATTGACCTTCTTCCAGATACTCAGCCCATATATATTTCTTCATATAGAATGGCACCAGCAGAACTCAAGGAATTAAAAAATAGTTGAAGAGTCTCCTAGATAAGGGATTTAATTAGACCCAATGTCTCCCTGTAGGGCGCACCAATTCTATTCGTGCATAAGCAAGATAGTTCACTCAGAATGTGTATTGACTACCGTCAGTTGAACAAAGTCATAGTAAATAATAAATTCCCATTTCTGGGTGCTAGCTACTTTTCCAAAATAGACCTCAAATCAGGCTATTATCATCTCAGAGTTAGAGAATATGATATTACAAAATAGCTTTCAGAACCTGGTCAGGTCACTTCGAGTTTCTAGTCATGTCCTTTGGTCTTACTAATGCCCCAGCTGCTTTCATCGACTTAATGAATCGCATGTTTAAGCAGTACTTGGACATGTTCATTATAATCTTTGTTGATGACATTTTTGTCTGTTCTCATAGTGAGAATGATCACACAGACCACTTCAAAATAGTACTTCAGACTCTCAGAACTCACTAATTATTTGCCAAATTTAGTAAGTGCAAGTTTTGGCTAAGGTCAGTAGTATTCCTTGGTTATGTTGTTTCTTGTGATGGCATCAGAGTTGATCCTTAAAAGACTAAAGTGGTAGAAAATAGACTAGATCCATCTCTCCATCAGATATCAAGAGTTTATTGGGATTAGCTGGCTATTACCGTTGGTTTGTTAAGGGGTTTTTGTCTATTACATCCCCCATGTCCAGATTGTCTTAGAAGAAAGTCTAGTTTCAGTAGTCAAATTCTTGTGAGAAGAGTTTGCAGGAGTTGAAGACTCGACTCACCTCAGCCCCAATTTTAACTCTACCAGATAGTTCAAATTGGTTTTTATGTACTGTGATGCATCCAGAGTATGTTTTGGTTGTGTCCTCATGCAGAGAGGTAAGGTCATAACCTATGCCTCTAAATATCTTAAGACCCATCAGAAGAAATATCTGATTATAATCTTGAGTTAGCATCTGTAATGCTTGCCTTAAAGATTTGGAGGTACTATTTGTATGGGGTGCATGTAGATGTGTTCATAGATTACAAGAGCTTGCAGTATGTCTTTTTTTTCAGAAAAATTTAAATTTGCATTAGAGAAGGTGGTTAGAATTATTGAAAGATTATGACATGAGTGTTCTTTACCATCCAGAAAAAGCCAATGTAGTGGCTGATGCTCTCAGTAGACTATCTATGGGTAGTGTTGGTCATGTTGAGGACAGTAAGAAGAAGTTAGTTCAAGAAGTTCATCAGCTTTTCCGATTAGGTTTCTGCTTAGCCAATTTAGTAGAAGGTAGTGTGCGGGTTCAGAATAGTTCTGAATTCTCTTTAGTTTCTGAGGTAAAGGAAAAGCAGGATATAGAAGTTGAAAGAGTTAGTTAGAGATTAGAAAGTAGAGGTTTTCTCCCAAGGGGGAGATGGTGTATTACATTTCCAGGGGCGTTTATGTGTTCTAGGTGTAGATGACTTGAGGCAACGAATTCTTGTAGAAGGGCATGGTGCACAATACTCAATTCAACCAGGGACAACTAAGTTGTACTGTTATTTGAGGGATATCTATTGGAGTGGGATGAAGAGGGATATTGCAAAATTTGTAGCTAAATGCTCTACATGTCAGCAAGTTAAGATTGAGCACCAGAAGCCTAGTAGGTCCATGCAGGAGTTCAATATTCCTACATGGAAATGGGAAAAAGTGAACATGTACTTTGTGAAAGTTTTTCTATGTACTCATCATCATCATGATTCCATTTGGGTTATCATAGACAGGATGACCAAATCAACTTATTTCTTTCCAGTTCATACTTCTTATTCAGTCGAGGACTATGCCAAACTCTATAATAGAGAGTTGGTCAGGTTACACAGAGTCCCATAATCTATTATCTCAAATAGAGGTACCCAGTTTACCTCTCATTTTTGGAAAGCATTATAAAAGAGTCTTGGTACCTGAGTTTATTTCAATATAGCCTTCTACCCTCAGATAGATAGTTAACCAGGAAGGACCATTCAAACTCTAGAAGATATGCTAAGAGCATGCGTTGTCTATTTTAAGGGTAGTTGGTATGACCACTTACCTTTGATCAAGTTCCCATATAATAAAAGCTATCATTCTAGTATTCAGATGGATCTATTTGAAGCTATCTATGGTAGGTTATGCAGATCTCTAATTGGTTGGTTCAAGGTAGGTGAGGCCACAGTAGTAGGGCCCAACATAGTGTTTGGTGCCTTAGAGAAAGTTCAGTTCATAGAAAGACTTAGGGCTACCCCGAGCCAACAAAAATCGTATATAGATGTATGGAGAAAGGATCTATAGTATGAGATTGGTGATTTTGTGTTCATAAAAATATCTTTCACGAAGGGGGTAAAGAGGTTTGACAAGAAGGGAAAGCTCAGTCCCCGATATGTCAATCCTTACAGAATTCTCAGCCATTTCAGAAAGGTAGCTTATGAGCTTGAGTTACCTACAGATCTATCCTCAGTGCATCCAGTATTCCACATCTCCTTGCTAAAAAAAATACATTGGTGACCAGCAGTCATATTTCCTTTAGAGGATGTAAATATTCAGAATGATCTCTTTTTCAAAGAGGTTCCAGTCCAGATCCTCGATCATCAGATTCATAGACTGAGGAATAAAGAAGTTTACTTAATCAAAGTTCTTTAGAAGAATCAGTCCGTAGAAGGAGCTACTTAGAAAAAAAATAGATATGTGGACCAATTATCCTCACCTCTTCTCCGCAACCTTAGATCCAACTGAAGGTAACAGTCTTCCTTAGCCTTACTCAGTTCTATGTTCAACTATAATTATAACTTGGTAATTATTACCATTGCATATTCAGTTATGCATTCATAAATCAGTTTAGTCATGTACTCATGTATTAGATAGGCATGTTCAGTATGAAAACCCAGCCTATCAGTAGCTTCAATCATGTATTCATGCGTCAGATATGCATGTTCAATATGTTATCTCAGCCAATCAGTGTTTCTCAGCTTAATCAGTCTCATTCGAGGATGAATGTTCCCAAGGGGGAGATATAGTAATACCCCGTAATTCTTTAGCTTAAGATTAACTCTCAGTTCATGAGTTATCCAATAAAAGTTTTTTGAAATGCTCCTTATTTTTTAGTTTAGAGCCTGCCATTACGTAGGAAATTGAATTACCTTTTCAATGATATCAAAGCTGCCTAAATCTGATAATCGGGTAAGAAGATTATGGCTATTTTAAGTTTCAGTTGTTAAACATCATCATTAAGGCCAGTAGCGCGTAGTCGAGTATGTCAAAATGGAAATTGTCAGTTTCTAGTGAGGTAGCGCGATATCAGCATATCGTGCCAAAGATTATTTTCATATTTGTCAATTTCCAGTGAGCCAATGCGATTGTACCTCATCGCGCCAAGCTTCCAGGTCCCATCCAGTATTGCAATGCGATTCCACCACATCGCACCACCAACCACATTCCCATTTTTCATTTTTCAGTGGCTTGGCACGATAGAGCCGCGTCGCGCTAGGGCCCAAAATTGGGATTGTCAGTACAAATTTTTAAGTCATTCAGAGGGGTAAATAGGTATTTTTCCATGACCCTAATCAGTCTAAGCACGAAATTAACTCCTAAATAACCCATTATATCATCATTTATTCTCTTTATTCAAAGATTACGTAGTTCTCTCTGAAAAGGGGGCTAAACACTAGCTTCAAAAAACAAGAGCAAAAATCAAGAGTCTTTCAAAGAATCTTCAAGAATTAACAATCCAAGGTATGTTTGGTGTTCATCTATGGGTTCCTTTCACCCATAGAGTCCACAAATCTATTTTCAAAACTACAAGATCGTTGATTTATGAATTACATGATTGAAATTGAATCGAATTCATGTTCATGATATTGTTGGGTTTTAATCTATGATTTAAATTACAAGATTCAAGAATTGATCCTCATATGTGTTGGTTTACTTGATATTCATGATAAACCCTTTTAATTTGTAAGTTGATTATTAAACCATGTCAACCCTACATGTTTGTGATTTAAAGATTTAGTTATGCCTCCCTATGTGTGATAAAATGCCTATGTGGATGAAATAGTGCCATTATAACATGACAACATGTCTTCCCCATTCATGTACAAGTTAATGCATTACAAGTGTTTGATGAAATACCTCTATGTATGAATTATGAACAAGTGAATATTGCTATGTTATTCAAGATCATGTTATTCTTTACTTTTCATGCTATCGATTCCTGGGGATATTTAATACCCGATAATTTAGCCGTGTGCCTAGAGCCAGTGTAAGTTATAGAATCTTTCATTTATGTCACGATCATTAGTACTCTCAGTCAGTTATAGAACTCAGTAGAACTTAGTCAGTTATTGAACTCAGGAAAACTCAGTAGGCTCAACCTCAGTCTAGTCCAGTTCAGTATACTCAGTTCAGTGTCTTTCAGTTGGGAGTAGGATTCAACACCGAGTGGACCCAAGGATAGGGGCTCACCTTCCAGTAGAGTGTGTGATCATTAGAAGCAATCCTTGTATTTCAAAACTACGTAGCCAGCGTAGGTTGAGATATCAAACCTGCCAGCTGAGGTTTGATGAGGTATTTTAACCTGGGTTCCACCGTTCTCATTAGAGTACCTGCCAGATGAGGGTAACTCTTTAGTGTCTTTACCTATGACACGGTACTGACACCCTTCCAACTGGGGTTATAGATTGGACCCAAACTCAATTATCTTATCTTATTTATGGCATGTCAGTTAGATGATTACCTTCCACAATATCAGTTTCAGTTTTCAAAATAGAACTCAGTTCAGTTCTATAGAATCAGGACTGTCAGATAGAGTCAACCAGTATTAGTAAATCAGTTATCAGTAACTTTAGATATCAGTTACTCAATATCAGAATTTAGGACTTAGCTTCAGATAAGCTTAGTCACAGTATTTATTTATAAGCACAGTAGTGTAGACTCAGTATTTACAGTAATATCAGTTATCTATGTACTCTCATGTTCAATTAATCTAAATTATACAGTCAGTTATTGATCATGCATATGAACCCATGTATTCAACCTTAGCTTATCTAGCATACCAGTACATTCCATGTACTAATGCATACTCTTTATTTGTGTTATAATGTATCATATCATAGGTTCGGACGCTCAGGTTCCCAACTGATAACGCTCAAACTACAGCTCTTCTAAGAGTGTAAGCGGTCGTTGTCAAATATAGAACCCAACTGGGTTGGGTGTCGAATTCCACAGGGAATACTTGGTCACTAAGTAAGCAAAGATTAGTAGACTTTTGGTGAAAGTTTCATAAAAAAGGGGGATTGTAGCGTGAATTTAAGAGTATCAAAATAGTAACATAAGAACGGAAAATAGCAAAGTAAAAAGAAAGAATGTTTAGTAAGATTTTAATCAATGAGAAGTGGAAGTTAGGGTTATGTCCATCTTATGAGTTATACGTATCTATTGACTATGAGTTATGCGGAATTCAGACATGTATGCTCTTATAGAGATTCGTATTCTATGGTAAATCCAGGCGTCTTTTAACCATCAAGGATTATTTCACTTTAACTCTTTCGAGCTTAAAGCGTATCTAATGGTACAAAATCTCCAAGAGGTTAATCCAGTTACGACACTAACTTTTAAACAGGGATTGGTGCCCTATTTCCTTGACATACTCTCTTTCCCGGACATGTAACTTTTCTTTCGAACAAGTTAATGCTATACTGGCGTATTCTATATGTTTGTACCCACAAGAATTTAAATTAAGATTAAGAGAGTAATGATATAAGCAGCATGCGTGTCACGAATTCACAAACTCATAGCAATAGATAGTATCTCATAAGTCTTCCATAACCCCAACAGAGAAGTTTAGCTATTCATGAGTGCAACGGAAATCACAATAGACATTATTATTATACCAAAATAAGAGTCCAATGTGAAGTATGCTTTGGTAGTGATTGTGGCGTGAATTCCTTGCAAATAGCATTTCTCTTGTCGTGAAAATTTAAAAGTCGAATAGATGAAGAATAATGTCAACAACGAGTTTTAGAAGAGAACAAGAATTAATTGAAAGAGAATGAATTGAAAGTGTTAAATGAATAATAAAAAGTAATTGATAAAAGAAGTATTATAAAGATAATGAATGAGAATAATAAAAAGCTTCAGCAAAATATGGTATTTATAACACCCATATCCTATTCCTACTAAGCCACTTCATTACTTATCCTAATTCTAGTAGGTTACTGCATCATTATCCTAATCCCAATAAGTTACTACTGATCCCCAAAGTCTTTAGAAATGCTGTTTTTGCCCGGTACAGGTTTTTCATGCGTCACTTTTAGTCCCTAGGTGTCCAAACTCTGCTTTCCTTCTTTCGTGAAGCTTTCTTTGGCGTCAAGTTATCCATAAAATGCTGAAATCCTCATCATTTATACCTGAAAACTTGCTAATCACGTTTGTTAGCTCACTTACAGGAAAAAGGACTAAAAGTGCATGAATTATATATTTTGTCCTCAAAACTTAGCTAAAATATTGGTAAATTATAGTACTTTAGGCATGTAAATACGCCTATCATCAACACCCCACACTTAAAGCTTTGTTCGTCCTCAAACAAAATATCATGCCCATCTAAACATCTACTTAGGGTTTCACAGTAACAACATAAAATATTCATCAAGACAGGCACGATAATTATTAACAAAGAGTAGTTTTCTACTCATTATTAGAAACAATTAAACCTCCAATATAGACTCGTGATGGTGGTTAATTCGTGTCCACAAGTTGAGGCACAAAGAATCATACACAACTACCCAAAACTCATCAACCATGTGTGTCTCACAATATGTCACCCATAATCACTCATAAGTATTGTATATATTTCGAACATGGGTATAAGATTATCCTTGCTCTCACTCTCACAAAGAATTCATGTGTTGCAACTGATGACCATAGGCTTGCCCTTAGTGTAATGCTCCACTAAATATCAGAATGCTAAGCTTAGGATCAAATGGGTCTTTTACAGGCTGTAATGTAGGCTAAGGGATGGGTAGGACTATTTTGGCCAGAAATAGTGACTATGTTCCTAAGCGCTTTAATACATCACATTATGCTATTAATACTCTCTTTTAAACAACCTTGCTACCTTTCTTTTATCTTTCACCCCTTTTCACCTCTTTTGTTTTTCAATTTTAAACATAACTAACTTTTTAGTTTTCTTTTCCTTTTTTCTTTTCATAACACACTTCTTATGATAGCAATTCTTTTTCATAACAAATTCAAACACCAATACATGATAAGGCATCATACTCACCCAATTTCCTCTTATTTTGTCACAGGACTTTACTCTTTAAAGCTCTTAGGAATTGGGATCAAATTATGGTCTTGAAAAAAATAGATTAGGCTACATATGAGGTTGTTAAAGAAAATAGGTTAAAGGCTCAAAGGGGGTTATCTAGGATGATGTCCACGAGTAGGTAAAACGAAGGTAAACAATCACAGGTTGCCAAAGAAATGCCTAAATCAACTCCTAAACTTGCACTCTTTATTTCTCTTTACACACACACCGGGCAAGTTCTAGCATTAGTCACAAACACAGAATATACTATTACCTCACACACACAAGGCACATGGTCACATGGTCAACTTTATTGGGAGTAGTATAGACTCTTGACCCAACAGATGGAGGAATTGAACCACACAATTATGACACAGTGAGTCACAATTAGAGCCTAAATGTCTCAATAGTAATGATTTTATCACAGACTCTTGTCATAATACCATGCTGCCTATCAGAACAATTTCATGTAAAGTTAAAAAAAAATTTTAAAAAAAAATTCCTAAAATTAAACTACTAACAAATAAAACAAGTAAACCAAAACAAACATAAATAAGCAAATGCAGATAAAGAAGTATAGCATACAAATACCAGCACCCCACACTTAGACGAGACACACTGTCCTCAGTGGAAAATAAATAAGAAGAACCTGGTTAGTCGGACTCCTCCTCTATGTCTGGGGTCATACCCCCTTCGTCGGAATCATCGTTAGAGTGGTCGTCATCAGAGTTCTCCTCCACGTCGGAGTTTGGCATTCTGCGATCATCATCGGTTGGCACATCGTCATCAAGAGGTTCCTCAAAATATACACCTACTCCACACGTCGCCCTCGCATGCTCATTCATTGGGTAGTCATAGTCCAGTTATTGGAGCTCTGCAGCAGTTGGAACATGACCTCCGCTCATCATTGTAAACCTCGTCATGCCATATAAATGGCGGAAGAAGCTTTCGTCGCGAGCATGCCTTTCTGCAATGGTAAGGTTAACGCCATGCGTTGATTCAGCATCTTTAACCTTTGTGAGGTCAACCTTCTTTGGGTTGTGTGGAAGATTATGATCAACAGGTTCCTCGTCGATGTCCTCCTTCCTCAATACTGCAGTCAACAGATTGCCAAATCTGAAGTGGGACCTCTTGTACAGCCTAGCCTTACGTATTATAGATAGAATAATTGCCCCAATGTTGATAGTGACATTCGTCATCAATGCGTACACCAAGAACACTCTATATCATGTTATATTTGTGTACTGTGTCCCAGGAATCAGGCAAGAGTTGACTATTCGCAACCATATCCTAGCTTCCCTATTCAAAGAAGCATATGGGAAGGTGTTGTGCCGACCGGTGTCCTTGTGTCTACTCCATCGTGCCATTGATCTTGATCCACACAGTGTGTGTCTAATGGACATGTACGAAGGTCTGTTATACAACTCCTTGAGTGGTGATGGATCAACAGATGGCAAACCTAGAAAGGAGTTGAAGAACTCCGCATTTAGTTGCAGGACTTGGCCCCGAATCTTTACTTCACTCCCTATAGTTTTCGGTGACTAGTTGGCATAGAATTCGCGTGTTAGATCGATATTGCACTCTCCTATATCTCGGAAGATGAAATCAAGATGTAACACCATTATCTTAGCCAACATGCGAGGTTCTTTCTTTGCTAGGCTCTCCTTGTGTATCAGCTCCACATGAACATATTTTTTCTCTTTATTGTTCCTATACCACTCCTTTGCTTCCTCCTCTAGGAACCATTTGATTCTGAACATGCGACGAGGTATTTGCAGCGAGGAGGATTTACCTTGCTCTTTTCTTCCCCTTTTGTGGCCTTTTTGTGAAGTGGTTGCTTTTTCTTTTCCTTGTCTTGCTTTTGGTGCCATTGTACCTGAGATTAAAATAATAGTCATGTTATCTTCATCTCGATGGATACAATCAACAAACAAGCAGTAGTGGCACCACCCCACACTTAATTTGTTGGCACAAATTAGTAAAGTGAACGATATCGATTACTCAAACTTCATCGATATACGTTTAGG
Organism: Capsicum baccatum var. pendulum; assembly: GCA_030864225.1. Taxonomy (NCBI): domain Eukaryota; kingdom Viridiplantae; phylum Streptophyta; class Magnoliopsida; order Solanales; family Solanaceae; genus Capsicum; species Capsicum baccatum. Next base: position 214,654,329 of record CM061555.1, read on the forward strand.
TGTTATGTTCCAACAATATAATTAGTGCAGTAATACTTTTCTTGTCATCTTTAACTATGCTATTTGATTTTATATCATGAGATCTTGACAATACTTTCATGTTTGGATTGATGTACCTTTTGAGTAAGACTACTACATACAGATTGAATCAAGTTTAGAAATAATCACAACTTCGTATGTTTGTAGTCAACCATGATTTTCATCTTTATGAACAAGTCATTCCAACATGTAAGCTTTTTATTGACAAGATTGTGCAATTTTCTTGACCATGTCAATTCCGCAAAAGTATGACAATGCATCAAAATCAAATACAAGTTGGAAACAAGTCAATATCATCCTTACGTATTCTTTCACTCACTTAGTTGTATCACAATAAATCAACCACATTCAAATCACCAATACTACTTCAAGATTTAACAATTCATTATAGGCGTAGTAGTGTAGTACTTACGGAATATAAATGAATAACAAAGAAGTACTTACTTGGTTGATGGCCTCGGAAGATGTTCTTGCAAAGTAAAAAGAGCAAAAGGAAAATTTTTGAGCGAATTTGGAGAGGTAGGCGGCGCCTAGGTTGAAGTTGCAATGAAATTTTGTTTTAAGACTAAGGTTCTATTTATAGGACAAGCTTGGGTCGGGTTTTGACCCATTTGGAATCGGATTTGGAGACCAAAAGTGACCATAGGCGGCGCCTAATGCTTTGCCTATGCTTGGCATAGGCGGCGCCTTTTGCAAAGCCTAGTTGAGCATAGGCGGCGCCTATGCCATGACATATTAGATTCAGAGACAAAAGGCTTTTGCATAGGTGGAGCCTATGCTATGGCATTGTTGAGCAGAGGCGGCGCCTATGCTATGCCACTCTAGAATCCGAGAGCTTAGGCCATAGCATTGGCCTTGCCTTGTTCGTGGGCTAGATTTACATAGGCCTTGCCTTGTTCGTTGCCTACATTTTCATAGGCAATGACCAACCCATAGCCTTTTTCTTCTTTATTCCTAACTTGCCACCTTCAACATGCAATACTTCCAAATCAAAATTTAAAACCAATCTCCTCCTTTACACCTCTTGCACCTACATTTACTCAAAAACAACAAAAACGATTAGAACGATGGGTTGCCTCCCACCAAGCGCCTTAATTTTGGTCGTGGCACGACTCTTCTTTTTGGATTTTTATTTATCAAAAGCAAACACTTAGTAGAATGAAAGAAAGAAAAAAAAATAAAAAATGATGGGTTGCCTCCCATCTAGAGCTTGATTTATTGTCGCGGCACGACATAGTTACCTCGAGTACTTAGACTTCGTCAAGATAAATGGTGGCCATGCATTTTATCGAGTCAAGAGGACCGATGTATGGTTTCACTCATTGGCCATTCACCTTAAAGACAACACCATTATTGTCTTCTAACTCAACTACTCCAGACGAGTTGGCCTAGTTAACTTTGTACGGACCAGACCATTTGGACTTTAACTTACCTGGGAATAGCTTCAGTCTGGAATTGAAAAGAAGTACCATATCATCCTTTTGAAAGTTTTGTTGAACAATCCGCTGATCATGATAGTTTTTCATCCGTTACTTGTAGAGGTCTGATCTTTCATACGTATGTAGACAGAATTCATCCATCTCGTTCAGCTACTCCAATCTCAGATTCATGGCATCATCCCAATTCAAATTAAGTCGCTTTAAAGCCCATAATGCTTTATGTTCAAGCTCAATGGGCAAGTGACAGGCCTTCCCATAAACTAGTTGGTACGGGGACATGCCAATTGGCGTTTTGAATACAGTCCTATAAGCCCATAGTGCATCGTCCAGCTTCCTAGACGAATCTTTCCTATTAGCATTTACAGTCTTAGCAAGGATTTGCTTGATCTATCGATTGGAAACCTCTACCTGTCCACTAGTTTGTGGGTGATAAGGTATGGCTACCTTATGTTGCTTGACACCATATTTTTCCAACACGAATTTGAACATCATGTTGCAAAAGTGAGATCCTCCATCGCTTATGATAGTACGTGGTACTCCAAAACGAGAGAAGATATTTCTCTTCAAGAATGCTACAACACGCTTTCCCTCATTATAGGCCAACGCTACTGCTTCGACCCATTTTGAAACATAATCTACAGCAACTAGGATGTATTTCATTCCAAACGAATTTACGAATGGGCCCATGAAATCAATACCCCATACGTAAAATAGCTCTACTTCAAGAATTTTCGACATGGGCATCTCATGGAATTTCAAAATCGCACCTTGTCTCTAACATTGGTCGCATCTTCTCACAAAGTCGTAGGTATCTTTAAATATCGAAGGCCAATAATATCCACTTTGCAATACCTTCCTTGCTGTCCGATTACCTGCGTGATGTCCCCCAACTTGGGAAGTATGACATGCTTCTAATATATTAGGCACCTCTACATGAGATATGCATCGCCTGATAACACCATCCTCGCATCGTCGCAACAAATATGGCTCATCCCAGAAGTAGTGTTTTACATCATGCATGAACTTCCTCTTTTGATGAAAAGATAGATTTGCAGGCATCACATTACTCACCACAAAATTCACAAAGTCTGCATACCATGGTAACTCTTCCATTATTGTGGCTAAGATCTCTTCATCGGGGAATGCATCATCAATCTCAAGATCAGGCCGCATTGTGTGCTCATTCTCAAGTCTAGATAGATGATCAGCAACTCGGTTTTCGCAACCTCTTCTATCTTTTACCTCAAAATCAAATTCTTGCAGCAGTAACACCCATCGAATTAGCCTCGGCTTTGCATCCTTCTTCGTCATTAGGTATCTCAGGGCTGTATGATCAGTATGAACTACCACTTTGGTTCCCAACAAGTAAGCACGAAACTTTTCAAAAGCATAAACAACTACTAGAAGCTCTTGTTCCATGGCAGTATAATTCTTATGGGCTCCGTTCAAGACCTTGCTTGCATAGTAGATTGGGTGAAATAAATTTTCTCTTCTCTTACCAAGTACAGCACCCAAAGCTACACCGCTTGTATCACACATGAGTTTGAATGGTAAAGTCTAATTGGGTGCAACAATGATAGGCGCTTCTATTAGTTTCCCTTTGAGGCATTCGAATGCCTTCAAACAATCTTCACCGATGTCGAACTTGGCATCCTTATCAAAAATTTTGCATAACGGACTAGCAATTTTTGAGAAATTTTTAATAAATCTTCGATAAAAGCCTTCATGACTGAGGAAACTATGAACTCCCCTCACAGAAATTGGTGGTGGTAGCTTTTCGATAACTTCAATCTTAGCTCTATCAACCTCAATTCCTCTTTTTGAGATTTTATGCCCAAGAACAATACCTTCTTTAACCATAAAGTGGCACTTCTCCCAATTCAGCTCTAGGTTGATTTCAACACATCTTTTCAACGCCATACTTAGATTTTCCAATCACGATTCAAACGACTAACCCAAAACTGAAAAATCGTCCATGAACACCTCCAAGGTGTCTTCAACCATATCAGAAAAAATGGACATCATACAACGCTGAAACGTGGCGGGTGCGTTACATAGCCCAAATGGCATTCGTTTGAAGTCAAACGTACCATATGGTCATGTAAACGTTGTCTTCTCTTGATCCTCAAGAGCAATGCAAATCTGATTGTAGCTGGAATAACCATCTAAGAAACAAAACCATCCTTTCCCCGCTAATCGATCGAGCATTTGGTCCATGAATGGCATTGGGAAGTGGTCCTTAAGTGTCTATGAATTTAGCTTTCGGTAGTCCATGCATACTCTCCATCCTGTAACGGGTCTGAGTGGAATAAGCTTATTCTTTTCATTCGCAACTACCGTCATGCCTCCTTTCTTAGGAACACATTGTACCGGGCTCACCCATTTACTGTCAGAGATTGGATACACAACCCCTGCATCTAACCACTTAATAATTACTTTCTTTACCACTTCTTGCATAGGTGGATTGAGACGCCTTTGATGCTCAATAGTTGGTGTGCAATTTTCTTCAAGCTGAATCTTGTGTGTACAAATCCCAGGCGGAATACCAATAATGTCAGTGATGGTCCAACCAATGGCTCTTATGTACTTCCGTAGAACAACAATGAGAGCTGCAACTTGCTGCTCACCCAAATTTGCCACCACAATGACCGGGAGTGTGCTTCCGCTTCCCAAGAATGCATACTTTAAATGACTAGGAAGCTCCTTCAATTCTAACGTGGGTGGCTCTTCAATAGATGGTTTAGCTGGTGGTGTAGGTCGGTTTTTGAGAACAAGGTCCAGCTTCTTGGGAGCATGAGGATACGACCCTAATCCTGCTAGAGCACCAATAGTGTCTTCATAATTTTCAGCATCCTTATGCTCAACATTCATAAGCATAACCGCCAATGGGTCATCAATAAGCTGCTCCTCTACAAGTAATTTTTTTTCACCATCAAAATAAACATCAGCTATCGCGAATACGTTCAGATCTTTGGGTTGCTTCATTGATTTGCACACATCAAAGCGAACTACTTTGTCATTTATCCGAAATATAAGTTCATTAGCTCTCAAATCAATAAGCACACTTCCTGTTGCAAGGAAAGGGCGCCCCAAGATTATGGGAACTTCTGAGTCTGCCTCACAATCCCAAATAACGAAGTCTGCTGGAAAGATGAATGAGTAAACCTTCACCAATACATCACATAAAATACCCAGAGGTCGTTTTACCGACCTATCTGCCATTACGAGGCTCATATTGGTTGGCGTAGGATCACCCAACCCCAACTTTTTGTAAATGGATAACGGCATCAAATTGATGCTGGCTCCTAAATCGCATAATGCCTTGGCAAAATTCAAAGATCCGATAGTGCAAGGTATAGTGAAGGCACCGGGGTCGGCCTTCTTCTGAACTAGTGATCGGGTAGCAATTGCACTGCATTGATGAACAATATCTGTCAACTCATAGCTTGCTGCCCGCTTCTTTGTCAAAAGATCCTTCATAAATTTTGCATACCCAAAAATTTGTTCCAGTGCCTCTACCAATGAAACATTAATGGTCAGTTGCTTCAACATATTCATAAATTTATTAAACTTGGTATTATCAGCTTTCGTCTTTAATCTTTGAGGAAAAGGTGGTCGTGGAAGGGGAATTATTTTCTCCACCACTTTCTCTTTATCTTGCTTCCAAATTTCGATCTTTTTAGGCTGCAGAATACTAGGAGTAATGTCATGATCACCCTTGCCAGCTTCTACGACATCTTCACCATTAGCATCAATATTGTTGTCCGCTATACTATCGACCACTTGCTTGCTTTTGGACGGATTTTCCAACACTTTACCACTTCGGGTAGTAACAGCAATACACGATCCGTCATTCCTTGGGTTTTGCACAGTGTCGCTAGGTAGCGTTCCAACCCTCCTTTGGTTGAATGCCGTAGATAATTGACTCAATTGTTGCTCCAGCTGTTTCATTAAGGTGGAATGCGAGTCAACCAATTGCTTCATTGAGGACAAATCATTTATTACCTCAGTTACTTCTGTGCTGGTCGCTTCTACTCCTTTCAATAGTTTAGCCATCATATCTTCCATGGACATATTTCCAGAACCAGATGCAACGGTGTCACGTTTTCCAGGAGGAACATACAAACCACTCCTATCAGTCTTGTTTTTCCAACTTTCTTGATCACGGTCCTTGTTTCCAGATTTATCATAAAAGTTCCAACCTTGGTTTCCTTGGGCATTGCCTCGAAAACCCCCTGATTGTTCAAGTAGTTGGCTTCTTCCTCAGAATCGGATTCCTCTCTTCCTTTCGACGCAACAACTTTGACTTTTTTGGTCTTTCCTGATAATAGATGCTTTGTAAGAAGATCCATTTGTGTTTTCATGTGCGCCATATCTTGATCACATTCTTTCTCTCTTCGCCTTTGTTCTGCTGTAATGCCAATAGACAAAGTGGGGCTTTCTACCTCAGAATCCCTGGCGTGCCAAGCTGTACTTTGCTTTGTTATTCAGTCTAGCATATCGCTTTCCTGAACAAAGGTGAGGTCCATAAATGATCCTCCAGCCGCATTATCCACCACTGGTTTGTTTATTGAATTCAAAGATTTATATAATATCTCCATCAAGTGGACATTGGTCATATGATGGTTTGGGCACCGCATAAGCTTCGTCTTGAACCTCTCCCATGCTTCATGGAGAGCTTCAGTTGGAAGGTGTCGAAAATTGCTGATTTCATCTCTCAACTGTGCTTTCTTGGATGGCGGAAAGAATCTTTCTAGGAAAGCGTCTTTCAATTGCCTCCAATTAGTAATAGTATCAGGAGTTAGCCCATTCAACCATAGAGTTGCCTCCCCAGATAGAGACAATGGAAATAAGCACAGTTGAATTGCATTCTATCCAACGCCAGGATTGTCGAATGACTTGCATGTTGAAATAAAGTTAATCGGATGCATATTCGGATCATCACCTGCAAGTCCACCAAATAATCCCTTGAGATGCAATAGTTGAATCATGGTGATAGTAATATTGAACTTGGATCCAGGTGACAATGGCGGAGGAATAATAGCTCCTGTGGTACCAGCTCCATCAAGATCATCATCATCATCATCGAATGGTATTTGTACAGTTCGGCGTTCAGGCGTAACCTTAGCTTGACGATCTCTTCTGTTGGCAGGTGTCGCCACCTCAGCATCACGCCTAGGGTTTAGTATCTCATCATCACCTAGGTCCTCATCATCAGAATTTATTGCTCTCCCTGGGTTATCAATATTCTGCTGATGTACTTGAGCAGCGGCGAACGCACCTAATCTAACCTGCTCCTGTTGAGCAGCCCTTCTATCAATGTGACGTTGCGCTTCCATCCTGCCAATAGAACCTGAATAAAACAAAAACAACAACTAAAAGTAAAATACAAAAATCTTTGACCAAAGGGTCTAGTAACTATCACAAACATAGTTGACAACCGTATTCCCCGGCAACGGCGCCAATTTTTGATAACGCTCAAACTACAGCTCTCGTAAGAGTGTAAACGGTCGTTGTCAAATATAGAACCCAACTGGGTTGGGTGTCGAATTCCACAGGGAATACTTGGTCACTAAGTAAGGAAAGATTAGTAGACTTTTGATGAAAGTTTCGTAAAAAGGGGGGATTGTAGCGTGAATTTAAGAGTATCAAAATAGTAACATAAGAACGGAAACTAGCAAAGTAAAAAGAAAGAATGTTTAGTAAGATTTTAATCAATAAGAAGTGGAAGTTAGGGTTATGTCCACCTTATGAGTTATACGTATCTATTGACTATGAGTTATGCGGAATTCAGACATGTATGCGCTTATAGAGATTCGTATTCTATGGTAAATCCAGGCGTCTTTCGACCATCAAGGATTATTTCACTTTAACTCTTTCGAGCTTAAAGTGTATCTAATGGTACAAAATCTCCAAGAGGTTAATCCAGTTACGACACTAACTTTTAAACAAGGGTTGGTGCCCTATTTCCTTGACATTCTCTCTTTTCTATACATGAAACTTTTCTTTCGAACAAGTTAATGCTATACTGGCGTATTCTATATGTTTGTAACCACAAGAATTTAAATTAAGATTAAGAGAGTAATGATATAAGTAGCATACGTGTCACGAATTCACAAACTCATAGCAATAGATGGTATCTCATAAGGCTTCTATAACCCCAACAGAGAAGTATAGCTATTCATGAGTGCACCGGAAATCACAATAGACATTATTATTATACCAAAATAAGAGTCCAACGTGAAGTATGCTTTGGTAGTGCTTGTGGCGTGAATTCCTTGCAAATAGCGTTTCTCTTATCGTGAAAATTTAAAAGTCGAATAGATGAAGAATAATGTCAACAACGAGTTTTAGAAGAGAACAGGAATTAATTGAAAGAGAATGAATTGAAAGTGTTAAATGAATAATAAAAAGTAATTGATGAAAGAAGTATTATAAAGATAATGAATGAGAATAATAAAAAGCTTCAGCAAAATAGGGTATTTATAACACCCATATCCTATTCCTACTAAGTTACTGCATTACTTATCCTAATCCTACTAGGTTACTGCATCATTATCCTAATCCTAATAAGTTACTGCTTATCCTTAAAGTCTTTAGAAATGCTGTTTTTGCCCAGGACAGGTTTTCCATGCGTCACTTTTAGTCCCTAGGCGTCCAAACTTTGCTTTCCTTCTTTAGTGAAGCTTCCTTTGGCGTCAAGTTATCCATAAAATACTAAAATCCTCATCATTTATACCTGAAAACTTGCTAATCACGTTTGTTAGCTCACTTACAGGAAAAAGGACTAAAAGTGCATGAATTATATATTTTGTCCTCAAAACTTAGCTAAAATATGGGTAAATTATAGTACTTTAGGCGTGTAAATATGCCTATCATCACCGACCACACATAAAAATATTCAGATTCAGATTCAGTCAGCAGTAGTAGAATTAGTAGTGAGTCCTAATCATTCAACAATGTTCTATATTTTCGTTATTCAGTAGATGGAGTTAGTTGGGGGCTTGTCCCATCAACTCTGCCTTCAGTAAGTTCAGATTATAGTCTTTTCAGACTAGTTTTCAGTTAGTATTGGATTTTACAGATTGTTATTTTAGTTGATACATTTTATCAGTATTTCAGATGTTTTGAACCTTATGGCATTTCAGCTTATTATTTCGTATTTATTACAGTATCATGTTTTAGTGCTCACAGCAGATATCAGTCATGGGTTAGTTTGTGGTACTTTGGGATCATAAGCACCATGTAGTGGCTGGGATATAGACTCGGGGTATTACATAAATACTATAGAATCTACTGGGATCAACTAGACAATCACCTTGCTCAATCTAGTAACGCTATTTCCATGATTGAACTCTAATTAAATCTTTTAGGTACAAACTCACTGGGAGTTTACTTTGAACATTGTACACACGTGCTTTAACACTTCAATGCACATTTATCTCATTACCAACCCATATAACCATAAATCCTCCTCAAAATAAGGCTAAAAAGATTAGAATAGTGATACTAGAATGCATAAATACAACGAACATCAGGCACATAATTTTCCTCATATTTCTAGCATTCTTTTCAGAAATAGTTGGGTACTTAGGTGAACCTTAGCATTGCTTTCTACCCTCAAATGGATGGACATGCAGAGCATACTACTTAGTCTCTGGAAGATATTCTAAGGTCCTGTGTGATTGATTTTAAAGGTACTTGGGTCGATCATTTGTCGCTTATCGAGTTGTTTTATAATAATAATTATCATTCTAACATCTAAATGGCTTTCTTTAAAGCGCTTTATGGCTGGAGGTGTAAGTCTCCATTAGATGGTTTGAGGTGGGTGAGACTAGATTTTTTGGGCCAGACTTGGTTCATCAAGTGACAAAAAAGGTAAAAGTGATTTGAGAAACACTTAATACATCTCAAAGTTGCCAAAAATCATATGCAGATGTGAGGTGAAGGGTGTTGGAGTTTAAAGTTAATGATTGGATGTTCTTGAAGGTTTCTTTATGAAAGGAGCCATGTGATTTGGGAAAAAGGGGATACTCAGACTCCGTTACATTGGTTTGTATCAAATTGTGAGAAGGTTAGGAATATTGCCTACGAATTGGACTTACAATCAAATTTGGACTCGATTTATCCCATATTTCATGTATCAATAATTAGAAAGTATATGGGATATCCTTCCTTGGTATTGCCCATTGGGGATATTGTTATTAAGGATTCATTGTCCTATGAAGGAATTCTAATTAAAATCTTAGTTAGGCAGGTTCAGAAGTTACGGACTAAGGAAATAGCTTTGGTGAAGGTGCATTAGAGGAACTAAAAGATTGAGAAGTCTACATGGGAATCAGAAGAGGATATGAAGGCTAAGTACCCATTTTTATTTTCAATGGTGGGAAAAAATGCTTAAGGTATGAGTTTTACTTCTTCTCATATAGAATTTTGAATTTGTTGTTGAATCCCTCTACATATTCTTTCCATTATCATGATAAGGGTATCCTAATTTCTCATTCAGGGATGAATGATCCTAGGAGGGATACGAAAAATTTATTTTGGATCCTACTTCATGTTTAACAGTAATTTTTAACTTGAATCATGATAAGGTATGTTAAAGGAATGATTTGGCAAAGTTTCAAAATTTTTGAAAAGTCTTCGGGATCATTTTGGGACTCCAAACCAGTGAAAGCCCACTATAAGGCCATGGTACGCTAGTTGCCTTATGTAATAGTGGTGTGCCACATTGCCTACACTCCGTGATAAGGGTGTGCCATACCTTTGGGGACAAATCACCCAGTTTGGTGTTTTTCAATTAGGGAAAGGGCTTTTTGATATTTTACACTATTAAACGACTTTAAATACTCCCTAACTCTAATTAACTTATTAGTTATCAACTTTTATCATTGTTTTTCCCTTTTTAAACCTTTAAGAGAAGCAACTAAGGGTTTACACAAGGATTCAATTCTCTAGGCTCTAAACTCTGAATTTTTCTCAAATTCACCCCGTATAAAGGAATGTTGGAGACTTCCTATTTTAAATATTATATTATTATATCAATTTATTTAACAATGAATTTTTTGAATAATTGATTAAAAAAGGGTTGAAGGTTTTGGTTGTTAAACACTTGCATTATTTTCTCTTATTTTAAATGGTTAATTCACAGTTCAAATGTGTAATGACCCTCTCGATCATTTCCTTTATTAAGGGGGGGGGGGGGGTTCCAATGTTTTAAGCCTTTCCACATTGGTTACAACTCATTTATGACTTGTCAGAACTATTGATGCGGTAATTAGACAATTCATTTGGATTTTAGGCTCATTTTCTTTTTTGGAACTTTTGCTGTTTAGGATTTAGTCTTGAACCAAAACTCTTCGTAGATGACCTTGGATGAGAATTCAATAACACCATCAACTCCAAAACATTGATTTTTGGCTAGCGGTGTCCTTGGTTTAGGTCTTAAGACTTTTATACTTGTTTTGGAAAATTGGGCGAATTATGAGAAAAATGAAACTATAGGTATGGGCTCCACATTTAGTCAAAATGAACTTGGATAAAAGTTTTGATGGTTACATTGTGTCCGAAATATCAAATTTAGTATGGTACCATATTTTGTTTGTGTGAGCAGAGTTTTGAATAAATCCCAAGCATCTGGTAGAAGTTCATTCCTGACTTAGCAAACTCTAGTGCATCAGGTCACAGGTGTGATCACACTCACATAGTCTAATTGCACTTGAAATCATCACAATTGCGACAAATATGCCATGAAAACAATATTGGCCATTTGGTTAGAAATCATGTACGAGATATCCAGAAGTTGTAATTGCAACGTGCGAGTCTTCTTTCCTGATCGCGATCGCGATATCAAAGTCGCAAAAGCAACTGGCACAATAGCGACAACCTTATCACAATAGCGACACCTGGCACTATTTGACCCTTTTCTTCCACCGAATTTTCTATCTTTCTTTCCACCATTTCTACACCAAGTGGAGAGCTCAAGGAGAGAAAAAGGTGGGGAATCATTTAAATAAAATAAGGTAAGCTAGTTTAATTCTTTTTGGTCATTTTCCATTGATTTTTCTGTTGACTTCTCTCCAAATTCATGATAAATTCTTAGAAATTAGGGCATTAAATTCCTAAACTTGAAGGGTTGATTTGAGACCCGATTTGTGTTCTGTTTGAGCCTAAATTTTGAGCATACATTCCTTATCCTTTCATGGACCTTATAACAGATCTAACTTTGGATTGTGTTTGTGGGACCTACAGGCTCATTCTTTACCTGAAATTTGGTTCGACTCTTAACATAGCAATATGAGTCTCATTTTACTCCTAATGACATGTAGATTTCTATTTTGACATCTTGGCGGCATTTCAAGATCGTGGACTAAATACGGATGACTCTTACGTAATTCAAGGATTTGCAGTTCGGTATCGAGGTAGGCTTCTATTGACTCTACTTTACAAGATGATATATTTTTTATTGCATGTAAATGAGGATAATAAGATTGATTATGGGTTGAACACTGTGAACTAGTGTAGAGTATTAAAGCTTGAGGATTAGATGGGTGATTTGACCCATAAGTCAAAATCCTTATGATGCTTGTAGGATCCTATTACCCTAGGTTGCTAGAATATTAGGTATAGTCTGCACCAATGAGCCTTTAGTATGATGTTTAATATGATACTTGATGGATTGTGATGATTTCTCTCAGAATATGATGTTATGGTTATGTCGTATATCTATATTATTGGACCCAAGGCTGTGTTATGATATTGGTTGGATTTCGGGGGATGCTTTATCCTTGTTAAGGATGTGGCCGTAGTTTATAGACATATTGATGCTTATGATTACATTATTTGAATACTGGTGATGAAATTCATATATTCGGTACATTCATGATCACTAAAATGGTAAATGGTATGACTCCAACTAAAACATGATTTTACTATTGTTTTTCCAAAAAAAGGATTAAATCCCACTTTTCACCTTTAAATGGATTTATTCATAACGAGAATTGTACCATCTTAATGAATGATCAATGTGCCTTTGAGACTAAAAATGATGTTATAGATATGATTAAGACAAACTTCGGTCCATGATTTTGTTACTATTATTTATTTCGGCCATGAGAGACTCTCGATCCTTTCTACACCTTTATGATGATTTAGTCTTCGAGTTTACCTCAGGTAATGGATTTACAAGTTTACTGTCTTTTAGCGACGCTTTAAGTCTGTGCATTATATATATATAAAAATATCTCTTTCATACTAGACAGAGAATATTGATCATGTTGATGATTGAAAATTCTTGGTTGGGGCCATATCGGTATATATGGATACTCTCGAATCCACTAAGTACCCCTTCTTCTATGAGCCATCATGCCGGAGAAGTGAGGTCGACGTAGGTCCTACCTTTGCAAGTTATCCAGCTGGAAGAGGTATATACACTGGGTTACTTTATGGTATTTGGTTTGGATATGGTATTATAGATTACATCTTGGCATTCTTGTATGCGCATTACCTATCACTGGTATGACCCTATATCTATCAGCCTTATGGGGGATTGCATAGATATAGGTGATGAGTATGGCTTATGGTGTGTTGTATGTTGATAGAAAATTTTGAGCCTCTGGTGGTAGTGGTTTATGAAAGGCCCAGTTAGGTATGTTTTGTCTGAACTAGCTGATTACTCGCATTGTCATTGCTATTATTATTATTATGATCATTATTATGGCTAGTTCATAACAACTTGGTTAACAATCCGGTGTTGATATTCGAGGTATGACTCTGACCCCTTTCTCTTACAATTATTTAATTACGCATGACTATTCCATGGTTAGGTATTATGGCTTTGGACCTTAAATTTGTTAATACTAGTTCCTGCTAAGATTATGAAGCCTTAAGATGCTAGTCTGATTTAGGTTGTACCATAAGTTGACCTTGTTTATATATATATATATATATATATATATATATATATATGCATTTTTATTTATAAGAAGCTATGTTAATACTGTATATCCCTTTCTTTCTACATTTATTCAGATTGTATATACATTCTTTATCCTTGTATACTAATTGACACAACACAATCCGAGGCCTTGTCGTAATGGGCATCCCAAGTCTGACCGAGATCGGAGACCACCCATGTTACCCAACCCAACCTTCAGCCGCCTTCCCTAAATTGACTGAACTACGAACATAAAATAAGATAGTGTTATTGTTTGTATCAAGAATCTAGGATAGGTCTATCACTTAGACCGACCCAACCGTCCCAATCCAACCGGTAACCGAGTACCAAAACAAACAATTACAAAAACCAAAGGCTATAAACCAGGCCACAACTAAATGGGTTTCCAAGGCATCATATAATTAATCCCAAAATGAAATAAGATGAAATAATGAGAAATTATGTCCAATGATGTTGCCCCAATACCAATGCCAATACTAAGGGTGACGCCCTCATCGATATCGCCCATACCAACCCATAGAATTACCACAAACCCTCTAACGAAAAGAGTAAATAAATCTAGTTAGGACATGCCCCCAACCATAGCCAAAACCAAAATCCATAAGTAATCAAAAGTATGAAATAACATCAATGAAATAGAGCTTTCCAAAAAGATGAAAGCTTACCACTTCGATCCAACGGCTGAACCGAGAATCCAAATGCTAAACAGGAGGAGTGGAATGGCTGGTTCTTACATAGCGTGGGTATACAGTCGCACGAAGATGGGTTAGCAAGTGATTGCTAGCATGAACTAAAGATTAGGATAAAATAGTGTCATTTATAAAATCAAGTAAAACCATCCATAATTCATAAAACCATACATATATATATAACCATGCCGGGAAAGGGAGACGGGTTTAACATGTACTTTAAAACCTTTATTTGGGTTGTGTAGCTTTGCCTCCCTAAAACTACCAACACGCTATATGGGTTTAGCTCCCCCTGCTGAAAGGGCCCCATTGCGTGAATCCTCATGACCGTAGAAAATAACCTTGGGATGACTAGTACATCCCCCAATATAGAGTGTGACATCATGCACATGATCATTAAGACAAAACCTCACGTCGGCAAATATGAGTTTTTAGTTTTGGTCCCCCCGAGACCTCTACTTTCCATGGCTTTGCTACACATCCCTTCTTTAAGCCCAATTAAAACCATTTTCAAGAAACCAAACCATTATCAATTTATTAACCAAGGACATTAGTGGTGGTATCGTTTTACCGACTATAACGTATAAGTAATATCAAAAGCCGACCATGTATAGATAAAACAATTCCCATGTACCCTTCCATTTACCATATTAAACCACTTGGGGGATTCCCATAAACCCGATAAGCATTACCATTTAGCCTTTAACCTTTCAAAGCCATTTAATCCATTTACCAAGTTTAAAACAAATAAGAGTCCCATTAAAAATACATTAATGCAATGAAAACATTCTCATAAGCATTTTGTCAAACACCTTGGGGGCATAATGTAACCAAAACCAATTACAATTACCATTAAGCCATTCCCATGCAACCAAGTATCCAAAACCACCATTAATTCATATAAAAGCATAAGTAAAACCATGGGAAACCATTACCAATCATTTATAATCAAAACCGCCAAATCATAGTTTAAAAATGAAATCATACCATGATGAAACCATGAAAACATTATATAAAACCATGCCTCTAGTTGGAACTAAAATAAGGGACGAGAACATGCCTAATTGAAAAAGTAGACGGAGAGAAATCACCAACAAGATCCCCAAATTATTACTCTAGTTGAAACCCTAGCTTCCTTGCCCTAAAAGCTCTTGAGATAATTATGAAGTGTTTTGAAAGAGTTTCTAAGTATTAATGAATAGAATAAAAGAGTAAATAACCTCCCAAGTAGGTTATAAGTCGTGGGGTATTATTAGGTTAAGCGGGGAAATGTCAAGAATACCCCTACTTAAGTTGCACAAAAATCCAGTCACAGGGGCATGACTCCCCCTCACTGATTGTACCCTCCGATACCACTCGTATCCTAAGCCTCAACCTTTAGACCAACACTTTCCAGTGTATGAATCATCCAAACCAAGTCGTATCCACATCATATGATCCGTATCCTCAATCCGTAGCCTTGACATAATAGTCCCAAGGGATATTCAGATACTACCCATCATATGAGTCCCTAGTATGACTTTCACCCTGGCTTTTGGCTCACGGTGAGCCACTCATACTCAGACCAACTTAATTTACCAAGTATAAGATTAAGTAAAGGAACCAAATGATCCATATCAACCAGTACGGCTCGTACCACCAAGTTATACCCATTCCAGTATCCAAATCCATCCCACCAACCCACACTGGTCAGCATACGATTGGACCATTCCCCTAAGTTGTATCTTGCCTAGAAACTAAAAATCAAGGAAATTTTCTAAGGTCTAGAATCCCAGGGTGTTATAGTCTCCCCCACTAGGAACATTCATCCCCGAATGACGGACAAGGTAGCACAAACACTACTTACACCCCTTAGATGCCACAACTCTAACCTTAAACAATGATGCAAGAAAATCAAATAGAGTCATTTGCATTATCAAATTATAAATTAAGAACACATACCTTCTGCATAAATATCTAAAGCTAAGAAAAAATGCAAATATTTGGACCTCATATCCTTTTACGCATCCCATGTAGCCTCTTCCACCTTGTGGTTCCGCCATAGAACCTTAACTGAAGCCATAACCTTGGTTCGCAACCGATGAACCTGCCTATACAATAGCTCAACCAGGACCTCTTCATAATATAGATAATCTGAGATACCCAAACAATCCAAAGGAACCACCGAAGAAGGGTTTCTAATACACTTCCTCAACATGGAAACATGAAATGCTGGATGAACCAAGCCCAAACTAGAAGATAACTCTAATTCATAAGAACCACTGCCAACCCTCCACAAGACCTAATAAGGACCAATGAATCGAGGAATAAGCTTTCCCTTTTTACCAAACTGCATGACTCCCTTCATAAGAGATACCTTTAGAAAGAACTTATCTCCAACCTCAAACTCCAATACCCTACGCCTCACATTCGCATAGGACTTTTGGTGACTTTAGGTAGCCTTAAGCCTATCCTGAATCACCTTTACCTTATCCATGGCCTGATAAACCAAATATGGAATAAACATATCTGCCTCACCAAGATCAAACCACCCAATAGGAGATCTACATCTCCTACCATACGATGCCTCAAAAGGGGCATTCCAATACTAGGACAATAACTATTGTTGTAAGAAAATTCTACCAGAGGTAGATACTCAACCCAATTACCACCATAATCATTCACGCATGCCCAAAGCATATCTTCTAATTTCTGAATGGTTCTCTCTGCTTGCCCATCCATTTATGGGTAAAAAGCAATACTCAGACTAACCTTAGTCCCCAACCCTTTCTGGAACGACCACCAAAAGTGAGATAAAAATTGCATACCATAATCAGAAATTGTTAAAATAGGTACCCTATACAGCTTTATAATCTCCTGAAGATATAGCTTGCATAATTCTTTACCGAAAAAGTAGTCCTTATTGGAAAAAAGTGAGAAGACTTCATCATCCTATCAATGATGACATAAACCAAATCATATTGATTCTAAGATAGAGTAAGATCGGTAACTAAATCCATATTGATCACCTCTCATTTTAATTTAGGCAAATTAATTTCCTGATACAACCAACCATGTCTCATGTGCTCAACTTTAACTTGTTGACATACCATGCATTTGGCCCCACAATCAGCCAACTCCCTCTTCAGGCCGTTCTACCAATAGATCTTCTTGAGATCATGATATATCTTTATCGAGCTCGAAGAACAACATAGCACGAATCATGCACCTCCGTAAACCATAGAAATCAGGAAAACCTCCCTTGGTACCACAAAATACCATCACCATTGATCTCAAATACCACCACCTTTTGCTCACCAACTACACTTTTGATTTTTACCAAGATAAGATCCAGCACTTGCTTCTCCTTAATCTCTGTACCAAGAGACGAATGAACCACTTCTTGTATGATCACACCACCATCCTTGGAGTCTAAGAGACAAACTCCTAGATTACCCAAGTGATGGATATACTTCACCAATTCCCGCATTCCTTTCTCTATATGAGCCAAACTCTCTACGGACAACCTGTTAGGAGTATCAGCAACCATGTTAGCCTTACCTGGGTGGTATTAAAGGCTCATATCATAGGCTTTTTGAAGTTCCAACCAACTCCTCTACTTTAGATTTAGCTCCTTCAGAGTGAACACATACTGTAGATTCTTATGATAAAAAATGATGTCCATATGCACACCACACAGATAATACCTTTATATTTTCAAAGCAAAATCCACTGCCAACAGCTCCAAATTATGAGTAGGATAATTCTTCTCATGCACCTTCAACTGCCTAGATGTATAGGCAATCACCTTCCTATATTGCATCAACACATAACTAGGGCCCACCCCAGAAGTATCACAATAAACCACAAACCCAGCATTGCCTTTCGATAAGGTCACAATTGGAGCCGAAGTTAACTTTTCTTTCAACCTCTCAAAACTCCCTTCACAAGAATCTGACTAAGAAAACTTGACCTTCTTCTGAGTAAACTTAGTCAAAAGAGCAGCTATCGATGAAAAAATTTTCATAAACCATCTATAATACCCAGCCAAGACCAAGAAACTCCAAATATCAGATGGATTCGTGGGTCTAAGGCACCTTTTAACCACCGCCACCTTTTGAGGATCAACCATTATCCCCTCACTAGAAATAACATGACCAAGAAAAGTCATAATATTCAACCAAAAACTCACACTTAGAGAACTTGGCATATAATTTTTGTTCTTTCAAGGTTTGCGCAACATACGAAAGTGATTAGCATGATCCATACCACTCTTAGAATAAACTAGAACGTCATCAATAAACATAATAAAAAAGATATCCAAGAACAACCTAAAAACCTATTCATCAGATCCATAAATACCATTGGGGCATTAGTCAATCCAAATGACATCACCAAGAATTCAAAGTGCCCATATCGAGTACAAAAATCTATCTTAGGGACATATACCTCCCTAATTTTAAGCTGATGTTACCCAAACCAAAGATCTATCTTAGGAAAAAACTTGGCACCTAACAACTAATCAAACAAATCATCAATCCTTGGGAGAGGGTACTTGGTATTGATCGTTACATTATTCAATTGCTTGTAGTCGATGCACATCCAAAGGGAACCATCCTTCTTGTGCACAAAAAATACTGGTATACCCCACGGAGATACACTAGGATAAATAAATCATTTATCTACAAGATCCTTAAGTTGCTCCTTGAGTTTCCTTAACTTAGTCAGAGCCATTCTATATGGAGGAATAGATATTGGACGAGTGTCCGGAAGAAAATCAATACCAAACTCTATTTCCCTATTCGGAGGAACACCAGGAAAATCATCCAAAAAGACCTCGAGAAACTTACTAACTGCCAAAACTGACTGCAGAAAAGGACCTTTTGAGTTAGAATCTTTAACATAAACCAAATAATAGAGACAACCTTTTGAGATCAATCTCTGAGCTCTAAGGTAAGAAATAAACCTCCCCTAGGAGCTATGGAACCACTCTCTTATTCTATAATCGATTCACCAGGGAACTTAAAGTTAACCTTATGGGTCTGACAATATAAGAAGGCACAATAAGAATTCAACCAATCCATCCCCAGAAAAACATCAAAATCTATCATACTAAGTTCAAATAGATCCACCAAAGTCCGCTTGTTACCTACAGCTACCACACAACCCCTATAGACTATTTTAGCAATAATCAAATCACCTACCAGGGTAGAAATAGAAAAAGGATCCAAAATAACCTTAGGATCAAAATCAATACACATAGCCATATATGGGGTCACATAAGAGAGAGTATACCCCAAATTAAGCAAATAATATATGTTGTGGGAAAAGAGCTATAATGTACCAGTAATGATATCAGGTAATGTCTCAAATTACTGTAGAGATGCAAGAGCATATAGCCTATTCTGGACAATACTAGAACCAGGAGTCGTAATAGATGTACATGCAACACTACTAAGTGCAGGAGCAAAAGATGAATCTATAAAAATCTTGTTCGCTCCCATAGCCAATTTATTAATCGAACAATTCTTGAGCAGATAGCTAGGCTGGACACACTTGAGGAACTTTTCCCTTTTTTCATCAAAATAAACTTGGTGAGGATGACCACAGAACCTATAAAGAGGGCATAAAGAAATAGACTGACCTCCACTCTTCTGAGACTGGGCACTTTATGCCTAAAAATAATCAGAACCTTGCACATGCCTATCGCCCGACAACTTTGGGTAAGGCGTACTAGCAGTAGAGAAAGAGTCAGAACTCCCCCACTTTTTTTCTGCCATTTGCCACCATCCCAACCAGCTTACGACTGAGCACCTTTCTGATCAGAAAATCTGCTCCTCTTACCTTGTCTATCTCCAAACTCTTTCTATTTCCTCTTCTCTTCCTCCATCTCTTGAATATTAATAGTCAACCTTAATATGTCCATATCCTTAGTTAGCAAAGCTGTCTTGCTTTCCAAGATCAAATCGCGATTTAGCCCAGAAGCAAACTTTCTCACTCTCATCCTCATATCAGCCACCAAGTCAGGAGCATACCTTAAAAACTGATGGAACTTTAAGGCATATTCCTTGAAATTCATTCTCCCTTGCATGAGATTTATAAACTCCTCCATATTTGATTTTCTAAGCTCTAGAGGAAATAAATGATCCAAGAAGGCATTATAAAAGGCCTCCTACAAAATTGATTCCTTTACATCACCTCTATCCCTGTCCCACTTTTTATACCACTAGTATGCAATATCCTTGACCTGATAAGCTGCAAAGTTTATACCCTCCATATTAGTAGCCTATATCACCTGAAATATCTTTTCCATTTCATCTAAGAAAGCCTGAGGATCTTTTTCTACCTTCACGCCAGTGAAAATAGGAGGACTCATCTTCATGAATTAGTCAACCCTTCTGACCTCATCACACAACTCACCAGATGTATCCTGCTTATCCTGAGCAACAACCAACTGAGTGATGACATAAATTAACGTTTGCATTAGTCACCTCTCTCTGAGGAGGACCAGTAGCAACCAATAGAACTTCAAAACCATCAGGGATACGACCCATAGAGTAAAGATGAACTCCAGATGTAGGACGTACCCCATCAACATTATCCTCAGATAGGATATAAGAGTTTCCTTCTGTTCCATATCTACAAAACAAGGATTATAAAAGATTCTAGGGCTTTAGAATTCAAGCTTAAAAAAAGAATACCAAGAAAGCGAAACATTCCTAAATGCCTTGTAGCCTCTCTCTTATGAGTGTGACACGCTACACATCCCTAAAAGAGACTCTACAATACACGGCTTTATGGACTCCCAATTGATCATGAACCTAAAGCTCTGATACCAAATTGACATGACCCAACCTAGGGCCTTGTCATAGTGAAAGTTATATGTCCAACCAGGATCAGAGACTATCCCTATTACCCAACCCAACCTTCAGCCGCCAGCCTTGAGTTGGCTGAATTTTGAACATACAAAAAAGATAGCATTATTGTTCATATCAAGACTTTAGAATAGGTATATTACTAAGAACAACCCATCCAAGTCCAACCGTCCTAATCTAACCAGCAACCGAGTACCAAACCAAACCAATACCAAAACCAAAGGCCATAAACCAGGCCACAACCAAATAGGTTACAAAGCATAATATAATTAATCACAAAATGAAATATGATAGAACAGTTAGAAATTATGTCCAATGATGTCATCCCCAATACCAATGCTAATATTAAGGCTGACACCTATATAGATTCCGCCTATACCAACCCATAACAGTACCATAAACCTCTAACCAAAAGAGTAAATAAATCCAGTTGGGACATGCCCCCAACCATAGCCAAAACCAAAATCCATAAGTAATCTAAAGTATGAAATAACCTCCATGAAATTGAGTCTTTAGAAAAGATGAAAGTTCACCACTTCAATTCAACGGCTAACCCAAGTATTCAAATGCTAAACAAGAGAAATGGAATGGCCAGTTCCTACATAGCGTAGGTATACAGCCGCTCTAAGACAGGTTAGCGAGTGATCACTAGCATGAACTCAGGATAATAACATTTATAAAACCAAGTAAAACCATCCATAATGCATATAATCGTACACACACACACACATATATATATATATATAACTATGCTGGGAAAGAGAATCAGGTTTAGCATGAGCTTTAAAACCTTTACCTGGGCTATGTAGCTTTATCATCCTAAAACCACCCATGAGCTATATAGGTTCAACACCCCTTGATGAAAGGAACCTAGTTCATGTAGCCGTACGACCAAAGAAAATAACCTTAGGATGAGTAGTACATCCCCCAATATAGAGTATGACATTATGCATATGGTCATTAATACCAAACATCACATCGACAAATATGAGTTTCTAATTTGGTCCCCCCGAGATCTCCACCTTCCACGACTTTGCTACACATCCCCTTTTTAAGCCCAATTAAGATCATTATTAAGAAACTAAACCATTATCTATTTATTAACCAAGGCCATTATTTATGGTACGTTATACCAACTATAACTTGGAAATAATGTTTATAGCCGACCATATATAGATTATGGTATTCCTATATACCCTTCCATTTACCATATTAAACTACTTGGGAGATTCCCATGTACCCCACAAGCATTACCATTTATCCTTTAACTTTTCAAATCCATTTAAGCCATTTGAGTTTATTTACCTAGTTTATAAGAAGCAAGAGTTCCATTAAAAATACATTAATGCAATGAAAACATTCTCATAAGCATTTTGTCAAATACCTTGGGGGTATAATATAACCAAAACCAATTTTAATTATCATTAAACCATTCCCATGAAACCAAGTATCCAAAACCACTATTAATGCATATAAAAGCATAAGTAAAACCATGGAAAACCATTAAAAATCATTTATAATCAAAACCCTCAAATCATATTTGAAAATCAAAATCATAACATAATGAAACCATGAAAACATTATATAAAATTATGTCTTTAGTTAGAACTAACAATGAGGGAAGTGAATATGCCTTAATTGACAAAATAGATAGAGAGAACTAGTTGAAACCCTAGCTTCCTTGCCTCAAAAGCTCTTAAGAGAATTATGGAGTCTTTGAAAAAGTTTTTAAGTGTTAATGAATAGAATAATAGGGTAAATAACCTCCAAATTAGGTTAGAAGTCATGGGGTCTTATTAGGTTAAGTGGGAAAATGTCCAGAATACCCCCACTTAAGTTGCACAAAAATCTCATTACTGGGGTACGACTCCCCCTCACTGGTCGTACCCTTTGATACTAGTGGTACCCATCACTCGTAACCTAAGCCTCAATCTTTGGACCTAATATTGTCCAGTATACGAATTATCCAAACCAAGTCATATCCACAACATATGATCCATACTCTCAACCCGTACCCCTGACTGAATAGTCCCAAGGGAGATTCAGATACTGCCCACCATACGAGTCCATGATATGACTCGTACCCGGACTTACAGATCATAGTGAGCCACTTGTACTAAGACCTAACTCAAGTTACCAAGTCTAAGATTAAGTAAAAGAATCAAATGATCCGTATCCACCAGTTAACTCGTACCACCAAGTCGTACCCATTCCAGTAGCCAAATTTATCCCACCAACCCATACTAGTTTATATACGACTAGACCACACCATCCATACCCAAGTGTATAAATCGTTCCCCTAAGTCGTATCTTTCCCAAAAATAAAAAATCAAGGAAACTTTCTAAGGTCCAAAAATATAAGGTGTTATACTATTATATGTATATCCTCTTTTCGCTCTTTATTTGTATAATGGTTAGTGATAAATGGTATAATGTTGAGGTTCCTGAGTATGGCTAGAATAGGATAATTTATCATTCATAAATCCTTAGCCTTATTATGTTAGTTTCTTTTATATAAGCTGAATAGTTTATCCTTATCCTTATTAGTTTCACTATGTAGTTGTTGAATATTTGGGTGTAGTTTGCATTTCTGCTTGCACGATATTTGCATTATCTTTGGAGCCCAGTCAGAAGTTTCCTATTAGGTACCATATACTTGGTACTCATACCAGACTTCTGCAGCTAGCAAATCATAGTATAGGTTATCGCTGTTATTTGTGTATTGTGTGAAATAGCTATGGTTCGGAGACATAGGGTAAGCTCCTGACATTTAATACTTTCGTCTCTCTTATATACTAGACTGATCTCTATGTTATATTCAGAGATGGTCATAATTGTATATTCATTTAGTACTTTATTTTTTAGCCTTGTTAACAATAGAAACTCTTGTACTGATATCACCAGGTTTTGGGACTACACTATGTATTTCAGTTTTTTTTTTCATTTATTACAAATTCTTTCTCCATTTCTCTTGGTAGTCCGTTACTAGTAGTTTTAGAGTACGGGTTGACTTGCCTATTAGTAGGTTATAGTAGGTGCCATCATGACCTGAGAAATTGGATCGTGACAGAATGGTGATTTCAAAATGAATTTGTGTCTCATGGTAATGAAGTGATTGGAAATTTATTTTTCACAATGTATATAGATTTGGTATGATGTTAATGACATGAACCTCAACCCACATCATAATTTTGGCTTGAGCAAGGATTCTATATAATTTAACTTATCTTTTAAAATATTGTATGACATTAAATAATAAAAAGGTAAAAAGGTTTTGGAACTATCATGGGGGCTGTGGTTTTTAGTTTTATATCGGAATTTGGAGCCTAATTGGTTAATGGTTATGGTTTGGCATAATGGAAATAGCTTGCAAGTTTGTTGAAATAATGATACCAAATTAAAAATGCCTTAATAAATGATTCCACGGTTAATGATATGTGAAAACTATTTTAATTGCGCTAAAAGAGAATTGCGTAGCTTACTGAGAAAGTGTAGTCCTAGGAGGACTAACACTAGAAACCAAGTTTGCTGACGTTGGGTGTCTATGACTACTATGTTTGATTTTCATAGTATATTTTTGAGTGGCTAATTGACTATTAGTGGATTTAGCCTAATTATTTGGTACATGCAGCTAATATGGTCAGAGCCCTTTCGGCAAGGGGAGCCGGACCCTATATAGCTCGTGAGTGCCTTTAGGTCGGTACGAGCTACATAGTTCGGGCATAAGTTTTCAAACGATCATGTCTCATGTCCCTTACCCCTATTTCGTCATCCTATTATATATATATATATAATTATTGTGCATATGATTTATACTGATTTTAGTAAGTTAAGATGTTTTATCCCTTTTCTTGGGTTGCATGATAGTACTCGCCATACTAACCATCTCCAAATGCTACATTATCTCATGATGTAGGTTTTGAGGGCTTTTCTTGTGTCTTTGTTAGGGTTAGGTGGTTTGGTAGTACTGTCGGACAGTTGTTGAAGTGGTAAGCCCTCCATAATTCGAAAAACTTGGTTCACTTTAGTCTTTTATTGTTTCAATACTTATTTTTGGATTTCTTCTGGAATAGTTGGGGTCATGTTTCAATTTGGTTGGTATTTCCGGTTTATAGGTTTGTGGACAGCGTCAAGTATTTCCTTTTAGATTCGGTATTTGATTTACAAACTTATTTCGTGGATTTCTACATCTCCCTTATACTACTGGTTATCTTCTTTTATTTATTATTATTATCATTCTCTCGAGGTAAGGCTAAGGAGATCATCTCAGGCCTTAGTTGGTTTGGGATGTCCATCATGACCAAGTCCTAGTGCGAATCGTGAAAAAATCATATTAATTAAGAACTTAAAATATATATAAAAAATTGATTGACTGGCAAAATTTTATCTATGCCACATAAACTGGGACAAGAGGGTAAACTATACAAATGACCCTTATAATTGGTGGTTTTATTTGTTTTGTCCCTCATAAGAATGGTCTTATAAAACTAGTCTCTCCTCTTTTTATTATATAGCACAATTACCTTTTTACCCCTCAATATCTCAAATATTTCTAAACAACTCCATACTTATTTATCTTTCTACTTTTATTTTTCTCTCTTTTTTTTACTTTCATTTTTTATCTTTTCTTTTCTCTCTCTCTCTCTCTCTCTCTCTCTCTTTTCTCAATCCTTACTTTTTTCCTTTTTCTCCTCACAACTTCTATTCTTTAAATTTTTTTCTCTTTTTTTTATTTTACTTTAATTTTTATTTTTTTCTTTTTAGTTTTTTCTCAACCCTTACCTTTTTTTCCTTTTCTCCTCTCATCTTCTATTTTTTAAAAAGATTTTCTTCTTTTTTTTTTCTTTTTTTATTTTTATCAAAAAAAAAATTCTTTTTTTTTATAGTCTATCGGAAACAACCTTTCTACTTCTTTAGAGGTAGAGGTATGAACTGCGTACATCTTACCCCCCCAGACCCCATTATGTGGAAATACACTGGTTTGTTGTTGTTGTTTTTTTTTATTATTTTTATCAATCTTTATTTTTTTTTTATTTTTTTCTCAAACTTTATTTTTTTCTTTTCTTCTTTCAACTTTTGTATTTTCTTTCTTTTTATTTTTTATTTTTATTTTTTAATATTTTTCTTCATATTCTTATTTTTTCTTAACTTTTTTTCTTTTCTTCGATTTCTTCAAATCAAGTTACGCCCTATGAGTAAGAGTTGACGCTACCACATTATAGAGACAGGACTTATGACTTTCAAATAAGAAGTTACATTTCATGGGTAAGAGTTGATTCACATTGTGTTTTGATTTTTGAGATATTCTATCACTCTTACCTTAGAGGTAAGAATTAGCTCAAGGACTTTCAAACAACAAATTATTCCCCATGGGCAAGAGTTGACTTTACCACGTTATGTTTTTATTTATGAGATGTTCTAAAAACTTTTGTCCTAGAGGCAAAACTTAACTCAAGGACTTTCAAACAACAAATTATGCCCTATGGGCAAGAGTTGACACTGCCACATTATGTTTCGTTTATGAGATGTTCTACAACTCTTGTAGTAGAGGCAAGACTTAGCTTAATGACTTTCAAACAATAAATTATGCCCCACGGGCAAGAGTTGATACTACTACATTATGTCTTTATTATGAAATGTTCTTCAAATAATAAATTATGCTCCATGGTTAAGAGTTGATACTACCACGTTATGTCATCGTTTATGAGATGTTCTACAACTCTTGCCTTAGAGGTCAAACATAGCTCAAAGACTTTCAAATAACAAATTATGCCCCACGGGCAAGAGTTGACACTACCACATTATATCTTCATTTATGAGATGTTCTACAACTCTTGCCTTAGGGGCACGACTTATCCTAAGAATTTTCAAACAAGTTAAATACATTGAGCAAGAGTCAACACTAACATATTGTGTTTTTCTTTTACTTATAAAATTCTCTATAACTCTTGTATTAGAGGTACGACTAGCCCAAGGATCATCAAACTACAAGTTATGCCCTATGGGTAAGAGTTGACACCACCACATTGTGTAGTGATTTATGAGATGCTTTATAACTCTTTCCTTAGACGCAAGATTTAGACCAAGGGCTTTCAAGCAATAAGTTGTGCCCTGTGGGAAAGAGTTAACATTATCATATTTTGTTTTGATTTATGAGATATTCTATAACTCATGCCTTAGAGGCACGACTCAATCCAAGGACTTTCAAATAATAAGTTATGCCCCATTGGTAAGAGTTGATGTTATCACATTATGTTTTGATTTCTGAGATGTTCTATAACTCTTGCCTTAGAGACAAAACTTATCCCAATGAATTTTAAACAACAAGTTACGTTTTATGGGCAAAATTTGATACTATAACATTATGTTTTGTTTTATGAGATCTTTTATATATCAAGGACTTTCAAACAACAAGTTATGCCCCATGAGCTATAGTTGACAGTACCACATTATGTCTTGATTTATGAGATGTTCTATATCTCCTGCCTTAGGGGCACGAATTAGTCCAAAGACTTTCAAACAACAAGTTACGTCCCATGGGCAAGAGTTAACACTACCACATCGTGTCTTGATTTATGAGATATTCTATAACTCTTTCCTTAGAGCAAAAAACTTAGCTGACAAGTTACGCCCTATGGACAAGAGTTGACACTATCATATTGTGTCTTGATTTATGTGATGCTCTATTAGTCTTGCCTCTAAGACAAGACTTAGCCGAAGAACCTCCTAAAGAACAAGTTGCATCCAATGGACAAGTGTTGACACTATCACATTGTTTTTTATTTGTGAGTTGTTCTATAACTCTTGCCTTAGAAGCAAGACTTATCTCAAGAATTTTCAAACAAGATATGCTCCGCAAACAAGACTTGAAACTATCACATGTGTCTTGATTTATGAATTGTTCTATAATTTTTACCTTAGAGGCAAGACTTATCCCAAAGGACTTCCTAACAAGTCATGTCCTTAAATTTACTTTGATGTCAAAAAAAAGATCTCTTTGAAGATTATCCAACTTTTTATTTATTAGTAAAATATAATAAAAGTTGAGAAAAAAGAGAACAAACAAAATAGAAAAATTAAAAAAAGAAAATGAGAAAAAAATAAAGATTAAAAAAAATAAGAATAAATAACAAAAAAAGTAAAAAAAAAATTGAAAAAAACAAACATGAGAAAAAAAAAAGAGAAATGAGAAATGATTAAAAACCAAAAAAAAAAGTAAAAATTGAGACTAATGAATTAAACAAAGAAAGAGAAATGAAAGAAATAATTAATGTTTGAAAAGAAAAAAAATGAGAAAAAAAAGTAAAAGAAAAGAAGTTGAGACAAATGGATTAAAATTAAAGTAATAAAAGTCAAGGTAAAAAAAATAAGAAAGATTCTAAAATAAAAATTGAGAGATAAATGAGAATGAAAAGTATAAAAATATTTGAGGTGTAGAGCGGCAAAAATGTACTTGCAGTAAACATAAAAAAAGAATAAAGACTAATTTTAAAAGATTTTTCTTATGGAGGTAAAAAATCCAAAGTCAACCACTTTTAAGGTCATTCCATGTAATTTCAAGAGTATCATATCTTACTGAAAAATAATGTAAAAAAAATTATAAATTTCATATTTAGCAACTTAAAAATTTTAAAAGATATGAAATATTTGACTGACTTTCAAAATTATATTAGTGTCACTTAAATTGGAATAGAAAATAAAAGTATTATAAATCACAATAATTAAAAACTTAAATTATTTTAGTAATTTATTATCTAAATTTTATTTGTTTCATATAAAATGAGATCAAAAAATCCATATATTGGACCCGTGCAATATCCATTTTTATTAGATATAGAGAAGATTTAGAAAATTAATATGGACGGTTTCATAGTTATGTTAAATAACAAAAATAAGAAAATAATTTATATAAGATAAAGTTTTAATTGATTTTAAAGTCTTAGATGTTATTTTATCTGTCCATTTTTACTTGTCCATTATACTAAAAATAGATGTTCAAAAGTACTTATCTAGTCTGAAAAATCAATGGATATTTATCAATTTCTACCCATTTTATCCTTAGCATTAAATACAATTAATCACTCGGTGCATTTCTCAAACATTATATCTATTGCTCTCTCCGTCCCAAATTATCCGTCTCAAATTGAAGTAACACATTGATTAAGAAAAATAATAAATAACATGGCTAATTTACCATAGTACCCTATTAAATGATGTTTATATTTTAATTTAAAGAAAAAGTAATTAATGCAAAGGGTAAAACATGGATTTTTTTTTTGTTTCTTTTTGATTAATGAAAAAAGACAAGTAAAATGAGACATCAAATAAGAAATTTGAGACAGGTAATTTGGGACGGAGAGAGTATATTTAAAGGATAATATGATAAAATTACCTCTACCATTTACTATGTTTTAACCTATATATCAAGTCAATAGTGGACAATTATTGATGGAGGGAGGGAGTGAGAGTTGTCATATATAGTCCAAATAATGAAATATTGAGTTTATTTCAAAATCCTAAATATTAACATAATAATTAAATATCAAAATAATAATTAAAGAACAATTATTTGATAAAAATAGTAATTCCTTTGTTCCTAAATATACTTGTCGTCCTTAACGAAACTAGATATTTCATAATATTTGTCATTTTATAAAATTAAGATATAATTACTTTTTTCCCACTTTTATGCTTAGTCATAAACATAGAGAAATATTAATATAATAGGGAAAAAGAAGCATTAAATTGATAGGGGTAGTAAATAAGGATTATTTAGTCAAATGAGCAACTAGAAAAGTGCAAACAAAAATTGTAATAAGAATTTAGGAACAGAGGGAGTAAAAACAATTTATCTAAAGTCTTTTGATGACGAAGGACAAAAAGTTTAATCGAAAACATTGAATAGTTACTTCAACATTGAGTCATTGACATATTCATTTCGAGTTAAAAGGAAAGCCACCATGCAGTTAAGTCATCTAATTAAATATGATTACCTCAACATTGCAAAGTTCAAGATGTCACACTACCATACTATTTTTTTCATAACGTCTCATTCAATTATGTAGTAAAGTAAATAACTTTGAGAATGGCAACAGTGTATTAGAGATATTCAAACAGGTTTGACCTACTCATAACTTTAAACAAACTCCAGGTGTCACTTCCAGATAATGGTTCTTTTAACCTGCACTTTCATCCATTAGCCTATCCTAAATCTAAAGTGAATCCAACATTATCATACTTTATTCATAAAGTCTCGTTCAATTACATAGTGAAGCCATGAAAAACTTTGAGAATGGCAACAGTGTGTTAGAGATATTCAAACATATATATATATATATATATATATATATATATATATATATATATATATATATATATATATGTAGTTGCTGTAGAGCGGAACTATCTGAGGCAGTTCCTACAAGCAGGGGTGGAGCCCGCCTTCTACTAGGCGATTCATCCGAACCCCCTCTAGTGGAAAATTATACTATTAATACGTGATTAAAATAATTTTTAATTTATATGTTATAGATGTTGAACTCCATTCGACTAGTTTTTCTTCAAATATTGAACCCATCAACGGAAATCCTGCCTCCACCTTTGCCTAAAAGCTATTGAGAAGTTATTGTTATCCAATTAATCAAATTGACAAATTTGAGTTTCTCAGTAATACAACTTATACTAATCAAAATCAGACACTGTTAACAAAATAACACTCCAGTAACTTTCATTAAATAGATTTTCTAAGATCATTGCTTTGCATTATCAATTCTTGCCATAGTTATGGACAGAAGTTGCAATCTGCTCTGTGCTCTTGCAATTCTCATTCTACTACATCAAAATGCTTCACTTGCTAATATTAGCACTGATGAAGCTGCTCTTCTTGCACTGAAATCGCACATTTCTTCTAGTCCTAACAACATATTAGCAACAAACTGGTCTTCTTCCAGCCCGGTTTGCAGCTGGATTGGAGTCACTTGCAGCTCCCGCCACCATCGAGTCACTGTATTAGACATTTCTAGGATGCAACTACATGGTACCATTCCTCCACACCTTGGAAACCTCTCATTTCTTGTTTCCCTCGACATTAGTGACAACACTTTCCATGGTGCTTTGCCAGAAGAGTTGGCTCATTTGCGGAGGTTGAAATTGATTAATGTCACAAGCAATAACTTCACAGGAGCCATTCCATCATTTTTAAGTTTATTACCAAAACTACGGTCTGTGTACCTCCCTAGAAACCAATTTTCAGGGAAAATTCCATCTTCCATTTCCAATATAACAAAGCTGGAAGTGTTGATCTTGGGGAGTAATTTTCTCGAAGGAGAGATCCCTCAAGAAATCGGTGATCTTCGTTACATGGCTTTGTTAGACCTGGAATATAATCGGCTTAGAGGCTCTATACCACCATCAATCTTTAACATTACGACAATGAAGTTCATTGCTCTTACTGGTAACAATCTTACTGGAAAGCTCCCAAAAACTATATGTGACCATCTTCCAAACTTGGAAGGCCTTTACCTCGCAACAAACTCCCTAGAAGGAGTTATTCCACCAAACTTGGAGAAATGCAGAAAGCTTCAATTCTTGGGATTAGCTGCTAATAAGTTAATTGGAACTGTACCAAGAGAGCTAGCCAACTTAACAGCTCTTAGAGTATTAGCACTTAAAGCACAATACTTGGAAGGTAGTATAATGTTTCATTACTGAAATTTTCGTCCTTCTTTTTCTTCCGCCAAACTGGTTCCTCATATATTTTTCCCAATTGACAGGAGATATACCAGCGGAGCTAGGAAATCTTAACAAACTACAGTGGCTGATATTAGGCCAGAATAGGTTTACTGGTTCTGTCCCTGCAAGCATTTTCAACATTTCAACACTGCAGTTCCTAGAACTTGCACAAAATAAGCTCTCAGGTGCCCTACCTTCAAATTTAGGTCGTGGAATGCCCAGCCTAGAAGAACTTTATAGTGGAAAAAATAATCTGAGTGGTTTTATTGCTGATTCCATCTCAAATTCTTCAAAACTCAGATTAGTTGATCTGGCACACAACAGTTTCACAGGTCCAATTCCTGAATCACTTGGTAACTTAGAATACCTTGAGAATCTAAACTTGAACGGGAATAGTTTTTCCAGTGATTCAGCATTGACCTTCCTTACAACATTGACAAACTGTAAAAATCTAAGAATACTATGGTTTGCTGATAATCCATTGGATGGTGTCTTGCCTGCATCCATTAGTAATTTCTCCAACTCCCTACATGAATTTAAGGGAAAGAATTGTAAACTTAAGGGCATCATTCCTGAAGGAATTGGTAATCTTACTGGAGTGAGAAGGATGGATCTGCGTAACAATGAGTTGACCGGACATATTCCAATTACTGTCCAAAGCATGTTGAACCTTCAAGAATTTTACCTTCAGGGCAACAAGATTCAAGGAATCATACCAGATGTTCTGTGCAGTTTAAAGAATCTCGGTGCATTATACTTGTCAGAAAATCAATTTTCAGGTTCCATGCCACCATGCTTAGGAAAAATTACCAGTTTGAGGTATCTGAATCTAGCTTACAACAGGCTGGATTCAAGATTACCTGCGAGCTTGGGGAGCCTTCAAGATCTCATAGAATTCAATGTTTCATCCAATTTCTTAAGTGGGAAAATTCCCCTTGAAATTGGAAACTTAAAGGCTGCAACACGCATTGATCTGTCAAAAAACAATTTTTCTGGTAAGATTCCGAGCAGTCTAGGGGGTCTAGATAAATTGATTATTTTTTCCCTGGCATACAATAGACTAGAAGGGCCTATTCCAGATTC
This sequence comes from Capsicum baccatum var. pendulum, assembly GCA_030864225.1. NCBI lineage: Eukaryota > Viridiplantae > Streptophyta > Magnoliopsida > Solanales > Solanaceae > Capsicum > Capsicum baccatum. The sequence goes on from CM061555.1 coordinate 214,687,120, forward strand.
ATTTGGCAAAATGTTGTCATTGGAATTCTTGGATTTGTGCTATAACAACCTTGGTGGTGAAATTCCAAAGTCTTTAGAAGCTCTTCTTTATCTCAAATACCTGAACGTCTCATTCAATAAACTAAGTGGAAAGATTCCCACTGGTGGTCCTTTTGCAAATACCACAGGTCAATCATTCTTGTCCAATGATGCACTCTGTAGTGATTCTACGTCTAACGTATCATCATGTGTTGTCATCCAATCTCCAAAGAGGAAAAAGAAAATCTTGATTTTGTGCATCATTTCGGGAGTGGGTCTGTTATTTCTTGTATTAGCCCTTGCATATGTATTTGGAAGATTGCGAAAGACAAAGAAGAATACAGGTCAAGCAGTTGTGTCTCTAGCAAGAGAGCATGGAAGAATTTCCTATTATGAAATTGAGCAGGCAACAGAAGGATTCGATGAAAGCAACTTGCTTGGTAAAGGGAGTTATAGCATGGTATACAAAGGGATACTTAAGGATGGTACCCTTTTCGCAGCAAAGGTATTCAATGTGCAATTGGAGGGTGCTTTCAAATGTTTTGACACAGAATGTGAAATACTCCGCAACCTTCGCCACAGAAATCTGATCAAAGTCATAACGAGCTGCTCCAACCATGATTTCAAAGCCCTGGTGCTAGAATACATGCCCAATGGGACACTTGATAAATGGTTGTACTCTCACAACATGTTCTTGAACTTATTGCAGAGATTAGATATAATGATAGATGTCGCATCTGCAATGGACTATCTCCACAATGGCTATTCAACACCTGTGGTGCATGGTGACTTGAAGCCAAGCAATGTCTTGCTAGATAAAGATATGGTTGGTCACGTCAGTGATTTTGGCATTGCAAAATTGTTAGGTGCAGGGGAGGTTTTTGTTCAAACAAGGACAATTGCAACTATTGGATATATTGCTCCAGGTATTCCAACTTTCAAATTTTTCTCATATCCTTAGAATACCCAATGAGTTATTTTCCCTAACTATGAACCATTAGTTACCATATTCAATGATAACTAGGAAACATTTTTGATAATTTGTTACCATGATTGCAGAGTATGGACAAGATGGAATAGTATCCATGAAATGCGATGTTTATAGTTTTGGTATCCTGATTATGGAGACATTTACTAGAATGAGACCAAGTGATGAAATATTTACTGGAGACTTGAGCATACACTGTTGGGTTAGTGATTCCTTCCCAAGTGGGATTCATAAGGTGGTGGACTTTAATTTGATAGAGTCAGCGGATGAACAAATTGACACAAAGATGCAATGTTTGTTATCTATCATGGAATTAGCTATAAGCTGCACCGTAGTGTCACCTGATGCAAGAATTAGAATGGAAGATGCTCTTTCAACACTTAAAAAGATTAGGCTCCAGTTTGTCAGTAGTCTAGGTGGAATATAATTGAACCATAGTCTCTTGTATGTTGTTTGATTATCAATGCTGGTTGTGTTAAGGTTTCAGCTGAGCACAAGTACTTTAGTGTTTCCCAACAATTATTGAGGGCCACTTTTTATGTACTTCAAAGACAGGAGTTCGTTGAATCAAGAATTTGTAACAAGCAACACATTTCTTTGATCTATGTAATTTATCAAAGTCAACAGGCTAAAGTACGGATGAGTTTATCCACTCTTTCGCAGCAAAAGCTACGAGATGAACTGTGTCCTAGGGGAATGAGGATAAGGTCACGGAGAAAGGGAAGCAGATGAGTAGAGAGAGAGAGAGAGAGAGAGAGAGAGAGAGAGAATACCTGGAGCTTGCCAGTGTTATTTCCTTCTACGGGTACGCAGAATCTGTATATGCAGAACAACAACTTCAACTTTAAAACAAGAACTCAATGAAGTATAAAAAATACCCTCAACACAAGCTCAAAGTGATTTTTCTTAGAAGTGCATTTTATTTTCAGAAATCAAGATGAAACAGAAATGACCAAGTCACCTGAATTCACGGACTTTCCTTAAGGAAATAATTCCCCTCACTGTACCCGAGGTTGCGGAATTTTCCTCCAAGGATAAAATGGCCAAACAGACCAACTGTAGCGGTACCTCAAACAATTGGAATATCGTCGAACTCACTTAACGGATTGACTGATCACAAAAAGTATTTGTAAAGACAAGAATAGAGTTTACTGCAGAAAAATTCATATAAAAAATAGTGAATGAAAGCAGGTTTAAATAGCCTGTGAGATGCCTCTTCGAAAAGGTGTCATTGGTTCACTTAAATGGTGTGATGTTTCTGGAAAGTCATATTTGTTTACCCAAAGAACGTGTCCTTCTACAATCAGGCATACCAATTCACGAAACAGTACATCAGTTCGTTGAACAGACATATCATTTCATTGAACAATTGCATCAGTTTGAAGCAGTGTATCATTTCAGAAAATACTATTTTGAAATTTGTATGCATGTATGAATGAAGGATTACTGGTGCATTTTTCTTTTGGCATTCAGATTAAATTTACGTGAAATAAACTTTGTCCAAAAAGATAGATCTCATCGATCGATTATTTGACAAATCCAAATCCAAATCCGAAGTCGAGCCGAGCGAGCGAGCGACGACGGGGTGAGGCATTTCATATTTCTTGCCTCACTTAGCATGTGGAGTAAGTGCTTTCTATTAAAAACACTCCATAGTTTCCTTCTCCCACCAATGTGGGAGAATTAGGGAACTTTCCAATTTTGGGAGTACACTTTCTAAATTGGTGTCTTATTTCTTACACCATTTTCTCTCCGTTTTCCATTCACACCTTTTTGATATATATTGAACCCAAAAATCCCCCACATGAATGGGGAATGGTATTTTTCATAAAATTTTTATGGATAAATATGTGATGATGAAGCAAAGACTGATTGCATCTGGATAAGTGGGTTTCCTTTGAACTTTCCATAGTGAATATGCATCGGATGCACTCGGTCAACCAGTAGATTTGATATCTTTGAGCCGTTGAGCTTTAATGTACACCTAGACAAAACATGTCACACAACCAACCTTTTACCATTTTATAGTTCTCACGGTTTTGTTCTTTTCAGCAATAGACACGTCCTGATTTTATGAGAGCTTAGAGAATAGGCCTTTACCAACATTCTCCTTGAAGCGGCTTCCCTTTCGCCCTTACATAGGTGATTTCTGAACATTCAATCCTATAGATTAAACTATTTGTTCAAATCTTCCAAATTTAGATAATCATTAAAAGACTTTTCACTTTAAGTCTTATCCTTGATTACTAGACATTTTCTACATCATGAGAATGGGTTGGGTAATTGACAATGTTGAACCTGTCAGACACAACTTTGTTTGATCTCCTTGAACGTAGCTCTTGGGATCTCCAGTTTGCTAGGTAGATTTACCGCCATGCTGACTTGTCCTAGGCCTTAAACCCATTCCTTTAGATGTCCTTTCCACTCCTTCTCTAGATAGGCCTTTTGTAAGTGGATCCGACATATTATCCTTTGACTTTACATAGTCAACAGTGATAATTCCACTAGAGAGAAGTTCCCTAATGGTATTATGTCTCCATCGTATGTGATGAGATTTACCGTTGTACATCATGCTCCCTACCCTACCTATTGCCGCTTGGCTATCACAGTGTATACATACTGGTGCCACTGGTGTAACGCCCCCAGATCCCATTCCGAGATGTCACAAGGTTCTTAAGGCAACACACGGCCTCAAGCTAACCTACTAAGCCCGTCATCACTTCTAGAACTCATTTTGACAATAGTCATGCTAAAATAAGAGAGAATCACATAGTATGAACCTACTGGAATAAGATAAGAAACTAGCCTGTACAATCCAAAATACTAAAATTCTATACATACCAACCCTTTAGTCTGACAAAGCCTCTATACATCATAATCAAGGAGAGATTGGGACAACCCCCAACTGACTCAAACAGTACTAAAAGTCATAACAATAAAACGGTATCACAAAATGCAGACACGATCCTTGAACTATGAGGACTCACCACTAAGGAGATGTAGAGAGGTACCCGAATATTGCTAATGTAGCTGCGGCCAACTACCTTGTAATACCCCATATTTTGGACTAGAATGGAAATTCGTTATTCCTATGCGTGGATGTTTCAAAAGCCTCAAATCCTATATAAATTTAGCATGTCAATCAATTATGTTGGGTGAGAATCTATTTGAGTATGAATTTAGATCATAGAAGTCCCCTAACACAAGTACAATCTGAAAGATTTCCTATCGTTTAAGTTTTAGTGAGCATCAAAACTTGGGTCAACTTCAATCGATCATAACTCATTGTATATGACAAACTGGGTGGTTTACTATATATCAAACAAAATCTCTTTTAATTAGTTTTCAAAAGATACCAATTTTGCCTAAATTCGATATCGAAGCAAAGAGTTATGCCTATTTTATCCAGCATGCCAAGGTGGAAATAGTGTGACGACATTCGTGATAGATTATCACATTTGTGACGTCCTATCATGAAGGTCGTCAGGCTTAGGCAGAAAACAGATCCTAAGTGACGATATTCGTAATAGCTTATCATATTTGTGATGCCCTACCACGAAGGTCGCCAGCCTTAGGCAGAAATCAGCCCCTAAGTGACGACATTTGTGATAGATTATCGAATTTGTGACTCCCTATCACGAAGGTCATCAGCTATGATTTTCAGCAACTGGGAAATTATTTCATAAGGGTATTTTGTTCTTTTCCTTCACCTTCCATGACTTATAACCCTAAAGAGGCATAATTTTTCCTATTTTTCTTCAGTTAATCATCTTAAAACCCCTCTCTTACACTCTCAACCACAAGATTAGGGTTTCCATCAAACTCATCTCTCAAAAGCAAGATTCAAGCCTTTTTCCAAGATAATCAAGTATTATGTATCCCAATCCAAGAATTCTCCAGCAAATCATCAAGGTTTCCTTTATAAGGTATGCGTAATGTTCATTCATGGGTCCCTTTATCCATGGAGCTCAAGAATCATGTTTTAAATTATAAATTGTGATTTCCTTGTTGTTTTATGACTATATTCATGTTAATGAGTGTTGTTTGGGTTCAAGGTTGTGTCTTGATGTGTTTTTCATGAATCATGTGAATAGGTTAGTTGGAAACCCATGAATTTGGGTGGTTCAAGATTTCTAAATTTGTTAAGTACACCTATGCTCAATATTATGCATGCAAGGTGTTTGATAAAATGCTTAGGATGCTAGAAATTCATGTTTACATGGTTCCATGATATCTAAATGACAAGTCCATGTTAGCTATATACATTTTGTGTTAGTTTCCTTCTATCGAGTCCTGGGGGTATTCGTACCCAACAATATAGTTGTGTTCCTAGAGCCATGTCATGTTATCATGATACTCTCAGTCAAGCCATAATCTATAGAATTTAGTCAATCATATGACTCAGGAAAATCCAGTAACCTCAGTAATCTCAATAGTTCAGTAATCTCAGTGATCTCAGTACTCATTAATATCTGTAACCACAGTATTAAAAGTCAATCTTAGTAATATCAGTACTCTCAACCAGTCCTCAGAACTCAGTACATTTCGTCAGTCCTCCGATTCCAGTAAACTTAGTTTAGCTCCACTAAACAATAACACTAGTATCAATCTAATTAATCAGTATTAGTTCAGCTAATCAATTTAGTACAGTTATTCAGTTCAGCCCTGTTATTTATGTAATACCCCGGGAAATTTTTTGTTGAAATTTTGTGTGTAAACATGTTAAGTTCTATCTTCTAGAATGAATTATAAATTTTTTGTGTAGAATGTCTTAGGTTATGACCCACCATTGTGTAGAGTATAGAATAAGATTTCCAACGATATATGGATCATCCAAAATGGACACCCGAGCAACGAGTTATGCATATTCTAATCAAATCGTGATAAGTAGTGAACAGTAAAACGTGCAGGAAAAAGTACTGAGGCCTGGCGTAATTTTGCTCTAACTTTAAACAATCATAACTCTTTGTACATAATGATCTGGGTGATCTACTATATATCAACGTAAAGATCTACGAGTCTTCTTTCCAATTAAATAGGTTTCATCCAATTTGTCTATTGGACCAAAATGTTATGGTTGATCTACTTCAGCCTATCAAAAATGAATTTTTGGTTCGAATTCAAATAATCATAACTCCTCATACACAATGATCTGGGTGAGATACTATATATCAACGAAAATATATAAGAGTCTTCTTTCTAATGAAATTGGTTTCATCCAATTTGGATATCGAAATAAAATGTTATGGTTGATCTACTTCAGACTATCAAAATAGTCCACCAAAGGATAGATTCGAGAATTATTTAATTTTTAGGGGTGTTTTGGTCATTCCCCCCACCCAAAATCCATCCAAACCCTATTAGAAGAATTATATGTTATATTTGATCAAATTTCCTCAAAAAGAAAACCCTATGCTCCTACATTCAACTTCAAGAACCTCCAAAGTTCACCATTAATTCTGCAAATTTATTCAAGATTCCAAGTTCCTAGTTCAAGAACCTCCAAAGTTCACTATTAATTCTACAAATTTATTCAAGATTCCAAGTTCCTAGTTTAAGAACTCCAAGAACCATCATTCAAAGGCACGATTAACATCTCAAAAATGAGTATCGGTCTAAAGTTCATCATTCAAGGTATGCGGGGTTTTTCAACAAGAACTCTCTTTTGTTCTTGTGCCCAAAAGTAATTTTCTTTACAAAGGCATGATTTTTATTTGATTTTTACAAATTTGAATCATGAACACATATCTTCTGATAATTATTATAAAATATTGATATTTATGATTTTGGAAGATGAATTCACATGTGTGGAGATATAAAGTATGAATCTTGAATGATATTTATCATGATTTTGATATTTGGGTCGTGAATCCCCATTGACAATTGTATTTTTTTTTGAGAAAACGTGTGCTATAAGTACGTTGATGTTGAATATTTAAGATATTTTGAATGATTTGACTTTTTAGTTTTAATGGAGTTGTTTTGAACTCGAGTGTGAAAACAATCCACAACGTGGTTGATTTTGATAGATGGAAGCATGATGACTCCCGATGTATATTTATATATTACTGAAATTGTTTTGTTGTGGATTGTCTTTGAAATGATCTGAGCTATGTCCGGGAGAAATCTTTAGCACCGAGTGGGAGGTATAAAGCAACCTTACTTCCCCAGAACTACGTGTCCTCATAGGAGTGAGCCTGAGGTTGATTTATAGAGTGATCACTAGTTTGTGTTGATTTGATATCGATAGTCCTACTCTGATGGCAAGGATAGGACGGGTTTCCCCAACGTGGGTTGTACGTTAGACACCATGTAGCTCACATGGTTTATGTCGGTTATAGGATCTCCCAGCATGTGTATGTTTCCTTGTGTCTATGGTGAATGGTGAATGGTGAAGTGATTTTAAAGTGGAATCGTGAAAGTTATTCTTTCGAAAGATTTAAATGATATTTACATTTTGAGAATTGATATTCTTGATGAAATTAAAGTAATTTACAAATTATATGATGACTCACATGTGTTATTGCACTTATTTCATCCTCTCATGATTATGATGATTTTCTTCGGGCTATTTGAGTCTTTTATACTTCCTGCATATTTCTTATAAATATTTATGATGATAATGTTTATAAAACTGCATACACCCCCATATACTCGGTTTCTTTCCATAGTACTGACCCACATCTTTGAATGTGGGCTGCATTTTCTCAGAATGTAGGTTTAGTTGCTCAGTTCCAAGTTTAACAGTGATTCTTCGAGCACGCTGTGCTACATTCTCTATTGTGGTAATTCCTCATGTTCCAAGGACGTGATGTCTGATGTTGGTTTCATAGAATTATTTACATTTGATAATTGAGTATGAGTTAGTTGGGGTATATCTCAATGACTCGATGGTTTTATTGATTTTCTTAGAGGCTTATCAGACTAGTATAGATGTTAGGAGTTGAATAATAAGTCGTAGTTTGTTATCTTTCTAAATTTCTTTTATTCTTGGATGATTACTCTGTTGATATTTGAGGGTTATTTATGGAAACCCCGTTGATTTGTTTTAAACTGAATAAAAATGGCTCAAAGGGTTAGCTTGGGGCTACTCATAGCCTCAAGAACTGTATGACACTCTGGGACCCATTTTCTGGGGCGTTACAAACTTGGTATCAGAGCCTAAGGTTTAAGGTATCCTAGGGAGTCTTATAAGCCACGTTAAGTAGAGTCTTGATCATCGGTGTGTAGCACGCCACATCTATGAGCAAGAGGATACAAGACGTTTTAAGAAAAAGTGTGATTCTTTCTTTTAGAAGTCTATAGTGCTTAAAGTGTCTCTCTGCTATTGATTCGTGCTCTACTCTTTCAAGATATTCCTCCATGTCGAGCGAGAAGAAATAATAAAGTTCTGGGAATTCTATGTCACCCAATAGTCATTTTATCTCTTACCTCAAAACTAGAAAGCTTATTTCCAAGGGGTGTATTTACTATTTGGTTAGAGTCAAAGAAACTAAGTCTAAGACTCCAACTCTCTAGTCTATTAACGTCGTCAATGAGTTTTCTGATGTCTTTCCAGATGATCGACCAGGGATATCTCTTGATAGAGAGATAGAGTTTGGGATTGATCTTCTTCCAGATACTCAGCCCATTTCTATTCCTCTTTATCGTATGGCCTCTGCAGAACTTAAGGAGTTGAAGGAGCAACTCAAAGATATACTAGATAAGGTTTCCTATCATTTAAGTTTTAGTGAGCATCAAAACTTGGGTCAACTTCAATCGATCATAACTCGTTGTATATGATAAACTGGGTGGTTTACTATATATCAAACAAAATCTCTTTGAATTAGTTTTCAAAAGATACCAATTTGGCCTAAATTCGATATCGAAGCAAAGAGTTATGCCTATTTTATCCAGCATGTCAAGGTGGAAATAGTGTGACGACATTCGTGATAGATTATCACATTTGTGACGCCCTATCATGAAGGTCATCAGCCTTAGGCAGAAACTAGCTCCTAAGTGACGATATTCGTAATAGCTTATCATATTTGTGATGCCCTACCACGGAGGTCGCCAACCTTAGGTAGAAATCAGCCCCTAAGTGATGACATTTGTGATAGATTATCGAATTTGTGACTCCCTATCATGAAGGTCATCAGCTATGATTTTTAGCAACTGGGAAATTATTTCATAAGGGTATTTTGTTCTTTTCCTTCACCTTCCATGACTTATAACCCTAAAGAGGCATAATTTTTCCTATTTTTCTTCATTTAATCATCTTAAAACCCCTCTCTTACACTCTCAACCACAAGATTAGGGTTTCTATCAAAATCATCTCTCAGAAGCAAGATTCAAGCCTTTTTCCAAGATAATCAAGTATTATGTATCCCAATCCAAGAATTCTCCAGCAAATCATCAAGGTTTCCTTTCTAAGGTATGCGTAATGTTCATTCATGGGTCCCTTTATCCATGGAGCTCAAGAATCATGTTTTAAATTATAAATTGTGATTTCCTTGTTGTTTTATGACTATATTCATGTTAATGAGTGTTGTTTGGGTTCAAGGTTGTGTCTTGATGTATTTTTCATGAATCATATGAATAGGTTAGTTGGAAACCCATGAATTTGGGTGGTTCAAGATTTCTAAATTTGTTAAGTACACCTATGCTCAATATTATGCATGCAAGGTGTTTGATAAAATGCTTAGGATGCTAGAAATTCATGTTTACATGATTCCATGATATCTAAATGACAAGTCCATGTTAGCTATATACATTTTGTGTTAGTTTCCTTCTATCGAGTCCTGGGGGTATTCGTACCCAACAATATAGTTGTGTTCCTAGAGCCATGTCATGTTATCATGATACTCTCAGTCAAGCCATAATCTATAGAATTTAGTCAATCATATGACTCAGGAAAATCCAGTAACCTCAGTAATCTCAATAGTTCAATAATCTCAGTGATCTCAGTACTCATTAATATCTGTAACCACAGTATTCAAAGTCAATCTTAGTAATATCAGTACTCTCAACCAGTCCTCAGAACTCAATACATTTCGTCAGTCCTCCGATTCCAGTAAACTTAGTTTAGCTCCACTAAACAATAACACTAGTATCAATCTAATTAATCAGTATTAGTTCAGCTAATCAATTTAGTACAGTTATTCAGTTCAACCCTGTTATTTATGTAATACCCCGGGAAATTTTTCGTTGAAATTTTGTGTGTAAACATGTAAGTTCTATCTTCTAGAATGAATTATAAATATTTTGTGTAGAATGTCTTAGGTTATGACCCACCATTGTGTAGAGTATAGAATAAGATTTCCAACGATATATGGATCATCCAAAATGGACACCCGAGCAAGGAGTTATGCATATTCTAATCAAACCGTGATAAGTAGTGAACAGTAAAACGTGCAAGAAAAAGTACTGAGGCCTGGCGTAATTTTGCTCTAACTTTAAACAATCATAACTCTTTGTACATAATGATCTGGGTGATCTACTATATATCAACGTAAATATCTACGAGTCTTCTTTCCAATTAAATAGGTTTCATCCAATTTGTCTATTGGATCAAAATGTTATGGTTGATCTACTTCAGCCTATCAAAAATGAATTTTTGGTTTGAATTCAAACAATCATAACTCCTCATACACAATGATCTGGGTGAGATACTATATATCAACGAAAATATATAAGAGTATTATTTCTAATGAAATTGGTTTCATCCAATTTGGATATCGAAGTAAAATGTTATGGTTGATCTACTTCAGACTACCAAAACAGTCCACCAAAGGACAGATTCGAGAATTATTTGATTTTTAGGGGTGTTTTGGTCATTCCCCCCACCCAAAATCCATCCAAACCCTATTAGAAGAATTATATGTTATATTTGATCAAATTTCCTCAAAAAGAAAACCCTAAGCTCCTACATTAAACTTCAAGAACCTCCAAAGTTCACCATTAATTCTGCAAATTTATTCAAGATTCCAAGTTCCTAGTTCAAGAACCTCCAAAGTTCACTATTAATTCTACAAATTTATTCAAGATTCCAAGTTCCTAGTTTAAGAACTCCAAGAACCATCATTCAAAGGAACGATTAACATCTCAAAAATGAGTATCGGTCTAAAGTTCATCATTCAAGGTATGCGGGTTTTTTCATCAAGAACTTTCTTTTGTTCTTGTGCCCAAAAGTAATTTTCTTTACAAAGGCATGATTTTTATTTGATTTTTACAAATTTGAAGCATGAACACATATCTTATGATAGTTATTATAAAATATTGATGTTTATGATTTTGGAAGATGAATTCATATGTGTGGAGATATAAAGTATGAATCTTGAATGATATTTATCATGATTTTGATATTTGGGTCGTGAATCCCCATTGAAAATTATGTTTTGTTTTGAGAAAACGTGTGCTATAAGTACGTTGATGTTGAATATTTAAGATATTTTGAATGATTTGACTTTTTGGTTTTAATGGAGTTTTTTTGAACTCGAGTGTGAAAAAAATCCATAACGTGGTTGATTTTGATAGATGGAAGCATGATGACTCCCGATGTGTATTTATATATTACTGAAATTGTTTTGTTGTGGATTGTCTTTGAAATGATCTGAGCTAAGTCCGGGAGAAATCTTTAGCACCGAGTGGGAGGTATAAATCAACCTTACTTCCCCAGAACTACGGAGTGAGCCTGAGGTTGATTTATAGAGTGATCACTAGTTTGTGTTGATTTGATATCGATAGTCCTACTCCGATGGAAAGGATAGGACGGGTTTCCCCAATGTGGGTTGTACGTTAGACTCCATGTAGCTCACATGGTTTATGTCGGTTATAGGATCTCCCAGCGTGTGTATGTTTCCTTGTGTATATGGTGAATGGTGAATGGTGAAGTGATTTGAAAGTGGAATCGTGAAAGTTATTCTTTCGAAAGATTTAAATGATATTTACATTTAGAGAATTGATATTCTTGATTAACTGAAAGTAATTGACAAATTATATGATGACTCACATGTGTTATTGTACTTATTTCACCCTCTCATGATTATGATGATTTTCTTTGGGCTATTTGAGTCTTTTATACTTCCTGCATATTTCTTATAAATATTTATGATGATGATGTTTATAAAACTGCATACACCCCCATATACTCGGTTCCTTTCCATAGTACTGACCCACATCTTTGAATGTGGGCTGCATTTTCTCAGAATGTAGGTTTAGTTGCTCAGTTCCAAGTTTAACAGTGATTCTTCGAGCACGCTGTTCTACATTCTCTATTGTGGTAATTCCTCATGTTCCAAGGACGTGATGTCTGATGTTGGTTTCATAGAATTATTTACATCTGATAATTGAGTATGAGTTAGTTGGGGTATATCTCAATGGTTCGATGGTTTTATTGATTTTCTTAGAGGCTTATCAGACTAGTATAGATGTTGGGAGTTGAATAATAAGTCGTAGTTTGTTATCTTTCTAAAATTATTTTATTCTTGGATGATTACTCTGTTGAAATTTGAGGGTTATTTATGGAAACCTCGTAGATTTGTTTTAAACTGAATGAAAATGGCTCAAAGGGTTAGCTTGGGGCTACTTATAGCCTCAAGCACTGTATGACACTCTGGGACCCATTTTCTGGGGCGTTACAAACTTGGTATCAGAGAAAAAGTGTGATTCTTTCATTTAGAAGTCTATCGTGCTTAAAGTGTCTGTCTGCTATTGATTCGTGCTCTACTCTTTCAAAATATTCCTCCACATCGAGCGAGAAGAAATAATAAAGGTCTGGGAATTCTATGTCACCCAATAGTCATTTTATATCTTACCTCAAAACTAGAAAGCTTATTTCCAAGGGGTGTATTTACAATTTGGTTAAAGTCAAAGAAACTAAGTCTGAGACTCCAACTCAAAGTCTGAGACTCCAACTCTCTAGTCTATTAACGTCGTCAATGAGTTTTCTGATGTTTTTCCAGATGATCTCCCAGGGATACCTCTTGATAGAGAGATAGAGTTTGGGATTGATCTTCTTCCCGATACTCAGCCCATTTCTATTCCTCTTTATCGTATGGCCTCTGCAGAACTTAAGCAGTTGAAAGAGCAACTCAAAGATCTACTAGATAAGGTTTTCATAAGGCCAGTGTTTCACCTTGCAGAGCTCTTGTGTTGTTTGTGAGAAAGAAAGATAGCTCTTTGCGTATGTGCATTGATTACCGCCAACTGAATAAAGTCATCATAAAAAATAAGTACCCCTTTCGAGAATAGATGATTTGTTTAACCAATTGCAAGGTGGAAGTTATTCCTCAAAGATAGACCTTCGTTCCGTCTATCATCAACTCAAAGTTAGGGAGTGTGACATCCTAAAAACCACTTTCCAAACTCGTTATGGACATTTTGAGTTTCTTGTTATGTCTTTCGGGTTAACTAATGCCCTAGGAGCTTTCATGGACCTCATGAATTGAGTGTTCAGACCATATCTGGATATGTTTGTCATAGTGTTCATCGATGATATACTGCTGTACTCCCGTCGTGAGGATGTACATTCTGATCATCTCCGAACTGTCTTGTAAACCCTTAGAGATCACAAGTTGTTTGCCAAGTTCGGTAAGTATGAGTTTTAGCTAAGGTCAGTTGCTTTTCTGGGTCATATCATTTCTTCTAAGGGTATTAGAGTTGATTCCCAAAAGACCAAAGCTGTTAGAAATTGTCGTAGACCTATTTCTCCAACTAATATCTGAAGTTTCTTGGGTTTAGCTGGCTATTACCGCTGTTTTGTTGAGGTTTTCTCCTCTATAGCATCTCCTATGACTCGGTTGACCTAAAATAAAGTGAAGCTCTTGTGGTCCGAATCTTGTGAGAAGACTTTTCAGTAGTTGAAGACTCGACTTACTTCAACCCCTATTTTGACTTTGCCTGATGGTGTTGATGGTTTTATGGTGTACTTTGATGCTTTGAGAGTTGGGTTGGGTTGCGTATTGATGCAGAAGGGTAAGGTGATAGCTTATGCTTCTAGACAGTTGAAACCCCAAGATAGAAATTACCCCACCCATGACCTTAAGTTGGCTGTTTTTGTGTTAGCTTTGAAAATCTAGATACACTATTTGTATGGTGTCCATGTTGATATTTTCACTGATCATAAGAGTCTGCAGTATGTGTTTACCAGAGAGAATTGAATCTTAGGTAGAGACGATGGTTAGAATTTATTAAAGAACTATGATATGAGTGTGTTGTACCATCCGGGCAAGGCCAATATTATGGCGGATGCCTTAAGTAGAGTGTCCATGGGTAGTGTTTCGGATGTGGTAGAAGGTAAGAAAGAGTTAGCTCGTGATTTACATCGTTTGGCTAGATTGGGGGTTAGGTTGTTTGACTCTGCTGAAGGTAGTATAGGGGTTCAGAGTAGTTCTGAATCCTCCTTGGTTTCGGAAGTGAAGGAAAAACAATACTTAGATACTAGTTTGGTCAGACTGAAGGAGTCAGTCAAGGACCAACAAGTGGAGGTTTTCTCCCAAGGGGGAGATGGTGTGTTGAGATTGCAGGGTATATTATGTGTCTAGAATGTTGATAATCTGAGATAGAGGATTATGGCTGAAGTGCACGGGGAGCGATATTCTATTTATCCTGGTGCCACTAAGATATACCAGGACTTGTGGGAAATTTATTGGTGGAGTGGAATGAAGAAAGATATAGCAACATTTGTAGATAAGTGTGTAACATGACAACAGGTTAAGGTTGAACACCAAAGACCTGGTGGTATGATACAAGAGTTTAGTATTCCCACCTGGAAGTAGGAAGAGATAAATATCGACTTCGTGATTGGTTTACCTCTTTCCCGATGACATCATGATTCTATTTGGGTGGTGGTTGATAGGTTGGCTAAGTCTGCTCATTTCATGCCTGTTCATACTGTATATATTGCTGAGGATTACGCTAGATTGTATATCCAAGAGCTAGTCAGACTGCATGAAGTTCCCTTGTCTATCATTTCGGATAGGGGTACTCAGTTCACTTCACAATTTTGGAAAGCTTTTTAGAAGGGTCTTGGTACCCAAGTGATTTTGAGTTTTGCTTTTTATCCATAGACCGATGGTCAGGCTGCGCGGACCATCCAGACCTTAGAGGATATGTTGAGAGCTTGTGCACTTGACTTTAAGGAAAGTTGGGATGATCACTTACCATTGATAGAGTTTGCTTACAATAATATTTTCCACTCTAGTATTGGCATGGATCTGTTTAAAGCCTTATATGAGAGGAATTATATATAACCCATAGGTTGGTTTGAGGTAGGTGAAGCGGATGTGAGTGATCCTGATTCGATATTTGAGTCTATGGAAAAAGTTAAGTTGATTAGGGAAAGGTTGAAAACTACGCAGAGTCATCAGAAGTCATATGCGGATGTTAGAAGGAGAGACCTCGAGTTTGAAGTTGGTGACCTAGTGTATCTAAAAATTTTACCTATGAGGAGAGTGAAGAGATTCGGAAAGAAGGGGAAGCTTAGTCCCGTTATGTTGGTCCTTACAAAATTCTTAGCCGTGTTGGTAAGGTAGCTTATGAGGTCGAGTTGCCATTCGAGTTGTCCTCTGTTCATCCAATATTCCATGTCTCCATGCTTAGAAAGCATATTAGCGATGCTGGGGTAGTGGATTCCTCTATGAGTGTTGACATTTAAGATAATCTTTCTTTTGATGAGATTTCTATTGAGATTCTTGATTTCAGTGTTCGAAGACTAAGGAACAAAGAAGTTCCCTTGGTCAAGGTGTTGTGGCGAAACCAATTTGTTGAGGGTACAACTTGGGAAGCGGAGGCGGATATGCGATCCAAGTAACCGCACCTATTTTTTGTGAACTATGATTAAGTCAAAGGTACCGTTATTTCCTAAATCATGCACTTTTGATAAAAGTTACAGTAGTTCAACTGTCATTTATTATGTGTTCAGCTGTAGTTTCTTGAATTTATGCATTCTATGTTGCATTCGGAGTGAGAAACGATATGGTGATGAGTCTAACAAATGGTTTCAACTGTATTCTCTATTCCCTATCTAATATTGGAATGTCTAGCATCATTCGGGGATGAATGTTTTCAAGAGGGATGATGTAATACCTCGGGAAATTTTTTGTTGAAATTTTGTGCATAAACGTGTTGGGTTCTATCTTCTAAAATGAATTATAATTTTTTCCTTGTTTAATCTCTTAGGTTATGACCCATCATTGCGTAGATTATCAAATAATCTTTCTAAATATATGTGGATCATCCAAAACGGACATCCGAGCAACGAGTTATGAATATTTCGATCGAATCATGAATAGTAGTGAACAGTAAAAAGTGCAGGAAAAGGTACTGAGGCCCGACGTATTTTTTTTACAACTTTAAACAATCATAACTCCTTGTACATAATGATGTAGAAGATCTACTATATATTAAAGGAAAGCTTTGTGAGTCCTCTTTCCAATGAAATTGGTTTCATCCAAGTTTTCTATCGAAGCAAAAAGTTATGGTCGATCTACTTCAGCCTATCAAAAATAAATTTTTGGGTCAACTTCAAATGATCATAACTACTTGTACACAATGAGCTGGGTGAGATACTATATATCAATGGTAATATATGAGAGTCCTCTTTCTAATGAAATTAGTTTCATCCAATTTGGATATAGGAGTAAAACGTTATAGTTGATCTACTTCAGACTATCAAAATAGTCCACCAAAGGACAGATTGGAGAATTATTTGATTTTTAGGGGCATTTTGGTCATTCCCTCTCACCCAAAATCCGTCCAGACCCTTTATTAAAGCCTATTAGAAGCATTATATGTTATATTTGATCGAATTTCCTCAAAAAGAAAACCCTAAGCTCCTACATCCAACTTCAAGAACCTACATAGTTCACCATTAATTCTACAAATTTATTCAAGATTCCAGGTTCCTAGTTCAAGAACCTCCAAAGTTCACCATTAATTCTGCAAATTTATTCAAGATTCCAAGTTCCTAGTTCAAGAACTCCAAGAACCATCATTCAAAGGCACGATTAACATCTCAAAAATGAGTATCGATCTAAAGTTCATCATTCAAGGTATGTGGGGTTTTTTTAACAAGAACTCTCTTTCGTTCTTATTCCCAAAAGTAATTCTCTTTACAAAGGCATGATTTTTATTTGATTTTTACGAATTTGAAGCATGAAACCATATCTTATGATGATTATTATAAAATCTTGATGTTTATGATTTTGAAAGATGAATTTACATGTGTGGAGATATAAAACATGAATCTTGAACGTTATTTATCATGATTTTGATATTTGGTTTGCGAATTCCCATGGGTAATTGTATTTTTTTTAGAAAGGGTGTGTTATAAGTACGTTGATGTTGAATATATGAGATATTTTGAATGATCTGACCTTTTTGTCTTAATGGAGTTATTTTGAACTCGAGTGTGAAAGAAATCAACAATGTGATTGATTTTGATAGATGGGAAGCATGATGGCTCCCGATGTATATTTATATATTACTGAAATTGTTTTGTTGTGGATTGTCTTTGAAATGATCTGAGTTATGTCCGGGAGAAATTTTTAGCACTGAGTGGGAGGTATAAAGAAACCTTACTTTCCTACAACTACGTGCCCCCGTAGGAGTGCGCCTGGGGCTTATTTATATAGTGATCACTAGTTTGTGTGGATTTGATATCGATAGTCCTACTCCGATGGCAAGGATAGGACTACTCTCCCCAACGTGGGTTGTACGTTGGACTCCATGTATCTCACATGGTTTATGTCGGTTATAGGATCTCCCAGCCTGTGTGTGTTTCCTTATTTCTATGGTGAATGGTGAAGTGATTTGAAAGTGAAATTGTGAAAGTTATTCTTTCGAAAGATTTAAATGATATTTACATTATGAGAATTGATATTCTTGATGAACTGAAAGTGATTGACAAATTATATAATGACTCACATGTAATTGACTATTAGTGGCTTTAGCCTAATTCTTCGGTACATGTGGGTAATATGGTCTGATCCCTTTCGGCAAGGGGAGCTGGACCCTATATAGCTCGTGAGTGCCTTTAGGTCGGTACGAGCTACATAGTTCGGGCATAAGTTTTCAAACGATCATGTATCATGTCCCTTGCCCCTATTACGTCATCCTATTATATATATAATTATTGTGTATATGATTCATGACTGATTTTAGTAAGTGAATATGTTTTATGCCTTTTCTGGGGTTGCATGCTAGTACTCGTCGTAGAAACCATCTCTGGATGCTACATTATTTCATGATGTAGCTTTTGAGGGTTTTTTTTGTGTCTTTGTTAGGGTTAGGTGGTTTGGTACTACTTTTGGGCAGTTGTTGAAGTGGTAAGCCCTCCATCATTCGAAAAGGCTGGTTCACTTTAGTCTTTCATAGTTTCAATATTTATTTTTGTATTTCTTCTGGCATAGTTGGTGTCATGTTTCGATTTGATTGGTTTTTCTGCTTTAGAGGTTTGTGGACAGTGCCAAGTATTTCCTTATAGATTTGGTATTTGATTTACAAACTTATTTCGTGGATTTCTACATCTCCCTTATACTACTGGTTATCTTCTGCTATTTATTATTATTATTATTATTATTATTATTATTATTATCATGCTCTCGAGGTAAGGTTAAGGAGATCATCTGAGGCCTTGGTTGGTTTGGGATGTCCGTCATGACCAAGTCCTAGTGCGAATCATTAAAAAATCATAATAATTAAGAACTTAAAATATATATAAAAAATTGATTGACTGACGAAATTTTATCTATGCCACATAAACTGGGACAAGAGGGGTAAACTATACAAATGACCCTTATAATGGGTGGTTTTATTTTTTTTGTCCCTCATAAGAATGGTATTATAAAACTAGTCTCTCCTCTTTTTATTATATAGCACAATTACCTTTTTACCCCTCAATATCTCAAATATTTCTAAACAACTCCATACTTATTTATCTTTCTGCTTTTATTTTTCTCTCTTTTTTTTAACTTAATTTTTATCTTTCCTTTTCTATCTCTCCCTCTTTTTTCTCAATCCTTACTTTTTTTTTCTTTTTCTCCTCACAACTTCTATTCTTTAAATTTATTTCTCTTTTTGTTAATTTACTTTGATTTTTATTTTTTTATTTTTATTTTTTTCTCAACCCTTACCTTTTTTTCCTTTTCTCCTCTCATCTTCTATTATTTTTTTTAATTTTTTTCTTCTTTTTATTTTTTTCTCTTTTTTTATTTTTATCAATCTTTATTTTTGTTTTAGCTCTTTTATTTTTATTTTTTTCTCAACCTTTATTTTTTCTTTTCTTCTTACAGCTTCTATATTTTCTTTCTTTTTATTTTTCATTTTTTTTATTTTTATTTTTTCTTTTTTAATATTTTTCTTCATATTCTTATTTTTTCTTAAGTTTTTTTCTTTTCTTCGATTTCTTTAAATCAAGTTACGCCTCATGAGTAAGAGTTGACACTACCACATTGTAGAGACAGGACTTATGACTTTCAAATAAAAAGTTACATTTCATGGGTAAGAGTTGATTCACATTGTGTTTTTATTTTTGAGATATTCTATAACTCTTACCTTAGAGGCAAAACTTAGCTCATGGACTTTCAAACAACAAATTATTTCCCACGAGCAAGAGTTGACTTTACCACTTTATGGTTTTATTTATGAGATGTTCTAAAAAATTTTGCCCTAGAGGCAAGACTTAACTCAAGGACTTTCAAACAACAAATTATGCCCTACGGGTAAGAGTTGACACTGCCACATCATGTTTCATTTATGAGATGTTCTACAACTCTTGTCGTAGAGGCAAGACTTAACTTAATGACTTTCAAACAATAAGTTATGCTCCATGGGCAAGATTTGATACTACTACATTATGTCTTTATTTATGAAATGTTCTTTAAATAATAAATTATGCTCCATGGTTAAGAGTTGATACTACCACGTTATGTCATCATTTATGAGATGTTCTACAACTCTTGCCTTAGAGGCAAAACATAGCTCAGGGACTTTCAAATAACAAATTATGCCCCACGGGCAAGAGTTGACACTATGACATTATATCTTCATTTATGAGATGTTCTACAACCTTGCCTTAGGGGCACGACTTATCCCAAGAATTTCCAAACAAGTTACGTACGTTGGGCAAGAGTCAACACTAACATATTGTGTTTTTCTTTTACCTATGAAATTCTCTATAACTCTTGTATTAGAGGTACGACTCAGCCCATGGACCATCAAACTACAAGTTATGCCCTATGGGTAAGAGTTGACACCACCACATTGTGTATTGATTTATGAAATGCTTTATAACTCTTTCCTTAAAGGCAAGACTTAGACCAAGGGATTTCAAGCAATAAGTTGTGCCCTATGGGTAAGAGTTGACATTATCATATTTTGTTTTGATTTATGAGATATTCTATAACTCATGCCTTAGAGGGAAGACTCAATCCAAGGACTTTCAAATAATAAGTTATGCCCCATGGGTAAGAGTTGACGTTATCACATTATTTTTTGATTTCTGAGATGTTCTATAACTCTTGCCTTAGAAACAAGACTTAACCCAATGAATTTTAAACAACAAGTTACGCTTTATGGGTAATTTGATACTATCACATTATGCCTTGATTTATGAGATCTTTTATAAATCAAGGACTTTCAAACAACAAGTTATGCCCCATGAGCTATAGTTGACAGTACCATATTATGTCTTTATTTATGAGATGTTCTATATCTCTTGCCTTAGGGGCACGAATTAGTCCAAGGACTTTCAAACAACAAATTATGTCCCATGGACAAGAGTTAACCCTACCATATCGTGTCTTCATTTATGAGATATTCTATAACTCTTGCCTCAGAGACAAGACTTAGCTGACAAGTTATGCCCTATGGATAAGAGTTGACACTATCATATTGTGTCTCGATTTATGTGATGCTCTATTACTCTTGCCTCTAAGACAAGACTTAGCTGAAGAAACTCCTAAAAGAACAAGTTGCATCCAATGGACAAGTGTTGACACTATCACATTATTTTTTATTTGTGAGATGCTCTATAACTCTTGCCTTAGAAGCAAGACTTAACTCAAGAATTTTCAAACAAGATATGCTCCACAAACAAGACTTGAAACTATCATATGTGTCTTGATTTATGAGTTATTCTATAATATTTGCCTTAGAGGCAAGACTTATCCCAAAGGACTTCCTAACAAGTCATGTCCTTAAATTTACTTTGATGTCTCAAAAAAAAAGATCACTTTGAAGATTATCCAACTTTTTATTTATTAGTAAAATACAATAAAAGTTAAGAAAAAAGAGAACAAACAAAATAGAAAAATAAAAAAAAAGAAATTGAGAAAAAAATAAAGATTAAGAAAAAAGAGAAGAATAAATGACAAAAAAAGTTAAAAAAAAATTGAATAAAACAAACATGAGAAGAAAAAAATAAAAAGAAAAAGAAAATAATGAGAAATGAGAAATGATTAAAAACCAAAAAAAAAAAATAAAAAGTAAAAATTGAGACTAATGAATTAAAAAAAGAAAGAGAAATGAAAGAAATAATTAATGTTTGAAAAGAAAAAAAATGAGAAACAAAAGTAAAAGAAAAGAAGTTGAGACAAATGGATTAAAATTATAGAAAAAAAGTATTATAAATCACAATTATTAAAAACTTAAATTATTTTAGTAATTTATTATCTAAATTCTATCTGTTTCATATAAAATGAGACCAAAAAATCCATATATTGGACCCGTGCAAAATCCAGTTTTATTAGATATAGAGAAGATTTAGAAAATTAATATGGAAGGTTTCATAGTTATGTTAAATAACAAAATAAGAAAATAATTTATATAAGGTAAAATTTTAATTGATTTTAAAGTCTTAGATGTTATTTTATCTGTCCATCTTTACTTGTCCACTATACTAAAAATAGATGTTCAAAAGTACTTGTCTAGTTTGAAAAATCAATGGATATTTATCAATTTCTATCTATTTTATCCATAGCATTAAATACAATTAATCTCTCAATGTATCTCTCAAACATAATATCTATTACTGTCTTCGTCCCAAATTATCCGTTCCAAATTGAAGTGACACATTGATTAAGAAAAATAATAAATAACATGGCTAGTTTACCATAGTACCCCTATTAAATGATGTTTATATTTTAATTTAAAGAAAAAGTAATTAATGCAAAGCGTAAAACATGAAATTTTTTTTTGTCTCTTCTTGATTAATGAAAAAGGACAAGTAAAATGGGACATCAAATTAAAAAAATTGGGACGAGTAATTTAAGACGGAGGGAGTATATTTAAAGGGTAATATGATAAAATTACCTCTATCATTTACTACTTTTTAATCTATATGTCAAATTAATAGTGGACAACTATTGATGGATGGAGGGAGTAAGAGTTGTCATATATAGTCCAAATAATGACAAATTGAGTTTATTTCAAACTCCTAAATATTAACATAATAATTAAATGTTAAAATAATAATTAAAGAACAATTATTTGATAAAAATAGTAATTCCTTTGTTCCTAAATATACTTGTCGTCCTTAACAAAACTAGATATTTCATGATACTTGTCATTTTATACAATTAAGATATAGTTATTTTTTTTTCACTTTTATGCTTAGTCATAAATATAAAGAGATATTAATATAGCAGGGAAAGAGAAGTATTAAATTGATAGGGGTAGGAAATAAGGACTATTTAGTCAAATGAGCAACAAGAAAATTGCAAACAAAAATTGTAACAAGAATTTAGGAACAGAGGGAGTAAAAACAATTTCAAAAAGTTTAATCGAAAACATTTAATAGTTACTTCAACATTGTCATTGACATATTCATTTCGAGTTAAAAGGAAAGCCACCTTGCAGTTAAGTCATCTAATTAAATATGATTACTTCAACATTGCACAGTTTAAGATGTCACACTACCATACTATTTTTTTCATAACGTCTCATTCAATTTTGTAGTAAAGTAAATAACTTTGAGAATGGCAACAGTGTATTAGACATATTCAAACAGGTTTGACCTACTCATAAGTTTAAACAAACTCCAGGTATCACTTCCATATAATGGTTCTTTTAACCTGCACTTTCACCCACTAGCCTATCCTAAATCTAAAGTGAATCCAACATTATCATACTTTATTCATAACGTCTCGTTCAATTACATAGTGAAGCCATGAAAAACTTTGAGAGTGGCAACAGTGTGTTAGAGATATTCCAACATGTATATATATATATATGTATGTAGTTGCTGTAGAGCGGAACTATCTGAGGCAGTTCCTAAAAGCAGGGGCGGAACCCGCCTTCTACTAGGCAATTCATCCGAACCCCCTCTAGTGGAAAATTACATTATTAATATGTGATTAAAATAACTTTTAATCTATATGTTATAGATGTTGAACTTCATTCGGCTAGTTTTTCTTCAAATATTGAACCCATCAGCGGAAATCCTGGCTCGAGGCATTTCTTATTTCTTGCCTCACTTAGCATGTGGAGTAAGTGCTTTCAATTAAAAACACTCAATAGTTCCCTTCTCCCACTAATGTGGAAGAATTAGTGAACTTTCCAATTTTGGGAGTACACCTTTTAAATTGGTGTCTCCTTTGTTCCACCATTTTTCTCTTCATTTTTCCATTCTTACTTTTTCATACATATTGACCCCAACAATCCCCCAAATGAATAGGGAATGACTATTTTTTGTAAAAGTTTTACGGACAAGTATGTGATCATCAAACAAAGATTGATTGCATCTGGATAAGTGGGTTTCCCTTTGAACTTTTCATAGTGAACATGCATAAAATGCACTCGGTCAATCGGTAGATTTGATATCTTCGAACCGTTGAGCTTTAATGTACACCTAGACAACACATGTCACACAACCAACCTTTTACCAATTTTATGAGAGCTTAGAGAATAGGCCTTTACTAAAATTCTCCTTGAAGCGGCTTCCCCTTTGCTCTCACATAGGTGATTTCTAAACGTTCAATCCTATAGATTAAACTATTTGTTCAAATATGTCAAATTTAGCTAATCATTAAAAGACTTTTCACTTTAAGTCTTATCCTTGATTACTATACATTTTATACATCATGAGAATGGGTTGGGTAATTGACAATGTTAAACTTGTCAGACACAACTTTGTTTGATCTCCTTGAACCTAGCTCTTGGGATCTCCAGTCTGCTTGGTAGAGTTACCGCCATGCTGACTTGTTTGAGGCCTTAAACCAATTTCCTTGGATGTCCTTTCCACTCCTTCTCTAGATAGGCCTTTTGTAAGTGGATCCGACACATTATCCTTTGACTTTACATAGTCAACAGTGAGAATTCCACGAGAGAGAAGTTTCCTAACGGTTTATTGTCTCCGTCTTATGTGACGAGATTTACCGTTATACATCATGCTCCCTGCCCTACCTATTGCCTCTTGGCTATCACAGCGTATACATACTGGTGCCACTGGTGTAACTCCCTAAGATCCCATCCCGAGATGTCACATGGTGCTTAAGGCCACACGCGGCCTTAAGCTAGCCACACGCGGCCTTAAGCTAACCCTCTAAGCCTGTCATCACTTCTAGAACTCATTTTGACAATAGTCATGCAAAAATAAGAGAGAATGACATATCATGAAATACTAGAATAAGATAAGAAACTAGTCTGTACAATCTAAAATACTAAAAATTTGTACATACCAACCCTTTAGTCTGACAAATCCTCTATACATCATAATCAAGGAGATATTGGGACAAAACCCCAACTGACACAAACAATACTGAAAGCCATAACAAGAAAACGGTATCACAAAATACAGACACGGTCCTCAAACCATGAGGAATTACCACTGAGGAGACGTAGAAATCACCCAAAGATCGCTAACGCGGCTGCGGCTGAGTACCTGAACCTACATTACGAGAAAATATAGCTTATAGGAAAATATGTGGGTCAGCACTTTAGAATGTACTGAGTATGTGGGGGTGCATGTAACAACGTAAATATCATCATCAATTTCATGAAAATATGCATATGTACAATGATGGCTCACTTGGCTTAAGTTAGATTGAAAGATAATTTTCATGATCTCATCGTAAATAAATCATATGATAAACACCTTATAAATCATCATAAATAACTCAACTCTTCCACTCAAGATTCAGAGTGACTCTGCAATTCAAAAAACTCGACTCTTGTGGACATGCGAGGTTCTTATAATCGACATAAATCATCTGAGCTACATGGAGTTCAACTTTTTGCCCTCCTAAGGAGAGAACCCCACATTGGCGAGAGCGCTGGACTATTTCTAGGGAGTACAACCTAAATTTAGTGATCACAATATCATACTCGGCCTTTGGACCACAATTATCAATATCAATCCTATGGTGGCACGTAGTTTCGGGGAAAATACCATATTTCCCACTTGGTGTTAAATACTATTCCCAGACACAACCTCAAAACGCGTTAGAAAATCCACCACAAACATTACAAGGGTCTATCATAAAGACCAAATCAAATCTCTTTCTCATTTATGTAATCATAATCAATTTGTGGATTCCTAACTCGACTCACATTAAGTCAATCTTTCTCAATATCAAAATGTATCAATTCATTAAATCATGTAAACATCAATAACTTTGAGGAAATATCAAGACTCACTGTAATAACTCAATCTCATGAATCAATATACTCAATAATCCAATTTGTCATAAGGAAGCTTAAAGCTTGACACATATCATGAAAGCACTTGAAATATTTACTTATGGTAGAAATATGAAATTTACAATATTAAATATCAAGTCCTAACTTGGGAATAGTAAAATAATTATGTATGACGAAGCTTGAACAAATTATATTCTCATAATCTCATGATAAAGTAATTTGGGTATAAACCCACTTGCAAATCATATAAATCCATGATAGAAATCAAAGCTTTGGGAAGTTGAACGAAAGAATTACTCTTGTTCAAAACCCCACATACCTTAATCTTTGAAATTGGATGAACTCTAGTGCTTAAGAATCTATCCCCACTTGTAATAAATAATTCTTGAAGACCACACTATGAGGAACTTAATTATTTAAGGAATCTTGAAGAATTTATCGATGATTTTTGGAAGGTTAAAGTTCTTGATGAAACCCTAGTTATACTCTCTTTAGAGAATTGGAAGAGAAAATGGAGAAATTAGGGTTTAGAAGGGGTTTCTTATATTTATAGAGGCTTCCAAAAGATGGAAAAAGACCAAAATACCCTTGCAAAATGTACCTTAGTTGCTGAAAAAAATAGCTGATGACATCCGTGACAAGCCGTCAAGACGGTGATAAGTCGTCACGAAATGTCATCACAAAAGGATAAAATTTTGATTTTCTGCCTAAGGTTGACGAAATTAGTGATAGGTCATCATGGGCGTGATGGTTTATCATAAAATGTCGTCACTGGGGTCATAAATCTGCCTAGGTCTGACGACATTGGTGATAGGTTGTCACGCTCATGACAACTTATTACGAATGTCGTCACTCTGTTTTCCATCCTGACATGCTGGAGAAAAAGTGGCATAACTCTTTCTTCCAATACCGAATTTAGACGAAATTGGTACCTTTAGAAAGATAATTAAATTATGTATCTTTTGGTAGGTAATGAGCTCAATAATTTGTAGTATAACGAGAGATATGCTCATTTAAAGTTGACTATGTTAAAATCCTTCTCAAGAATTTAATCGGTAAGGGATGTTTTGGTTCATCCAATCGTTAGGACATCTTTAAGGCCTTAATACATATCACCCTTAATTAGAAAACAACAAAAACACTATAATTTATTTCTCATGATTTTGAGTTATGGTTGCACTATTGATTAGAATCTCGTGGTATTACAATATCTCTTCTTTGGAAACATTCGTCCTCAAATATTGCCAGATAGGCCAAGAACAAGAGAAAAATGAGGACGTATAGCTGGAACGACTCACTAAAAAGACTTACTTCACTCTATACCTTCGTATACTATACAAAATGCACGAATTCGTGATGGAAGCAGACACACAGCTGAACCTTTAATAAGAAGGGGAGCAGAATTAAGAAAGAATGGTACCTTCTGCTCGCTCTAAACTCATAGAAAAGAGGTGAGGGTACTTGGCTCTCATATCAGCTTTGGATTCCAAAGTAGCACTCTCAACAGATTGATTTCGCCAAAGAACTTTAACCAAAGGGACTTCTTTGTTCCTTAGCCTACGGACTTGAAAATCCAAAATCTCAATCGGAAACTCCTCGAATGAAAGGCTATCCTGTATATCTAA
This sequence comes from Capsicum baccatum var. pendulum, assembly GCA_030864225.1. NCBI lineage: Eukaryota > Viridiplantae > Streptophyta > Magnoliopsida > Solanales > Solanaceae > Capsicum > Capsicum baccatum. Next base: position 214,714,369 of record CM061555.1, read on the forward strand.
GCTTTCGAAAGAATCAACCACGACAGAATAGCCAATGCACTTCTTAAGCATATAAAAATGAAATACCGGATGAATGATAGACAACCGCACGAGTAACTCTACCTCATATGCTACTTTCCCAACATGGCTCACAATCCAGTATGGACCAATATAATGGGGACTAAGCTTTCCCTTATTCCCAAATATCTTCACCCCTTTCATGGGTGAAACCTTCAAGTACACCAAATCATTAACATTAAACTCAAGATCTTTTCTTCTCACATCTACATACGACTTCTAATAACTTTGACCAGTTTTTAAACTTTCTCGAATCAACTTAACCTTTTCCATAGCCTCGAACACAGCATCAGGCCCAATCACAACTGCTTTTCCTACTTCAAACCAACTAATAAGCGATCTTTATCTTCTCTGATACAAAGCTTTGAATGGGGCCATCTGAATACTAGCATGGAAACTATTATTATACGCAAATTCGATCAATGACAAATGCTCATCCTAGCTACCTTTAAAATTAAGCGTACATGCCCTCAACAGGTCCTCCAAAGTCTGAATAGTCCTCTTATCCTGACCATCGGTCTGCATATGGAAAGAAGAACTTAGACGAACTTGGGTACCGAGACCCTTCTAAAAATCCTCCAAAACTGGGAAGTAAACTGAGTACCCCTATCAGAGATGATAGCCAAAGAAACTCTATGCAATCTGACTAACTCATAGATATACAATCTAGCATAATCCTCAGTTGTATAAGACAAATGCACTGGTAAGAAATAAGCTGATTTAGTCAACCTATCTATAATAACCCAAATCAAATCATAATGATGACAAGAAGGAGGCAAACCAATTATAAAATCCATATTCACTTCTTCCCACTTTCAAGTAGGAATGATAAACTTTTGCATTACACCACTGGGCCTTTGGTGCTCTACCTTAACTTGTTGAAAAGTAGAACACTTTACCACAACTCGTGCTATGTCTTTTTCATACCGTTCCACCAATAGATTTCTCGTAAATTGCGGTACATCTTGGTAGCACCAGGATGAATAGAATATAGCACACCATGCGCTTCAGCCATAATTCTCTGTCTTAGATCATCAACATCAGGAACACATAATCTACCCTATAATATCAACACACCATCTCCCCCTTGGGATAAAACATCTACCTTGTGGTCCTTAACTGACTCCTTCAGTCTGACCAAACTAGGATCCCTATCTTTCTTCTTCTTAGAGGACTCGAAACTACTCTGAACTAATATACTCCCTTCAGCAGAATCAAGCAATCTAATACTCATTATTTCCAAATGATGCACATCATGAGCTAATTATTTCTTATCATCCTCAACATGTACCTCACTACCCATAGACATCCTGCTAAGGGCATCTACCACAATATTGGCCTTGCTCAGGTGATATATCACACTCCAGATTTTCAAAGCAAAAACTACAGCTGCTAATTCAAGATCATGGGTTGGGTAATTCTTCTCTTGAGGCTTTAAATTTCTAGAGGCATAAGCTATAAAGTTACCCCTCTACATCCACACATAACCCCAACCAACTCTGGAAGCATCACAATACACCACAAGACCATTAGTAGCATTGGGTAACGCCAACACTGGGGCTGAAGTGAGTCGAGTCTTTAACTCCTAAAAATTCTACTCACAGTCATATGTCCACTCAAACTTAACTTTATTTTGGGTCAAACGGGTTATGGGAGAAGCGATAAAATAGAATCCATCAACAAAACAATGGTAGTAACCAGCTAGACCCAAGAAAATCCTAATGTCAGATGGGGAGCTAGGTCTAGGCCAATTCTTTATAGCTTCTGTCTTTTGGAGATTGACTCTAATGCCTTTGGCAAAAGCAATGTGACCTACAAAAGCAACTGACCTTAACTAAAATTCACACTTGCTAAATTTAGCGAATAATTGATGATCTCTAAGAGTTTGTAAGATAATTGTAATATAGTCGGCATGATCATCTTCTCTTTGAGAATACATAAGAATATCGTCTATGAATACAATAACAAACATATCGAGATATTGCTTGAATACTCGGTTCATAAGATCCATGAAGGCCGCTGGAGCATTAGTTAACCCAAAGGACATGACAGGAAACTCAAAATGACCATAGCGGGTTCGGAAGGCTGTCTATTGAACATCACACTCTCTCACTTTAAGATGATAATATCCAGATCTAAGGTCTATCTTTGAGAAATAACTTGCACCCTATAGCTAATCAATTCTAGGAAGAGGGTACTTGGTCTTGATAGTTACCTTTCTGAGTTGATGGTAGTCAATACACATACTTAATGTACCATCTTTCTTTTGTACAAATAGAACAGGTTCACCCCACAGGGAAACACTGGGTCTGATAAATCCTTTTTCTAAGAAATCTTTGAGTTTCTCTTTCAAATCTTTAAGTTATGTAGGAGCCATATGGTATGGAGGGATGGAAATAGGCTGAGTGTTGGGAAGGAGATCAATCCTGAATTCTATTTCTCTATCAGGTGGGACCCCTGGGAGATCTTCTAGGAATATATTAGGAAATTCATTAATAATAATAACTGACTAAATAGTCAGAGTATCGGAATTGAGGTCTTTAACTCATACTAGATGATAGATGCAACCCTTGGAAATCAACTTCCTAGCTTTGGGGTAGGATATGAAATGGCTCTTTAGAGTTACAAAACTCCCAGACCACTCAATAATAGGCTCGTTAGGGAACTAAAACTTGACCACTCGGGTACGACAATCTGTAGACACATAGCATGAGTGAAGCTAATCTATACCCAGAATGACATCAATATTAACCATATCTAGCTCAATCAAATCAGCACATATGACCCAATAAAGAACAGTGACAGGACACTTCTTATACATTCATTTAGAAATAACAGATTCTCCTACCAGGGTAGAAACTAGAATAGGCTCAGGAATTCATTCAGGGTCCATTTTAAAATTTACAGCAACCAGAGGTGCCACATAAGAGAAACTCAAACCGGGTTCCATTAATACATACACATCAAAATGAAAGACATAGAGCATACCAGTGACAACATCTGGAGATTCCTCCTGCTTCTAGAGAGGTGGTATAGCATAGAAGAGATTCTGCACGAACCGCCAACAGTACTAGAAGAGGCGCCCTGACAAGGAACTGGATGAACTACGGGAGTGGGGGTACTGGTAACCTAACTCTATGGAAAAGCATATCGACTCTTCTGTCTAGCATACAGATAATATCTAAGTTGGTGGCCTAACTTGCCATATCCAAACTAACCCCCCTGATCAATAAAACACTCGCCAAAATAATCTCTACCACACTTGGCACATAAAGGAGGACGAGGTCTATTACTTACACTTTCCTGAGACCTGGATGGGATAGGCCTATTCCCCTGCTCCTGCCTGGTTCTAGGTGTGGGAGCACTAATTGAGAAAGGCATGGGCATAAATGGATGTATCTAAAATTGAAGGCGGTTCCCTCCATGGAATCTGGACTGGCTGAATCCCCATTACTCTGATCTAGCTCTTTCATTCTCTCTTACTCTCTCTCTTTCTTTCACCTTATCAACTTCAATTTTTTGGACATGTATCATCAATCGAGAAAGGTCCATCTCCCTATTAAGCATAATAGATCTACACTCTTTTACAACATAACTTGACACGCCGGTCATGAACTTGCTCATGGTGGTCCTGGAGTCAGCCATCATACTAGGAGCATATGTGGACAACTAATTGATTATAAGGCAATATTCCTTAAAATTCATGGATCCTTGTCTCAAATTCATGAATTCCTCTATATTTACTTCCCTCATCTTAAGAGGAATGAATTTGTCCAAGAATGCATCCTGGAATAGATGCCAAGTCATGGGAGCGACATCCTCCCCTCTACTTTCCCTTCACATTCCTACCCAATCATATGTAAGATCTTTCATTCGATAGGCATCCAATTCAAAACTATACTCCTCAGTCACATGCATAATCTGGGTGAGCTTTCTCACTTCATCTAAGTATATCTGTGGTCTTCACTTACCTTTGACCCATAGAACTTAGGCAGATTCATTAGCATAAAGTCATGAACTTGAGCTGCAGCAGAATTATTCTCTTGTGGAGGTAGAACAGTAGCCTGGGTGTTGGCTTGAGCATTGGTAGTAACTACCTAGGGTAGCATCTAGAAAGCTGCCCAAAATTCTAGATATGACACATGCTCGTTCAAGGGATCGTCGGGTTGAGGTTGCTCGTTGTTTCTATAAGATTGATAAAAAGGCATTTTCTATTATAAGAGAGTACGAGTTAATTAATGATAAAGAGATAGTTGTAGGCATTATAAACTTTTAGAAAGAAAGAAACAACTTTTCCTAAAATGTCCCATACCCTCTTGCTAATAGATGTGGTGTGCTACACACCGATTATCAAGACTCTACATAACACGGCTTGTCAGACTCCCTATAACTCTTTAAACCTTAGGCTCTGATACCAAGCTTGTAACATTCCAAGATCTCATCCTGACAAATCACACGATGCTTAAGGCCACACGCGACCTTAAGCTAACCCTTTAAGCCCGTCTTCACTTCTAGAACTCATTTTGACAACAGTCATTCTAAAATAAGAGAGAATGATATATCATGAACATACTAGAATAAGATAAGAAACTAGCCTGTATAATCCAAATTACTGAAATTCTGTACATACCAATCCTTTAGTCTGACAAAGCCTCTATACATCATAATCAAGGAGACATTGGGACAAACCCCCAACTAACTCAAACAGTGCTAAAATCCATAACAATAAAATAGTATCACAAAATACAGACATGGTCTTCGAACCATAAGGAATCACCACTAATAAGGCATAGAGAGGCACCCAAATATCACTAATGTAGCTGCGGCTGAGTACGGAACCTAAATTATAAGAAAATGTAGACCATAGGAAAATATGTGAGTCAACACTTTGGAATATACTGAGTATGTGAGGGTGCATGTAACAATGTAAATATCATCATCAATTTCATGAAAATATGCATATATACAATGATGGCTCACTTGGCTTAAGTTAGATTAAAACATACTTTTCATGATCTCATCATAAATAAATCATATGATAAAAACCTTATAAATCATCATAAACAACTCAACTCTTCCACTAAAGATTCGGAGTGACTCTGCAATTCAAGAAACTCGACTCTTATGGAAATGTGAGGTTCTTAGAATCGACATAAACCATCTGAGCTACATGGAGTTCAACTTTTTTCCCTCATAAGGAGAGAACCCCACATTGGCGAGAGCATCGGACTATGTCTAGGGAGTACATCCTAAATTTAGTGATCACAATATCATACTCGTCCTTTGGACCACAATTATCAATATCAATCCTACGGTGGCACATAGTTTCGAGGGAAATACCATATTTCCCGCTCAGTGCTAAATACTACTCCCAGAAACAAGCTCAAAATGTGTTATAAAATTCACCACAAACATCACAAGGGTCTAACATGAAGACCAAATCAAATATCTTTCTCATTTATCAAATCATAATAAATTCGTGGATTCCTAACTTGACTTGACTCAAATCAATCTTTCTAAATATCAAAATGTATCAATTCATTAAATTATGACAACATCAATAACTTAGACAAAATATCAAGACTTAATGTAACAACTCAATCTCATGAATCAAAATACTCAATAATCCAATTTTTCATAACGAAGCTTAAAGCTTGACACATATCTTGAAAGCACTTGAAATATCAACTCATGGTAGAAATATGAAATTCACAATATTAATGCAAAGTCCTAACTTGGGAATAGTAAAATTATCATGTATAACGAAGCTTGAATAATTTATATTCTCATAATCTCATGATAAAGTAATTTGGGTATAAAATCATTTGTAAAATCATATAAATCCATGATAGAAATCATTATTTAGGCACAAGAACGAAAGAATTGCTCTTGTTCAAAACCCGACATACCTTAATCTTTGAAATTGGATGAACACTAGTGCTTGAAACTCTATCCGTATTTGTAATAAATAATTCTTGAAGCCCACACTATAATGAACTTGATTCTTGAAGGAATCTTGAAGAATTTATCGATGATTTTTGGAAGGTTAAAGTTCTTGATGAAACCCTAGTTATACTCTCTTTAGAGAATTAGAAGAGAAAATGGAGAAATTAGGGTTTGGATGGGGTATCTCATATTTATAAAGGCTTCCAAAAGATGAGAAAAGATCAAAATACCCTTGAAAAACATCTCTTAGTTGCTAGAAAAAAGTAGTTGACGACATTCGTACAAGCCATCAAGTTGGTGCTAAGTCATCACGAAATATCGTCACAAAAAGGTGAATTTTTTATTTTCTACCTAAGGTTGACGATATTGGTGATAGGTCATCATGAGCATGACGGCTTATCACAAAATGTCATCACTAGGGTAAAAAATCTGCCCAGGGCTGCCGACATTGGTGATAGCTGGCCATGCTCATGACAGCTTATCACGAATAAAGTTACTCTGTTTCCTAGCCTGACATGTTGGAGTAAAATGGGCATAACTCTTTGCTCCAATATCGGATTTGGAAAAACTGGTACCGTTGGAAAGATAATTTAATTATCTATCTTTTGGTAGGCCAGGAGATCAATAATTTGTATTATAAAGAGATATATACTCATTTGAAGTTGACTATGCTAAAATCCTTCTCAAGAATTTAATCAATAAGGGATGTTTTGGTTCACCCAATAGTTAGGACATATTTAAGGCCTTAATACACATCACCCTTAATAAGAAAACAACCAAAACACTATAATTTATTTATCATGATCTTGAGTCATGGTTGCACTATTGGTTAGAATCTCGAGGTATTACAACTGGCTTGGGCCAATAAGGAATATCTTCTATAAAATTTTGGAGCCATTTTGCTTTTTCACCGACTTTATCCAATGTGATAAATTTAGATTCCATTGTAGAGCGAGCAATACAAGTCTGTTTGGATGATTTTCAAGAGACTGCTCTTCCACCGATAGTAAATACATATCAACTTGTGGATTTTACTTCATTCAATTTGGTGATCCAATTTGCATCACTATATCCTTAAAGTACCGAAGGATATTTATTATTATGCAAGGCATAGTCTTGAGTGTATTTAGATATCCCAAAACCCTTTTCATTGCCATCCAATGAGTTTTGTTGGGATTGCTTCTGTACCGACTCAACTTACTAATAACGCATGCTATGTTTGGTCGTGTACAATTCATTATATAAATTAAACATCCCAATACTCTTGCGTACTCCAATTGTGAGTCACTTTCACCTTCGTTCTTTCAAAATGCAAAACTAGCATCCAAAGGAGTCTTGGCAATACCGAATTCCATGTACTTGAATTTGTCAAGTACATTTTCGATATAATGAGACTGTGACAATGCCAAACTTTGTGGAGTTTTATGGATTCTTATTCCTAAGATCATATCCGCAACTCCAAGGTATTTTATATCAAAATTGCTCTCGAGCATATGTTTCATTGCATTTATGACAAAAATGTCTCTACTGATGTTCAACATATCATCCACATGTAAAAAAAATGTCTTGGTGATTCGGAGTTTCTTTAATGTAAATACATTTATCACATTCATTTATCTTAAACTCATTTGCCAACATGGTTTGGTCAAACTTTACATTCCATTGTTTAGGTTCTTGATTTAGTCCATACAATGACTTAATGAGTTTACACACCTTATTATCCTTTCCTGGAATCACAATATCCATAGGTTGTTCCATATAAATTTCTTACTCCAATTCTCTATCAAGGAATGCAATTTTCACATCCATTTGATGGATTTCAAGACCATATATTGCCACCAAGGAAATTAACATTCGAATCTATGTTATCCTTGTTACTGGTGAGTATGTATCAAAGTAATCAAGGCCTTCTTTTTTCTTGAAGCCTTTTACTAAAAGTCTTGCCTTGTATTTATCAATAGTACCATCCACTTTCATTTTCCTTTTGAAGATCCATTTAGAACATAAAGATTTATTTCCTGGAGGAAGATCAACCAATTTCCATGTATGATTGCTTAAGATTGAATCAATCTCACTATTGACTCCCTCTTTCCAACAGAATGAGTCTGATGGCGACATCACTTCTTTAAATGTTTGAGGCTTATTTTCTAAGAGAAATGTTACAAAATCCAAACCAAAAGAAGTTGACTTCTTTGACGTGTACTACGTCTTGGATTTTCTTCATTATGTACATTCTCACTTGGTTCATCTCATGGTCATTTAGACCCCCTACTAGACTGTTCATGTCTAGTTTTATACGGATAGATGTTTTCAAAGAATTCAACATTATTTGATTCAATTATGATATTTTCATTAATATTCAGATGTTCATATTTATGAACTAAAAACGTACATGCTTTACTACTTTTAGCTTATCCTATGAACACATAGTCCACCGTGTTAGGTCCTATCTTAACCTTTTTAGTCATAGGTACTTGGACCTTTGCTAGACACCCCCACGCTTTGAAATATTTTAGGTTGGTTTCCTTCATTTCCATTTTTCATAAAGAATTAATTGTGTCTTACTATGGGAACTCTATTGGCTATATGGTTGGCTGTAATGATAGCCTCCCCCCACAAGTTTTATGGTAAACCAAAACTTCTAAGTAAGGCATTCATAATTTCCTTCAACGTTTTTTTCCTTTTTTTAATTCCATTAGATTGAGGTGAATACAGGGCCATCATTTGATAGATAATTTCATTCTCTACACATATTTCAGCGAAGGGAGATTTATATTCTCTGCCCCTATCACTTTTTATCATTTTTATCTTTTTCTTTAACTAATTTTCTACTTTAGTTTTGTATTTCCTAAACGTATATATTGCTTCATCCTTACTATCTAGCAAGTACACATAACAATATCTTGTGAAATCGTCAATAAAAGTTATGAAATACTTTTTCCCACCACGTGATGGTGTTGACTTCATATCACAAATGTCAGTGTGTACTAAGTCCAAAGGATTGATATCCCTTTAAATGGACTTATAAGGATGCTTTACATACTTTGATTCCCCACACGTTTGACACTTTGATTTATTGCACTCAAAGTTTTCCAAAACCTCTAAGTTAATCAATTTTCGTAATATTTTGTAATTAACATGGCCTAAACGTTCATGCCACAAATTATAAAACTAAAGCAAGTAAGAAAAATTTAAACTTTTATTGATTTCAACATTTATTACATTCATCTTATAAAATCCCTCGGTGAGATGCCCTTTTCCTACATCTACTTCTCCTTTGCTAATTACAATTTTTCCAGAAACGATTACACATTTAAATCCGTTCTTGTCTAGAAGTGAAACAGAAATCAAGTTACTACGTAACTACAGAACGTACAAGACATTGTTAAGTGTCAACACCTTACCTAAAGTCATTTTCAAGCCCACTTTTCCTGTTCCTTCTACCTTAGCCGTAGTAGAGTTAGCCATGTAGATCATTTCTTCTACTTATGCCAGAGTGAATGACGAAAACAACTCTTTATTGGCACACACATGGTAGGTGGTATCAGAATGCATCCACCATTCACGAGGATTCCCCACCAAGTTTAATTCTAATAACATAGCACATAGATCATCACATTGTTTATTGGACTCAACTATATTAGCTTGGTCCTTTTACATGCCTTTCTTAGGGGCACAACAATCTGTGGACCTATGGCCAATTTTTTCACAGTTAAAGCACTTTTCCTTAAATTTTTTCTTGGGCTGACTGCTTCCTTATTTAACTTTCTTCCTTTTCTTAGATTTGTTTTGGTCATCTTCTATATTATGTGCTCCATTTATTGTAGAATACTCTTTTGACCTTCTCTCGGTAGCCTTATTATCCTCTTCAATACACAGTCGGACAATAAGATCTTCGATAGTCATCTCCTTCAATTTGTGCTTCAAGTAGTTTTTGAAGTCTTTCCACATAGGTGGTAGCTTCTCAGTGGTCGCTGCTACTTGAAATGCATCATTCACAATCTAACCTAAAAAAACAAATTTATGTGTGTACTAAGAACATTTTTAATTTGTTCAACTAAGGTATTTATGAAAGATATACCTTCTTCTAAGAGATCATGGGTGATTACATGTAATTCCTGAACTTGAGAGACAACTGATTTTCTATCTATTATTTTAAAGTCCAGAAAGCTTGCAACAAAGAATTTCTTAATTCCCACATCCTCTGTCTTATATTTTCATTCTAGTGCCCCCCCACAATTTCTTCGACATCTTAGTTTCAGTGTAAATATTGTAGAGGTCGTCTTGGAAACCACTCAAGATATAATTCTTGCAAAGGAATTCTGAGTGCTTCCAAGCCTCTACAATCATGAAATACTCTTTTTTTGAGGTTCCCTCGGGCACCTCAGGAGCATCCTCACTAGTGAACCTTTGAAGGCATAGAGTAGTGAGGTAAAAGAACATCTTTTGCTATCATCGCATAAAGTCAATACCCGTAAATTTTTTGGGATTCTCCGCAAGTGGCATTGGTTGCAGAGAATTTACTCAACTTATTGAGACAATACTAGTTCCCCCCGCAGTCATAGATGCATCTTGCATTTGACTTTTGATTTTTCCTATCACCACAAGACAATAAAATTTAGTATTTTTAGAATACTATTTATAAAGTTAAGCAACTTCAAACTCTTCTTCTTGTTTCTAGTTAACAATGAAGTTCTTATGACTTCCAATCGTCAATCGAATGATCTTTAACATGTGATGAAGATTTTATGTCTTTGAATCACTAGTTAAGTTCAAACGAAGTTGAAAGCTTAAAGCTATAATCTCCAAAAATAAGCAATACAGATTCTGCAAGGGTTATTCCTTAAGATTGTTATTTTATAGTATTTTTGGGTACAAGAATTTGTATTTAGGCACAATAACTTCAACATTAGTTCAAGTTTAAAACAATAACACTATGAAGTACTAAAACACCCTCAACACAAGATCAAAGTGATTTTTCTAAGAAGTGTTTTTTTTTTCAGAAATTAAGATGAAACAGAAATATAAAGCCAAGTCCCCGGAATTCATGGAGTATCCTTAAGGAATAATTTCCCCTACTGTACCTGAAGTTTTGGAATCTTCCTCCCAGGATAAAATGACATTTAGTCCAACTATAGTGGTACCTCAAATAATTGGATTCGTCGAACTCACTCAATAATATGATTGATCATAAAAAACAATTTGAAGTAAAAAAGATTTATTTATTTTAGAAAATTTTTAATTCATTTATAAACCTGTGGATGAAAGCAGGTTTTATAGCCATCAGATGCCTCTTTTGAAAGGTGGCAATGGTTCACTTAAAAGGTGTATCCTTTGGAAGAGTCATGTTTGCTCAGTCAAAATATTATGTCTCTTTCTGAACAGACACAACTATCTGAACAGTCACACCTTCTCCAAAAAATAAGTCTTTTGCTCAAAGGTTGTGTCTCTCCATTTTTCATTTACACCAATTAAACCCAATAGTTTGTTGGCTATTACACAGTGGAGGATTTACCCAATGCAGACAAAATTCTTATTACAAAGTGCTTACCCAAAGGACATAGATTGTAGTGGCTATAAGTTATCCTAGGTTTCATAAAAAGATATTAAAAAACTTTAGGCGCACACCACAACCAAAAACTTTCAACTAAAGACTTAGCAAAGAGTCACCTCCAATGATTACAAAATAGAGGGACGTCAACCAATGATACAAGTCAAATGGATACCTTAATTTTTGAATACATGATTGGAGTTCATCATTTAAAGGCTCAAGACTTGGTCACCCCGAGGGCATAAAAATTTGCAAGGAAGACTCATTTTGAGCACAAGCAAGGTCGTGTGTGAAAGATTGCTTGGAGCATCGAAGACTTGAGGACCCACAGTTTTGGACAACACTTAATGGTTCAAGATTTGGTCATCTTCATTAAGGGTATTTTGGTTACTTCATTGGGTCCATATGCACTCTATGGTCACCCCAACCTTTAAGGGCATTGTTGTTATTTTACCTTGTCTTGTAATAGAAGATAAATAAAACATTATAGGTGTTTTTATCATTATTTATTCATTGATATAAGACTTGGAACATGAAGCACTTTTAGTTGTAGGGATTGTAATAACCACCACACCGAAATGAGGGAAACAAGTGTGGATATCACTTGTGTTGTAATGTTGGCTTGAGACGTTGTTGTTTAGAGGAGGTAAAGTTCCTATTGTGTCAACTTAGGAGTTAGGTTAACAATTAAGTGTAGTGTTAAGGGTCCAAGACTGCCATATTCTTGTATTCTTAAGATTATACCAACCGAGGTCTAACTATCTAGCCATTTTGTTTATGTTGTAATCATTTGTTTGTGTTCTTGTAATTCAAATCCATGACTTCTTGTTATTGTTCCATTGTTGTTGTTCTTTATCTTGTTGTTGTTAACATAGTTTGTTGTTAGCTATTTTTAGGTGATAATCACATCAATACATTGTGTTCTTGTTTTTGTTTCTTGAATCCGAGTGTGGTCTTCAAAAGGGTCCTCAAATCTTTGATCTTGTCAACTGATTTTGAAGTATGTTTTGTGTTGCACTCTTAATTCTTGTATCAATTGGTATCAAAGCCATCTTTGATTTTGTTCTAACAAGATCAATCTTGGTCTTGATATTTGAAAAAAAATATAAAAAAAAAGTGTTGGAAAACTGAAAAAAAAAATCCAGAAAAGGAGTAATCTGCCCGTTCTTGTTGTTCTTGACCGAGAAAGTTGATGTTCTTGTTGTTGTCTTGGCGGAGACATGTTTCTTTGTGACTAGATCTTGTAGCCTTTTGTTGTTTAGAGTGTTTCTAGTGTTGGTTTCTTTCTCACCAACACTAAAAAGCGTCCAAATCTAAGCTTGAACTTGAACTTATTTATATTGTTAATGTGAACAAAGTATGGCTGATTTGATGTTGTTGTCATTCTAAGCCTTTACCGTTTTGAAGGCCTTGTTGTTGTGGAGTTGGGCGTTGGAATTTGTTGTTGTTCTTGGAGAATATTGTTGTTATTCTTGGTGTTGTTATTATGTTCTTGTTGTTCTTCACCCTTTTCATCTTTTGTTAAAACAAAAAGTGAAAATTAGATCCACAAAAGGTGAAAGACCAAGTTGTAGTACTTGTTAGTGAAAGACTTGATCACATCACTCAAAAGACTTGACAAATACTTTTCACCTACTTTCCTTGATTTAAGGATCTTGTTTCAAGGTGAAAGAACCAAAGGTCAAGTCTTGTTTTGAACTTGAAAATGAAGATCTAAGACCAAATTTCCCTCCATTAACCAAATCCACATTTCCAAATTGTAGATTGGTCAAGACTTGAAATTGGAGGGTAAAATTTTAACAAAATCGAGGCCAATAGTGGACTACAACATTACTAAATTACTATTCACACAACATTTTGAGTTTAACTTTTAAATTTCTTAGTTTTATTTTATTGTTTCTTAGTTTCATTTGTTGTTTTGAACACTAATTGACGACCTAGTAATCTCCTACTAACTTGTTAGTTAGTTTTTTTGCCTGGTTGTTCGTATTAGTGCTATTTTGTTCTTTTCTTTTTTTTTGAATCATAGAATTTCTTGGTTCAAGTTCGAACATTATTTCCTTGAGTCTTCAAACAAAGAATCCATTTCGATAAAGGAATAGACTCACCCCTTGACTCTTCACGAACTATAAGCCAACTTGCAATACTTGTGCATCCAAGTGTGAAACGATCAAGTGTGTGAGAGTGTGGTGAGGTTGTTTCAAACTAACTTGTGTTTTATTTTGTAGACTTGTTGTTTCTTTTTTTAGGTGCAATTAGGATGGAGCCCGTGGTTGCAAGTGCTATTTTGGCTAAACTTAAAGCCATTACCCGTCAATGGGAAGTGATAAATGAATGGTTGGATAATATGGGAGTTCCAAGGGAGTAAGTGGGCTACCTAGACACACGTCAAGATGAATACCGTAGCTCATGTGAGCTACAAGGTAAAAATGTTATCCCTTACACTCATATGAATGTAGTTGTGGTTTTACCTTATGTAGGAGTGCATGAGTTTTCATTTTGTGATACTCTTGATATTGTTAGGTCACATGAGGACCAAACTGTTGTTGTAGGTACACAAGCACTAGTTGATCCTTTAGATGATGAAATTAATTCTCCTCGTGAGAATAATTTGTGTCCATTTGGTGCTATAACTTAAAACTTGACTAAGGTTCCATTAACAAGTAACGAGAGTATTCACACACTAGTTGACCCCTGTAAAAAAACAAGGTGAGTCTACGTTGGTATATGAGTTTCAAACAACTAGTGAGGGTGAGCAAAATGATCAACCGTAGATGATCTTGATTTTCTTGAATATTTAGAAAACCCGAGCTGTGATTGTCTTTGTGAAGATGATTTTGATTGTGGTCCTTTGGCTTCCCGTGATGGTTTTTGCGTATGTGAGGACAACTCTTATGAAAGAGAAGGTGATATGTTCTTAGAAATGCCATCTACTTCATCTTTATGTGTTTCTTATATTGGGCATATTCCTAGTGGAAATTTTGAAACTAGTAGTAAGTGCATGCATGGGAACCCTTTATTTGAAGTTGACTTATGGAACACCTTTCTCAACCCTCTTTTAGTTCATGATATTTTCAATAGTGATAAAGAGGGTTTGCTTAATTTTGAGGATGGCACCCTAGGGAAAAGTGAGAGTGGCAGAGACCTAAGCCCTTGGATACGTCTCCTATTCGATCCCGGTAACTTCTTAGGGTGTGAAGGATGGATAGTTGTTGGTCAGTCCACTTGTTTGAGTGATATTCTTATATATGTTAGGTGGACTTTACTTTTAATTAGGACACCACATCTTGATGGTGATTCCTTTGGCCAACTCCTTTGTAATTTTTTTCTAAGTACCTCATGATTATAACAAAGGACGTGTGGTTACATCTTAAGTGTGTACTTCCTTGGCATGTTGATGTTTTTTATTGTACTAACTCTAACCCACATGTCATAAGGATATAGTTCTTGTTTGTTTTCTCTTTGTTCTTGCAAGGTTGGGATTCGAGGTCGAAACCTTTTTAAGAAGGGAAGGATAATAAAAGTCAAATGGCCACCTTAATTTTTTGAAGACATGATTGGAGGTCATCATCTAAAGGCTCAATACTTGGTCACCCTGAGGACACAAGAATATACAAGGAAGACTCGTTTTGAGCACAAGCAATTCCATGTGTGGAAGATTGCTTGGAGCATCAAAGACTTGAGGACTCATGGTTTTGGAAAACACTTAATGGTTTATGATTTGGTCATCTTCATTAAGGGTATTTTAGTCACTTCATTGGGTCCAAATGCACTCCATGGTCACCCCATTCTTTTAGGGCATTGTTGTCATTTTTCCTTGTCTTGTAATAGAATATAAATAGAACACTGTAGGTATTTTTATTATTAGTTGTTCATTGATTTAATACTTGGAACGTGAAATACCCTTAGTTATAGGGCTTGGAATATCCACCACACCGAAATGAGGGAAACAAGTGTGGATATCACTTGTGTTGCAATGTTGTCTTTAGACGTTGGTGTTTAGAGGAGGTAAAGTTCCTCTTGTGTCAATGTAGGAGTTAGTTTAATGGTCATGTGTAGTGTTAAGGGTCCGAGATTACCATATTCTTGGATTCTTAAGATTATCCCAACCAAGGTCTAACTATTTATTCATTTTGTTTATGTTGTAATCGTTTGTTTGTGTTCTTGTAATTGAAATCTGTGACTTTTATTCTTGTTCCATTGTTGTTTTTCTTCATCTTTTTGTTGTTAACATAGTTTGTTGTTAGCTATTTTTAGGTGATAAACACATCAATGCATTGTGTTCTTCTTGTTGTTTGTTGAATCCGAGCATGGTCTTCAAAAGGGTCCTCGGATCTTTGATCTTGAGGACTGATTTTGAAGTGTGTTTTGTGTTGTCCTTGTAATTCTTGTATCAACCACAACCATAACAGGAAATATTCCATCCTTAAACATCATGATACTAATTCCTTAATTAAGCATCTCGCCTCCAACTCTCACAATCTGAACAGACGCCAAAATGTATGCCCTATTACTCCCCCTTAACAAAACTTACTCCCTTATAAATCAAAACATGTTCATCACTATTCTTTTCATTTGTTTTTGATGTCAAATCTACAACATATTCGATGGGTATGGTAGCATCAAGTTCATAGGAAAACATATGTTTCCAGGCTTGATATGGAGTCTATATAGATCAAAGTAATAAACCTCCTGCTAACCAAGTTCTTAAGAAGCCCGCTGAGGTGATACTTCTCAACACAAAATATTTAGATAATAAAGTTCGACAACACTTCATAGAGAGTCCTAGAATCAAGAATATAAGGATAAGAGAAAGATTGGATATCAATACCATCTTCAATTTTTAGAGTCCCTTCCAATTGGGATTTTCTTTCAACTTTATATATTCTAACGCTTAGTCCATCTACTATACCATCAAATATTCTAACTCCCTTTGCCTCCATTAACAGGTCTTCCATCAACAACGATAACTGTTTGGTTTTGCCCTGATTTTCTTACCAAAATTAAGTTATACTTTTCATAAAAGGAAAATAAAAGTAATACCATAATTACTTTTTTTTTTCTAAAATAGAAAAAAAAAAAACTTTTCCATATTTGGCTAACCTCTTTCCTGGAGAAAATATTTTTGAACTCTATATATGAGAAGAACCCTCTTCTCATACCATAACACAATAACAACAACAATGTAGTCTTTAAAGAGTCTTTGTTTAGGGGGAGATTTCTCCCAATATGTTTTACGTTTTTCAATAAAAGTGCAAAGCTCGCATCCAATGGAGTCTTGGCAATATTGAATTTC
Organism: Capsicum baccatum var. pendulum; assembly: GCA_030864225.1. Taxonomy (NCBI): domain Eukaryota; kingdom Viridiplantae; phylum Streptophyta; class Magnoliopsida; order Solanales; family Solanaceae; genus Capsicum; species Capsicum baccatum. The sequence continues at coordinate 214,731,219 of CM061555.1, forward strand.
ATATACTTGAACTTGTTAAGTACCTTTTTGATATAATGAGACTGTGACAATGCCAACCCTAGTGGATTTCGATGGATTCTTATACCTAAGATTACATCTGCAACTCCAAGGTCTTTCATATCAAACTTTCTCTCGAGCATTCATTTTGTTGCAATTATGTCAGAAATGTCTCTACTGATGATCAACATATCATCCATATATAAACATACAATGACTTGGTGATTTGTAGTGTCTTTAATATAAACACATTTATCACATTCATTTATTTTGAATCCGTTTGCCAACATGGTTTGGTCAAACTTCGCATGCCATTGTTTTGGTGCTTGATTTAGTCCATATAATGACTTGATAAGTTTACACACCTTGTTTGACTTTCCTGGAACCCAAAAACCCTCAGGCTATTTCATGTATATTTCTTTCTCTAATTCTCCATTTTTAAAAGTAGTTTTCACATCCATTTTATGGATTTGAAGATCATGTACTACCGCTAAGGAAATTAACATTCAAATCGATGTTATCAGTGTTACTAGTGAGTATGTATCAAAGTAATCAAGGCCTTCTTTTTGTTTGAATCCCTTTACTACAAGTCTTGCCTTGTATTTGTAAATAGTGTCATCCACTTTCATCATCCTTTTGAAAATCCATTTAGAAACTAAAGGTTTATTCTGGGAGGAAGATCAACCAATTCCCATGTATGGTTGCATAAGATTGAATCAATCCCACTATTGACAGCCTCTTTCCAAAAGGATGAATCCAAAGATGCCACCACTTCCTTAAATATTTGAGGCTCATTTTATAAAAAAAAATGTTACAAAATCCAATCCAAATGTAGTAGATATTCTTTGACGTGTACTACATATTGAATTTTTTTTAGCATGTACATTCTCACTTGGTTCATCTCAAGGCCATTTAAATCCTCCACTAGACTATTCATGTCTAATTTTATACGGGTAAATGTTTCAAAGAATTCAACATTGTCTGATTCAATTATCGTATTTTCATTAATATCTGGATGTTCGGATTTATGAACCAAAAATCGACATGCTTTATTACTTTTAGAATATCTTATAAACACACAGTCCACCGTCTTAGGTCCTATCTTAACCCTTTTTGGCATAGAAACTTGGACCTTTGCTAGACACCCCTACACTTTGAAATGTTTCAAGTTGGGTTTCTTTCCTTTCCATTTTTCATAAGAAATGGATTGTGTCTTACTATGGGAAACTCTGATGAGTATACGATTGGCTATAAGAATAGCTTCCCCCCCATAAGTTTTGCGGTAAACCAGAACTTATAAGTAAGGCATTCATCATTTCCCTCAAAGTTCAATTTTTCTTGCCACAATTCTATTAGATTGAGGTAAATACGGGGTTGTAGTTTGATGAAAGATTCCATTCTCTACACATATTTTGGCAAAGGGAGATTCATATTTTCTGCCTCTATCACTTCTTATCATTTTTGTCTTTTTATCTAACTGATTTTCAACTTCAGTTTTATATTGCCTAAACGCATATATTGCTTCATCCTTACTATTTAGCAGATAGACATAATAATATTTCATGCAATCGTCAATAGAAGTTATGAAATACTTTTTTCCACTACGTGATGGCGTTGACTTCATATCACAAATGTCAATATGTATTAAGTCTAAGGGATTGAAATTCTTTTCAACGGACTTATAAGGATGCCTTGCATACTTTGATTCCACACATGTTTGACACTTTAATTTATTGCACTCAAAGTTTGACTTCTAAGTTAATCAGTTTTCGTAATGTTTTGTAATTAACATGGCCTAAACATTCATGCCATACATCATAAGACTTAAGCAAATAAGAAGAATTTGAAATTTTATTTATTTCAACAGTCATTACATTCATCTTATAAAGGCCTTCCATTAGATAGCCTTTTCCTACATACATTTCTCCTTTTCTAATTACAATTTTCCCAAAATACGGTTACACATTTAAATCCATTCTTGTCTAGAAGTAAAATAGAAATTAAATTCCTATGTAACTCTGGGACATACAAGACATTTTCAAGACCATTCCTGAAGTCATTTTCAAGCAAATTTTTCCTGTTCCTTCTACCTTAGCAGTAGAGAAGTTAGCTATGTAGATAATTTCATATACTTGAGCCAGAGTGAATAACAAAAACAACTCTTTGTTGGCACATACATGGTGGGTGGCACCAGAATCCATCTACAATTCGCACGGATTCCCCACCAAGTTGCATTCTAAGAACATAGCTCACAAATCATTGCATTCTTTGTTGGATTGAATCATATTTACGTGATCCTTTTTCTTTCCTTTCTTTGGGGCACGATAATCCATGGACTTGTGGCCAATCTTGATACAATTGAAGCATTTTCCCTTGAATTTCTTCTTGTGTTGATTGCTTCCTTGTTCATCTTTCTTTCTTTTATTAGAATTGTTTTGGTCATCTTCCACAATATGTGCTACATTAATTGTAGAATTCCCTTTTGACCTTTTCTCGGCAGCTTTATGGTCCTCTTTAATATGAAGTCGGACAATAAGATCTTCGACAGTCATCTCCTTCTGTTTATGCTTCAGGTAGTTTTTGGAGTCTTTCCACAAAGGTGGTAGCTTCTCAACTATCGTTGCTACTTGATATGCATCATTCACAATCAAACCTACAAAACAGTTTATGTGAGTATTAAGAACTTTTTAAATTTTTTCAACTAAGGTATTTTTCAAAGAAATACCTTCTGCTAGGAGATCATGTATGATGACTTGCAACTCCTGCACTTGAGAGATAACCAATTTGATATCTATTATTTTAAAGTCCAGGAATCATGCAACAAGGAATTTCTTAATTCTCGCATCCTCAATTTTATATTTTCATTCAACTGTACCCCACAATTCCTTCGATGTCTTAGTTCCACTGTAGAAATTGTAGAGGTTGTCTTGGAGACCAGTCAGAATATAATTCCTGCAAAAGAAGTCTGAATGTTTCCAAGCTTCTATAATTACAAAATACTCTTTGTATGAGGTTTCATTGGGTACCTCAAAAGAGTCTTCACTAGTGAGCTATTGCAGACACAAAGTGGTGAGGTAAAAGAACATTTTTTGCTGCCATCGCTTAAAGTTAATGCCCATAATTTTTTTGGGCTTCTCCGTTGGTGCCATTGTAGATGGAGCATTTGTGTGACTTGATGTGGCAATATTAGTTTCCCCCACAGACGTTACTTGATGTGGCAATATTAGTTTCCACCACAGATGTTATCACATCTTGCATTTGACTATTTACCAATATTTTACATGGTTTGGTCAAACTTCGCATGCCATTAAAGAGCTCCAACTCATTAAATTAAGAGGTGGAGTTTCAGCAGCAAAGATAAAGTGCTAAGACACCGAAAAAACCCATAACTCACTTCTTGAAGTTCATGAACCATAGGCCATATGTAGCAAAATTCCATTGGAACTACATTAAACTCGAGTGAAATCATTCCTATCCTGCTTATAGCACATGTTTAGCTCTATTCCTGATGCATCATCAAATAACCTAGTTTTTCCAATATGCATTATACTAACTTCCATCATCAACTGCTTCACAAAATTCATAAGAAAATTGTAGCAAAGTGCCTTTAGAGATTCTTTCCAGGAAATAAGATGTCTTAGTTCAATATCTTATAACACCCTGCATTTTCGGGCTAGAATTTGAACTGTTGTTTCTACGTGTATAAACTTGAATCCGATCATTTCTATATAAGAAAAAAAAGTTTCATGATCATTAACCTAGTTTGAAATATGCCTTTAAGGGGAACAATGTTCACAATAAGCACTTAGAGTGAAGTGGAGTTAAGAATTTTCATTATCGGCCATATTTTGGAATTCGATCCTACAAAGGTCAATTTGAATGTGTATAACTTTTGTAATAGGTGGAATTTTTGAGCTTAAGACCCACCAAATTATATATAATTGAATTAGCTTTCGAACGCCGCCAATTTCTCCTTAATTTGATGCCCGAGCAAAAAGTTATGGGCATTTTTGTGAGAAACAAGTGAGGGTCCATGGTGGTAGCGCAACGCAGAGCTCATCGTGGATATTTCCCTCCATTGACGTGCTGATGCTTTAAATTCGGGTAGTTTATGGTTTTGTTGGCTTGAGAGGAGGGGTATTGAAGTCCTTTCATTTATAAATGACCCTGAAATACTATATTAACCTATTTCTATCCGTTTTCCTGACATAACATCGATTATTTCACCTCTCAAAATTCCTAATCATCTTTTCTTAAGCAAGAGAGGGGAAAACTACTTAGGGGTGAGGATTTTAATCCCCAAGGGTCAATTTCTCTACGTTCTCTTCGATTTTCTTCTCCATCAAAAGGTATGTGGGACTATCCTAAATCTCATGAGTGTAAGTTTATCGTAAACTTGTCAAATGGGTAGGGTTGACCCATCCCAACCTGTCCGAACCGACCCACTTAATAAAACTGGCCCAATCAGCCCATGGGCTATAGGGTACCGGGTCCAAAGATGGTTAAATATTTTTGTTGGGCCCGGTTAACCTGGCCCAGACCAAGCCCGATCTAGGCCCATCAATTAATCAGCCCGGCCCAACCCAGATAAGTTTTATTTTTAAAATAAAAATTAAAATTGATATTTGGGCCAAACTAGTCGTTGGCCTAACGGCTATATAGCAATTTTTCGTTGTTTGGGCCCATTTATTAAAAATAATTCATTTAAAATATTTTTTAATCCCAAAATAAATTCTATAAATACCCTACACCTTTAAATCATTATCACACAATTTTTCACTCTCTAAAATCTCATTCTCTCTCAAATCTCAATTCTCAATTCTCAAATATTCAATATATTTAATTTCCTAAAGTGCTCACTTTAAATTTTTAATTTTGCGATTACAAAGTACGAGTGGAAGTTTCTAAAGTCGCAACCTTCGGATACTTCTAAAATTTGGTATTGTCTTTCCATCTCTTACATTTAAGCTTTATTTATTGTATTAATTGTTGAATATTTAATATGATTATATTTGTTTATTTTAAATTTTTTTAGTTTAACTTATATTATGGATCAATTAAGAGACCTCGCTACTAAAGATGTTAAAAATTTTTGTCGCGAACGTGGCAGTGATAGTAAAATGTGAATTACTAGTGGCAGAGGTACTTCAAGTAGTAGATATACCCGTGTACCTTCGTCTCCGGTACCTCTTGGTACACCTTTTGAGGAAGAAATAGGTGTAGGTGATCACAATATGGATTATGTAGAAGCTCAGAAAAATTATGGTATAGAAGAAGAAAATGAAATAGATGCGGTTAATTTAGATGAAGATGATGAAAATATTGGTGAAACACCCACACTAGGAAATACTAATGTTGGATTTGAATCAGTTAATCTTCCTTCCCATCCTCCCCGTGCCCCAAGAGGTCGTAAAACAACTAGTATTGTATGGCAATTTTTTGATCGTATATAGATACTGAGGTGCAATGCAATATTTGTCAACAAATATATAAGCATAAAAGTGGAGGCACGCAAGGGGGTACGGGTACGTTAATGAGACATATAGGTGATACTCATGAAAGAGAGTTAAATATGGCACAAGGTGGTGAGGATGTTGGTGGGCAACGAAAACTAGAATGGACCCAGCAACCGGTCAGGTAATGAAGAAGTATAATAAATTGAGGGACCGAAAATAAATAGCTAACATGGTAGTTGAATGTTGTTTGCCTTTTAGTTTTCCTTCTTCTGATGCCTTTATTTATTATATTCAAGCAATTTATAATCCTATGTTTAATGGTATTCCTAGAAGTCTTTGTCGGTCTGATATTTTTAGACTTCATTCATAATTTTGTTTTTATTTGTCAACATTGTTAAAAATTATTCAATGTAGATTGTCCCTAACTTCTGATCTGGGCCGTGCTGTAAATAAAAATGATTATTTAACCATTACTTGCCACTAGAGAGATAGTAATTTTATGATGCAAAAACGTATTCTTGCTTTTTTATATGATGAAGATCGTAAACATACTAAAGATTTTATTGTTGATTCTATTGTTAAAGTTGTCGAATTTCATGGTATCGAAAATAAAATCTTATGTATTGCTTTTGATAATGCTTCTAACAATAAGACTGCTATAAAAAAGTTGAAATCTAAGCTATCTCTATCGTTGCCTGAAATTTTTCATATTAAATGTGCATGTCATATATATAATTTAATTGTAAAAGATGGTCTTGAGTTTTTTGAGTTTTATATTAAAAAATTCGTCTTGCTATTGGTTTTATTCAAGGAAATAATCATAGATCTAGAATTAGAGAATTTAAAGTTAAATGTCAAGAAAATGGACTTGCACCAATATTGATGCCTGAGGAAATTGATATTAGATGGAATTCTACGTATAATTTTTAATAACTTGTTATAAATATAGAGTTCATATTACAATAGTTAGTAACCAACATTGCGGTTCGTTTGCTGATTCTGCTAATTGCATGCTACATGATTCTGATTGAGTTTTAATTAACGATCTTGTTAATTTTTTTAAAAACATTTATGTAGCTACGGCTGAATTTTCCGGTTCTTATTATCCTACTGTTTGTAATATTTTGGCATATATAGTCGATATTTCTAGTTTTCTCAAAGAATATAAAAATAAAGAAGATTATAAAGAAGATGTTGGTGCCATATTTACTAAATTTAAAAAATATTTTTCTTCGATTCCCCCTGTTTACTTGGTTGATGCTATGCTAAATTCATACATGAAATATAATACTATGTGCCACTTTAGTACTATTATTTATGCTAACTTAGAAATAAATACTAACAATGATTCTGAACAAGTATAACCTGATTTGTGGACACCTATGGGTGATGCGAATGAATATATCAAAAAAATTTATAATTACTATGCTGATTTAGTTGATTTAGCCATACCTACAAATATCACTACAATTGTCGCTCCTCATCCCCCGAAGAGCCATCATCTTCTAAAAGGCCGACACATAGTGGTATTCCTAATTTCTTTTATGATTTACCTTGTTGGAAAAGTGTTCATGAGAGAGCTTACACATCAACTTATCAAGAAGAACTGAAATACTATCTTCGGTCGCCGCCAGAGGATCGCAAATGATGGATCAACATGTTGGATTGGTGGAGGAGTAATGAAATACAATATCCTGTTCTTTCAAGATTAGATAGAGATATCTTGAATGTTCCAATGTCAACCGTTACATCAGAGAGCGCCTTTAGTCAGGGATGACAACAGCTTGGAGACAACTGATACTCATTGGGAAGCAATGCAACGAATGTTCTAGTTTGTCTCAGAGATTGTATTAGAGCAGAACGAAGAAACTAAGAAATGGAACCGGAGTTGAACAATGAGCAGAGACTTGAAAAAATTATGTCTTCATGGGAGAACTCAGCAAAATCAAGTCCAATGCATGGTTTTGACCCCGCTGACTTTAACTATCCTATGAAAGTTTCCATTAATATTAACATGAATGAGTTGGAAAATATGATGCATAATTTGTATATTTTTCATTCATGTAAATTATAAATTTTTGATCATTTCGCAATCAGTAAAATTCAACAGTCATTCACTCCTTAGTCCTTACTTTGTAATTTTTTTCATATAATGATTTAAATTAAATTTTTAGTTTATATTAAAAACTTACTTTGAATATATTATTAATTTACAATCAAATATTATTAATTTATTATATTACGTAGCATATGTTTTGTATATTTGTGTATATATCTTCTATAGATGTATATATTTAATGTATACATGTGTATATGTTTTATAAATTGTATATATATTGTAGTATATATTATATTCAAAGTAGTACACATATATTGAATAGTGCGTATATATGTGTATATATCTTCTATAGACGTGTATATTTAACGTATACACGTCTATATGTTTTATAAATTATTATATAACTATATATATATGTGTGTATATATATATATATATATATATATATATTGTAATGTATATACATTGTAGTATATTTTATTTACAGTAGTACATATATATTGAATGGTCTCTATATGTATGTATATATCTTCTATAGACATGTATATTTAGCATATGCATGTGTATATGTTTTATAAATTAGTATATATATTTATTTATTTATTTATTTATTTATTTATATATATATATATATATATATGTTGTAGTATATTTTATTTAAAGTAGTACATATATATTGAATGATGCGTATATATGTGTATATATCTGCTATAGACGTGTTTATTTAATGTACACATGTCTATATGTTTTACAAATTAGTATATAACAATATATATATATATATATATATATATATATTGTAATGTATATATATTTGAATGGTTCGTATATATGCGGATATATCTTCTATGGACCTATATAGTTAACATATACATGTGTATATATAATTTATAAATTAGTATATAACAAAATATATATATATATATATATATATATATATATTGTAGTATATGCTTTATTTAAAGTAGTACATATACATTGAATGGTGTGTAAATATGCGTATACATCTTCTATAGTCATGTATATTTAACGTATACATGTGTATATATTTTATAAATTAATATATAACTAACTAACTAACTAACTATATATTAATGTATATATATCGTAGTATATTTTATTTCAAGTAGTACATATATATTGAATGGGGCGTATATATGTGTATATATCTACTATATACGTGTATATTTAATTATACATGTAAATATGTTTTATAAATTAGTTTATAACTATGTATATATATATTGTAATATATATATACTATAGTATATGCTTTATTTAAAGTAGTAGTAGTATATATATATATATATATATATATATATATTGAATGGTGCGTATATATGTGTATATATCATCTATAGACGTGTATAGTTAACATATACATGTGTATATGTTTTATAAATTAGTATATAACTATATATATATATATATATATATATATATATATATATATATATATATATTATAATGTATTTATATCATAGTATCCTTTATTTAAATTAGTACATATATGTTGGATGATGCAAATATATATGTATATATCTTCTATAGACATGTATATTTAACGTATTCATGTTAATCTGTTTTATAAATTCGTATATACTATATACATATATTGTAATGTATATATATGGTAGTATATTTTATTTAAAGTAGTACATATATATTAAATGGTGCGCATATATGTGTATATGTTTTATAAATTAGTATATATATATATATATATATATATATATATATATATATATATATTGTAATGTATGTGTACTGTAGTATATGCTTTATTTAAAGTAGTACATATATATTGAATGGAGCGTATATATGTGTATATATCTTCTATAGACATGTATATTTAACATATTCATGTGTATATATTTTATAAATTAGTATATATATATATATATATATATATATATATATATTGTAATGTATATATATCACAGGATATTTTATTTAAAGTAGCACATATACAGTGAATAGTGCATATATATGTGTATATATCTTCTATAAACGTGTATATTTAACATATACATGTGTATATATTTTATAAATTAGTATACATATTGTAATGCATATATATATCGTAGTATATATTTTTAAAAGTAGTACATATACATTGACTGGTGTGTATATATTTGTATATATCTTTTACAGACATGTATATTTAATGTATACATGTGTATATGCTTTATAAATTAGTCAATAACTATAACTATAACTATAACTATAACTATATATATATATATATATATATATATATATATATATAATCTATATATATCATAGTGTATTTTATTTAAAGTAGTACGTATACATTGAATGGTGTGTATATATCTTCTATAGATGTGTATATTTAATGTATACGTGTGTATATGTATTATAAATTAGTATCTAACTCTCTCTCTCTCTTTATATATATATATATATATATATATATATATATATATATATAGATTGTAGTATATGCTTTATTTAAAGTTGTACATATCCATTTAATGGTGCGTATATATGTGGATATATCTTTTACAGACATGTATATTTAACGTATAAATGTGTATATTTTTTGTAAATTAGTCTCTCTCTCTCTCTCTCTCTCTATATATATATATATATATATATATATTGTTATGTATATATATATTGTAGTATATGATTTATTTAAAAGTAGTACATATCCATTGAATGGTGCGTATATATGTGTATGTATCTTTTATAGACGTTTATATTTAACGTATACCTGTGGATATATTTTATAAATTAGTATATAACTATATACATTGAATGGAGCATATATATGTGAACATATCTTCTATAGACGTGTATATTTAATGTATACATGTGTATATTTTTTATGTGTATATTTAATGTAATGTGTACATATACATTGAATGATGCATATATATGTGTAATTGTGCATATATTTTTTAAATTGTAATGTAGTATATACTATATATATATATATATATATATATAGTGTATATATCTTTTTTAAAGTATTTAAAATGTATATAGGTTGGTATATATACTATATATTGAATATATTTTTTTTGACCATGTTTGACTGAATTTTTAACTGGGTTTGACCGGGTTGAATTTAGTGGGCTGGGTTAGGGATATTTTTAAAATTATACTATTGAGCCCAGCTCGGCCTGTCCCACTTAACCCCAACTCAGATCCAGCCCGGCCGACTTAACACCTTTTGTTTACCATTTTAACAAGCTTTAAATATACATAATTATGTTTATGAAAATGTTTTTGGAAACCGTTTAAAGTGCATGCATCATGAACCCATATTGATGAAAAGATGTAATTATCATGAGTTTTCCATAAACCTCATATATATGTTCCAGATATGATGAATTTTGTGAATCGATATGAGAGCATAATTTACGAAATTTTCTCTCTTATTATGAACTCCATTGTTTTAAATATGTTGTGGATTGTTGAAATTCATGAATTAAAAGCTTGAGAGTAAATTCTTCACTATGATTTATGGATTGACATTATTTATGATATAATGAGAGGGTGTTTCCTTGTTTTGTAAAGGCCAGATCCATCGGCAGACACCTCAACTTGGTCCTATATTTCATTTTGGCACCTTAAGTTGACTGTGTTCATTTTAGACACCTAAACCAGCCACTAACTGTGTCATTTTGACACTTTTAGCTGACTTGACAAGGAGAGTGTGGCACACTCGAGCCCAGCGTGTGAAGCTTCTTATTTATTCGAAAATAATTAAAAAATATGATTCTTCTTCACTTTTTTGGCCCCTTTTCTTCATTATCATTTTTGGGTCTCCTCACACCATAAATCTACCAGATCATCATCACCATCACCATTAATTGTATAATTGTTTAACCTCATTTAGATAAATTCACTGGTGTCACCATTTTTTCACTCCCCAATTAGAATTTTTGCTCCGGACAAAATTTATAAATTTTAAATTCAAATTCTTCAAGTAATGAGAATTTAGATATTTAAGCAATTATTAAAACTCTTTAATGGGCACTTGAAAATTTTCAAAAAAGCAAAAATTCTACATTTTTGGAGTTTAAAAAATTCTTCAACTTGATTGTAACATCCCAAGTATTTGATTCATTCTTTAAATTTTTTTTGCTGACCATAAGCAATTTTTGGACGTTGTTTTGTATAAGGATAGTAAAATGTTCAAACACTAGAAACCCCTTCACCAAATTGTCCTTCTATTTTGCAAGATGCTTGAATAAAATTGATTGAAACAGAAAAAATAAAATGAAAAGAAAAAACCTGGAGATGGGACGGGGATGGAAACCTGCTAAGGAGGAAAGAAAGCGTTATAGTTTTTTTTAATTATTGTTTTTTTAATAATAATTTAATAAATTATTATTTTATATAAGAACACCACATGTCTTTTCTTAGTTGGCTGTTATGCCATGCCAGCAATGTGTGTATTACACACGTTTTATAATAGTAGTTAATTGTAAAAAAAAGTGTCAAAATGACATAGTTGATAGCTATTTTAGATGTTTAATATGAACAACATCCACTTTAGGTGACTAAGTGAAAGATCCTGCCAAGTTGAGGGTCCTGCCGATGTGTTTGACCTTTTATAAATGTTCATTGTGTTAATTGGAAGAATTTGCATGTGTTTTATGTAAAAATTGGTCACCACATGTTAAAAGTATCGAAAAGAGAGTGTTTTTTTTACATAAGTTTCTACTTTATTTGAAATAAGAACTCTTATGTGATGTTTAAATCTTTTTGGTGTCTTTTACATGATTTTTGAATAAAAACGACTATGGTTGTGATATGATATGATATGTCTTGCAAGTACCTATTATGAAATTCCCTTGACATGAAAGTAAATAAACATTTTTGAGCATGAAGCATGGTTTTAAAGAACTAAAATTGGGCTTAAAGAGAGTTAGATAGTTATCCGAAGAAGGCATTTGAGTGTAAGGACTCATTGCTGGAAATAGAATTTTGCATATTCAAGAGATATGATTGACAATAGATAATGTAACTTGCCCCTGAGGCACTGGTATACTAGACTAGTATGTAGGACGCTGATTCTTGCGGCAAACTTGGATGAGTAAATTGAGGATTTCATATAGCCCGTAGATTGTAGACTTGTAATGTGCACTATCTAGCTTAGAAGTAAAAAAAATTAAAGAGTTGAGTCAATAATTTACAAGCATGAGTTGAAGTTTTTTTTAATAGTATGCCCATGTGTTTTTATATATATTATGATAAATTATTTTCATAATGCTCTCACTTATTTTATATGAAGTATGTGTTATTTTTGAATTGTTCTATATACCAATGCACTTTAAGCATTGAACCCCCCCCCCCATAATTTAAGTTCTGTGGTATAGTCCCATGGTCTATCACATCAGTAGAACATTTGGGGTATGACAGAGTTGGTGAACCATAAGTATTGACTCTTTCAATTTATAGTCTAGTCAGGGGCCTTGTCCCAGCCTAGACAGTTAGTGCAAAGCAGAGGCTTCGTAGAGGAGATATAAGTATTGTATTGTCATAACTTATTGACACAGTTTCATTATGAGTTTCCCTGGAATGCCATTATATTTTCCATACTTTAGTTTATGTATGGATTTTTCTTATGATAGTATGCTAAGGGGTCTCTTCGACCTTCATTCGATTTGGGTTGTGACAAAATTGGTATCAGAGCATGGTTCTTGGTCCAGGGTATCTACGAAGATGTGTCTAGTAGAGTCTTGCTTATGGGTGTCTTATGCACCACACTTATAATTAGGAGGCTACTGGGTATTTCAGAGTCGTTTCCTATTTTTTCATAGTCTAGCTTATGCTATAGTGTCGTCCATACGAAAGTTATCCAAATTCCTTTCTTGCTCTAATTTTATGGGCCATGCCTCATTGTCGAGGAAATACAAGTTCAAGAGTTTAGATTTCAAATGACGTGGTCCTTTTTGATTAAGTTATCCATATAGTTATGAAATAGCACAAGGACTTGAGTGGAATCTGTTAGTGCTTGAAAGTGTGTCGATTCAAGTGTATACTCTTATCTATATCCAACATGCATTTGAGCATGACGTATGAAGTGTAATCAGTCCCTTTCAGAATCCTTGTTACAGATGTCATGCTTAAGGGTAGATACATGTAACAGAATATTGGAATAGTATTTCCACCCAAGTAATAGTATATGTTAAGGTGTCATAACCTATTGGTAGTAAGATGATCCAAAAATTAGTGATGTGAAGTCATAATCTTAGAAGTCGGAGTGAGGGTAACATTTGCATAAAACAGTTAGTTTTAGTTATATAACCTTTGACTGAGGGGTGGTTTTCACTTTTGTGTTGTTTAGTTAATATTGCAGCAAGATTTGTAGATTGTAGATTGTATGGTAGTTGTGGATCAAGTGATTGACTATGATTATTATTTATTTAAAATAAGGAAGGAGCTCAAAATGGATAGTTATGGTGTTTGGATAAATCATTTATAGGTTGTGAATACTAAGGGGTAGATTATCTAATAAGTTATAAGTAGAGGCTCACTGGTGTTTATAGAATTTTAAAGGTAGTTGGGATGTATGCATGGGTAAGTAGATTTAATCTGAGAAAGTAGAATATGCTAATAAGATCATGATGGGTTATATTATAAGATTAAGATCAACTATCCTTATTATGTGACTTTACCCCCTTGATTTTCTTTTCTCTAGTAGTTGTAAAATAGTATAACTTATGAGAAGGTATCTAGAAGATTTTGAGGTATAGTAGTAATGTCATAGTGGAGATGTGATTGTAGGTCGCAGTTAAATGAAATAAGGTACTTGGGTTGCTTTTCCAATTTAATGGACTATTATAACATATGGCATACTTCATCGATGGTACATGATTGATGCTAGACTATAGGCTTGAACTTTAGATGTGGATTGTGATAGTAGAAATAATATCTTACGATTAATGATATATGCTTGTGGGAATTAGTAGGCGTGATCTAATGTGTAAAAGAGCCTAGGTCGGTAACTTATGAAAACATTTGAGTGGATAATTGTGATATAAATACACAAGGACTAGCGTTAAAATAAGAATTGTGGCTGAGTCATTAGGTGGGTAAGAGCGTTAGGTTTATATGAATAAGTTGAACCTCAGGTAGCATATAGTTAGATAAGGTTTTATGTGTATAAGTGCCATGTTTACTTAGTTCATGTTCTTGAATTTCTTATTATGGAGAAGCATAGAGAGCTACTATGTGGTGTTCTTTAGAGTTGAATTTTGTGAAATACAGATAGATGATGTGAGCTCTTGTTCTAGTTTTAAAAACTTTGTTAAGTTATAATAGTATGCGATTAGAGATTTAATGCTAGTATGTTAAGTAGTGGAGAATGAATTGTTATGTGATAAAGAGTGTGGATATGTATGCACAGGAGAGTATGAGTTGTAGGGTGATGGTTATAGAGGTTAGAGTTTAAGTGTATGGTGATACCCAGGTGTTGAGTGTTGTTCTTGTAGATTAATGAGAAGATATGTCCTCAAGTCGAGGATTGTGACTTTGATCTAAGGGGAAGATGATGAATTAAGGTAGTTTCCAAATTTTCTCGTGGTGTCAAGTTTCAGGGACGAGTCATGATAAATCTATTCCTATTCAAGAAAGCTCCTCCTACTTTAATTAATAGGTCATACTAATAATGTCTTATGTATTTAAGTCATGCCTATGCCTAAGGTCCGAATTATGTATGTAATTTATGTCTACATTCTGACCTCCAAACCAAAAGCAATAATATCCCTCAGTAATCTAATCTTCAACTATTCAACTCCATGTTATGATGTTCATGATCAATAAATCCATGTTTCATATCATGCTTAGTTCTAAGAAACTATATTTTCTATATGTTACCGATTCATTTTATGCCTGAATTAGCCAAAGTGGTAAATTTTATGCAAACTCATAACTATCTCAGCTCTGAAAATGAGAAGTAATAACTTCAAGCAACAATCCTTTTCATATTCCGTGAATATATGCATCCCAGACTTATGTTATACAACTCATGATATATGCGCTCATGTTTTTCATTGTGGCCAGTCCTATAAACACA
Source organism: Capsicum baccatum var. pendulum (assembly GCA_030864225.1). Classification (NCBI taxonomy): domain Eukaryota; kingdom Viridiplantae; phylum Streptophyta; class Magnoliopsida; order Solanales; family Solanaceae; genus Capsicum; species Capsicum baccatum. The sequence continues at coordinate 214,746,787 of CM061555.1, forward strand.
TGATGAGTATGTTTACGTCCGAATAAATCTCGATTTATGATCTAGGCATTTGATATATGAAGCACTTCATGCCTATTGTATCGTATCTAGCATCTCATGCCCCACCATGATTACATCAACAAATATAACTTATAATTGAATAGTGTTACTTCTATTCTTGATGTTTGTGCTCTAGTCCCTCAATTAACCTTCTTATAATAGTATGATAGTGGTTATAGAAGCGTAGTAGTGTCTTAGATAAGGGAGTAGATTTTTCTTATTGTGTTAAATTTTTGGCATGACTACTCGACCAAAGGTTATAGTTGAATAAGGAAGAAGGAGATAAGCTTTCGTTATGTGAAATAGTTTGGAAGGAGATATATGGAGAAAATCTTTGTGAGAGTGATTGAATTTGCTGGTCTTAGTGGGGAGATCTATGAAGTGGGTGTAGTTATGACAGGCTTGAATGTTGTGATTGATGAAAATACAAATCAATGTGCTATGTGGTTAGTACTCCTTGAATTGAAACCTGAGGGTGTTTGATTATAGTGATAAGGTGAAGTAATATTATTAAAGGGATTTTTAGTATGGGGTCCCATAGCTTAAGTTGGCACCTTTTTACTCCAAGTTAGGCTTCAACATGGAAGTACTATATAATGCGACTCAAAATCTTGTAGCTAGGTGTTTCGTGGGGAAATTGTAAGTTGGAAATGATGAAGTATGTTATTTATTGTTTTGGATATAGTCTAGTAGTGTCTCTAAGTGTAAGATCTATTGGTTGTATCATGTAAGATGGAGGATACCTCTATTCCTATGTTACGCAAAATCTTATCCCATGTTTAGTGCCAATGCATATTAAGACCCATGACCACCAAATAAACTCACACCTTATGTTGTGATGATTGTGATCCCTCATACTCATGCTCAAGGTCATCTCTATGTCAATTCTCATTATCTCACCCTTCATTCTTACACGATTCACTTGGTGATTTCATCAAGCTCTTTTTGAATGACTGTGCATGTTTCATTGAGGAAAAGTTCTGAAAAAAAGGTTGCATACTTTATTCCGTACATCTATAGACCAACAAGTTTTTACCCATCACTCAAAGATGAATGATTCTAAGAGGGAGATAATGTAACCCCACATTTTTGGGCTAGAATTTAAACCATTGTTTCTATATGTATAAACTTGAATTTGATTAATTATATATAAAAAAAAAATTCATAATCATTAACCTGGTGTGAAAAGTTTCTTCTGAGGTGAAGAATATTCGTAGTAACACTTAGAGTGAAGCGGAGTTAAGAACTTTCATTATAGACCAAATTTTGGAATTCCATCCTTCAAGGGTCAATTTTGACCGTGTGTAATTGTTTGGAATAGGTAGAATTTTGGATCTCAAGACTCACCAAATTATAGTTAATTGAATTAGCTTTCCTATTCCACTAATTGTTCCTTTATTTGATACCCGAGCAAAAAGTTAAGGGCATTTTTGTAAGGAACCAGTGAGGGTCCGCAATGGTAGTGTGTAGCTCATCATGGAGATATTTCTCCGTGACGCGCTTAAACTTTAAATTCGGGTAGTTTTAGGTTTTGTTGGCTTGGGAGAAGGGATATTGAAGTCCTTTCACTTATAAATGGTCCCGAAACACTATCTTAACCTATTTCCATCCATTTTAACGACATAACATTGATTATCTCACCTCTCGAAATTTCTAATTATCTTTTCTTAAGCAAGAGATGGAAGACTACACAGGTTTGAGTATTTTAATCTCCAAGTTCCAATTTCTCTATGTTCTCTTTGATTATTTTTTCTCCATCAAAAGGTATGTGGGACTATCCTAAATCTCATGGTTGTAAGTTTATCATTTTAACAAGCTTTAAAAATACATAATTATGTTTATGAAAAGGGTTTTGAAAACCGTTTAAAGAGCACGCATCATGAACCCATTTTGATAAAAAGATGTCATTATCATGAGTTTTTAATAAACTTGAATTACCTTTATGAGTATATGTATGTTATAAAGTTTGAGTATTGATATAAGAGCATGTTAAAGAATTTTCTCTCTTATTTTGAAATCCATTGTATTAAATATATTGTGGGTTGTTCAAATGCATGGATTAAAAGCTTGAGAGTAAATTCTTTACTATAATTTATGGATTGATATTGTTTATGATACGATGAGAGGGTATTTCTTTTTTTTTTTTTATAAATGTTCCTTGTGTTAACTGAACGAAGTAACAGAATTTGCATGTGTTTATATAAAGATTGGCCACCATATGTTAAAGTATTGAAAAGAGAGTGTTTGCATAAGATTTATGCGTTATTTGAAATAAGAACGCTTATATGATGCTGAAATCTTTTGGGTGGTCATTTACATGATTTTTGAATGAAAAGGGCTATGATTTTGATGTGATATGATATGGCTTGCAAGTCTAGGTATGGCAATACCTATTATGAAATTCCGTTGACATAAAAGTAAATAAATATTTTAAAACATGAAGCATGGATTTAAAGAACTAAAACTGGGCTTAAAGAGAGTTATATGATTACCTAAATAAGGAATTTGAGTGTAAGGACTCATTCCTGAAAATCGAGTTTTGCTGATTCAGGAGACGTGATTGGAAATGGCCATTGTATACTTGTCCCTGAGGAATTGGTATACTAGACTAGTATGTAAGACCCCGATCCTTGCGGAAAACTTGGATTTGGGGGCTTGGTCGATGAATAAATGGCAGATTCTATATAGCCCATGGATTGTACACTTGTATGGTGTACCATCTAGCTCAGAAGTAAAAAAAATTAAAGAGTTGAGTCAATGTTTTTATAATACCTCGAAATACTAGAGCTAAACTTAGTTCTAAGTACGTGTGTTATCCTATATAAACTCAGTCAGCTTTACAACGATATAACATTTGCCCAAATCTAATATCCGGACGAAGAGTTAGGGTAGTTTATGTAAAAGTAGTTGCTCACCACGATTAGGCCGCGCCGCAGTGAGTATCGTGATGAGTACTACATCACGTCATGAGGAAGGCGATTTCAGCATTTGTCAATTTCCAGAGGGTTGCTGTAATTGCACCACATCGTGGTGAACCCAAAAACAACAATTGTCACGATCCAGAGAGTCACCGTGATTTCAATATGTCGCGGTGGATATGGCGATGATCCAATCACCGCGTCATGGTGAGGCCTTAATCGACATTCCAATTGCGGGATTTGACATCCCAAGAGCAACTTAGACTTTTCCCATGACCCAGAGTAGACTTAAACATGAAATTAATCCCTAAATGACCAAAATATATCATTATTCACTCAATTTTCCCCGAAGTACATCATTCTCTCACACAAGCAAGAAACCCTAGTTTCAAAAGTCAAGAACAAGGCTCAAGAATCTCTCTAAGATCCTTCAAGAATTAACATTCCAATGTATGTTAGGTGTTCATTATGGGCCCCTTCCATCTATAGAGTCCACGAATCCGTTTTCAAACTACAAGATTGTTGAGTTATGAAATTCCATGCTTGAATTGAATTAAATTCATGTTCATGTTATTGTTGGGTTTTTGTCCATAATTAAATTACAAGTTTTCATGAAATTAATCATTATATGTGTTTAATTACATGATCCTCTTGATGAACTCATCAATTTACAAGTTGATTAATGTAGCTATGATAACTATGTGTGTTGATTGTTGTATAACCAAAGCATGCTCCTCACGTGTTTGATAAAATTCCTATGTGAATGAATTAGTGCCATTATAACCTAATAGCATGTGTTCCACCTTTATGAATAAATAGATGCCTTACAAGTGTTTGATAAAAAGTCTCTATGGATGAATTATGAACAAGTGACAATGTATCATATTATTCAAGATTATGCTATGCTTTACTTTTCATGCTATCGAGTCCTGGGGTTTTTTAATACCCGATAATTTAACCATTTACCTAGAGCCAGTGTCAGTTATAAAATCTTAGTCGTGTCATGATTAGTAGTATTCTCAATCAGTTATAGAATTTAGGAAAACTCAGTCTCAGTCTAGTCTAGTTCAGTATGCTCAGTTCAGAGTCTTTCAGTTGGTAGTAGTATTCAGCACCGAGTGAACCCAAAGATGGGGGATCACCTACCAGTAGAGGACTACGTAGCCAGCGTAGGTTGACACAGTAAACCTGCCAGTTGAAGATTGATGAGGTATTTTACCTGCCAGTTGAGGATTTTACTGTTCTCATTTGAGTTCCTGCCTGATAAGTGTAACTCTCAACTTGTCCTTATCCGTGGCACGGTACTGACACTCTTCCAATTGGGGTTACAGATTGGACCCCAACTTAGTTATATTATCTTATTTGGGGCATGTTGGTTAGATGATTACCTCCCATAATTTCAGTCAGAATAGAACTCTGGTCAGTTCTATAGTATTAGGGCTGTTAGATACAGTCAATCAGTATCAATAACTTTAGATATAAGTTACTCAGTACTCATCATTAGAAAAGCATAGTTACAATATATACGTATATGCACAGTATTGCATACTAGATATTTATAGCAGTTTCAATTCTCCATGTACTCTCATGTTCAGTTACTTTATATCAGTCATTCAGTTGTAGTTCATGCATATGAACCCTTGCATTCAGCCTTACCCTATCTAGCATACTAGTACATTCCCACGTACTGACACATACTCTTTTTTGCGCTATGACGTTTCATATCATAGGTTTGGATACTCAGGTTCCTGACCGTGCATAGACAGATCTAGATTCAGCCAACAGTAGATTTAATAGTGAGTCCTCATAGTTTGAGGATATTATTTTTTTTTAGATTTTAAGTAGTTTCAGTATATTAATATTTGGGGTTAGTTGGTGGCCTGTCCCATAAACTCCACTTTTAGACAGTTAAGTTAGAGGCTTTTCAAACTAGTTTTTAGATATTGTTTAGTTTTACGGATTGTTATTTCAGTTGATACACTTTATCAGTATTTGTAGATTTTGAACCTTACAATATTTTAGCCTATTTTTCATATTTATTACAGTATATTATTAAGTGCTCACAGCAGATATTAGTCATGGGTTAGCTTGTGGTCCTTCGGGGTCGTAAGCATCATGTAGCATCTGAGGTATAGACTTGGGGAATTACAAACTTAGTATTAGAGCATAAGGTTCAATAGTGTCCTAGGAATTTTGAAAACCGCATCACGTAGAGTCTTGTGTATGAATGTGTAGCGCGCCACACTTATGAACATGAGGCTATGAGATATTTTAGGAATTGTTTCCCTTCTTTCAGTATTCATGTCGTGTGAATGAGGGTGATCTCAAGTTAAACTCTTAGTCTAATACATTTCTTCCTTTTATTTACAGAACATGCCTCCCAAAAGGACCAATGAAAGAAGAACTGGAAATCATTCAGTACCCCATCCCATTCAGGCAGATCCCCTAGACGAACATGTTTCCCATGTAAAATTTAGAGTTGCATTCACTACTCTAGCTAATTCTATTGCAACTCAGAATGAATGTCCAGCTGCTATTCCAGCCATACCAATGGCCAATACTACTGCAGCCAGGATTTGAGACTTTACCCGAATGAATCCTCCAATATTCTCAGGATTTAAGTTAGAAGAGAATCCACAGGAGTTTCACAATTAGGTTCAGAAAGTCACAGATATCATGGGAGTGACTTCTAGTGAGAGTGATGAGTTAGCTGCCTATCAGCAACAAGATATAACTCATACGTGGTTTACGAAGTGGAAGGTAGATAGGGGCACAGATATAGATCCCATAGAGTGAGAAGAGTTTGCTGCTGCTTTCCTAGATAGATTCTTTCCTTTAGAGCTGAGAGAGGCCAAAGTGTTAGAGTTCATTAACCTCAGACAAGGTTGTATGAGCATGAAGGAGTATTCCCTTAAGTTTACTCAATTAGACAGGTATGCTCCTCATGTAGTGGTAGACAGTAGATCCAGAATGAGCAAGTTTGCATTTGGAGTGTCAGATAGTATGGTTAAGGAGTGCAGAACAATGATGCTAATTAAGGAGATGGACATATCCAGGCTCATGTTCATGCTCAGCAAATAAAGAAGGCTAAGAATAGAAAGAGAGAGGCATAACAAGAGAGTTAGAATAGGTAGCTTTAATTTCAATCAGCCTAAGTTAGAGGGCGGTAACCGTTCCTAATTTTTGCTAAAGTCTTCAGTTCTCGCTCCGTCCTCAACCAGTGCTCCAGTCCCTAAGTTTAGAAATGGTGGCAAAGATAGGGTGCTAGGCTTTAAATCTCAGGGTAGTGTTAGTAGTGCTCGAGCAAATCCTCTTTGTTAGACTTGTGGTAAGAACCATCAGGGTGTCTGCAAAGCTAACAGTAATATTTGTTTCGGATACATCAAGCCAGGCCATAGAGTGAAAGATTTTCCTCAGTCAGGTACTCAAGGTCAATATAATCACCCTTCAGCTCGGTCAGGTCACCCAAATCAGCAGGGTGCCACTTCCAGTGCCACCAGTGTGCAACTCCAAAATAGACTTTATGCACTTCAGTCCACACAAGATCAGGAAAATTCTCCTGATGTGGTCACTAGTACATTACAGATCTTCTATTTGCATGTTTATGCCTTGTTAGATCCAGGAGCTTCTTTGTAGTTTGTTACTCTCTACATAGGAGTAGACTTCAAAGTCAAACCAAAAGTCTTAATAGAACCATTCCCAATTTATACCCCAGTACATTAGTCTATCATAGCGCGAAGGGTATACAACTGTACAATTATAATATCTCAGAAAGTCACTTTAAAAGACTTAATGGAATTAGAGATAGAAGATTTCGACATTATTTTTGGCATGGATTGGCTCCATTCATGCTATGCCTTAGTTGACTGTAGAAACAGAATCATTCATTTTCAATTTCCAAATGACCAGTCCTTGAATGGAGGGGTAGTACTACAACTCTCAAGGGTCAGTTGATTTCATACCTTAGAGCGAGAAAAATGATATCCAAAGGATGTGTCTATCCTCTTGTGCGAGCCAAGGACTCTAGTTCAAAAACTCCCAGTCTTGAGTCAGTTCCAGTAGTAAATGAATTCTCAGATGTGTTTCCTGAAGATCTTACTGAAGTTCCCCCCATTAGGGAAATTGACTTCAGAATAGGACTTCTTCCAAATACTCAACCCATATATATTCTACCATATAGAGTGGCTACAGCAGAACTCAAAGAGTTAAAAGAGCAGTTAAAGGACCTTTTAGACAAAGGGTTCATCAGACCTAGCATTTTCCCGTGGGGAAAACCAGTCTTATTCGTGCGTAAGAAAGATGGTTCTCTTAGAATATTTATAGACTATCGTCAGTTGAAAAAAGTTACAATCAAGAATAAGTACCCACTTCCTAGAATCGATGACTTGTTTGACCAACTTTAGGGTGCTAGTTACTTTTCTAAGATAGGCCTCAGATCAAGCTAGCATTAGCTCAGAATCAGAGAATGTGACATTCCAAAAATAGCTTTGCGAACATGATATGTTCACTTCGAGTTTCCAGTCATGTATTTTGGTCTTACCAATGCCTCACAGCCTTAATGGAGCTGACGAACTAAGTTTTCAAGCAGTACTTGGACATGTTCGTTATAGTCTTCATTGATGATATTCTTGTCTATTCCGATAGTAAGATTGATCATGCAGACCACCTTAGAATCATACTTTAGACTCTTAAAACTTATCAGTTGTTCTCTAAATTCAGTAAGTGTGAATTTTAGCTAAGGTTAGTAGATTTCCTTGGTTATATTATTTCCGGTGATGGCATTAAAGTTGATCCTCAAGAGATCAAAGTGGTGAGAAACTGGCCTAGATCTATTTCTCCATAAGATTTTTGGAATCTCTTAGGTTTAGCTGGCTATTACCATCTATGTTTTGAAAGGTTTTCATCTATTTCATCCCCTATGTCCAGATTAACTCAGAAGAAAGTCAAGTTTGAGTGGTCAGATTCCTGCGAGGAGAGTTTTTAGAAATTAAAGACTCGACTCACCTTAGCATTAATTTTGACTTTGCTAGATGGTTTAGATAGGGTTTTTGTATACTATGATGCATCTAGAGTAGGTTTGGGTTGTGTCCTCATGCAGAGAGGTAAGGTCATAGCCTACGCCTCTAGACAGCTTAAACCCCATGAGAAGAATTACCTACCCATGATCTTAAGTTAGCAATTATAGTGTTTACCTTAAAGATTTGGAGGCACTATTTATATGGGGTGCATGTTGATGTGTTCACAGATCATAAAAGCCTAGAGTATGTTTTTTCTCAGAAAGATTTGAATTTGTGTAAGAGAAGGTGGTTAAAGTTATTAAAGGTTTATGACATGAGTGTTCTGTATCATCCTGGAAAAGCTAATATAGTAGCTGATGCTCTCAATAGACTATATATGGGTAGTGTTTCTCATGTTGAGGATGGTAAGAATATGTTAGCTCAGGAAGTTCATCAGCTTGCCCGACTAGGTATAGGCTTAGTCGATTTAGCAGAAGGTAGTGTATGGGTTCAGAGTAGTGCTGAATCCTCTCTAACTTCTAATGTGAAGGAAAAAAAGTATAGATATCATAGTCTAGTGAAGTTGAAAGAGTCAGTCAGCGATCAAAAAGTAGAGGTTTTCTTCCAAGAGGGAGATGGTGCATTGCGTTGCCAGGGTCGGCTATATGTACCACGTGTAGATGAATTGAGGCAATGAATTCTTGCAGAAGCATATGGTGCATATTACTTGATTCATCTAGGGGCCACTAAGATGTACCATAATTTATAGGAGATCTATTGGTAGAGTGGGATGAAGAGGGATACTGCAGAGTTTGTAGCTAAGTGCTCTACATGTCAGCAAGTTAAGATTTACCACCAAAAGCCTAGTTGGTCCATACAGGAGTTCAGTATTCCCACATGAAAATGAGAAGAAGTGAATATGGACTTTGTGATAGGGTTGCCTCGTACTTATTATCAGAATGATTCCATATGGGTTATCGTAGACAAGATGACTAAATCATCTTATTTATTGCCTGTTCATACCTCTTATTTAGCTGAGGACTCCGCCAAACTCTATATTAGAGAGTTGGTCAAGTTACATAGAGTCCTAGTATCAATCATCTCAGATAGATGTATCCAGTTTACCTCTTATTTCTGGAAAACATTCCAAAAGGGTCTCTGTACCCAAGTTAATCTCAGTACAACCTTTCACCCTAAGATAAATCGTCAAGTAGAAAAGACCATTCAGACTCTAGAAGATATGTTCAGAGCATGCATTGTTGATTTTAAGGGTAGTTGAGATGACCACTTTCCTTTGATCAAATTCTTATATAATAACAACTATCATTCCAGTATTCAGATGGCTTTGTTTAAATCCATCTGTGGTACAACTCTAATTGATTGGTTTGAGTAGGTGAGGCTGCAGTTGTAGGGCTTAAGTTGGTATTCGATGCCTTAGAGAAGGTTTAGTTTATCAGAGAAAGACTTAGGGCTATCTAGAGCTGATAAAAATCCTATGTAGATGTGAGGAGAAAGGATCTCGAGTTTGAAATCAGTGATTTTGTGTACTTGTAAATATCTCCCATAAAAGGAGTAAAGGGGTTCGGTATGAAGGGAAAGCTCAGTCTCCGATATGTTGGTCCTTACAGAGTTCTCAGCCATTTCAGAAAGTAGATTATGAGCTCGAGTTGCCTTCAGATCTAGCTTCAGTTCATCCAGTAATCCACGTCCCTTGCTAAAAAAATGCATTGGTGACCCAAGCAGTTATAGTTCCTTTAGAGGATGTAAATATTCAGAATGATCTTTCTTTTGAAGAGGTTCCAGTCCATATCCTAGATAATCAGATTCGTAGACTGAGGAACAAAGAAGTTCCCTTAGTCAAAGTTCTTTGGTGAAATTAGTCCGTTGAGATTCTTGGGAAGCAGAAGCAAATATGTGGACCAAGTATCCTCACCCCTTCTCCGCAAACTCAGATTCAGCTTAAGGTAACAGTCTTCCTTAGGTTTACTCAGTTCCATGTTTAGTTTCAAGTGTAAACTTGGCATTTTTTACCATTGCATATTAAGTCATGCATACATAAATCAGTTCATACATGTACTCATGCATCAGATATGTATGTTTAGTGCGAAAATTCAGCTTACCAGTAGCTTCAGTCATGTATTCCATTCATCAAATATTCATGTTCAGTATAAGAACTCAGTTTGTCAGTAGTCCAGTCACGTAGTCATGTCTCAGTTATGCATGTTCAGTGTGTCAGCTCAGTCTATCAGTATTTCTCAGCTTAATCAGTCTTATTCGAGGATGAATGTTCCCAAGGAGGAGATATTGTAATACCCCAAGTTCCTAAAGTTTAACTTATCTCTAAGTACATGAGTTATCCTATATAAAATTTATGAAATACTCAGTATTTTTTAGTTTAGAACCCGCCAATACATAGGAAATTCAGTCAGCTTTCTAACAATATAAAATTCACCCAAATCTGATACCCGGGCAAAAAGTTAGGGCAGTTTATGTAAAAGCAGTGGCTTACTATGATTAGGATGCGTCGTGGTGAGTATCGCGATGAGCACTCCATTGCATTGTGATGAAGTCCATTTTGGTATTTTTCAATTTCTAGAGGGTCATCGCAATTTCACTGCATCATGGTGAACCCCAAAATAGCAATTGTCACAATCTAGAGAGTCACCATAACTCCACCGCATCGTGGTGGATATAACGATGACCCATTCACCACATTGTGGTGAGGCCTTAATCGGCATTCTAGTTGCGGTATTTAAATCCCAAGGGTAACTTAGACTTTTCCTATGACCTAGATCATCCTTAAACATGAAATTAATCCCTAAATGACCAAAATATATCTTTATTCACTCAATTTTCCCCAAAGTACATCATTCTCTCTCAAAAGCAAGAAACCGTAGTTTCAAAATTCAAGAACAAAGCTCAAGAATTTCTCCAAGAACTTTCAAGAATTAACATTCCAAGGTATGTTAGGTGTTTATCTATGGGTCCCTTCTATCCATAGAGTCCACGAATTTATTTTCAAACTACAAGATTGTTGAGTTATGAACTTCCATGATTGAATTGAATTGAATTCATATTCATGTTATTGTTGTTTTTTTATTCATAGTTAAATTACAAGCCTTCATGAAATTAATCATTATATGTGTTGAATTACATGATCCTCTTGATGAACTCTTTAATTTACAAGTTGATTAATGTATCTATGATAACTATGTGTGTTGATTGTTGTATAACCTAAGCATGCTCCCCATGTGTTTGATAAAATGCCTATGTGAATGAATTAGTGCCATTATAACCTGATAGCATATGTTCCCCCTTAATAAATAAGTATATGCCTTATAAGTGTTTGATAAAAAAGTCTTTATGGATGAATTATGAACAAGTGAACAATTTCATGTTATTCAAGATTCTGCTATGCTTTACTTTTCATGCTATCGAGTCCTGGACGTATTTAATACCCGATAATTTAGCTAATTAACTAGAGCCAGTGTCAGTTACAAAATCTCAATCATGTCATGATCAGTAGTATTCTCATTCAGTTATAGAATTTAGAAAAACTCAGTAAACCCAGTCTCAGTCTTGTACAGTTCAGAGTCTTTCAGTTGGGAGTAGCATTCAACACCGAGTGAACCTAAGGATGGAAGATCACCTGCCAGTAGAGGGTGTGATCCTTAGAAGCAATCCTTACGTTCCAGAACTATGTAGCCAGCGTAGGTTGAGGCATCAAACCTGCCAGTTGAGAGTTGATAAGGTGTTTTAACCTACCAGTTCAGGGTTCCACCATTCTCATTAGAGTACCTACCAGATGAGGGTAACTCTCAGCTTGTCCTTACCCGTGGCACGGTACTGACACCCTTCCAATTGGGGTTATAGATTGGAACCCAACTTAGTTATCTTCTCTTATTTGGGTCATGTTAGTTAAATGATAACCTCCCACAGTTTCAGTATCAGCTTTCAAAATAGAACTCTATTTTGTTCTACAGTATCAGGACTATCAGATATAGTCAATCAGTATTAGTAACTTCAGATATCAGTTACTTAGTTATAAGAACTCAGTACTCAGCTTAAGAAATGCTTAGTTACAGTATACACATATATGCACAATATTGCATACTAGGGATTTACAGCAGTTTCAGTTGTCCATGTACTCTTATGTTCAGTTACTCTATGTCATTTAGTCAGTTGTTGTTCATGCATATGAACCCTTGCATTCAGCCTTACCCCATCTAGTATACCAGTGCATTCCAATGTACTGACGCATACTCTTTCTTGCGCTATGATGTTTTATATTATAGGTTCGGACACTCAAGTTCCTAACCGCGCATAGACAGATCCAAATTTAGCCAACAGTAGATTTAGTAGTGAGTCCTTATCATTCGAGGATATTATTTTATTCAGATTTTTAGTAGTTTTAGTATTTCAGTAATTGGCATTAGTTAGGGGCATGTCCCATCAAATCCACTTCAGAAAGTTCAGTTAGATGCTTTTCAGACTAGTTTTCAGGCAATGTTTAGTTTTACAGATTGCTATTTCAGTTGATACACTTTATCAGTATTTATAGATTTTGAACCTTATGACATTTCAGCCTATTGTTTGCATTTGTTACGGTAAATTATTTAGTGCTCTAGAAGATATAAGTCATGGATTATCTTGTGGTCCTTGGGGGTCGTAAGCACCGTGTAGCGTCTGGGGTACAAACTCGGGGCATTACAGTTTTACAAGCATGAATTGAAGTTTTTTTATACATTATGCTCATGTGTTTATATATATATATATATATATATATATATATATATATATATATATATATATTATGATAAATTATTTTCACAATGCTCTCACTTATTTTACTTGAAGTATGTGTTATTTTTGAATTGTTCTACATACCAATAATCTCCAAGTATTGCCACCCCCCTCAATATTTCGGGTTCTGTGGTATAGTTCTGTGGTCCATCACATTAGTAAAATATTTGAAGCATGATAGAGTTGGTGAGTCATCCATCTTTCGGAAGGCAATTTATTCATATGTTGACTCTTTCAGTTTATGGTCCAGCCGGGGGCCTTGTCCCGGACTAGATAGTTAGTGTTCAGTAGAGACTTCGTAGACGAGATGTAAGTATTGTACTGTCATGACTTCTTGACACAGTTTGATTATGAGTTCCCCCTAAATGCCATCATATTTTCTGCACTTTAGTTTATGTATGGATTATACTTATGATAGTATGCTAAGGGGTCTCTCGGATTTTCGTGGTTCGAAATTCCCGTTGCGGCCAAGATTTTGATTTGGATCGTGACATATCTACCTACACAGGGCAACTTCTTAGCGTTGGCTGGAAAATTTGGAAATACACATTTCCATGCTCACTTCTCCCAATAGAGCCTTCACATATAGCACAAACATCCGAAGAACAGTATTTACGTGGACTATTCTTTCAAATAATTGAACTGCACATGGTGTTGTTAGGCATTTACAGTAAAAGACAAGAAAGGGATTGCCACTAGTTTTAGTTTGCCTATTAACTAAGATCAAATGGAAGTCTATGCCAACTACCTTGGTCAGAAGGACACAAAAACTTGCTACAAATTGTAATGAGCAGATTTATGCCAATACCAAATGAAACAACAAGCAAAATACCTTAACAAATTGAATTTCCAGATATCTCATATATATATATATATATATATATACACTATTACTCCCAGACATGTAAATGCTTTCAAATATAAACATGAACAAAGAATAGATTCTACCTTAAGGTCTTCGAGAGTGTGGAAAGTGTTGGGTTTGAAATCGGTTGGTCGTCATGCGGATGCAAATGGATGCGAATCATGAAGACGATAAATTTGAAGACAAAGAAAAATATATTAAAACATAATATAATTGATTTGATTCGGCCAACTGGCCTATATATTAAAAACTAAATCAATAAGCACAAATACTATATGAGAGAAAATCTAGGTAAACACAAAACTCTTAAACGATTACATTATAGATGCTATTGTGTTGTGATATGAGAAGAAGGATCTTCAATTTATACAAAAACCTTCCTTGAATAAAAAGGTTAGCCAAATATGAAATGGTTTTATATTTTTATTTCATGAAAAGTAAAAATAATTATGATATTACTTTTATTTTCCTTTCAAACAAAGTAAAACTTAAATTTGGTAAGATAATCAGGCAAAACCCTAACAAATCTCCCTTTTTTGCTTGATTTTCTGGCAAAATAATTTTGATCCTTCTTTTTCACACAATGTTTGTATTTTATTATTGTTTCTCATGCTTATAAATAGAGCACTTTTGGGTTAAAAATATATGAGCCATTTAGAATTAAAAATATTAGATTCCTTTTGCAAAGTCAAAAGTGAGTTATACTTTTAAAAATGTAGCAACAGAAGTTAAGAATATGATTTACAATTGTCTCCACATGTTGATTTTGAACTTTTTATTCGACAAAAAAAAAAAACTTCATTATCGTCAAAATTGGTTGCAACTTGATTTGAAACCTTTGACCCTATCTTTAGTCTCGTTTCAATAAATCATGGGATCTTTGAACTGTTGATTTTGATATCACTTGTTGGGTTTTAAATTGACAGATGCCGTGCAGAAACTAATTGTTGCAAACCATAAAGGCAATAATTTAGACAACAAATAAAACTATTAAAAAAGGCATATTCTTTGATATAATTGACCAATATGCCTACATATTAGAAACTGAATCAAAAAGCTTAAATTGTTTAACGACGGATGTTATTGTATTGTGGTATGAGAAAAGGGATCTTTAATTTATAGAGATACAAAACATTTCATCGAATAAAGTGGTTAGCCAAATATGAAATAGTTTTATATTTTTTCTTTTTATAAAAAGAAAAAATAATTATGATATTACTTTATTTTTCTTGAAAGAAAAATAAAAGTTAAAGTTGATAATAATTAGGACAATAAAACCCTAGCAGAAAGCAGAGACGTCTCATATACCACTATATACAAGAATATGTTTGAATGATCATACCTGAACAAACAGAAGGATGCATAAACCACTGTCATCCAATGTCCCACACTCTACTGAAGTTATCAAAAGATATATTCCAGCAATACATGGTAGTAATAGCCAATCAATAATTCTCAAACATTATTTGTGTAACCAACTATCTTTACGGTCTTCCAACCTATGCTTAGATTCCATACTGGAACACCAGTCTGTTTCTAATTAAAACAAGAGAGAACTTGCCCAACTACTTGGACATATTCCTTTCAGGCATTTTATTGAACAAGTAGAAAGCAACCAAAGTTATTTCATCGATAGCTTGCAAATTTAACTCATTTGTGATCAATATTTATGATCCCTTGGAGCAAACAAATAACAGATATTTTAGCTATTATTTCAACCTTCAAAGTGGAACAGGCAACATTTTTATCACTTGGAGGAACGCATTGTAATAGCCTGAAAGGATGAGGTACGTCTTCCATTAGCTTAAATAGTTGGAATAGTGGCGGTGCCGCATACACTCAGTTAATTGAATACTTGTCAAAAAATTATACTATGAATATAAATCCAAATATTACTTTGTAAAAGTGAACTCCAAAAGTTTAAACTAAAATTATTAAAATACCCTCAACTTAAAAAACCTAACTTCTATTAAAAAAAACAAGGGTTTACATCCCTTATGTGGTTTGTGTTATTTTATGGTATTTTCGGGTACAAAAATCTATATTTAGGCACAACAACTTCAATACTAGTTCAAGTTTAAAACAAGAACACTATGAAGTACAAAAACACCCTCAACACAAGATCAATGTGATCTTTCTAAGAAGTGTTTTTTTTTTTCAGAAATTAAGATAAAACAGAAATATAAAGCCAAGTCCCCCGACTTCACGGAGTGTCCTTAAGGAATAATTTCTCTCACTATACCTGAGGTTTTGGAATCTTCCTTCTAGGGTAAAATGGATTTTAATCCAACTATAGTGGTACCTTAAATAATTGGATGCGTCAAACTCACTCAACTATATGATTGATCACAAAGAATGTTTTGAAGACAAGAAGAGTTTTTTATTTCAAATGTTTTTTTATTCATTTCTAAACCTATGGATGAAAGCAAGTTTATATAGCCATCATATTCCTCTTCTGGAAGCTGGCAATGATTAGCTTAAAAGGTTTATCCTTTCGAAGAGTCATGCCTATTTATTCGAAATATTGTGTCTTTTTTTGAACAGAAACAACTATCTGAACAATCAGAACTTTTCCAAAACAATATGTCTTTTTCTCAAAGGTTGTGTCCCTCCACTTTCCATTCACACCAATTAAATCCAATAATCGCCCATATGAATGAGGAATGACTATTCTTCGTAAAACTTTACGTACAAGTATGTGATTATCAATAAAAAACTGATTGCATCTGGATAAGTAGGTTTCCCTTTAAACTTTCCGTAGTGAACATGGATCGGATGCACTCGGTCAATCGATATATTTGATATATTTGAACCATCAAGTTTTGATGTATACCTAGACAACACATGTCACACAACCAACCTTTCATCGTATATGGTTCTCATGGTTTTGTTCTTTTCAGCCATTAACACGTCCCGGTTTCATGAGAGCTTAGAGAATAGGACTTTACTAACATTCTCCTTGAAGTGGCTTTCACTTCACCCTCACATAGGTGATTTCTAAATATTCAATCCTATAGATTAAACTATTTGGTCAAATCTGTCAAATTTAGATAATCATTAAAAGAATTTTCACTTTAAGTCTTATCCTTGTTTACTAAACATTGTCTACATCATGAGAATAGATTGGGTAAATGTTGAACATGTCTGACACAACTTTGTTTGATCTCCTTGAACCTAGATCTTGGGATCTCCAGTCTGCTAGGTAGAGTTACCGCTATCCTAACTTATCGTAGGGCTTAAACCTATTCCTTTAGATGTCCTTTCTACTCCTTCTATAAATAGACCTTTTGTAAGTACATCCGACACATTATACTTTGACTTAACATAGTCAACAGTGATAATTCCACTAGAAAAAATTTTACTAACGGTATTATGTGTCCGTCTTAGGTAAAGAAATTTATCGTTGTATATCATGCTCCCTGTCCCACCTATTGTTGCTTGGCTATCATAGTGTACGCATACTGGTGCCACTAGTTTGGTCCAATAAGGAATATTTTCCAAGAAATTTTGGAACCATTCTACTTCTTCACCGATTTTATCCAATAAGATAAATTCAGATTCCATTGTAGAGCAAGCAATACAAGTCTGTTTGAATGATTTCCAAATGACTACTCCTCCATCGATAGTAAATATATATCCACATATGGATTTTACTTCATTCGATTCGGTGATCCAATTTGCATCACTATATCCTTAAAGTACCGCAGGATATTTATTATAATGCAAGGCATAGTCTTAAGTGTATTTCAGACACCCAAAAAACTCTTTTCGTTGATATCCAATGCGTTTTGTTGGAATTACTTGTGTACCGACTCAACTTACTAATAGCGCATGCTATGTCTGGTCCTGTACAATTCATTATATAAATTAAATATCCCAATACTCTTGCGTACTCCAATTGTGAGTCACTTTCACTTTCATTCTTTCAAAGTGCAAAGCTCGTATCCAATGGAGTCTTGGCAATACCTAATTCCATATAATTGAATTTGTCAAGTACATTTTTGATATAATGAGACAGTGACAATGCCAACCCTTGTGGAGTTCTATGGATTCTTATACCTAAGATCACATCTGCGAATCTAAGGTCTTTCATAGCAAACTTGCTCTCAAGCATTCATTTCGTTGAATTTATGTCAAAAATGTCTCTACTGATGATCAACATATCATCCACAAATAAAAAAATAATGGCCTCGTGATTTAGAGTGTCTTTAATGTAAAGACATTTATCACATTCATTATCTTAAACCCATTTGCCAACATTTTTTGGTCAAACTTTGCATGCCATTTTTTAGGTGTTTGCTTTACTCCATACAATGACTTAATAAGTTTAAACACCTTATTATTATCCTTTCCTGGATCCACAAAACCCATGGGTTGTTCCATTTAAATTTGTTCCTCCAATTCTCTATTTAGGAATGCAATTTTCACATCCATTTGATGGATTTCAAGACCATATATTACTGCCAAGGTAATTAACATTTGAATCAATGTTATCTTTGTTACTGGCGAGTATGTATCAAAGTAATCAAGGCCTTCTTTTTTCTTGAAGCCTTTTACTACAAGTCTTGCCTTGTATTTGTCAATAGTACCTTTAACTTTCATTTTTCTTTTGAAGATCCATTAAGAACCTAAAGGTTTATTTCTCAGAGGAAGATCAACCAATTCCTACGTATGATTGCTTAAGATTGAATCAATCTCACTATTGACTGCCTCTTTCCAAAAGGATGAGTCAGATGATGGCATTACTTCTTTAAATGTTTGAGGCTCATTTTCTAAGAAAAATGTTACAAAATCCAAACCAAATGAAGTTGACATTCTTTGATCTGTACTAAGTCTTGGATTATCTTCATTATGTACATTCTCACTTGGTTCTTCTCGTGGTCATTTAGACCCCCACTAGACTGTTCATGTCTAGTTTTATACGGATAAATATTTTCAAAGAATTCAACATTATTTGATTCAATTATCATATTTTCATTAATATTCAGATGTTTGTATTTATGAATCAAAAACTGACATGTTTTATTACTTTTAGCATTTCCTATGAACACACAGTCCACCGACTTAGGTCCTATCTTAACCCTTTTAGGCGTAGGTACTTGGACCTTTGCTAGACACCTCCATACTATGAAATGTTTCAGTTGGGTTTCCTTCTTTTCCATTTTTCATAAAGAATTGATTGTGTCTTACTATAAGGAACTCTATTGAGTATACGGTTGGCTGTAAGGATAGCCTCCCCCATAAGTTTTGTGGTAAACCAAAACTTATAAGTAAGGCATTCATCATTTCCTTTAAAGTTCATTTTTTCCTTTCTGTAATTCCATTAGATTGAGGTGAATACGGAGTCATCGTTTGATAGATAATTTCATTCTCTACACATATTTTGGCAAAGGGAGATTTATATTCTCCGCCCCTATCATTTTTTATCATTTTTATCTTTTTCTCTAACTAATTTTCTACTTCAGTTTTGTATTGCCTAAATGCATCTATTGCATTATCCTTACTATTTAGCAAGTAGACATAACAATATCTAGTGCAATCATCAATAAAAGTTATGAATACTTTTTCCCACCACGTGATGGTGTTGACTTCATATCACAAATGTCAGTGTGTACTAAGTCTAAAGGATTGGAATTCCTTTAAACGGACTTATAAGGTTGCTTTGCATACTTTGCTTCCCCACACATTTGACAATTTGATTTATTGCACTCAAATTTTGGCAAAACCTTTAAGTTAACCAGTTTTCGTAATGTTTTGTAATTAACATGGCCTAAACGTTCATGCCACAAATTATTACACTAAAGCAAGTAAGAAGAATTTAAAATTTTATTGATTTCAACATGCATTACATTCATCTTATAAAGGCCTTCGGTGAGATAGCCTTTTCCTACATACACTTCTCCTTTGCTAATTACAATTTTTCCAGAAATGGTTACACATTTTAATTCGTTCTTTTCTAGAAGTGAAATAGAAATCAAGTTCCTATGTAAATACGGAATATAAAAGACATTGTTCAGTGTCAAGACCTTTCCTAAAGTCATTTTCAATCCCACTTTTCCTATTCCTTCTACCTTATCTATAGAGGAGATAGCCATGTAAATCATTTCTTCTACTTGAGCCAGAGCGAAGGACGAAAACAACTTTTTGTTGGAACATACATGGCGTTTGGCATCAGAATGCATCCACCATTTGTGAGGATTCCCCACCAAGTTGCATTCTGAGAATATAGCACATAGATCATCACATTATTTTTTGGACTCAACCTATTAGCTTGGTCCTTTTTCTTAACTTTCTTAGGGGAACGATAATCCGTGGACTTATGGCCAATTTTTCTACAGTTAAAGCACTTTCCCTTGAATTTTTTCTTGGGTTGACTGCTTCCTTGTTTAACTTTCTTCCTTTTATTATTGTTATTTTGGTCATCTTCTACAATATGTGCTCCATTAATTGTAGAATTCCCTTTTGAGCTTCTCTCGGCAGCCTTATTATCCTTTTCAATACACAGTCAAACAATAAGATCTTCGATAGTCATCTCCTTGCATTTGTGCTTCAAGTAGTTTTTGAAGTCTTATCACATAGGTGGTAGATTCTCAATGATCGCTGCTACTTGAAATGCATCATTCACAATCAAACCTACAAAATAGTTTATGTGAGTACTAAGAACATTTTCAATTTGTTCAACTAAGGTATTTTTGAAAGATATACCTTCTTCTAAGAGATCATGGATGATTACTTGCAATTCCTGAACTTGAGAGATAGCCGATTTACTATCTATCATTTTAAAGTCCAAAAACCTTGCAACAATTTCTTAATTCCCGTATCCTCTGCCTTATAATTTTGTTCTAGTGCCCCCCACAATTCCTTCGATGTCTTAGTTCCACTATAAATATTGTAGTGGTCATCTTGGAGACCACTCAAGATATAATTCCTGCAAAGGAAATCTGAGTGCCTTCAAGCCTCTACAATCATGAAATACTCTTTGTTCGAGGTTTCCTTGGGCACCTCAGGAGAATCCTCACTAGTGAATCTTTGAAGGCATAGAGTGATGAGGTAAAATAACATCTTTTGCTGCCATCAGTTAAAGTCAATTCCCGTAAATTTTTTAGGATTCTCTGCAGGTGCCATTGGTTGCGGAGCATTTGCTCGAATTGTTGAGGCAATACTAGTTGCCCCCACAGTCATAGCCGCATCGTAAATTTGACTTTTATTAGTCATTTTTCCTGTCACCACAAGACAATAAAATTTAGTATTTTCAGAATACTATTTATAAAGTTAAGCAACTTTAAACTCTTCTTCTTATTTCTAGTTAACGATGAAGTTTTTATAAATTCCAATCATCAATCGAATGATCTTTAACTTGTGATGAAGATTTTATGTCTTCGAATCACTAGTTAAGTTCAAACGGAGTAGAATGCTTAAAGCTATAATCTCCAAAAATAAGCAAT
Organism: Capsicum baccatum var. pendulum; assembly: GCA_030864225.1. Classification (NCBI taxonomy): domain Eukaryota; kingdom Viridiplantae; phylum Streptophyta; class Magnoliopsida; order Solanales; family Solanaceae; genus Capsicum; species Capsicum baccatum. The sequence goes on from CM061555.1 coordinate 214,767,854, forward strand.
ACAGATTCTACAAGGGTTATTCCTTAAGATTGTTATTTTATAGTGTTTTAGGGTACAAGAATCTATATTTAGGCACAACAAATTCAACACTAGTTCAAGTTTAAAACAAGAACACTATGAAATACAAAAACACCCTCAACACAATATTAAAGTGATCTTTCTAAGAAGCGCTTTGTTTTCTGAAATTAAGATGAAATAGAAATATAAAGCCAAGTCCCCCAACTTCACGGAGAGTCCTTAAGGAATAATTCCCCTCACTGTACCCGAGGTTTTGGAATCTTTCTCCCAAGATAAAATATCTTTCAATCCAACTATAGTGGTACCTCAAATAATTGGATTCGTCGAACTCACTCAACAATTTGATTGATCACAAAGAATATTTTGAAAACAAGAAGAGTTTTTTATTTTAGAAAATTTTTCATTCATTTCTAAACCTGTGGATAAAAGCAGGTTTATATAGCCATCAGATGCCACTTCTAAAAGGTGGCAATGGTTCACTTAAAAGGTGTATCCTTTGGAAGATTCATGTCTGTTCATTCGAAATATTGTCTTTTTCTGAATAGACACAACTATCTGAACAGTCACACCTTTTCCAAAATAATATGTCTTTTGGTCAAAGGTTGTGTCCCTCCATTTTCTATTCACACCAATTAAACCCCACAGTTTGCAGGCTATTACACAGTGGAGGATTTACCCAATTCATACAAAGTGCTTACCCAAAGGACAGAGATTGTAGTGGCTACGAGTTATCCTAGTTTTCATAAAAACTTATTAAAGAAACTTTAGACGAACACCACAACCTAAAACTTTCAACTAAAGACTTAGAAAAGAGTCACCTCCAATGATTACAAACTAGAGGGACGCCAACCTCAACCATAATAGGCAATATTCCAGCCTTACACATCACGCTACCAATGCCTTAATTAATCATCTCGCCTCCAACTCTCACAATCTGGATAGACGTCGAAATGTATGCCTTATTACTCCTCTTTAACAAAACTTACTCCCTTATAAATCAAATTATGTTCATCACTAATCTTTGAATTTTTTTTGACGTCGAATCTCCAACATATTAGTCGGGTATTGTAGCATCAAGTTCATGGGAAAACATATGTTCCCAGGCTTGATCTGGAGTCTATGTAGATCAAAGTAATAAACCTCTTGTTGACCAAGGTCTTAATAAGCCCGCTGAGGTGATACTTCTCAACACAAAATATTTTGATAAGAAGGTTCAACAACACTTCATAGAGAGTCCTAGAATAAAAAATATAAGGATAAGAGAAAAGATGGAGATCAATACCATCTTCGATTTTTAGAGTCCCTTCCAATTAGGCTTTCCATTCAACTTTATATATTCTAATGCTTAGTCCATTTACTATTCCAACAAATCTTCTAACTCCCTTTGCCTCCATTAACAGGCCTTCCAACAACAATGATAACTATTAGGGTTTTTGCCCTGATTTTCTTACCAAAATTAAGTTATACTTTTCATAAAAGGAAAATAAAAGTAATACCATAATTAATTTTATTTTTTCTAAAATGAAAAAAAATAAAACTTTTCCATATTTGGCTAACCTCTTTGTTGGAGGAAATATTTTTGAACTCTATCTATAGAAGAACCCTTTTCTCATACCATAACACAATAACAACAACAATGTAGTCTTTAAAAAGTCTTTGTTTAGGGGAGATTTATCCCACTATATTTTAGGTTTTTCAATTTATTTTTAATATGTAGGTCATTTGACCAAACCATATTCAATAATATGTTTTTAGTATATTTTTGTGTCATCTGATTTATTATCTCTATGGTTTGGAAACTTTATGCTTCCGCATGATGCCCTCTCGATTTCAAACCCAATAAGTGGTATCAGAGCCCATGGTTCAATGGTTCGATGGTTCATATTGAGGACATTTTGAGATCAAAGTTGCAACCAATTTGATGATAATGAAGATCTTTTTTAGCTACACATGGAGAAAAGTTTCAAACAAAATTTCAGTAATCCTGCTGTTAATTCATCTTTAAAACCAAATTAATTTTCAACCCATGTTTGTTGGCTCCAACTTTTAACCCCTGCTTACTTTTAATGCTTGGGCTCTCTTCAATTCATTCATTTATTTTTAAGGCATGAGGTCCACTCTTAATCTATGATCACATCCAACAAATCTTCTAACTCCCTTTACCTCCATTAACAGGCCTTCCAACAACAATGATAACTATTAGGGTTTTTGCCCTGATTTTCTTACCAAAATTAAGTTATACATTTCTGAAAAGGAAAATAAAAGTAATACCATAATTACTTCTACTCTTTTAAAAAATAAAATTATAAAACTTTTCCATATTTAGCTAACCTCTTTTTTGGAGGAAATGTTTTGGAACACTATATATAGAAGACCCCTCTTCTCATACTGTAACACAATAACATCCACAATGTAGTCTTTAAAGAGTCTTTATTTAGGGGGAGATTTCTCCCTATATATTTTAGGGTTTTTAATTTTATTTTTAATATATAGGTCGTTTGACTAAATCATATTCAATATTATGTTTTTAATATATTTTTGTGTCATCTGATTTATTATCTCTATAGTTTGCAAACTTTATGCTTCCGCATGACGCCCTCTTGATTTTGAACCCAACAATAACTACCTCCAACAACAAAAGGGAATTGTAAGTTCAAATTATATCTAACTACTAATATCATCTTTGAATTCTAAAGTACGATGCACTTGCAGCATATCTATTGAATTTTCTTCTTTCCATCTTTGTTTTTTTTTCAAAACAGGCAGTTGCTGTCCCGCTAGTCACGAATGTCTTTTAAAAATTGAACATTCTGTTTATTCAATCCACTTTCAAAACTTCTAATGATACGTAATTACAACATAATAAAATTGTGTTTTAACGTGAATTTCTATTTATCTGTACTGATGCAAACTGTTAGCATATCTGCTCTATCTTTGAAGATGCCACCGCCATCTATGATGGTATTATCCAAACAATATTTCATCTTCTCTATCAGGTTACTAGGTTCCCTATTACTTCTCACTCACAAAACTTTTAAGCTTCTGCGATAGACATCTACTTCAAATAGTTTATAAGGCTGCAATTTGTGTTCAAATTACTATGATTTTCAATAGTCATTCCATCTGATTCTAGTGTACAAATCATTGACGAAATTATGTACCCATGAAATAAACTTGTAAGTTTCCTTATATGAAACTACTATAGTACCGTTCATCATAGTTTCACCCTTCCGACACTCCTCATCAAGTTTTTTTTCTGTACTCATATGATTTGTATTATATGCATTCCTCATTTGATTTTGATAAAGACCAATCCAATTAGTAATTTTACTTACATTATTTTATGGCTTTCCACTTCTCTGTTTTTATATTTAGAGTGGAATACTTTCTTTTCCTAAAAAAAATTTAGTATTAATAGAGTGACAAGGTAAATTTTAATTATTTATGTGAGATCTTTGTATGATAAGGTCAGTTTAACTGTATGAACTTGACCTAATATTGTGTTGTTTTCATCTTCTAAGACTCGTTTTTTGTTTATTCAATTTCATCTTTGTATTCCTAATAAATGTATTAGTAGGTGTTCTTGCCTTCTTTCTCAAGAAAAATAAATAATTGTTATTGGGAGTTCTTTCATTTATCTTTTATGTTAGAATTTGATATTTCAAAGATTTCTCATTTATATCCTTACTTTTTGGATGTTTCTATTGGGAAAGATAGGGGCAATATGAAAGACCCTGACCGGATACCAGCGGAAGAATATTCAAGTCTAAACATTCCCTATCAATTTAAACCAAGAGGAGACAAGCAAATTAAGGAAAAAAAAAGTAATATGGAAGCAAATAAATTACCACATAAATACAATAAGACAAGAATAAAAACAAGAACAAGAGACACCAAATTTATGTGAAAAACCCTTCAGTGTTAAGAGTAAAAAACCACGGGACCAGAACCTCCAATATAGTCACGAAGAGTTACAATATTATTATCCAAAATGGCCACCAAAAAAATCCCAAAAAAAAAGCAACAATACATAAACCACGACACCAAACACTAGAGAAATAAAGAAGCAAAAGCACCAAAATGCAGCTACTATTCGGAAATAAAGAACAGGAGCTACAGGACACCAAATCTATCTTTGTCAGTTACTAATAAACTATTGAGATGAGAGAAACAATCTATCCAAAAATTAGCTCAATCAGACAAGAAACGAAGCGGGAATCGCATTTTGAAGTTGCTAGCTGTGGCTGAAATTTGGGGTGCGAAAATCTGCACTATTTTTCTCTCTTTGACTGCTAAAAACTCTTTTTGTGATGGTGAAACAAGACCTAAAAATATATATATATATGCCCCATAGTATTGGGCCTATGGGAAAAAGTAGGTTGGTCCATATTGGGCTTAATTTATCCACATAGGAAGGGACCAAGACCCATGACCTAACAATTCTCCCCATCCCAACTATGTGGAGGAGACCGCCATCTCGGAGACCATGCAAAAATCTTCAAACTTCATTCTTGGCAAAGCTTTAGTTATCATGTCGGAACCATTGTTATCCATATGAATCTTATCAAGTTCAAGCAAATTAGAATCCAACAAATCCCGAATCCAATGGTATCTCACATCAATGTGTTTAGACCGGCCATGAATTGTAGAATTCTTGCCAAGATGTATAGCACTTTGAGTGTCATAATAAAGCACATACCTCTCTTGAGCACAACCTAGTTCGCCCAAGAATCTCTTCATCCAAAGAAATTCTTTACAAGCTTCAATGGCAGCAATAGGCTCAGCTTCTGTAGTAGATAGAGTAACACATTTTTGCAACCTAGATTGCCAAGACACAACTCCTCCGCAAAAGTAACCAAATATCCTGAAGTAGACTTGTGAGTATCAACATAACCAGCCATGTCTGAATCAGTATAACCAAAAAGAATAGGTTTTCCTGTACCAAAACACAAACTCAGACAAGAAGTGTCACAAAGATATAATCCACTTCACAGTATTCCAATGTTCTCTTCCCGTATTAGAAAGAAAATGACTAACAAAACCAACAACATGAGCAATATTTGGTCTTGTCCAAACCATTTCTTACATCAAAATACCAATGGCTTAAACTTTCTTCATATCTTCCTTCTCATCATTACTGGAAGAACACTCCTTCATGCTCAATTCGAAGTGCATAGGTAAAGGTGTAGTGACAACCTTAGCCTTGTCTATGTTAAACCTTTGAAGTACTTTTTGAATGTACTTTTCTTATGATAACCATAACATTTTGGCCTTTCTATCACGAACAATTTGAATGCCAAGAATCTACCTTGCCGGTCCTAAGTATTTTATAGAAAAAGACTTACTCAATTCTTGCTTCAACTTTTGAATCCTGCAAGCATTATGACCAACAACAACCATGTCATCAACATAAAGCAACACAATAATAAAGTCACCTTCAAAGAATTTTTGCACAAAAACACAATGGTCTAAAGTTGTCTTATTGAAGCCCTGCTGACTCATAAAGGAACCAAACTTCCTATACCACATCCTAGGAGCTTATTTTAAACCATATAAGCTCTTCTTCAATTTGCAATCATAATTCTCTTTTCTCTTGACTTTAAACCTTTGGGTTGCTCCATATAAATTCCTTTATCTAAGTCACCATGGAGAAAAATAGTTTTAACATCCATTTGCTCAATCTCAAAATCTAGACTTGTACCTAAGCCTAGAACCACATGAATGAATGACATCTTCACAGCTGGAGAAAATATCTTATCAAAATAAACTTTTTTTATGGTTAAATCCCTTCACAACCAATCTAGCCTTGTACTGTGGAATTGGGTTACCATCTTCATGCTTCACCCGAAAAGATTTAATTACATCTTTCATAGCATCAAACCACTTTTCTTTTTCTTCACTTTCCATGGCCTCATCAAAACTCTCAGGTTCTCCTCCGTCAGTCAAGAGTACATACTTACTAGGAGAATAACGAGATAAAGATATTCTCTCTATATTAGATCATCTAATAGAACTCTCTGGAGCATCAACAACTGGTTGCTGATTAACCATATCAACTTGCACTGGAGTATCAACAACATCATGTTGGTCATTCTGAACATGATCATCATCTTCATTATCAACTTCATTTTCATCATCATGAAGATTTTCTTTAGGAGCAGTAGTTAAAGGAATTGGATCAACATCAACAAGACTTTCACTACTCTGAGAATCAACCTTCTTATCTTTGTCAAAATCATCAATTGTTTGGTCTTCAAAGAACACAACATCAAATCTTCTAATAAGTTTCTTCTAAACTGGATCATAAAAATGATATCTAAATTCATCTTGACCATAACCAATAAAGATACACTGTCTAGTTTTAACATCCAACTTTGACCTTTCATCCTTAGTAACATGCACAAAGGCTTTACACCTAAAGACTCCAAGATGATCATAAGAAACATTCTTACCAGACCAAACTCTGTCAGGTACATCATCATCCAAAAAAATAGTAGGAGATAAATTATAACTAAAGCAACAGTATTAAGTGTTTCTTCCCAAAAGGAATATGGCAGCTTAGCATCTGAAAGCATACATCTAACCCTCTCAACTAGAGATCTGTTCATCCTCTTTGCTAAACTATTCAACTGAGAAGTTTTTGGAGGAGTTTTGTGATACCGAATACCATGTTCTCTGTAATATCTATCAAAAGGACCAATATACTTACCACCATTATTTAAGAGAATGCATTTCAATTTTGTTCCTAGCTGCCTCTCAACCAAGGCCTGAAAATACTTGAACACATAAAGTAGTTGATCTTTGAACTTCAAAGAAAATAACCAGAGTTTGCAAGAACGATCATCAATATAAGTGACAAAGTAAAGTGCACCACCATGAGACTTTGCTTTAAAAGGACCACACAAATCAAAATGTACCAACTCCAGCAAATCAAGTTTTCTTGATGGTAGATGACTTTGAAAAGAAACTTTTTTCTGTTTACTGACTAAGCAATGAACACACTTCTTTAACTTTGCTTGTTTCACTCCACAAAGAAATTTTTTCTTAGACAAACTATCAATTTCCTTCTCACTCATATGACTCAACCTTTTATGCCACAATTCTAATGAAGTACCATTCTCCACTAAGTTTATCAAGCCTTTAGAAGTAGAGCCCTAAAATACATACAAGTGAGATAACTTGTCACCTCGAGCCACAATCATCGAACCTCTAGTAACCTTCCACTATCCAGCACCAAGGGTGTTAATATAACCCTTATCATCAAGGTTTCCTATAGAAGTCAAATTCCAGCGAACATCTGGAGCATGCTTGACATTATTCAAAACTAGTTTGGAACCAATGTTACTTTCCAAAAAAATAGTGCCAATGCCAAGTACTTTAACTTCATCATTATTGCCCATTTTTAACATCCTAAAATTACCTGGAGTATAAGAAGAAAATAATTCTTTCTTTGGTATAACATGAGAAGTAGCACCAGAATCTACAAATCAGCTAGACTCATCACGAACAACATTAATGGCATTTTCACCACAAGCAACAAGGAGATCATCATTAGCAACAATTGTAACACGATTTTCATTATCTTCTTCGTTCTTTTGCCATCTCATATATCTCTTATGCTTGTAATAATATTTCATAATATGCCCCTTTTATTGTAATAGTCACATGTAACATTCTTTAATTGGGACCTCGACTTGATTCTAAATTTATCTCTATCATTATGACCTATAGACTTGTTTCTTCTCCTTTCTTCAGTAAGAAAAACATCAGAATATTAAGATGAAGAAGATGAGGCCTGAGATCTTGTTCTTATCCTTTATTCAAGACACTATTATTAATATATTCCATAGTTACAACACCACCGGGAGTATAATTAGTCAAAAAAAATCAAAGAGTTTCCCAAGAGTCAGGCAAAGTATTAAAAACCAAAGTCCTTGAATTTATTTATCAAACTTTACACCCATGTAACACCCCGATTTGCTAAATTGGAATGCTACACGATGCTCAGGACCCCGAGGGACCATAAGCTAACCCATGACTGATATCTATATCTATATACTGCAAATAATGATATAATAATGTGGAATACATAGAACTTTAAGGCCATAAGGTTCAAATGAATACAATCATCTGGGTGAAAATACCCGAAACAACTCAATCTGAGACGGATATTGTCTATTTCGGAAAAACAGTTAGGGTTTATGCCTGGCCGTTCGACGACGGAGGCAATTCACCTAGTACGGAGGCTGGTGGAACAGTATAGGGAAAGGAAGAAGAACCTGCACATGGTGTTTATTGACCTGGAGAAGGCATACGAAAAAGTCCCTAGAGAGGTGCTTTAGAGGTGCTTGGAGGTGAGTGGAGTCCCGCAGGCATATATCAGAGCAATTAAGGACATGTATGAGGGAGCAAAAACTCAGGTGAGGACGGCGGGAGGAGACTCAGAGCATTTCTCTGTCTTGACAGGTTTGCATCAGGGATCTACTCTTAGTCCCTTTTTGTTTGCTTTGGTGATGGATGTGTTGACGCGGCGTATTCAAGGGGAGGTGCCGTGGTGTATGCTTTTTGCGGACGATATAGTTCTGATTGACGAGACTCGAGGGGGTGTGAATGATAAATTAGAGGTGTGGAGACAAACCCTTGAGTCTAAAGGGTTCAGGTTGAGCAGAAGCAAGACGGAGTATTTGGAATGCATGTTTAATGACGTAAGGCTGGAGGATGAGGTGGTAGTGAAGCTGGATTCACAGGTGGTATGTAAGAGCGATAGTTTCAAGTATCTCGGGTCCGTGATTCAGGGTAACGGGGAGATTGACGAGGATGTCTCGCACCGTATTGGGGCGGGTTGGATGAAGTGGAAGCTCACGTCGGGGGTGTTATGTGATATGAAGGTACCGCCCAAGCTTAAAGGCAAATTCTACAGGGTGGTAGTCCGTCCGGCCATGTTGTATAGAGCGGAATGTTGGCCAGTTAAGAATTCCCACATCCAAAAAATGAAGGTGGCAGAGATGCGGATGTTGCGCTGGATGTGCGGGCTGACTAGGGGGGATAGAGTTTGGAATGAGATTATCAGGGAGAAGGTTGGTGTGTCTCCAGTGGAGTGCAAGATGTGGGAAGTCCGATTGAGCTGGTTCGGACACATGAAGAGGAGGGGCATGGATGCCCCAGTTCGTAGGTGTGAGAGGCTAGCGTTGGATGGTTTTAGGTGGGGTAGGGGTAGGCCAAAAAAGTACTGGGGTGAGGTGATTAGGCGGGACATAGAGCAGTTACAGCTCACCGAGGACATGACCCTAGATAGGAAGGTCTGGAGAACACGAATTAGGGCAGAGGACTAGGGCCAGTTCGGGTCGCTAGTGTAGGGAATTACTTGCTGGGGGTACGATTATGGGTGCTTTCCTCTGTTTTCCCTCTGTTTTCTTTTTCTTCTACGTATGGCTGCCGTATCTATGTTATGGATGTTATGTTATGTACTCATGTACTCTTGTAACCTTGTTCGGTGCTTCACTTTGTATTTGTATTTGTGTGGTATCTGGTGTTTTGTGTCTTCAACCGGGGGTCTATCGGAAACAGCCTTTCTACTTCTTTAGAGGTAGAGGTATGGACTGCGTACATCTTACCCCCCCCCAGACCCCACCAGGTGGGAATACACTGGGTCTGTTGTTGTTGTTGTTGTTGCCTCTAAACTATCTGAATAAGGAGTTGAAGGAACATGTCTCCAACTAACTCCATAAAACTGAACTGAAGAAATAAATAAATAAATGAATCAAATCATATTATCCTCGAATTAATGAGGACTCACTGTGTCTCTGCAACTAGAATGCTACCGCTACTACTGGGCTGGAGCTCATGCCTCGGAACCTATGGTGTAACATAAAAACAAAGCACCATAGCGCATAAAGGGTTTCATGCATGAACAACACTGACTGACTAATATGAATGTGGGAGTGCAAATACACATATATAGAAACTGGGACTGTGAATACGTGATAGCATGACCTGTAAACTAATACATGGTTTACTGATAACTGTCATAACTAATACTAAAATTGATTACATGGACGACTGTATCTGGTAGTCCTATATATAATAAAATCTAAAGAACTCCCTGAGTTCTTTTACGAAGACAGATACAAAAACTGTGGGAAGTGGTGTTTAACCGACATGCCCCATGTATGCTGTTATGTCTAAGATGGGGTCCAATCTCTACCCTAACTGGAGGGGTGTTAATACCATGCCACGGGTAAAGACAGCCTATGAGTGACCCTTATCTGGTGGGTACTCAATGAGAATAGTGGGAACTCTAAAATAACGGGTTAAGCCACCTCATCAACCCTAATCTAACGGGTTAATATGTCTCAACCTACGCTGGCTACGTAGTTCTGAAACATAAGGATGACTACTAAGAATCACACCTTGAACTAGTGGGTGAGTTCCCATCCTTGGGTTCACACGGGGCTAACCTCTACTCCCATCTGAAGGGACTCGACATGAATAACTAACTGTGTATGACTTAATCTTACTAATTCAATTGACTAGTGGAATGTTACTGATATCTGAAAACTGAATAAGATCGTGAGGTTTTCCTGAGTCACATGACTGACTGAAGTCTATGGAATCATAGATTAAGTTAGGATATCGTGAAACATGAGATGGATCTAGGCACACAACTATAGTTTTCGGGTAAAAGTACCCTTAGGACTCGATGGAAGGAAACTGACATACATGACTGACTTGATCATAAAAGTCGAGTCAATAATTTATAATATCATAAGTAGGGATCTCATATTAAGCACGGTTATCAACAAGGTAATGCATGGAAAGGATTTCATATCACATGGAAGTACTTGCATAATCTTAATATCATGTTCATTGCATAATCATATTGGCAACATATACCAATAGCATGAAAGTTCATGTGGATTGTATAGTTATCATACATCTTGTTCATAAGTAGGATTTGCAAGTAAACATAGCAGAATTTTATAAGAATGGTTCATGAGTATTCCAACAACATTTACGAGGCACATTATCAAAATATAAGTCATTACAACGTAAGGGCATATCATGAATCCTTCACATAATTTAGCTATATTGCATGATTTCAAGTTTCTTAGGCATGTTATAAAAAACCTTACATGCAACACTTAAGAATAGGTGAAACCACCAAATTATAGATTATGAACAACCAAATTTATATGTTTCCAACTTATATGATATCATGAAATTCGAAAAAAACATATAAAGATTCCATCTTGGGAATCACCCAATAACAAAAACATGATCGTCAACATCCAACAATATAGAAATCAAACTTTATAATGAAAAAGAGGGTTTTTGAGCTTTATGGATTAAAGGGATCCATAAATCAACTCACGCATACCTTAGAAGGAATATTCTTGATGATTGATGAGGAATTTCCTTGAAATCGGATCTTCAAGATTAGTTACTCAACCCTAGTTGTTTTTATCTCTTAGTGCTCTTGTATGATGAGCTCTGAGATGATAATAGGTTTGTAATATTTTTAGAAGCTATATATTTTGTATGGTTAACTTTAGGGACGTGTAAGGAGTGTTACAAGACTTAATTACCCTTAAAATAACTCAAAAGGGAGTGTTTTTGGCACCTTGAACTGACTTAGGTGGCGCCCAAGTGATTGTGTAAGCTAGGTTAGGCGGTGCCTAACCAATCGCCAATGTTTGGGTTGGGCGGCACCTAACCAATCGCCTATCCTTACTGTCTCTCACAAAAATGGGCATAATGTTTTGCTTGGGTATTGGATTAAGGAGGAATTGGTATCGTTGGAAATATAATTAGATTTTCTATAATTTGGTTTGTCTAAATCTGCCAAAATAACACATTAACATCGAGTTATACTAGTTCAAAGATGACCCTTGCAAAATTGAATTCTAAAACTTGATTGATTCAAAAACTCTTAGCTTGTAATACCTTAAGTGACTCATATGAACATGCTTAAGGCATCATAAACTATCCTATCACTAGGATATTCATTGTAAGTCATGTACTCAAGTATGAATCAAAGGATAGGAGATTTCATACGTAGGAATACTTATTCACTTCCTTCTTAGAAATATGCGGGGTATTACAATATCTTTCCCTTGGGAACATTCATCCTCGAATGAGAATTTACTGAGAAGGGATACAAGATAATAGAACCTGAACTGAGCATAAATAATTGAAACTTGATCTCATAACTGACATGCTAAACTTACTGAACTCGTGCATATCTTATGCACAGACAACTAACACATGAATGCATGACTGAGTATGAAACGGTTAATAGGTACCAAGTTTATACTAGAATCATGAACGTGAAACTGAATAAGATTAAGTAGAACTATTACCTTGAGCTTGATCTGGATTGGCGGGTAAGAGGTGAGGATACTTGGTATGCATATCCACTTCTGCTTCTGAAGTAGCTTCCTCATGAGACTGATTTTACCAAAGAACCTTGACTAGAGTGACTTATTTGTTCCTCAATCTATGAGTCTGATAATCTAACACTTCGACTGGAATCTCTTCATAGGAAATGTTGTTCTGAATGTCGATGCTCTGAATAGAGACAACAACTGCTGGGTCACCTATGCACTTTTTTAGCAAAGAGACAAGGAAAACTGGATGAACTGAGGCTTGATCTGAAGGCAGCTCAAGCTCATAAGCTACCTTTTCGAAGCGTCAAAGAATTCTGAAGGGACCGATATGCCGGGGACTGAGTTTCCCTTTCTTGCCAAACCTCTTCATTCCCTTCATGGGAGAGATCTTAAGATAGACTTAGTCGTTGAACTCAAACTCGAGATCCTTTCTACGAACATCTACATAGGACTGAGAATCCCAGATTCTCTCTCTGATGAACTGAACTTTCTCTAAGGCATCGAATACTAAGTTAGGTCCTATGATTGAGGCCTCACTAAATTCAAACCAACCAATTAGAGATCTATATCTCCTACCATAGAGAGCTTCGAATGGATCCATCTGAATACTATAATGATAGCTATTGTTGTATGCAAACTCAATCAAAGAAAAGTGGTCATCCCAACTTCTCTTGAAGTCAATTGCATACGCCTCTAGCATATCTTCAAGAGTCTGAATGGTCCTCTCTTCTTGACCATCTGTCTGAGGATGAAATGCTGTGCTGAGATGGACTTAGGTACCGAGACTCTTTTAAAATGCTTTCCAAAAGTGAGAAGTGAACTGGGTACCTCTGTTTGATATGATAGATAGTGGAACACCGTGTAACCTGACTAACTCCCTGATATAGAGTTTGGCATAATCCTTGGTGGAATAAGAAGTACGAACAGGAAGGAAATGAGCTGACTTGGTCATTCCATCTATAATGACCCAGACTGAATCATGCTGATGAAGAGTTCTAGGCAAACCCTTCACAAAGTCTATGTTAAATTCTTCCCACTTCCAAGTAGGAATGGTGAACTCTTGCATAGAACCACTAGGTTTCTTATGCTCTATCTTAACCTGCTGACATATAAAGCACTTATCCATAAACTCTGGAACATCTCTCTTTATCCCACTCTACCAATAGATCTCCCACATATCGCGATACATCTTAGTGACCCCTAGATGAATAAAGTTTCGCGCACCATGCGCTTCTGCAAGTATTCGCTGCCTTTATTCATCTACACCTGGAACATATTGACGACCTTGACAACGAAGAAAACAATCTCCCCCTTGGGGGAAAACCTCAACTTTTTGATTCTTAACTGACTCTTTGAGCTTGAAAAGGCTAGGATCCCAGTCTTGCTTATCTTTCACCTCAAAAACTAAAGATGAATATGAACTACTATGAACGCATACACCATCTTATAAAGAATTAACTATGTGAATGCCTAGTCTGGCATGCTGATAGATCTCCTGAGCCATCTTTTTCTTACTATATTCAACGTGAGAAATACTACCCATGGAGAGTCGACTGAGAGCATCGGCCACAATATTGGCCTTGCCCGGATGATAAAGAACACTCATATAGTAATCCTTCAAGTTCTCTAACCACCTTCTCATGATGATTGAGATCTTTATGGGAAAAGGCATACTTGAGGCTTTTATGGTCTGTGAAGACGTCTATATGAACTCCATAGAGATACTACCTCTAAATCTTCAAGGCAAAAACTGCCGCTGCTAACTTAAGATCATGAATAGGATAATTCTTCTAATGTGGATTTAACTGTCTGGAGGCGTAGGCTAAGACCTTACCATGATGCATGAGGACAAAACCTAAACCCACTCTAAATGCATCAGAATAGACTACAAAACCATCTGAACCATCTGGAATAGCTAGAACTGGAGCAGAGGTGAGTCAAGTCTTCAACTCTTGAAAGCTCTTCTCGCATGAATTTGACCACTGAAAGTTAATCTTCTTCTGATTCAATCTGGACATGGGAGATGCAATAGAAGAAAATCCCCCAGCAAACCATCTGTAATAGCCAGCCGAACCCAAGAAACTCCTAATATCTGATGGAGATACGGGTCTGGGCCAGTTTCTTACTACGTCGATTTTCTGAGGATCTAATCTAATGCCATCATCAAAAATAATATGTCCAAGGAATGCTACTGATCTTAGCAAAATTTTCCCTAACTGAACTTAGCGAATAACTGGTGATCCCTGAGAGTCTGAAGAACAATCCTGAGATAGTCTGCATGATCACGCTCTGTGTGAGAATAGACCAGAATATCATCTATAAAGGCTATGAAAAATATATCCAAGTACTAATTGAACATACGGTTCATCAAGTCCATAAAAGATACAAGGGCATTGGTAAAACCAAATGACATAACTAAAAATTCAAAGTGTCCATACCGAGTATGGAAAGCTGTCTTCGGAATGTCACATTCTCTAACTCTGAGTTGATGATAGCCTAATCTGAGGTCAATCTTGGAGAAGTAAATGGCACCTTAAAGTTGGTAGAATAGGTCATCAATAATAGGAATAGAATATCTGTTCTTGATCGTGACCTTGTTGAGTTGACGGTAATTAATACACATCCTGAGAGAACCGTCTTTCTTGTGCACGAATAATACTGGTGCACCCTATGGGGAAATACTGGGTCTGATGAATCCCTTATCTAAAAGATTCTTTAACTGATCTTTCGGTTCCTTGAGTTCTTCTGGTTCCATTCTGTATGGCGGAATAGAAATAGGTTGAGTATCAGAAAGAAGGTCTATGCCGAAGTCTATTTCCCTTTCGGGAGGAATGCCTGAAAGATCTTTGGGAAAGACATCTGAGTATTCATTAACAATATAGACTATTTTGAGGCTGGGATATTTAGAACTGAAATCTTTAACATGCACGAGATGATACACACACCCCTTAGAAATTATTTTCCTTGCCTGAAGGTAGGAAACAAGTTGACCCCTTAATGCTGAAATGCTACCCTTCCACTCCAGGACGGGCTCATTTGGAAACTAAAACTGAACTATCCTATTTCTACAGTCGACTGTGGCATAGCAGGAATCAAGCCAATCTATGCCAAAAGTGACATCAAAATCAATCATCTCTAACTCTACTAAATCTGCTGATATAGATTATGAGATATCATAACCGGGCAGTTCCTGTATACCCACTGGGCTATGATGGTTTTAATCAATGGGGTAGATACTGAGAAGGGCTCTGCTAGGACTTCGGGGCTGATTCCAAAATCGCCTGCTATGTATGGAGTAACAAAAGACAAAGATGCTCCTGGGTCTAGCAAAGCATAAACATGAACATGGAAAATCTGTAACATACCAGTAACGATATCAGGAGAATTTTCCTAATCCTGCCAGGACTGAAGAGCATAGATTCTGTTTGGGCGTTGCCCACTGGTAGCACTGGAAATAGCACCCTGCTGGTTTGGGCGATTGGACTGAGTTGTAGAATGATTTTGCTGAGCCTGAAGACTTGATTGCAGAAAATCCCTAATCCTATGTCCTGGGTTGGCATAACACAAATAGAAATCACTACCGGCTCTGCAAATGCCCTTGTAGTTCTTACCACAAGTCTGACAAAGGGGATTCATTTGGGCACTACTAAAACTGCGTTGAGATTTAGAGCCTGGATCTTTGTCTATATTGCCATCTCTGAACTTCGACACTGGAGTACTAGCAGAGGAAGGAGCTGAATGGCTGACTTGGAGCAAAACTGTGAATGGTTTTCTCCATCTGACTTGGGGTGAGCAAAGTTGAAATTACCTGACCTTTCTCTCTTGTTCTGCCTCTCCCTAGTCTTAAACTTCTGCTCTTCTACTTACTGGGCATAGGTCATAAGTCTATCTAAGGTCATATCATCGATCAGCATCGCAGACCTACACTCATTTACCACGCTATCGTTGACCCCTGACATGAACTTGCTCATCTTAGCTCTATTATCTACAGCTACATTAGGAGTATACTTGGCTAGCTGAGTGAATCTGAGAGAATAATCCCTAACTTTCATATTCCCCTGTCTGAGGTTGATGAACTCAAGAACATTGGCTTCCCTCAGCTCTTAGGGAAAGAATCTGTCTAAGAAGGCTGTGATAAATTCCTCCCACTCAATAGGTCCTGTATCATCTAACCTCTCAGACTTTCACTATTTGTAACAATCATGAGTAAAATACTATAATTGGTAGGCAGATAACTCAGCACTCTCAATAGAAGTAATAGCCATGATGTCAATGTCCTTCTAGACTTGGTCAATGAACTCGTGAGGGTCCTCATCAGACTTAGACCTATGGAAAGATGGAGGGTTCATCCGGGTGAAGTCCCAAACCCTAGCTGCTTTGGGATTGGACAATGGATTGGCTGGAATGACTGCTGGTCATTCAATTTGTGCAGACATGGACTGAGCAAGTATGGTAAATACGACTCTAAATTCCACATGGGAAAGATGTTCACCCTAAGGATATTCGAGATGAGGAGCTGGCTGGTTTCTTCTCTTTGGGGACATGGTCTGGAATAAGAAAAGAATGGATTAGACTGAGAGTTTAACTTGTGATTATGTTCACTAGCATGACATGAATAATGAAGAAAGAGGACTATTCCTAAAACATCTAATAGCCTCTCGCACATAAATGTAGCGCACAACACACCCATGTACAAGACTCTACTAGATGCAGCTTTCAGACTTCCTAGGATTCTGTTGAACCTTAGGCTCTGATACCAAGATTGTAACACCCCAATTTGCTGAACCGAAATGCTACAAGGTGCTCATGACCCCGAGGGACCACAAGCTAACCCATGACTAATATCTGTACCTGTATACTACAAATCATGATATAATAATATGGAATACATAGAACTATAAGGCCATAAGGTTCAACTGAATACAATCATCTCGGTGAAAATACCTGAAACAACTCAATCTAAACGTAAATCTGAACATAAATCTGAATGCCTATAAACTATCTGAATAAGAAGTTTAAGAAACATATCTCCAACTAACTCCATTAAACTAAACTGAAGAAATCAATAAATGAATCAAATCATATTGTCCTAGAATCAATGAGGACTCACTGTGTCTTTGTGACTGATATGCTACCGCTACTGCTGGGCTGGACCTCGTGTCTCGGAACCTATGGTGTCATATGAAAAGAAAGCACCATAGCACAAATGCGTCAGTACAAAAGGAGTACTGAGTATATGAGGAAGGTAGGCTAAACATAAAGGGTTTCATGCATGAACAACACTGACTGACTAATATGAACGTGGGAGTGCAAACACACATATATAGAAACTGGGACTATGAATATGTGATAGTATAACCTGTAAGCTAATAATTGGTTTATTGATAACTATTATGACTGTTACTGAAACTAATAACATGGATGACTGTATCTGATAGTCCTGTATATACAGAAATCTAAAGAACTCCCTGAGTTCTTTTACTGAGACTGATACTGAAACTGTGGGAAGTAGTGTTTAATTGACATGCCCCATGTATGCCGTTATGGCTAAGCTGGGGTCCAATCTCTATCCCGACTGAAGGGGTGTTAATATCGTGCCACGGTTAAGGATAGACTATGAGTGACGCTTATATGGTGGGTACTCAATGAGAACAGTGGGAACCCTAAATTAATGGGATAAGACACCTCATCAAACCTAATCTAACGGGTTAAGATATCTCAACCTACGCTGGCTATGTAGTTCTGAAACACAAGGATGACTCTTAAAAATCATACTTTGAACTGGCGGGTGAGTTCCCATCCTTGGGTTCACTCGGTGCTAACCTTTACTCCCATCTGGAGGGACTCAACATGAATAAATGGCTATGTATGACTTAATCTTACTAAATTTCGTTGACTGGCGAAATGTTACTAATATCTAACAACTGACTAAGATCATGAGATTTTCCTGAGTCACTTGACTGACTGAAGTGTATGGAACCATAGCTTGAGTTTCGATAACATGAAACATGACATGGATCTAGGCACACAGGTATAGTTTTTGGGTACAAGTACCCCCAGAACTCGATGGAAGAAAACTGATACTCATGACTGACTTGATCATAAGAGTAGAGTCCATAATTTATAATA
Organism: Capsicum baccatum var. pendulum; assembly: GCA_030864225.1. Lineage (NCBI taxonomy): Eukaryota > Viridiplantae > Streptophyta > Magnoliopsida > Solanales > Solanaceae > Capsicum > Capsicum baccatum. The sequence continues at coordinate 214,786,387 of CM061555.1, forward strand.
TCATAAGTAGGGATCTCATACTAAGCATGGTTACCAACAATGTATTGTATGGAAAGGATTTCATATCACATGGAAGTACTTGCACAATCTTAATATCATGTTCATTGTATAATCATATTGGCAACACATACCAATAGCATGGAAGTTCATGTGGATTGAATAGTTATCATACATCTTGTTCATAAGTAGGATTTGCAATTAAACATAGCATAATTTCATAAGAATAGTTCATGAGTATTCCTACAACATTTACAAGGCACATTATCAACATAGAAGTCGTTGGAACGTAAGGGCATATCATGAATCCTTCACTGAGTCACAATTTAGCTATATTGCATGATTTCTAGTTTCTTAGACATTTTATTAAACACCTTACATGCACATCTTAAGCATATGTGAAATCATCAAATTATACATCATGAACAACCAAATTTATATGTTTCCAACTCATATGATATCATGAAATTCAAAAAAAAACATATAATGATTCCATTTTGGGAATCACCCAGTATCAACAACATGATCATCAACACCCAATAATATAGAAATCATATTTTATAATGAAAAAAGGGTTTTTGAGCTTTATGGATGAAAGAGATCCATAAATCAACTCACGCATACCTTAGAAGGAAGATTCTTAATGATTGACGAAAGGAATTTCCTTAAAATCAGATCTTCAAGCTTAGTTACACAACCCTAGTTATTTTTCTCTCTTAGTTCTCTTGGATTATGAGATTTGAGATGATAATTGGGTTGTAATATGTTTAGAAGCTATATATTTCATAGTGTTAAGTTTAGGGAAATGTAAGGAGTGTTAAAAGACTTAATTACCCTTAAAATTACTCAAAACGAAGTGTTTTTGGCACCTGGAACTGACTTAGGTGGCATCCAAGTGATTGCCTAAGCTAGGTTAGGCGGCGCCTAACCAATCTCCTATGTTTGGGTTGGGTGGCGCCTAACCAATCGCCTATCCTTACTGTCTCTCACAAAAATGGGCATAACTTTTCACTCGGGTATTGGATTAAGCCAAAATTGGTATCGTTGGAAAGATAATTCAATTATATACAATTTGGTGGGTCAAAATAAGCCAAAATACCACATTAACATCGAGTTATATTATTTCAAAGATGACGCTTGGAAAATTGAACACTAAAACTTGATGGATTCAAAAACTTTTAGCTTGTATTACCTTAAGTGACTCATATGAACATTCTTAATGCATCATAAGCTATTCTATTACTAGGATATTCATTGTAAGTCATGTATTCAAGTATGAATCACAGGATAGGATATTTCATACGTAGGAATACTTGTTGACTTCCTAGCTTAGAAACATGTGGGGTATTACAACCCATTCCGGACAGCTGGTCAAGGACACCCTAAAAATTATTTATATGATCAGAAATAGGACTTCCCTCTTTATACTTGATATTTATCAATTGATTAAGAAGGAATAACTTGTTATTGCCAGTCTTCGAAACATAAAGTGTCTCAAGCTTGTCCCGTAAACTTTTGGATATGTCTCATTTACAATATGATTTCTAACATTATCTTTACCCCATTGTCTAATATAGCCACAAACCTATAGGTTCTTAAATTCCCAATTCTCATCTATCATGGATTGAGCTTTAGTAGATGCAAACACAGGTAAATGTATTTTCTTGACAAAGTAAAAATATTTCATCTTGCCTTTTGGAGTTTGATAGTTACTACCATTCAAACATACCATCTTGATCATATTTACATCCATTGTTAAAATCAACAATCAATAACAACCGACGCTTTGATACCACTTTGTTGGTAAAGACAGAGGCACTATTAAAAAGCCTGATAGGGTAGCAGAGGAAGAATACCCAAGTCTAAACTTTCCATGACAATTTGAACCAAGAGGACACAGTCACATAAAAAAAATAAAGTAATATGATAAAAAATAAATCACCACACAAATACGATAAGACAAGAATAAAATCAAGAACAAGAGACACCAAATTTACATGGAAAACTCTTCAATGTGAAGAGGAAAAAACCATGAGACTAAAACCTCCACTATAATCACCAAGAGTTACAATATTTTTTTACAAAATATCCACTAAAAAAGTGTCGATCAATAAGCAACAATACATAAACCACAGTACCAAACACTAGAGAAATAAAGAAGCTAAAGCACTAAAATACAACTACTATTCAGGAATGTATAACAGGAGCTACAAGACAACAAATCCACCTCCGTCAGTTCCTAATCAATGTTCAAGATGATATAAACAAGATGTCCAAAAATTAGCTCAATCATAAGAGAAACAAAGCGGGAATCACAATTTGAAGTTGCCAACTATGGCTGAAATTTGGGGTGTGAAAATATGCACTATATTTCTCTCTTTGGTTGCTAAAATATCTTTTTGTAATGGTGAAATAAGACCTAAAAAGATCTATATATATGCCCTATAGTATTGGGCCTATGGGAAAAATTGGGTTGGTCCATATTGGGCTTTATTTATCCACATAGGAAGGGACAAAGACCCATGACCCAACAGTTTCCACAACAACCTTTCGACAAATCCATTATTGGCTAAGAAAATTTACTACCAAGTTCATGGGTAGTTTGATGATTGTTTTAATATTCTCAAATGCTTGAAAATGATGTTAGGAGGTACTAGAGTTTATGCTTTTTTTTTGGTTGTCTTTAGTCTTATTGACAAGTGAAAAATATTTTATTTTGATAAGTTATTTCTTTAATTCCGAAGAGTCATCTTGAACTTTGTCGCTCCGTTGTTTAAGTGTAATCTTTGCAAAATGCTGCCCTTAATTACAAATCCTCCACAGTCTTGCTTTTAATGTCTGTTGTATAATTATTGCCACCACTTTGCTCCAGCCTCTTTAAAAACAAATCCCCCGATGGCAATTCCTCGTCAAACTCCATCATCTCTGCCAACTCTAAAGTTTGACTTAGTTCTTAATCATCTGTCAGTACACTATCATCTTCAAAGTTCATAGATTCACACACTTGAAAATTAACTACACAATTATATCATTACCCACTTGGATTGTTTAATAGGTCCATAGTGCCCTAGCTTTCGCTATCATCAATTCTTCTTCCTAACTTGTGTTCCAAAGTTGTCAACGACCTCTGCCATTGACTAATCAAATTATAAGTTACAGTAATATCTAATACCACATATACTTATAACTAATACAACATATACCTATCCACCAACTTTACTTTCTCTATGAACTTGATCCAATAAAGATCACCATTACTATTTTACCCTTATAACTGTTAGCAAAAAAGTCCTATTTCCAGTTTTGTCCTAGTCTTTAGGAGATTTTCTTATCGTGAATTTTTTTCCTATGTTTTAGAAGTAATATTAGTTAGTTTTCTAGGTTTTGTATTTAATTTTGTTACGTCTTTCTCCCTCTAAAATCAACGACCATAGATTAGTGAATAACAGTCAAGAGAGTTCCATTAAATTTCAGTGTTGACTCTATCTTTAGTATTTTGCTTTTTGTATATTTTTTTCTTTGTGCATTTATATATAATGGCATCGGGGCGAGAGTGAGATCCTAGAGTGAAGGAAATAATACAACAACTAAACCTCTCTTATGGTCAAAGAAGTATTCGCCAATTGCGGATGACGACATCAACACTCCGGTGATAATCTTTTTGTTTAATTTGTACTTTTGTTGATTAATCACAAAATAATATCCACAAATAATGAACCAACCAATCCAAAAAAAATAAATAAACCTACATTTGGACCGGCCCAAAGAATGACTCAGTCTATTTCTAAAACAATATATAAGGGAGTAGGCTTTCGAAAATGAGCTAAGTCAACTCCTTTCCCATTAAGCTTTCTGCCTCCTCCACCATGGTTTGCTTTACCAATCTTTGATTTGAGTTTCTCCAACTGTGGGTGATAAATACTTTGCCTTTGTCTTATTGATTTGAATCTATTTCCAGCTTGCAAGAGTAAGCTTTTTTTCACCTTTTCTGATTTAGCACTTGTTATTCAACTTTTGATAAATCTTATCTTCTCTCCTTTTCCAGCTGAGATATCTAGTGTAAGGGTGTATGTCATGATTTTTGGTGCTAAAAAGAAGGGTCCAGGTTGCTGAGGTTTGGTATTTAATCCTAGTAAGTTGCTTTCACTGTTGTATTTGATTTTGTTGCTCCTCCTAAGAACTAAGCTTGTCCTTCTTAATTAGTTATGGAAGGGATGAAGATTATGAGATACTCAGACCCACTTATATCTGGATAGTATCAAAATCCTCAGCCAAAGACAATGAAGATCTAACATTATGACCCCTTGATCTACTAAGAGTCCCTTTTTGTTGGGTGGTATAGTTAGGCTAAGTAGGAATTTCCTTTTTTTGTGTACCTTGTTAGGTTGTAAATTTGATTCATGTGGAAAAAAGCTATAGCCTCTCCATTTTGTATGCTTTCTTACTAATGCTAATCTCAAATATAGATATTGGCAATTATCATCATTTAGAATCTTTTTGCCTGAACTTGGTAGTTACTGGAATGCTTTGTATGTAAAGACCTTTTTTCCCAATGCTATGTTAGCTAAGTAATCTACTAATTGATTTCCTTCTTTGTTAATATGAATTATCTGCACTTTCTTGGTAGAAAGTAGTTGCCAAATTTCCTTGATCGTGTCTTTTACTTGCCATGGTATCTTCTATGCCCTCATTAATATCCTCTGCATCAGCATAGAATCAGTCTGAATGATTATTCTGTCCTGCTTTGATGAATTACAATGCCTAGCGACATTTAAAATAGCCATAACCTCTTCTTACATGCTATTAGTATCTTCCATTGCTGCTTCTTCTACAGGTAGTAAATCTCCATTTGTGTCTGTAATACCCCAAATCTGGTACTCAAAATGCTACATGATGCTCATGACCCCGAGGGACCACAAGCTAACTCATGCCTGATATCTGTACCTATATATTACATAATATACTGTATAATGCAGAAACATGAACTGAAAGGCCATAAGGTTCATAACTGTTACATAATTTTTAAAAACATAACATCTAGGTGGGGTATGAAATACCCAAAACAACTAAAATAATATGTCTGAAACATGATAGTCTGAAAAGCCTCTAACTGACTGAACTATCTGGATGAGGAGTTGATGGGACATGTCCCCAACTAACTCCAACTAATAAATTAATTAATAAGATAATAAATTAATGATCATGTCCTTGAAAGATGAGGACTCACTGATAACTCTAATTGTTGAGACTGGAATGCTACTGATGCTCTTGATCTCGTGCTTCTGAACCTATGGTATAAAACACCATAGCGCAAATGCGTCAATACTTTGAATATACTAGTATGCATGTGAGGTAGGCTGAATGCAAAGGGTTTACATGAATGAACTATACTAAATGACTAAATAACATGAACGTGAGATTACATGTATGAATACATAGTAACTATATCTGAGATCGTGATAACATGAATTTACTGATAACAAACATAACTAATGACTGAGTTCTGATAAATGATATAATTGATAACATTAGTGATTGTATTTGACAGTCCTGAATCTGATAAAACTAGCTAAGTTCCGTACTGTATCTGAGTTGACTGTATCTGACAGTCCTAAATTCTAAAAAACTATTTGAGTTCTTTTACTAACACTGATACTGAAAATATGGGAAGTAGTTATCTAAATGATATGCCCCTAGTACACCATTATGGCTGGGATGGGGTCCAATCTGTGACTAAAATAATATGTCTGAAACATGATAGTCTGAAAAGCCTCTAACTGACTGAACTATCTGGATGAGGAGTTGATGGGACATGTCCCCAACTAACTCCAACTAATAAATTAATTAATAAGATAATAAATTAATGATCATGTCCTTGAAAGATGAGGACTCACTGATAACTCTAATTGTTGAGACTGGAATGCTACTGATGCTCTTGATCTCGTGCTTCTGAACCTATGGTATAAAACACCATAGCGCAAATGCGTCAATACTTTGAATATACTAGTATGCATGTGAGGTAGGCTGAATGCAAAGGGTTTACATGAATGAACTATACTAAATGACTGAATAACATGAACGTGAGATTACATGTATGAATACATAGTAACTATATCTGAGATCGTGATAACATGAATTTACTGATAACAAACATAACTAATGACTGAGTTCTGATAAATGATATAATTGATAACATTAGTGATTGTATTTGACAGTCCTGAATCTGATAAAACTAGCTAAGTTCTGTACTGTATCTGAGTTGACTGTATCTGACAGTCCTAAATTCTAAAAAACTATTTGAGTTCTTTTACTAACACTGATACTGAAAATATGGGAAGTAGTTATCTAAATGATATGCCCCTAGTACACCATTATGGCTGGGATGGGGTCCAATCTGTGACCCCAATTAGAAGGGTGTCAATACCGTTCCACTGGTAAGGACAATCTGTGAGTAATACTTTTATAATAGGTAACTCTAGTGAGAATGGTGGGAACCCTCATATAATAGGTTAAGCCACCTTATCTACCCTCATATAATAGGCTAAGATGTCTTAACCTATGTTGTATATGTAGTTTTGGAACGCAAGGACTGCTTCTAAGAATCACACCCTCTAAATAACAGGTGAGTTCCCATCCTTGGGCTCACTCGGTGCTAACTCCTACTCCCATCTGAATAGACACTGTATATAATTTACTGAACTGTATATAGACTGAGTTTCCTAAATTCTATTGACTGATGGAATACTATTGATATCTGATCACTGACTGAGTTCATGAGATTACTGAATTACTGAGCTTTCTTAAGTCACGTGACTGACTGAGTTCTATGGATCATGGCTTGACTGAGGATATCGTGAAAACATGAAACTGGCTCTAGACACATAGCTATATTTTTCAGGTACGAGTACCCACAGGACTCGATAGAAGGAAACTGACAAAGCATAACTTTCTTGAATACATGACGAACATCAACATTCTATAATATAATAAGATAGGGAATTCATACAGTACAAGTTCTAAATCACCACAATGGCCACACATATATCCATAATTCATTGACTAAGATATTTCATCAAACACTTGACATGCATGAACTTGTACATGAATGAGGATTTGATATTATCATACTAGTAGGGAAATTTTCCTTCACATAGGCATTTACTCAAACACATGGTGAGCATAGTATATGTAGACAACATTACACAACAAGTAAACATCATGATTCAATTCTAATTTCACTATTCAAGGGTTTAATCATGGATTCACGTGAAGCTACACCTATAATAATTAATTCCACTTAAGATTGATCACCAAACATGGATTAGAATTCAATTATTCATTATCAAAATGAACAAAAGCAAACCCAACATGGAATTAATAAAACTCCATATACTTGAACTTTAAAAAGAAATTCTTGGGCTTCATTGACGAAAGGAGTCCATTAATGAACACTATGCATACCTTAGTTATTGATTTAACAAAGGTTAACAGAGATACCCTTGAATTTGCGTATTAAATTTGTATTCTCAATTGAAAACCCTAGATTGTTCTTAAGAGAAACTTGAGAGAAACACTATGTTTTGGGTAAAAAATGGTTGAATCATGTGTTATTGGGTTTAAATAGGTGTAGGAAATTTACCCTTTTAACCCTTGGACACATCTTTTAAATAGGTGAAAATTTCCTGACCTGGACCCCCTGGAGCGACGTGGCGCAATCATGTCGTATCACTGGAATTTGAAAATTGAGAAATAGAGAAATGGAGCGACACAGAGCCATCGCATTGCCACTTTGTTTGCGACCTGGAAATTTGGAGAAATACGGAGAAATCATGCTGGGACTCTGGAAAAAGGACAATTGCCATTTTATCTTGTGGCGCAGCGCGCTACTGACCAATATGGTGTTGTTTTATGATGGGGACTTGAAATAGTCATAACTTCTTACCCAGTTATTAGATTTAGGCAAATTTTATATCAATGGAAATCTTTTTGAATTTTCCACATGACAAAAAGTGAAAATCTTGAAAATTCCCCATGGAATAAACATCATTCAATTTAGAAGCTAATACTTGACATTCTTAGAACGAAATTTGTTAGGAAACTTTGGGGTATTATGGTGTTCGTTAACCAAAAAACCCAAGCACTACTCCCCAGATTTACTTTTGAGACCCCATTAGTTTTTTATCTAACCCACACTTGTTGTGGAACCTCCCAAAGTACTAGTATCACCTTAATTTTAGGTTTTAATTGACTAACCTGTTGTAAGATGATCGACCATTCAAAAGAGAACTCCAATACTGGTTTTCTCACTTTAAGACACATTCTTAAATGTCTTGTAACATTCATAATCAGTCTATGCACAGATACACCTTTCCCTTCACGTTTTAAAGAATTTCTTCTCTTCTAAAGCTCCCAAATTATCATATCTAGTATTTCTCTGAAATACACTTTTTCTCTTGGCTTCACATATGCATTTCATCATGCATAAATTGTATTTATTAAGCTCAAACCTTAAATATTTATACCTACAAAAGAAGAAAAATAGGACCAAGTCTTGTTAGCATAATCTAATCTCAACAACACATGAGACACAGCCTCTTATGATATACTTTGGTAGCACCAATATTTGGATGGACCCTCCACCGCCATCTTCTAATAGTTATATCCACTGAAATATTACCCCTCCATATTCTCCACATAAATAATACTATCATTAAAGGAAAACTTTCTATCTACAACTATTTGTAGAAATCATTACTATCCTCTTTATACCTCACATACTCCCATGTTGATTTGATAGTAAAATTTTCTCTTGCTTCCACTGACCATATTGCAATATATTTCTGAGATGTGTGTTGAGGGGGAGACACCTTCTACATTATATGCTCCACCATATCCTTTGTGAACAATTCATTTATAAACTCTAGATTCCACTGCCTATTTTGTATCAAATCTTTGACTATTTGATATCTTCTATCCCATTCTCTACAATGTTCCATAATGAAATACACATATACTAATCCACTCCATTTATCATACAAAATATGTGCATCTCCACCCCCTTTTCTCTATGTTATAAGATGATTAGTGAGATCTCTTACTTACAACATCTTTTTCCAAACTTGGGATCCTCCTCATGGCTTCCACATTTCTTTTGGATGAAGTTTTTTGTAATACTTATTCAATATAAATTTCCTCCATATAGAAAATGTTGTTCTAACATTCTACCATACTTTACAGAAAAGAGCTTTGGATACATCTTGAAGTAGCCTAAAGCCCAAACCACCTTTACATTTCAATAAACGCATCTTATGCCATGCTACTTAATACCTACCCCTACCACCAATAGTACTCTAGAAAAACTTAGAAAAGCATCTCTAAATAGTACTTAATATATTCTTGGGAGGATTCATAATTGATAGATAGTGTATAGGAATAGATTGAAGCACATACTTAATTAAGACTGCTCTACCACCAAAGGATAAAAGCTTACCTTTCTAAGCTTGCAATTTTTTGCTGATTCTATTCATTAGTTGTTGATAAAAAAATCTTCTTCTTCTTACTCATATAGAATATCAAGAATCCTAGATAATTGAATGGAAACTCCTGTCTCAATATTCCATTAGAAACTTTAACCATAACAACTGCTCTGTTGGAAATACTACTACGTAAATACAAAGCACTCTTTTCTTTATTTATCTTCTGACCAGACATAACTTCATACCTCTCTAAAGTTGTTATCACCAATTGTAGAGTACCCAATTCATCTTTACAAAGAATGATCATTTCATCTGTAAAAGCAAGATGATTGATTCTTGGACTTCCTCTAGGCATGACAAACAACTTAAATTCTTTCCTTAGCAACAATTCCTTCAATCCTCTGGATAGTACCTCTGCTTTAATGATGTACAAAGTAGGTGATAAAGGATCCCTTATTTAAGGCCCCTGGATGATTTGAAGAAACCTTTAGGTTGTCTATTTAACAACAAGGAATACCAATTATTGGATAATAATCTGAACCCCGTATATATGATCTCTTCACAAAAGCCAACCTTCCTTAGAACTTTTGTCAAGAAGAGCCATTCCACTCTATCATAGGCCTTTATCATGTCCAATTTCATGACAATGTTTGGTGGGTTTCCTCCTTTTTCGAATTTTAAATACTATCTCCTAAACTACCGAAATATTCTCAATAATACTTCTCCTTGAACAAATCCATCTTGTTCTTTAGACACAATATCATGAAACAAATTCTTAACTCTTTAATTAATAAGTTTTCAGAAGATTTTATTTATAAATTTACTAAGTGAAATAGGTCTCAGCTCTAAAAAAGTATTTACAACTAATTTCTTTAGCAATAAAACCAAGTTGGTATGTGTGTTAAACCTTGGAAGGTCATGACCACATAAAAAAGCTATTACTATCTGATGTAGATCCTTTGAGATAATGTCCCAAGCATCCTGGAAGAAGGCACCTATCATACCATCTGGCCCTGTAGCACTGTTTATATTCAAACCCATAACTGCCACCTTTATTTCTTCTACTATTGCGATTCTTTTTAACTATACATTCTGTGCTTCCGTTATAAAATTTGGTAGTGCATCTTACATTGTAAAATCCTCTGCATCCTTTTGCTTGTGAAAATGATTCTAATAGAAAGTAGAAGCAGCTTAAACAAGTTCATCCTGATTCTCTAACCAGATACCCTCATCATTCTGAATTTTATTAATCTTTAGTCCAGACCTTCTTCCCTTCACCATTGCATGGAAAAATTTTGTGTTTCTTTGTCCATCCTTAAACCACTCAAATATTGCTTTCTTTTTCCAGAAATCTTCCTCTCTATTTAATTGCATTGCTAATTCAACTTTTCTTTGAATAAAGTTACCCTGTTATTCCCTATGAAATCTTCTTCAAACTTTATATCCCTTACATTAGTCACTTTTTCAAGAGTATTAATCTCTTGAAAAATATTTTCAAAAGTTTGCTTACTTTATTGAGTCAATGCATCTTTAGTTCTCTTTAACTTTTGATGAAAAATAATAAAAGAATTACCCTCAACCTTCACTTTATAGTTTTTCTAAATTACCTCTATGCAATATTCCTTTTTAAGCCAAATATTATGGAATATAAATGGCTCAATTAGATATTCCTGCTAAGAATTATAATGCAATAACATTGGTGCATGGTCAGACCCACATCACACCAAATTATCAACCTTCATAACAGGAAATAATTCCTGTATTTTTTCACTAGTGAAAACCCTATCCAGTAATCTTTATCTACTCTGCCATTCCATCAAGTAAATTTGCTCCCCTTAAAAGCAATCTCCTCCAAATTGCAAGTGCTAATACAATGATTAAAATCTTATGTCTCTACAAAAGTAATTGGTAATCCACCTATATTATCTTCATCATGACTTATGAAATTAAAGTGTCCACCTACCAGCCAAGGTTCATTTATTATACTAGTCAATTCTCGAAGAGATTCCTACAATTGAAGTCTCTCAGTTTGATAACATTTTGCATAAACTATTGTAACCACAACTACTACTCCTGTATTCTAATTTTTCAACCTAAGTGAGAGTCATTGTTCCTTATAACGGATGATAGTATACTCCATAGTTGATTACATAAAGTCCCAAATCTTACTTGACATATTCACTACCAAATGCTGCATACTAAGCCTTCTCCTATAATTCTCAATATGTTGCCCTTCCTAAAATGGTTCCATAAGTTCAATGAAACAAAATTGGATTCTTTTGTACATTGTTATCAACCTTATAAAAGCCTTTTGTGAATTCACAGACCAAATGTTCCAAATTAAAGCATTCATTTTAAGACAGGCTTTGATGTATGACTCCTTGTCTGCATTAAACTTACAACTGTATCTTTTCTTTTTATGTTATGTTTTCCATGTTTTGCCTTCAGAGACCTGACCTATTTGGGAGATAAATATCCCTCCTTAATATTATCCCCCAAATCTTCTATATCTAGATCTTCCTTTTGCTTTAACAATATCCAACATATTCCTGCTTCAATCACCAAAGGTATTACATTCTCTAATATTTGTTCTTGATTATCATTCTTTTCTTTCTTCATTACCACTAGCTCTTTTGACTTATTCTGGGTATTTACACCCTACTTTACTAGTTGTTGCACCTGTGCTTGCTGCTTATCTGTGATGTACTGCTATTTCTTCTGTCTACTATTCTAGATCATTTCTGGCCTTGTCCCCCTGATTATGCTCTTTGTTACTATTCTTTTAAGATTTTTCCTCTTCTATTGGTATGGTGTCTAATTTTTCAAAACTCTTATTCACCCAATCCTTTGTACTTTTCTTTTACTTTATGTTTCTGGAGTTTTGTTGCTCTTCTGTCTTTTTTTAATCTAACATATCAAAAGCCTTTGATTTTTCTAATTTAGTTGACTACTTAATCACCCTCCCCCCCATTATATGACCATATTTTTCCTTTCTATACTTTTTTTTCTTTGCATCCACTGATTCTTGTTGTTGACAACATTTGCACTTTTGTTTACTTTCTCTTGGTCATTGCCCTCTTCATTAACATTGCTATCTGCTTGTTTTCTTATAGTGATTGATCAAATAACTCTAGATAAATATTCCAATAGGTTTTCTCATCATGTCTTTGCAAACAACATTCTTTATAATACTTAGGTTTATGCTCATACTGAAAATGAATCCATTTGGACTTAATATCTCCACTGATATCATCTTCCTGATTGATTTTAACTTTTTGTGGTAGTTTAGCTACCAAATCTTCCTCTTTCTTCACTCTTTCATAAATTAGTCTCGTATGTTTCCTTTTGGCCATATCTACCACTAATGGTTTGCCTATTGTAGATGCAATTGAGAATATGGCTTTCTTGGAAAAAATATTTGGTGGTAAATCTGGTAAGGAGATCCATGCCACTCCAATAATAGTTTCAAAATTCGGTTCAAACCATACATCCCACTTGAGAGTCATCATTTGCCAATACATATCTTTGTCCTTAATATAATAGGTAGTAGTTGATAACAATTGTACATAGTCTTCTAGTTCACTAAAACAAATTAGAATATGCCTTGTATCCAACACTACTATTGTACAAGTTCCCTTAATACCACATTGCTTTGGGATTTCTTTTCTAAGTACATTAACATCAGGCTTGCCATAAAAGAACTTACCAATATTGCATGTTGTAAATATTCTTGAATTATCAAGATATTTACATCTGAAGACTTCCACGTAATAGATAGTTCCCCATGCAGCATAATGACAGGTTTAAAAGGAACCCGCATATTCTCATTCATGCAAGGTTTTGCCTTAAACAAATTAGCATATTTTAGAGCCGGTGCATTCATCTTAATCTCCTCTTCAGTAATCTATTTCTGAGGTTCATCCAGTGGGTTAATCCCACCAAAAGTAGTAGCCATAGTATTCAAAAAAATAGTTAACAAGGAAGGTTAGTCTGCACCGTTTTTAGGGTTCTTAGTAAAAGGAGCTACAATCTCCAAATAAGCTCTTAATCTTATTTTTCAACAGAATGTTTTCTTTATTTTTATATTGCTAATGACATTGCATGGGCTTATATATTTCAAATCAGAGAAAATCATAGTAATACAAGTATGTCTGATGGTATGCAAAATTTTGATAAATGCTCAAAATATAGGGTTGAAAGTGAAAAATCTGAAAGATCTAAAAGTGAAGAACTATCTCTTTCAGGATATGGATCATCTCATCCTAGAAACTTTTCTTTACAAATAAACTTCTATGGATATTTACGACTCCATGAAAATTAAGTATGAAGGCACTGCTAGAGCGAAGAGTGCACAACTTCAAGCCTTGAGAAGGGATTTTAAAACTTTGAAGATAAAGGAAGGAGAGTCTGTAGTAAGCTATCATGATAGAACAATGGAGATCAATAACAAAATATGATTACATGGCAAGAAGATGAATGATGTCACAATTGTTGAGAAAATATTATGCTTTTTGATACCAAAGTATGATTATGTCATTTGCTATATTGAGGAATAAAAAAATATAGATGAGTTATAATTGAATAAATTACAAAGCTCCCTACTAGTTTATCAATAGAAGATGAACCTCAGTTCAGCTTCTGAGAATAAGGCCTTAAAGGCTTCTACTTTTGTTCCTTCTAATTCTAGAGAAAGGGGTATGGGTAAAGGTAAAGAAAAAAGGTGAGAAGGTAAAGAAAATAGAGATAGAAACTGGAATTTTAGTGCCAATGATTATGAAAAATGAAGGGGAAAGAATTTTGACAAATCAAAGGTCGAATGCTATCGATGTCTTAAATTTCGTCATTATCAATCTGATTGCTATACTAGGCTGCCTAGTGATAAGGACAAGAAGTGAAATTTTATCGAAAGTAACAAAATTGAGACATCATTAATGGAAATATAAGCGAAAGAAAAAACCGTGCAAGTGTTTGGTATCTCAACACAGTCTGCAGTAATCACATGAGTGGGAGTAAGTCTTGTTTTTCTTCTTTGAATGAAGGCATTCTATAACACCTCGTATTTTTGAGCTAGAAAACAAACTGTTGTTCTTGCATTTATAAACTCAAATCTCATGATTTTTATTTAAATACATGTTTTATGATCATTATCCTAGTGTGTGAAGTGCTTTCTAGGTTAAAAATGTTCATACAAAAATGTTTAGAGAAACGTTGAGCTAAGAGCCTTAGATTTGGCCAAACTTTTGTATTTGATTCTACAAGGGTAAACGTTGAACATATATAACTTTTGACATAGGTGGAATTTCTTATCTCAAGACTCACCAAATTTTAGAAAACTGAATTAGCTTTCCAATGATACCAATTTTCCATTAATTCGATACCCGAGCGAAAAGTTATGGTCATGCATTGCATGAAAATCGCAAAGGGCCACTGAAAAGGGTGTGTGATTTTCCATGTGATGCCCACTTAGAGGGTGTGATATTGGGCATGCGACCCCCACCTGGAAGATATGCGATTCTCTGTGAGTCGCATGGTGATTGTATAGCTCCTAAAGTGCTCTGTTGTGACTTAAATTAAGGGCGTTGAAGTTTTTTCACATCTTTAAACTATCCCTAATCACTCCAAAATGAATTAAGGTAGTTTTAAACCCATTAACTCCAGTCTTTTAACCCTAAACAATTAGTATACGACTCCAAAACCCTTCCTTTTTTCCAAGAATAAAATCCAAGTGTCATCTCTCAAAAATAAAGGAGTTGAGTTCCAAATTAAAAGTTCCCTCCAAAGATTTGTCTAGTCAAGGTATGTGGAGTGTATGAACTAGGATAACCTTTCATCCTTGTGACCAAAACTAGCTTTAAAGTTGAATTTACATAAATTACAATTAGGGTTCATACCTAAATTATCTTATTTTGAGTTTATGGATTTATAAAGAGATTGAAGTATTAAAGTGCATAATTATTCTCATTTATTTATGTCTTGAATTGAAGAATTCTCTTTGATAATTTGAATACTATGAATATTATTTAAGACATTGATAAGATTTTCAATTGAGTTTTAAGAATGATATTGTGTTACAAGTTATATGAAAGAAAGCATGAGATTCAAGGCTTTAAGTGCATCAAGATTACATATGCTCATGTTTTGATTGATAAGATTCATATTATGATTTTAATTTCATTATCTTGACTGAAATTATTAAAGTATTTCAAGAATATTATTGAGCATGTAGTTTTGTTATGAATTTTTAAGAATTTAAGCATATATATTATAAGCCATAAGTACAAATTTTGAGATTTTAAGAAGATGGTGTTCTTAAGATCCTTTGATAAGTCTATACCATGCTTTAAAGAAAAGATTGATCTTTAGATATTAAGATAAGATTTGGAATACACATTTGTTCATTGTGATTATGATTTAAAGAAAGAAAAGCATAACTAGTTTTAATTCTATAAACCCTTATTCTATTTTAAGGTAGATTTCTTAAAGTATGAGCATATAAGTAATATGGTACTAGTATTTAGCACCGAGTATGGTATGAGTCTGAGGTTGCATGTCCCATAACTACATGCCACTGTAGGTTTAAGTCAGCAAATGGGTTAAGTATAGTGATCACTCAAGTTAAGGTTCTATTATGATGACAAGGGTAGAACAACTCTCCTCAATGTGGGTAAGGTGTTGGACTCCATGATAGCTCATATGGATTATGTCGGTTAGAAGAACCTCCCAAAATAAAGAATAAAAATTAAAGCTTTTAGAACATAGTGTTATAGGTCACAAAGTTTATCCTTATGCTTCATTACTCAATTTTATGATTTTAAAGCCTTTATTTTATTCAACCATAAGGTGTGTCATCTATACTTAGCATGCATTATTTGAAAGTCCATGAGTATATTTAGTTAGTGTTTTACTTATGCATTCACCCCCACATACTTAGTACATTTCAACAGTATTAATCCACATATATGTCTATGTGCTACATTGTCTTATAATGTAGATACTAGTTGTAGCTCACACATCACATAATCAAAAAGTGTGCAGCTTTTATTAGCAGGTGATGAGTCCTTTTGAGTAAAGGGCTCTAGTCAATCATAGTTTGAGTAGTATCTTGCTTTCCTTATTTAGTCGTATTGATTAGGGATAGATGGGGGACATATCCCGGATACCTATAGTCAATATTAGTAGAGGCTTCATAGACAGTCAATAGAGTTGATGTATTTTATTCCAACTTTGTTTTGTATAACAAGAATTCTAATAATTTTAATATGGTTTTATATTGATCATATTCAGAAAAGGCATCTCTTCTACTTATTTCTTTTAGATTTTTGTAATTTATTCAGTTGCTCTCGCGTTATGCAAGTATAATGGGTTAGCTTAGGATATCCTGTAGTTCTAAGCACTGTGGGACGTCCAGGGGTGGTCCCGGGTCATGACACTTTCGTTCTAAAGTTAGTTTTGGTGATTTCTATTCTATGGATACAATGGGAAAAGGTGATATTAAATTTAAAGACAAAACTGGATTTTAAGAAATAATATAAAATGTGTGTTATGTCCCTACTTTAAAAGCAACTTATTGAGTGTTGGACAATTTCAAGAAAAAAGATATTATTTTTAAAAAAAGATGTTTGTGAGATCTATCGTCCTACTGGAGGAGTTATTGCTATTATGAAAATGAATTCAAAAAGGTTATTCTCCTTGAATGTTGAGAATGTTCAGTATTGCTTAAAGGCGGAAGTAAAAGATCCTTCATGGTTGTGACATTTTAGATATGGTCACTTGAATTTTGTTGGATTAAAAACTCTTTAATAGAAAAATATGGTGATAAATCTTCCAGAAATTATCACCCTTTCTCAAGTTTGTGAAAAATGTGTTGTTGGCAAACAAAATCTTTCTCACTTTTTGAAAGGGAAGTCATAGAGAGCGGAGGATATTTTGGAGCTGCTGTATTCAAATATTTGTGGACTAATTAAAATAATTTCTAATGGAGGTAAAAGGTATTTCATTACCTTTACAAATGATTATTCCTGAAAAACTTTATTATAATTTTTACAAGAAAAATTAGAAGCTTTTAGAACATTTAAAAGCTTCAAGGCTCATGTAAAAAATAAAACTAGAAGGGTCATAAAGACTCTTTGAACTAATCAAGAGGGAGAGTATTGCTCAAAAGTGTTGAAGATTTTTGTGAATCTAATAGAATTCGAAGAGAGCTCACCAATGCTTATAATAAAATAGTGTATCAGAGAGGAATAATAGAACCATTCTCAAAATTATGCAGAGTTTGCTGGACAGAGGAAAAATGGAAAAGACTTTCTGGTCGGAAGTGATTAATTAGAGCATTCATGTATTGAATAGAAATCTAATATTTTTTTTTTCAAACATGACTCAAGAGAAGGCTTGGATTGGAAGGAAACCAACTGTTACTACTTCTGAAGTTTTAGTTGCATTGCCTATGCATTTATTCCATATGAGAAGAGGAAAAAGCTTGATACCAAAAGAAAAAATTATATCTTTCTCGATATTAGTGAAGCATCAAAGGCATATAAATTGCTTAATCCACTGACAAAGAAGATTGCAGTTAGCAAAGATGTTATTTTTTATGAAGAAAACACTTGAGACTGGAGTATGCAGCAGTCTACTCTAGTAATATTTGATAGAAGAGTTGAAGAAGTAGAAGCAATACTCTAAAGTGCAGAAAATTCAACTCCTGTAGCTGTTGAAATTTTACCAACTCTTACTGAAAGTTCACCAATGGTTGAAACTCTATCAGAAGCTTTAGAATAAACTGATGCAGTAGCTTAGCCTCTTAGTCGTGATTGTAAAATGACTATGTGGATGATGCACTATGAGGTAATAGAAATTAATGCAAATAATGATGTGGTTAACCATTTTGAAGACTATTACCTGCTAATTTTTTAGAATGTTGTTAGAGAAGAAAAATATAGAAAGGCGATGGATGATGAAATTGTACCAATTAAAAGGAATGATACTTTGTAGCTTATTGATCTTCCCGAGAAGAAAAAAATTATTAATGTCAAGTGGTTCTATAAGACAAAATTGAAAAAATAGCAAAATCGACATGTATAAGGCGCAATTGGTGGCTAAGAGATACAAGTAAGAGCATGGTGTGGATTATACTAAAGTTCTTGCTCCAGTTGCAAGGCATAACACTATTAGAATGCTAATTGTCTTGGAGCACCTAATTTTTGACCGATTGTAATACCCCGTACGTTCTTAGTTCAGTTCAGCTCATAGAGCTTGCATAAGAGACTTAGAACCTAAAAATAAAACAAAGTGTTGAGAACATAGTCTCATGTTGACCTCTTAACTTTGAGAAATTTTTAGTCAACCTTTTAGACTCCGAGATGATGGTTTTTGAGTTAATTCATCTTCAGTGGTGTAAGAAGCATGTCTCAGAGAAGTTTCAAACTTGTTTCTAGCATCTCAACACGATTTCACCATATCATGCCATGTATAGTGATGGGCATGTCATCGCATCGCGGTGACCTTCAAAAAAGCATACCAGTTGCTAATTTAATCTCTAGAGAGGCAATTAGGTCATTTTCCATGACCCTAACTCATAAAAACTTAAGATTAAACATCGGTTTAAGCATTATACACACATTCTCCATGAATTTTCTCTCCAAAAATCCATAACCAAATTCCTAGTACTCCAAAACTCTATTACATCCTCTTCAATATAATCAAGAATTTAAGGTTCCTAATCTAAGAACAACAAGAAAAAGCCTTCAATAACATCTCCAAGAGTTCAAAGTCAAGCTTCTACATCAAAGCAAGCTTAATAAGGTATGTGGGTTTATAAATAAGGGGATCCTTTCACCCTTGTTCCCAAATTGCATGATTTTAATATTTTATTTATTTGTTTTAAAGTAGTATTCATACCCAAGTATGTATATTCTTGAAGTATGTGATTTTTATGAGATTTAAAGCTTTAAGTATATCAAGAAGTGCTTATGTTCATGTTTTTAACTTATATGATTTATATTATGAATGAGATTGCACTTTCTTTAGTTGATATTGTTGAAGTATTTCAAGCTTGTTATAGATCATGAAGTTTTATTATGAATTGACATGACTTTAAAGAATGGGTTTTAAGCCCTAAGTTTGAGTATTGAGACTTCAAGAAGATTATTCTTTTAAGTATTCTTTGATAAGCTTATATCAATATTTAAAGCAAGAATTGATCTTTGATCGTAAGCCAAGATAAGGAATGCACATTTTTTCATTTTGATCATAATTTAAAGCAAAGAGAAGCATAACTAGTTTTCATTATAAACCCTTATGCTATTTTAAGGTGGATTTCCTAAAGTATAAGCATATAATTATTAAGGGAGTAGTATTTAGCACCGAGTTGGGTATGATTCCAAGATTGCATACCTCAGAACTATGAGCCACCATAGGCATAAAGTTCTAATATGGGTTAAGTATAGTGATCGCTTAAGTTAAGGTCCTATTTCGATGAAAAGGGTATGACAATATTCCCCAATATGAGCTCTCCCCACTGTGGGTAAGACGTTGGCTCCATGATAACTCACATGTGTATGTTCGTTAGAAGAACCTCCCTAAGAAAGAATAAAAGTAAATCTTTTAAGAAACTTAGTGCTATAACTCACAAATACAATTTTTATTCTTTAATACTAATGTTTACTATTCCGCAATACTTGTTTTAATCAAGGCAAGATGAGTCATTTACACTTAGAATGAATTCTTTTCAAGTTTATGTGAACATTGATTGTTGTTTTACTTATGCATTCACCCCACATGCTCAGTACATTCCAAAAATACTAATCCACATATATTTCTATGTGCTACATTATCTTATAATGTAGGCCCTGGTTCTTAGTTCCAACAACATGATTGATTATGAGCATCTTTATCTACATCTAGATTTTTTGTGAGCCCTCATAGTTTGAGGGACCATACTATAAGGCTTTTATATCGATGAAGTACTTTAGTTATTTGAATTTTGTTAAGTTAGGGTCATCTGGGTCTTATCCTAGTGGCTTTCTAGTTAAAAGTAGATGCTTTTCTGACTGGTTTTTGTTTTATATTTAAAAGTGATTGTTTTCAAGATTTCCAAGCTTAAGACTTCCAGTAAGATGTTACTTCAATTTCAGTTAAGATATTAATTCTGTTATCATAAGATTTAGCATGTCAATTTTACTTTAATTATGAGTTCCAAATTTATTAATGGCTTAAAGGGTTAGCTTGGGATTACTTGTAGTCTTGAGCACCGTGTGATGACTAGGGTGTATATCTGGGGAGTTTCGTTGATCTTCCAATTAGAAGTCAAATAAGCTTTTATACATGGATACGTGAACAAAGAAGTATTTATCGAACAACCCCTTGTTATGTTAAGATTCGATATGATCATAAGGTTTATCGATTAAAGAAATATATTTATGCATTAAAACAAGCCCCATAATCTTGGTATAGTCGCATTGAGGCTTATTTTCAGAAAATAGGTTTCAAAAAGTGTTCATCTAAACCTACACTTTTTGTTAAAATTGGGATAGTGGGAAAATGCTCATTGCGTGTTTGTATGTCGATGATCTCATATTCATAAGGAAGAGTAATGAGATGTTTTATGATTTCAAGAAGTCTATGATGGATGACTTTGAGATGTCTGATCTCTGTAAAGTGCATTACTTTCTTGATTTATACATAGTGCAATCGACTGATGGCATATTTGTTTCCCAAAAGAAGTATGTGCGAGAAATTTTAAGTTGATTGAAGATATATAATTGCAATCCAAGAAACATTCTAGTTGAGTTTAGCTTGACACTAAACAAAGTTGGAAGCAGAAGAAAGATAGATAACATATTTTACAAGTAAATTATGGGTAGTTCGATGTACCTAACTGCTACAAGACTAGACATCATGTATATTGTTATCTTGTAAGTAGATATAAGGAGTGCCCAACTAAAATGCATCTCTGAGTTGCGAAGATAATTATTCATTACTTACAAGGAACCAAGAAATTTGGAATTTTCCACAGGATGGGAGAAAAGGTAGATTTTACAGGCTTTACTGATAGAGATTATGCAGTAGATCAAGATGGTAGAAAAAAAAACTTTAGGTTTTGTATTTATGGTAGGGACAAGGGTTGTATCGTGGTCCTTCAAAAATAAAATAGTTGTCACATTATCAAGTACATAAGCTAAATTTGTAGCTGCTACAGCTTGTGCTTGCCAAGGTATTTGGCTTAGTAGAATCTTTAAATAGCTGTAATTCAAGATGGAAAGAGCTACTATAATATTTTGTGACTATAATTTTGCAATTAAGTTGTTGAAAAATCCTGTAAACCATGAAAGAAGCAAGCACATTGATGTGAAATATTAATTCCTGCAAGATATCAACAATAAAGGAACAATAGACCTTCAGTATTGTTGAAGTAGAGATCAGTTGATGGAAATTATTACGAAACCTCTCAAGTTTCTCACTTTTTAAAAGTTGAGGAGGTTGATGGGTATTGACAGGATAGGAGAGTTTAACTAGCTAATGTTAACCTGAAGCTTGAGATCTTTTAGTTTAAGGGAGAGTATTAGCACATAAAGTCAAAAAATAAAGTCCTGTTTTCACCTTTGTCCAATTCGTTAGGAGAGTATTTTATCGTGAATTTATTTTCTATTTTCTAGGAGTTATACTAATTAATGTTCTAGCTTTTTTGTTTAATTTTGTTACGTCTTTCTACCTATAAAATTAGCAGTCATAAATTACTGAATTGTTATATTTGGATAGAATAAGCAATACCATAAAGCAAAAGAAAACAAGAAGAAGACACACAGATTTACTTTATTTTCTATTAAGATATTAATTTTGTTATATTAAGATTTTGCATGTCAAGTTTCCTTTCAATATGAGTTCCAAAGTCTTTATAAGGCTTAAAGGGTTATCTTGCGACTACTTGTAGTCTTGAGCACAGTGTGACATCCAAGGTATATTTTTTGGGCATTACAAACTTGGTATCAGAGCCTCAGGTTTCAAAGAATCCTACAGAGTTAGATAAGCATGTTACATAGAGTCTTGGTCATGGATGTGAACCATGCCACATTTATGAGCAAGAGGCTACGAAATGAGTTAGGAATCATACTTTTCGTTCATGATCTATTGTTCTTACAGTTGTCTCTATCTACTTTAAATCATGCCTTTATGTGATAGAAGATGACTTCTCGTCAAGCCAATGCACACAAAAATGGTGACCAACCACCAATGCAAGCTGACTCTCTGAATGAGAACGTGCCTTGTGCTGAATTTTAGGCTGCCCACGCTGTGACTGCCAATATTTAGGGCAACCATTAGGCATTAGCCCCACTTTAGCAGAATTAAGCAAGCACATTGATGTGTAATAGTATTTCCTGGGAGATATCAACAATGAAGGAACAATAGACCTTCAGCATTGCTGAAGTGTAGATAAGTTGATGAATATTTTTACTAAACCTCTCAAGTTTCTCCCTTATCAAAAATTGAGGAGGTCGATGGTTATTATCATGATATAACTAGCAAATGTTAACCTAAAGCTTTAGAGCTTTCATTTTAAGGGAGAGTATTAGCACATAAAGTTATTAAACAAAGTCCTTTTTTCACCTTTGTCCTAGTCTTTAGGAGTGTAGTTTATCGTGAATTTGTTTTCTATTTTCTAGGAGTAATATTAATTAGTGTTCGAACTTTATTTTAAATTTTGTTACATCTTTCTACCTATAAAATTAGCACTCATAAATTACTGAATTGTTATTTTTGGACAAAATAAGCAATACCATAAAGCAAAAGAAAACAAGAAGAAGGCACACAAATTTACTTCAGTTTCTATTAAGATATTAATTTTTTTATCTCAAGATTTTGCATGTCAAGTTTACTTTCAAAATGATTTCCAAAGTCTTTATAAGGCTTAAAGGGTTAGATTGGGACTACTTGTAGTCTTGAGCACTGTGTGATTTCCAGGGAATATTTTTGGGCCATTACAAACTTGGTATCACAGCCTAAGGTTTTAAAGAGTCCTAGGGAGTCAGACAAGACGCATTACGTAGAGTCTTGATCATGGATATGAACCATGCCATATTTATGATCAAGATGCTACAAAATGTCTCTATCTACTTTAACTTATGATTTTATGTGATAGAATATGCCTTTTCACCAAGCCAATGCACACAAACTACTGACCTACCACCAATGCAAGCCGACTCTATGAATGAGAACGTGTCTCATGCTGAATTTTGGGTTGTATTCTAGGCATTAGCCCACACTGTGACTACCAATGTTCTGGTCAAACATTAGAAAGTTGTCCCACTTTACTAGAATGGTGATTTATATGCAGCCAGAATTTGTGACTTCATGAGAATGAATCCACCTGAGTTCTTTGGGTCAAAGGTTAATGCGGATACATAAATCTTTATTGATGAAGTTATAAAGATCACTCAAATTATGGATGTTAATAAGAAGGAAAGTGAAGAATTGGCATCTTATAGGTTGAAGGATATTGATTATTATTGGGTCTTATATGGAAGGGAGGTAGAGATGAGAATACAACTCCTATGAGTTGGCAGGTATTTCAAGATACATTTCTTGATAGGTCTTTTCTGCTAATATAAGAGAATCTAAGGTTGAAGAGTTCATGAACCTGCTTTGGGGTTTGATAATAGTGAAGGAGTACTGCCTTAAGTTCACTCCCTTGTCTAAGTATGCTCCCGAGATTGTAGCTGACCCTAGATCTAGTATGAGTAAGTTTGTTACTAGAGTAACTGATTTAGTAGTCAAGGACTGTAGGATTTCAATGCTTATTGGGGACATGGATATTTCTAGGCTGATGACTCATGCTCAGTAGATTGAGAAAGAAAAGATAAAGAAAAGAGAGAAGAGAAATAAGAAGGCTATACTTGGACAATTTGAGTATGGTCAACTAAGGTCTAGAGGGGGATGGTCAACTAAGGTCTAGAGGGGGAAACCATTCGCAGTTTTAGGGTCACTTACTATGCTAATGCCATTTTTAACTAGTTCCCCTACACCTAGAACCAAGTATGAGTAGTGGGGTAGGAATTTTGTTTCTAGGTCTCAGAGTAGTATGGGTGGAAGGCCTATTTATCAGACATGTGCAGAGTATGGTAAATATCATCCTGGTGGGTGTTCGATGGGAAAAAAGGGTTGTTATGGATATGGAAAGTTGGTTCACAAAATCAATGAGTGTCTGTATGCTAAGAGGAGTAGGGATGTTCGTCCCCAACCTTAAACTACTAGCGCACCAGCTCCTCTAGGTTGCCCAGTCTCTCCATAGGGTACATTATCTAGTACCGATGGCGGTCAATCCCAGAATTGGTTCTATGCTTTACCATCCTGCCAGGGGCAGGAGAGCTCAATAGGTGTTGTTACTAGTATGATTCATGCCTTTTATTTTGATGTTTATGCGTTGTTAGATCTAGGTTCAAATCTCTCTTATGTGACTTTATTGGTTGCAATAAATTTTAGGCCCTGAAAATCTCTCTAAGCCCTTCTTAGTTTGCACCTAGTGGGTGAGTCAGTTGTTGTCAGATGGGTCTATAAGAAGTGTCCTATTATTATTCTCTATAAGATTACACTAACAGACCTAGTAGAGTTAGAGATGGTCGATTTTGACATTATTCTAGGTATACATTGACTCTATTCCTATTATGAATCTATAGATTATCACACTGGAGTGGTGAAGTTTTAGTTTCCTGATTGGGCATTTTTTAAGTGGAAAGGAAATTCTATGTCTCCCAAGAGTTATTTCATATCTTATCTTAAGGCCCGAAAGTTGATATCAAAAGGATGCATTTATTATTTAGTTTGAATCAAAGATACTAAGTCTAAAGCTCCAATATTTTAGCCAGTCTGTGTAGTCAATGAGTTTCCTGAGGTTTTTCTCATAGATTTGCTAGGGGTACCTCCCGATAGAGAAATAGAATTTAGAATTGAACTTCTTCCTGATACTCAGCCCATCTCTATCTGTCTATATCGTTTGGCTCTAGCTGAGCTTAAAAAGTTAAAAGAGAAGCTTAAAGACCTCTTAGATAAAGGTTTCATAAGGCCCAGTGTTTCTACATGGGGTGATCCAGTCCTGGTCATGCGTAAGAAAGATGTCTCTCTCTAAATATACACCGACTACCACCAGTTGAACGAAGTCACAATCAATAACAAATATCCTCTTCCTCGAATTGATGACTTATTTGACCAGCTTCAAGGTGCAAGTTATTTCTCTAAGATAGACCTCAGATTCGGCTATCATCTACTTAGAGTAAGGGAGTATGATATTCCAATGACAACCTTCAGATGGTCACTTTGAATTTCTAGTCATGTCCTTTGGGCAAACAAATGCCAAATAGCCTTCATGGACTTGATGAATAGAATGCTCAAGTAGTACTTGGACATGTTCATCATAGTCTTCATTGATGACATCCTTGTCTATTCTCGTGCTGATAATGACCATACAGACCATCTCAGAATTGTGTTGCAAATTCTTAGAGGTTATTAGTTGTTTTCCAAATTCACTAAGTATGAATTTTTGCTAACATCAGTATCTTTCTTTGTCCATATATTTTTTGGTAATGGCACTAGATTTGATCCTTAAAATCCCAAAGCAGTAAGAAACTGGCTTAGACTCATCTCTCTATCAGGTATCAGGAGTTTCTTAGGTTTAGCTGGTTATTACCGATAGTTTGTTGAAGATTTTTCATCTATTGCATCCCCCATGTATAGATTGACTCAAAAGAAAGTTAATTTCTAGTGGTTATATTCTTTTGATAAGACTTTTTAGGAGTTGAAGACTCAACTCACTTCAGATCCAATTTTGATTCTACTAAATATTGCAGATTGATTTGTTGTTTATTGTTACGCATATAGAGTTGGTCTTGGTTATGTGTTTATGTAGAGAGGTAAGGTCATAGCTTATGCCTCTAGAAAACTTAAACCTCATGAAAATATCTATCCTATATATGATCTTGAGTTAGCAGCTATTACTTTTTCCTTGAAAATTTATTGTCATTATCTTTATGGGGTACACGTTGATGTGTTCATGAATCACAAAATCTTACAGTACGCATTTTCACAAAAATATCCAAATCTTCATCACAGAAGGTGGTGGGAGTTTCTAAAAGATTATGATATGAGTGTTTTTTATCACTTGGGTAAGGACAATGTAGTGGTAGACACCCTTAGTAAACTATCTATGGGTAGTGTAGCTCATGTTGAAGATGATAAAAAGAGGTTAGTTTAGGAGGTTCATCAGCTTGCTAGGCTAGGTGTTTGGTTGGTTGACTCAGCTGAGGGTAATGTATGGGTTTAAAATAGTTTGGAATTTTCTTTGGTTTCCAAAATTAAGGAGAAGCAAGATAAGAATTCTAGTCTAGATAAGTTGAAGGAGTCCGTTAGAGATCAAAAGATGGAGATTTTTTCCCAAGGGGGAGATGGTGTGTTGCGATTACAGGGTAGACTATGCATGTCGTATGTTGATGGTTTGAGGTAGTGGACTTTGGCAGAAGTGCATGGTGTGCATTACTCTATTCACCCAGGATCCACCAAGTAGTACTATGATTTGTGAGAAATCTATTGGTGGAAAGGCATGAAAAGGGATATTGTAACACCCCAAAATCTAGTTCCCAGGATGCCACACGATGCTCCAAACTCAAGTAGTCCTAAGTTAACTCTGGATTCCTTTTCTAAATCTTAACCTCAAAATAGGGGAAAATATAAATCAAAAATCAAAATATAAGCAGAAAGTTGTCTGAATCATCTGCGTATATCTGAATCATACTAATCTCAAAAGTCTGATAAAGCAAATATTGAAACTCTGTGTACTAAAATAGAAATCTGAATACTAAATCTGGTAGTCTAACAAGCCTCTACTATCTAAATCTAAAGAGCCACTGGGACATGCCCCAGTTGATTCAACTGTCTGAAATGAATGATGAAACATATCCTAATAAACTGAAAGTCTGAACACCTAGGTTCCCGAACTATGGGGACTCACCGACTATAGTAATGTAGAAGAGATGCTCGAAGATCACTCACGCTGCTGATACTAAGCACCTGAACCTACATTATGAGACAATGTAGCACATAGACATATTTTGGATCAGTACTTTGAGGATATACTGAGTATATGGGGGTGTAATGCAAAAGTAAACATCATCATAATTAGAAAGTAAATGCATCTGGATGTATATGAATCACATAAGTTTGAATATCTAAAATATCAAAATATAAAATCATGTATAATAAATCATACTTGTAAATCTAGTGAGCCATAACACAGCCTTATAAAATCTTTTCTATCATTCTTTTATTATCAAACTTAGAAGTTTTGGGAGGTTTGGAAATCTTAGAACTTTGGGACTAGGGACTTTGGGACTCAGGGAGTTTCTTCTAACCGACATAAACCATGTGAGTTGACATGGAGTCCAACGCCTTGCCCACGTTGGGGAGAGTTGTTCTACCCTCTATATCAGAATAGAACCTTAACTTAAGTGATCACTATCTTAGCCTACTATGGGCAAATCAGAAACCTACGGTGGTACGTAGTTATGGGGCATGAGACCTTGGAATCATACCCAACTCGGTGCAAAATACTACTCTCATACTTATTGCTCAAAACTTTTAGGAAATCCACTTTAAAACAGCACAAGGGTTTGGTTTATAATGAAAACCAATTATACTTCTCTTTGCTTTAAATCATAAACAGTATGAATAATGTGGATTCTTATCTTTACTTGGATCAATATATCAACTTCCTTTATCAAAATTTGAAAATAGCTAATCATGGGATACTTAAAACATAGTCATTCTTGAAATGTCATCATACAAACCAGGGCTTAATGACCCATGCTTCAATTTCATGTCAAACACCATATGGTTCATGCTTGATATTACGAATATTCATAATTCAACTTAAAATCTGGAAAATATGATCATATGCATTAATTTTTTGAAAGGAGACATGTAATTCAATATCCAAATCACTTAAAAACTCAAAATCATGCAATTAGCAATATTGGGTATAAACCCAAACATAAATTTCATGTGAAATCATACGAAACTTAGGAATTTGTAATTTAAAGTAAGTTTTTGGGCACAAGAATGAAAGATTTATCCTTGTTCAAAACCCTGCATACCTTAATTGATGATCTTTGATGAAAGGTTAGAATCTTAGATTCCTATGGATGCTTTAGAGATGAATTCTTAGCATTCTTGTATTGGGAATCATCAATCTTAACTTATCTTGGAGAGTTAATGGACAAATTCTTGAGTTTCTTGGAGAAGAAGTATGAGCCTTAGGGTTTTATTTAAGAGAGAATGATGAATGGAGCATAAACTGCTCTCAATATTATAAATCTTTTATTTTTGGACAGATTTGGGGTTGGGTAATATACCCCCTTTAAACTTCTAAACGGAACTGAAAAATGTACATTTGGGTTGCCACCGCGATGCTCCACTATCGCGGTGGCTCACTAGAAAATGACAAATGGAAACTAGGTAGACTCCGCGGCGTGGAGTCATCATGGTGCCCCTTGGAAGGACATTTTGGCACATGGCTCGACACACCATTATCGCGCTGGACCTCTAGAAATTTAAAACTAGGAAATTGGCCCTCTCCGTGATACACCATTATCGCGGAGGGCCACTGGAAATTGAAAATCTTTATTTAAACATGCTACGCGATGCGCTATTGACCGAAATGATGGTGTTTTGCAACTGAAGCTTTAAATAGCCATAACTTCTTACTTGGTTATCGGATTTAGGTGAATCTTATATCGTTGGAAAGATAAGTCAATTTCCTACATCATGGAAAGTTCAAATCTAAGGAATTCCATATGAAATAAACATCACTCATTCTAGAAGCTACTCTTTGTCATTTTTGGGATTAGTTTAGGCTAGGAAAATCATGGGATATTACAATATCTCCTCCTTGAGAACAATCATCCAATGTTGATAGTTAAGATGAAATTTCTGAGGAATCTAAGAATATAAGATAGCATGCACAACTGAAGTGAATTGAACAACTGAATCTAAATCATTCTAAGCTTTTGAGTAATTTTGTGAGTGCATTAACTTACATGAGGACAACTATATAGCTGAATGTATGATTTGAAAAGAATTGAATCAAGGAAGAGTGTTACCTTTGGCTATATCTGAGTTTGGTTAGAAAAGGTGAAGGTACTTGGCTCTCCTATCTTCTTCTTCCCAAGTAGCACCCTCATAAGACTGATTCTGCCAAAGAACTTTAACCAAGGGAACTTTTCTCCTCAGTCTACGGATCTGATGATCTAAAATCTCAACTAGAATTTCACCATAAGAAAGATTATTCTGAATATCTGAGTTTTCTAAGGGACTAAAATAGTTGAGTCACTGATACTCTTCTTCAGCATAGAGACATGGAATATAGGATGAATGGTTGACAAATTTATGGGCAAATCAAGCTCATAAGATATTCTCCCAACATAACTTAGAATTCTATAGGGACCAACATATGAGGGGCTAAGCTTTCCCTTCTTGTCAAACCTCTTACCTCTTTCATGGATGAAATCTTCGGATATACTAAATCCCCAACCTCAAACTCTAGGTCCCTTTCTCTTACATCCATATAGGATTTTTGATGACTCTGGGCTATTTCAATCTTTCTATAATGAACTTAACTTTCTCCATAACTTCAAACACTGTGCCAGGCCCAAGAAAAGTGGCCTTACCCACTTGAAACCAACCTATGGGTGATCTACATCTCCTCCTATAAAAAGACTCAAATAGAGTCATTCGAATGCTAGCATGATAGTTGTTATTATAAGCAAACTCAATCAATGGAAAATGCTCATCCCAATTACCCTTGAAATCAAGAGGACATGCCCTCAACATATCTTCTAGAGTTTGGATGGTCCTTTCTGCTTGACCATCTGTATGAGTATGGAAAGCTAAACTAAGATGGACTTGGATTCCCAGAACCTTCTAAAAAGCTCTCCAAAACTGGGAAGTAAACTAAGTACCCCTATCCGAGATGATAGACAAGCGAACTCCATACAATCTGACTAACTCTTGGATATACAACTTATCATAATCCTTAGATATGTAGGACGTATTAACAGTTAGGAAATGAGCTAACTTAGTCAATCGGTCTACAATAACCCAAATCAAATCATGATGATGGCGCGAATGGGGTAAACCATTCACAAAATCCATGTTCACCTCCTCCCACTTCCAAGTGGGGATACCAAACTCTTGAAACATACCACCAGGTGTTTGGTGTTCTACCTTAACCTATAGACAAGTTGCACTTTTCTACGAGCTCCACTATATCTCTCTTCATACCCCTCTACCAATAGATTTTCTGTAAGTCGTATTATATCTTGGTAGCACCTGGATGAATAGAATAATGTACACCATGTGCCTTAGACATAATTCACTACCTTAAAGTCATCATTACATGGAACATACAATCTACTCCGGTATCTAAACACACTATCTCCCCTTTGGGAGAAAACCTTTACCTTTTGGTCTTTGACCAAACTAGAATCTATGTCTTGTTTCTCCTTTACTTTCGAAACTAAGGAAGATTCAGAATTACTCTGAACCCAAGCATTACCTTAAGCTGAATCAACTAACCTAACACCTAATCTAGCCAAACGATGAACTTCTTGAGCTAACTCTTTCTTATCTTTCACCACATGGACAACACTGCCCATAGACAATCTACTAAGGACGCCTGCCACAACATTGGCCTTGCTAGAATGATACAACACACTCATATTATAATACTTCAATAGCTCAACTATCTTCTCTAACAGAGATTCAAATCCGTCTGAGTAAACATATACTACAAGCTTCTGTGATCCGTTAACATATCAACATGTACACCATATAAATAATGTCTCCAGATTTTCAAAGCAAATATCACAATAGCTAATTCCAAATCATGGGTTAGGTAATTCTTTTCATGAGGCATCAACTATATAGAGGCATAGGCTATGACCTTAGCTCTCTGTATTAACAAACAACCCAAACCAACTCTAGAGGCATTACAATTAACAACAAATTCATCTGTACCATTAAGTAATGCTAGAACTGGGGTTGAAGTGAGTTGAGTCTTCCACTCCTAAAAACTTTCTCACAGGAATCTGACCATTGGAACTTAACTTTTTTTGGGTCAATCTAGACATAGGAGATGCAATAGATGAGAAATCTTTAACAAAATGGTGGTAATATCCAGCTAAACCTAAGAAACTCCTAATCTTTGATGGGGAGATAGGTTTAGGCCAATTTCTTATGACTTATGTCTTTTAGGGATCAAATCTAATGCCATTAGCAGAAATAATATGACCGAGAAAGGATACTGACCTTAGCCAAAATTTACACTTGCTGAATTTGGCGAATAATTGATGATCTCTAAGAGTTTGAAGACAATTCTAAGGTGGTCTGCATGGTTATCCTCACTATAGGAGTATACAAAGATATCATCTATGAATACTATGACAAATATGTCTAGATATTATTTGAACACTCGATTCATGAGGTCCATGAAAGCTGGTGGAGCATTGATTAGCCCAAAAAACATGACTAGAAACTCAAAATGGTCATAACAAGTTCTAAAGGTTGTTTTTAGAATATCATATTCCCTTATCTAAGTTGATGATAGCCGGATCTAAGGTCTATCTTTGGGAAATAACTTCCACCTTGGATTTGTTCAAATAAATCATCAATTCTAGGAAAAAGATATTTGTTCTTGACTGTGATCTTATATAGCTTACGATAATCAATGCACACTCGAAAAGAACCAAATTTCTTTCTCACGAATAGGATAGGAGCTCCCTATGGAGAAATACTAGCCCTTATGAAACCTTTATCTAAAAGATCTTTGAGTTAGTCTTTCAAATTTTTAATCTCTATGGGAGCTATACGATATGGAGGTATAGAAATAGGTTGAGAATTTAAAAGAAAGTCAATAGAGAATTCTATTTCCCTATCGGGAGGTACCCCTGGGAGATCTTCTGAGAAAACATCAGGAAATTCATTTACTACATCAACTCACTAAACTATTAGAGTCTTAGACTTAGCATCTTTAACTCGAACTAGATGATAGATGGAATCTTTGGAAATCAACTTTCTGGGCCTTAAGATAAGATATGAAATGACTCTTGGGAGACACTGAATTACCCAACTACTCAAAGATTGGCTCATCTACAAACTAAAACTTCAACACTCGGGTCTGACAATCTATAGAAGCATAATCAGAATGGAGCCAATCTATACCAATAATAAGATCAAAATCAACCATAACTAACTCTATCAAGTCTACTAATATGACTTTATGAATAACAGTGATAGGACATTTTTTATAGACTGGCTTAGCAACAACTGGCTCACCTACTGGAGTAGAAACCAGGAAAGTCTTAGGGATCTTCTTGAAACTTACCTCAAAATTTCCTACAACTAAAGCATAAAATCAATTCTGGCACTGATCACCAGCAGTACTGGATGATGCATCTTGAGGAGGAGCTAGGAAACCTAAAAGAGCTGGTGCACTGTTAGCCAGAGTCTAGGGACGAGCATCTCTATTTCCCTGTCTAGCATGTGGGAAATATCTAAAGTTGTGGCCTAACTTACACCTAAAACAACCTTTTTGACCATCCAAACACTCACCAGGATAATTCTTACCACACTTAGCATACTAAGGATAACTGGGCTTACCACCTACACTACTCTAAAATCTGAGCATAGAAAACTTACCCCACTATTTCTACCTATTTCTGGGTATGGGAGCACTAGATGAAGAAGGTGCAGGAATATACGGATGATTCTAAAACTAAGAATGACTTCCTCCTCAAGAACTATCCTGACCATAATCAAACGCCCCTGTTCTAGCTTTCTTATTTACTCTCTCTATTTTCTTCATCTTTTCTGGCTCAATCTGCTAAACATGCATCATCAATCTAGAAAGATCTACATCTTTATTGAGTATAGAAGTTCTATACTCCTTAACTACCTCCACAGAAATACCGTTCACAAACTTACTTATGCTTGACCTAGGTTCAGCCATCTGATCAGGGGCATACTTAGACAACTAGTTGAACTTGAGGCAATACTCTTTCACAGTCATTGAGCCTAGCCTCAAGTTCATGAACTCTTCTATCTTAGCTTCCGTCATCTTACCTGGGAAGAACTTGTCTAACAACACATCTTAAAATATCTGTCAAGTCATGGGAGTTGCATTCTCTCCTCTACTTTTATTCCACATCATCACCCAATTATACGCTACATTCTTTAGCCTATAGGATGCCAATTCCATACTCTGTTCTCTGGAAACATACATAATTTGGGTGATATTTTTCACCTCATCTAGATACAACTGTGGGTCCTCACCTGTCTTTGACCCATAGAATTTTTGCAGATTCATCCTTATAAAAATCTCAGATTCTGGCTGCGGCCATGTCCCTATCCTACTAAGGAGAGACTGTCGCCTAATGGTTACCCTGAACATTAGCTATCTTATCTTTTCTGTATGGATACTTGGATGAAGAGGTATTTATTGAACAACTCCCTTGTTATGTTAAGATTGGAAATGAGGATAAGGTTATCGATTGAAAAAATCTCTTTATGTATTAAAACAAGCCCCACAGGCTTGGTATAGTGGCATTGAGGCATTTTTTTTTTCAGAAAATGGGTTTTAAAAAGTGTCCATATGAACCCACACATTTTGTGAAAATTGGGAGAATGGGAAAATGCTCATTACATATTTGTATGTCTATGATCTCATATTCATAATTAATAGTAGTGAGATATTTTTTTATTGTAAGAAGTCTATGATGGATGAATTCGAGATGTCTGATCTTGGTAGGGTACATTACTTCTTGATTTAGAAGTGGTGCAATCTAATGATGGCATATTTATTTCTATAAAGAAGTATGTGCGAGAAATTTTAAACAAATGGAAGATTTAGAATTACAATCCAATCAACATCCTAGTTAAGTTTGGCTTCACACTAAATAAAGCTTGGAGTAAAAGAAAATAGATAACACATTTTACAAGAAAATTATGGGTAGTTTGATGTGCCTAATTGCTACTAGACCAGACATCATGTATATTCTTAGTCTTATAAGTAGATATCTGAAGTGCCCAACTAAAATGCATCTCTGAGTTATGAAGAAAATTCTTCATTGCTTACAAGGAACCTAGAAATTTGGAATTTTCTATAGAAATGGAGAAAAGGTAGCTTTTACTGACTTTACTGATAGATATTATGCAGCAGATCAAGGTGGTAGGAAAATATAATACCACATAATTTTCTTAATTCAGTTCAGCTCATAGTGCATGCATAAGAGGCTTAGTATCTGAAAATTTAGCTAAGTATTGAAGTCTTAGTTTTATTTTTAGCCTCTTAATTTTTAGGATTTTTAAAGTAGCCTTCCTGCCCCTGAGACATAACTTTTTGAGTTATTTCATGTTCCGGGATGTAAGTAACATGTCTAGGGGAAGTTTCAGATTTTTCAAGCGAGGATTGTGGCCCATTTGGATTTTATTTTTAGAACTTCAATGCGATTGCATTGCATCGCGGTAGGTATAGGGATGACGGGTTCATCACATTCCAGTGATGGACTAATTGGCATTTTAGTTACTAATTTAAATTTTAGAGGGGTAGTTTTTTCTTTTCCCAACTTTCCAATTCGTAAAAACACGGGATTAAACTATTGATAGGGCATTATTTGCTCGCTTTCCCTAATTTTATTCTCAAATAAACCCTAACCCTTTCTCAAATTCATCAAGTTCAATCACTGGTCCTTCAACAAAATTTAATAATTAAAGCTTCACCACCCATGGATTATCAAGAAAGTTAATTCTCTTGCAAGATCAAAGCTTTAAGGTATGTTTGATGTTCATCCACAGGTTCTTTTCACCCATGGAGTCTAAGAACCTATTTTTATGCTTTAAACCATGAATTTACATATTTACAATGAGTTATTTTCGTGAAGCTTTTATGAATTTTAATTATGCATGATGATTATAAGTTTTTTAGTTGGAAAGTAGTGCTTACACATTTGAAGCATAAAATTCCATGTTAAATCCCCAATGTATACTTTTAGTGTTATGATTATGTTATTCCCATATGTTTCGATCATTCCCATGCTTAAGTTCATGAATTTCAAGTGTTAGATGAAATGCCTAAGAGATAAATTTTGAATATTGATTACTTATTATGCTTTGGAAGCTTTAGTATGTCTCTACTATTAATGTTATTGAGTTCTGGGGGTTATAAGTACCTAAAAACTGAGTTGTTTACTTAGTCTCAGTATTGATTGAATGATTTTGGATATATTTGAGTATTATCAACTCAGTTAGTTATCTTATCAGTTAGGTTTATATCAGATCAGTAATCTAAGCAAGTTTACTTGGGAGTAGGATTTAGCACCAAGTAAACCCGGGGATAGGGGCTCACCTACCATTTGAGGGTATGACCTTTAGTAGCAGTTTCTGCATTTTAGAATTATATAGGCAGAGTAGGTTAGAGATATCAACCTAACCTACCAGTTAAGGGTTGATAAAGTATTTACCTGCCAAATGAGGGAAACACGTTTCTCATTAGAGAACTTACCAATTGAGGATGACTCTTTCATAGATCCACACAACCATTGTTAGTTCCCGTGGCATGGTACTGATACCCTTACAATTAGGGTCACAAGTCGAACCCTAATTAGCTCATATTGGGGCATGCCAATTAGATGATAGCTCCCATAGTCTCAGTCTAAAATTTAGTTTAGAATCTAGTTTTAGGTTTATTTGACCATAACATTCAGTTATCAGTATTTTAGCACTTAAGTTTACAAACTATTTCAGGACATATTTTATGCTTTGTCTTGCATTCTTAGATTTTCAAGCTTTTATGTATTTATATCCAGTCATTCCATGCTACTTATTCAGTCAGCTATTATTCATACACATGAACTTATGTATATCAGCCTAACCTCATCTTTCATACTAGTATATTTAACGTACTGATCACATACTATTTTATTGTGCTATGATGTTTAATATTATAAGTTCAGATGCTCAGGATCCCTACTGCGCATAGACAATCCAGTCTATTAGCAACAGTAGTCATGGTGAGTCCTCATCTATCGAGGACATGGTTGTTTATTTTAGTTTATTTCAGCATTATCTTTCATTTTATCAGATAGAGTTGGTTGGGGCATATCCCTTCAACTCTTTTCAGTCAGTTTTAGAGGCTTTTAGACATTTCAGATAGTCAGTTAGTTTGTTAGTCTTTTTAGTAAGATTTTCAGTATGTTCATTTATACTTCATACTTAAGTGATTTAGTTGTATTAGCTTCATTACTTAAACCTCATGTCACCATCAACAATTTTCGTGTATTTTTTATTGTGAGTATATTGTTTAGTACTCATAACAGGTACCAGTTCATAGGTTAGCTTATGGTCTTTCGGGACCATAAGCACTGAGCGGTGTCCAGAGTGTACTCCCAGGGCATTACAAACTTGGTATTAGTGCCTAAGGTTTTAAAGTGTCCTAGGAAATCTGAAATCCACATTGAGTAGAGTCTTGTACATGGTTGTGAAGAACACCACACTTATGGACAAGAGGCTATAAGACATTTTAGGAAAAGTTTTCCTTATTTCAGTATTTATGTCATGCGAGTAAGCATGATCTCTATTTAACACTCTTTCTAACGCATTTTTCCTTTCATTTATAGATAATGCCTTCCAAGAGAAACAACAAAAGAAGGAACGAAAATCAACCTGCACATCCACCTGTTTAGGAAAATCCCCTCAATGAACATGTCCATTAGCTGAATTTAGAGTTACTTTCACTACCTTAGCTCATCTATTAGTTGTTTAGAATAGTCCGCAGGTTGTTGTCCTATTTTGGCTTATGGTTCATGCTCACTAGGAGGAGTATAAAGAAAGAGAGAATGAATAAGAGGGCTAGAATAAGTAGTTTTAAGCCAAGTTCAGAGAATGGTAGCCGTTCCTAATCTCATCAGAAATTCTTATCCCCAACTTCCTCTTTAGCTAGTGCAGCAGTGCCAAAGTTTAGGAATAATAATTGAGATAGCGCGTCAGGCTCTAGACCCCAAGCTAGCATGAAAAATGATCATACTAATCCACTTTTCTAGAAATATGGTAGGAATCATCAGTGTGTGTGTAGGGGTGGTAGTGGTTTGTGTTTTGGTTGTGGCAAACCAGGCCACAGAGTAGAGAATACATGCAGGTGGGTCAGCATAGTCAGCACAGTCATTCCCAAGTTCTAGCCAGTCGCCCGATTCAGTAGGGCGCCACTCCCAGTACCTACAGTGGTCAACGTAAAAATAAACTATGCATACTCCAGTCCTAACATGATCAAGAAAGTTCTCATGATATGGTTACAGGTATGTTACACATCTTTTATCTTTATATTTATGTTTTATTAGATCCTGGAGCTTTACTTTCTTTTATAACCCCCTATATAGTTGTCAATTTTGATGTCAGTCTAGAAATATTAGAAGAGCCTTTCTCAGAATACACCAAGTGGGTAAGTCTATCATAGTCAAATGGGTATATAGAAACTACCCAGTTATAGTATCCCAGAAAATTACTTCA
Source organism: Capsicum baccatum var. pendulum (assembly GCA_030864225.1). NCBI lineage: Eukaryota > Viridiplantae > Streptophyta > Magnoliopsida > Solanales > Solanaceae > Capsicum > Capsicum baccatum. The sequence goes on from CM061555.1 coordinate 214,824,450, forward strand.
GTTGATAGAAAAAATAGAGTCATTTAGTTTTAGTTTCCTAATAAATAGGTCATTGAATTGAGGGGTAGTACCTCAGTGCTTAGGGGTCAGATGTGTTTTTAGATCCTTTCACAAAATGTATTGACATCATATGATCTAGAGTTAGAAGAATGACCCCAAAATTTTAGCAGCAATAAAGTTGGGATACTGTTATCTAAATTGAGCAGATTATGTATCCATGGAGTTGTATGAAGATGAATCAGAAGACTTGGAACAGTGCATGCAAGAATTTAAGTTATTGATTCAAAATTAAGTATAATTATGTGTGTATTATCTATAGATGTACCCAAAGTGATATGGGATTATATTATTTCTAAGTTTTAACAGTGGGAGTGCTTATGTAGTACCCTTGAGTACTAAGTTTAAATGAGGCTAGTAATGCAGTAATTGATGTTCTTACAAACTAAGTTATGGGTTATTGGATCTTGATGTTAGATGTCCAGGTGCAATGGTAATTCTCAGGAATTAGGGAGAATGATAGCTTTAGAGAATGTGATATTAGTAAGCTGTGATGATAGGACCAGTAACCAAGTTAGGCTCTCAAATTCTAGTAGTGATGCCAGTGTGTTCAAGAACAATACTAGGGAGGATGATGACTGACCCATGCTTATTTCAGTATTTTTACTTTAGATATCATAATGTCTACTCAAGCCTTACATGTCAGCTCTATAATCATAGCTCATATTCATGTATATTATAGAAAATCATGTGCTCTCCCATTTCCTAGTGTGAGGAGTTTCAGTTCACTTAGCAATACAAATCATGATCCATGAATCCAGGAACTCCAAACTCAGGTCATGTAGCTCATGACTCATGTACTCATGCTTTACAGTATGTTAAGTTTTAGGTATCCATGTTACGCTCTTAGTCATTAGCTAAATTCAGTTTATGACATGTATATCCTCAGTTTAGCTCCTTTGATGAATTCATGCTCTGGATACTCTATTCTTCAGACGTCAATTAAGTGCCAAAGTTATTCATAGTATTCATTTATGTTTCATATCCTTATGTTCTAACCTTTCAGTGACCTCTCTTTAATGTTAATAAAGTGGTGATGAACAATTAATAAGATGGGAGAGAGTAAATATTTCTAGTTGATAAAAAATTGTTGTATGCTTGTTTTAGCTAAGGCTATAAGTGTGAAGTAAGATTGATGCTAGGTTTTTAATATATGTCATGGTTAGCTGAAAATTTTTTATGTGTTTTCTTCAGGTAGTGCATAGAAATTATTGATGATAGAGGTTTGGAGGATATGAGAAAGATGTTTTTATGGGTATTTATTTAGAAATGCATAGGTTGTTATAGTGATAGGCTTGAATGTCATGTTTATATATATGTAGATGGATTCATTATGCATCAGTGAATGTCCAGTAAAGAATGAATGTAGTTGTTGAAGTGGTAAAAGAGTTATTTATGAGATGAAAAGTTGGGAAAAAATGCAGGGTGTATTAAATTCATGATTCAAACTAGTATTACAGAGTTATGTCTGAACTTTGTAGATTCGAGTAGGCTTGAACGTAGTTGGAGAATTAAGTTAAGCTCAGACTTCAGTAGGTAGAGTTATCAGTGCCGAAGTGAATATTTTAAGTATCCTCAATTGAAGTATAGTTTTGAAGTGGAATGTATAGTCGAGTATAAGCTTTCAGTATGGTTCAGTCCGTATAGCCAACAATTCAATTTATCAATCAGAAAGGAAAGTTCCTATTGTTTTTCCATCTTTTGATCTAGTCTTATGGTCTGAAGATTCATGAATATGGCCATTCCATGAGGTAAACTATTCACATCTATGAAAATTACTAATTCAGATCAATTCATGCATTGTGCATCATGTTCCAGATTTAGATATTCAGTCATGATTTAGTTTGTACGTGTCACGTGCATCATCTCAGACTTTCCTTAGTATTTAAGTCAAGACAGTATTATTCGGGGGATGAAATATCCCAAGGGGGAGATGTTACCTCAAGCTTTCATGTAATAAATCTCTCATCTTTTCATCACAAAACTAGATTTAGCTTGAGGTAATGGTCACTCATAAGTTGATTCTCACATTTCTATCCCAGCCTCATAACCATTCTCGTGTTATTGCATGTATTCAAGGAATCAGTTCAGTTCATAGTATTCAGTTCATGTATCACATTAAAGACTCAGTCATGTAATCATGCTTTCAATTATGTATGTTCAGCATATGATCTCATTTCCTTCAGTACTCTAAACCTAACCAATCTCATTCGAGGATGAATGTTCCCAAGCGAAATATTATAATACGCCATACTTTTCTTACTACAATTTAGTTCATAGTGTATGCATAAGAGGCTTAGAACTTAAAAATTTAGCTAACTGTAGGAGATAGTTTTATATTTGGCCTCTTAACTTTGATGATTTTTAAAGTAGACTTTCCGACCCCGAGACATAAGTTTTTGAGTTATTTCATGTTCAGGGGTGTAAGTAGCATGTCTAGGGGAAGTTTTGGAATTTTTGGATGAGGATTAAGGCAAGTTTGGATTTTGTTTCTAGAACTCATCGCGATTGCATCGCGTCGCGGCGGGTATAACAATGAGGGGTTCATCGCATCGCGGTGATGGCCTAATTGGCATTCTAGTTACGATTTTAAATTTTAGAGGGGCAGTTTTATCTTTTCCCAGGCTTTTAATTCCTGAAAATATGGGATTAAACCGCTGATAGGGAATTATTTACTCACTTTCCCCAATCTTATTCTCAAATAAACCATAACCCATCCCCAAATTCATCAAGTTCAATCGTTATTCCTTCAAGAAAACTAAATAATTCAAGTTTCACCACCCAAATACTATCAAGAAAGTTAATTCTCTTGCAAGATTAAAGCTTTAAGGTATGTTAGATGTTCATCCATAGGCCCTTTTCACCCATGGAGTCCAAGAACCTATTTTTATGATTTAAACCATGAATTTACACTTTTCCAATGAGTTATTTTTATTAAGATTTTATGAATTTCAATTATGCATGATGATTACAAGTGTTTTTAGTTTGAAAGTAGCCCTTAAACATTTGAAGCATGAAATTCCATGTTAAATCCCAATGTATGATTTTAGTATTATGATCATGTTATTCCCACATGTTTCAATCATTCCCATGCTTAAGTTCATCAATTTCAAGTATTTGATGAAATGCCTAAGAGATGAATTTTGAACAATGATTACTTATTATGTTTTTGAAGCTTTAGTATGTTTCTACTGTTAAAGTTATCAAGTCCTAGGGGTTATGAACACCCAAAAACATAGTTTTTTACTTAGTATCAGTATTGTCAGAATGGTTTTTGATATATTTGAGTATTATTAGTTCAGTCAATTATCCTATCAGATAGGTTTAGATCAATTCAGTAATCCAAGTCAGTTTAGTTGGAAGTAGGATTTAGCACTGAGCGAACCCAGGGATGGGGGCTCACCTGCTAGTTGAGGGTGTGACCTTTAATAGCAGTTCCTACATTCCAGAACTGCGTAACCAATGTAGGTTAGAGATATCAACCTTTCAATTGATGGTTGATAAAGTGTTTACCTACCAGTTAATGGTAACACATTTCTCACTAGAGCACTTGCCAGTTGGGGATGACTCTTTAGTGGATCCACACAACCATTATTAGTACCCGTGGCACGGTAGTAAAACCCTTCAAACTGGGGTCATAGGTTTTGACCCCAATTAGATTATATTAAGGCATATCGGTTAGATGATAGCTCTCACAAGCTCAGTCCAGGGTTCAGTGTAGAATTCAATTTTAGGTTTGTTTGACCATATCATTCAGGTATCAGTATTTTAGCACTTTAGTTTACAGACTATTTTAGGACATGTTTTATGCTTGGTCTTGCATTTTATGATTATACAACTTACATGTATTTATATTCAGTCATTCCATGCTACTCATTCAGTCATTTAATATTCATGCACATGAATCCATGCATATCAGCCGAACCTTATCTCTCATATCAGTGCATTCAAAGTATTGATACCATACTTTTTTCTTGTGTTGTGATGTTTAATATCATAGGTTTGGATACTCAAGCTCCCCACTGCGCGTAGACAGTTCAGCCATCAGCAACAGTAGTTATAGTGAGTCGTCATCTATCGAGGACATGGTTGTTTATTTTAGTTTATTTTAGTATTTCAATATTTTCTTTAAGTTTGTCAATTGGAGTTTGTTGGGGCCTGTCCCTTCAACTCTTTTTAGTTAGTTTTAAAGGTTTTCAGATATTTTAGACAGTCAATTAGTTTGTTATTCTTTTCATTCAAATTTTCAGTATGTTCATTTATACTTCATACTTGAGTGATTCTGTTGTATTAATTTCACTACTTAAAACCTTATGGAACCATCAGTAATTTTTGTGTATGTCTTTTATTATCAATATATTGTTTAGTGCTCACAGCAGGTACCACTTCATGGGTTAGCTTGTGGTCTTTCAGGACTGTAAGCGCCATGTGGCATCTAAGGTGTACTCTTGGGGCGTTACAGAAAAACACTTTAGGTTATGTCTTTATGCTAGGCATAGCAGTTGTATTGTTGTCCTCCAAAAAGCAAATATTTATGATATTCTCAAGTACAAAAGCTGAATTTGTAGATGCTATACCTTGTGTTTGTAAAGCTATTTGTCTTATGAGAATCCTTAAATACCTGTAATCCAAGATGCAAAGATCTACTATAATATTTTGTGGCTATAATTTTGCAATCAAGTTGTCACAGAATCCTATAAACCATGGAAGAAGTAAGCACATTGATGTGAAGTGTTATTTCCTACGATATCTCAACAATGAAAGAACAATAGAGCTTCAGTATTGCTGAATTGAAGATCAATTGACGGACATTTTTACTAAACCTCTCAAGTTTCTCCCTTTTCAAAAGATAAGGAGGTCGATGGATATTGATATGATTGGAGAGTTCAACTAGCTCATGTTAACCTAGATCTTAAGAGCTTTCAGTTTAAAGGAGAGTATTGTCACATAAAGTCATTAAATAAAGTCTTGTTTTCACCTTTGTCCTAGTCTATAAGAGAGTAATTTATCATGAATTTGTTTTCTATTTTCTAGGATGATTATTAGTTAATGTTTAAGATTTTTTATTTAACTTTGTTACATATTTCTACCTGTAAAATCAACAACCTTAAATTACTGAATTGTTATGTTCTAACAGAATAAGCAATACCCCAAAGCAAAAGAAAATAAGAAGAAGACACGCAGATTTATGTGAAAATATTTGATGGAAAAATCCACGGGCAGAGGAGGAGGAATTCACTATTGTAACGCCCTGAGAGTACACCCTGGATGCCACACAGTTCTTAAAACCCCGAAGGGCCATAAGCTAACTCATGAGTTGGTACCTGCTGTGAGCACTGAATAAATTAACAAGGACATGTGCAGAAATTCACTAAAAATGCCATAAGGTTTTACAAACTGACAATCAATACTAGATCATGGTTTTAAAACATCTGAAACATACTGTTAATACTGGTAAAACAACTGATAATAATGACTAAAAACTGACTATCTGTCTATTCTAGTTTGAAAGCCTCTAAATAGACTAATTGTGTAGTTGATGGTATAAGTCCTCAACTAACTTTGACTGACTACTGAACTGAAAAGAAATGTTGAAATAACGTCATTGGTCCTCAGAGTATGAGGACTCATGACTTTTACCACTGATAATGCACTAGAATACCTAAGTACAATCGAGAACTTGAGCACCTGAACCTATGATATGAGATATCATAGAGCAAAAAATGAGTATGCGGTCAGTACTTTTAATATACTGGTATGCTAAATCAGATTAGGATGATATGCATGGGTTCCTGAACATGAGTAATACATGATTGAATGAATAGCATGAGGTGACTGATGCATTAGTATATCAGAAAACTATAAAATCTGAGGATGCATGACCAAGCATATACATGATACTAAAATAATCTGTAAATTAAAGTACTAAAATACTGATACTGAATAACTAATAAATGTATGCTATGGTCAAGTAAATTTAAAACTGTACTCTATACTCAATACTGAACTAAGACTGTAGGAGTTAACTATGGTCAACATGCCCCAATGTACTATCAGGGTCCAACCTGTAACCCATAGTTGGAAGGGTGTCAGTACCATGCCACGAATACTAATACTGGCTGTGTGGATCAACTAACTAATGTCTCGAATGACTGGGGTGTCAAGCCTAAACTGACAGGTGATCCCTGAGACGTAGTCAAGCCTAAATTGATGGGTGACTCCACATATTCTACGCTGGCTACGTAGTTATGGAATTCATGAATTGTTAGTAAAGAATCTACCTAACTATCGGGGAAGCCATCATTCCTGGATTCACTCGGTGCTAAATCCTACTCCAAACTGAATGACACTGAATATTGTTCTGAGCTAAGTTTAGTTGTTTATGGTGACTGACTGAATTGAAAACACTTATAACTATCCTAAACCATTCTGTAAGTAGATTTTGGGTATTCAAAACCGCTAGAACTTGATAGCAATAACAATAAGACCGTACTAAAATATTAAGGACATGATAAGTAGTCAATTTTCAAAACTCATTCTTTTGGGCATTTCATCAAACACTTGCAATTTATGGTTTAAACATGGGAATGGTCTTAAATATGTAGTAATATCATAATGTCTACACTAAATTAGAATTTAAGGTACAAACCAATGGGTAAGCATCATTCAAATGTGTAGGGTTTAACATCAGCGATAATTTATGCATAAACAAAATACGAAAATCGAAATTTATGGGAATTCATGGTTAAAATTCATGATAGCCTGTAAAAATCATTCTTTTAAACTTGAAATTGGTTTCTTAGACTCCATGGGTGAAAGGAACCCATTAATGAACATCTAACATACCTTAATTGAAGAATTCTTGAACGTTCTTGGTGGTTTTATTGATCTTGAGCTTGAATATATGAATGGCTGGGGTTTGTTCTTGAGTGAGAATGGTTTTCAATTGAGATAATTTGAGTAAAAGATTACCAAATATGATCTTGGGGGCTTTAATCCCGTCTTTTCACAGATTAGGGCCATGGAAAAGGATCAAATTACCTCTAGGAAATTAAAATTTGTAACTAGAACCCGGTTTAGACCTTCACCACGATGCACTAACGCTATCATAGAGATTTCCACCATGATGTAGAGTAATTTCGATGACTTGCTAGAGTATGACAATTGTCGATTTGATCTTCACCACGATGCGCTAACCCCTCCATCGTTATACTCACCGCAACGTGATCCAATCACAGAGAGCTGCTATTTTGGAAATCCAAACGTAATCCAAACCTTTTTCAAAAAATTCAAAACTTGACTGAGACATGCTAATTACACCCCTAAACATGAATCAACTCAAAAAATTATGTCTCGGGTTCAGGAAGGTCACTTAAAAAATCATCGAAGTTATAAAGACAAAATTTAATCTAAGTCCCCAACACTTAGCTAAATTTTTAGGTGTTGGGCCTCTTATACAAGTACTATGAGTTTGATTGAACTTAGAAGAGTATGGGGTATTATAATATCTCCTTCTTGAGAACATTCATCCTTGAATTAGATTAATTAAGTTGAGAATACTAAGGGACTTAGATTACATACTGAACATGCATAATTGAAACACGATTACATGACTAAACTGATTCAGGAATGCAAGAAATGACATGAGATAGATTACATAGTTGGAAATCAGAATAGAATAGGGATAGTCAAATAAAAACCGTTACCTTAAGTTGAGTTTGAATTCGTGGATAAAAGATGAGGGTACTTGGTTTACATATCTTATTTTGCTTCCCAAGTGGATCCCTCAAAGGACTGGTTCCACCAAAGAATTTTAACTAGGGAAACTTCTTTGTTCCTTATTCTACGAGTTTGATGATCGAGGATTTCTACTGGGAACTACTCCTAAGAGAGATTGTCCTGAACATATAAGATTTCTAAGGGTATTACAATAGCTGGGTCCCCAATACATTTGTTCAGTAAAGAAACATGAAACAGGGGGTGTACAGAAGCCAAATCTGTAGGCAACTCAACCTCATAAGCTATCATTCCAAAGAAGCTCAAGATCTTGTATGGGCCAACATACCCGGTACTGAGCTTTCCCTTTTTACCGAACCTCTTCACTCCCTTCATGGGAGAGATTATCAAATATACAAAATCACCAATCTCAAATTTGAGATCTTTTCTCCTTACATCTGCATAAGATTTCTATCGGTTCTGGGTTATCTTAATTCTCTCTTTGATCAACAGAACTTTCTATAATGCATCATTTACTAACTCAGGCCCTATCAAAGCAGTCTAACCTATCTCAAACTAATTAATTAGATATCTACATCTCCTCCTATATAGAGCCTCAAATGAAACCATCTAGATACTTGAATGATAGTTGTTGTTGTAGGAGAACTCAATTAATGGCAAATGATTATCCCAAATACCTTTAAATTCGATAACACATTCTCTCAACATATCCTCTAGGGTATGAATTATCCTCTTTGCCTGACCATCTATCTGATGGTGAAAGGTTGTACTGAGGTAAACTTGGGTACCAAGACCTTTCTGAAAAGCTTTCCAAAAATAAGAGGTAAACTGAGTACCTCTATCAGAAATGATGGACAACGAAACTCCATGAAACCTAACTATCTCTCTGATATAGAGCTTGGCATAGTCCTCGACTGAATAAGAAGTATGGACTAGGAAGAAATAGGTTGATTTGGTCATCCTGTCCACAGTGACCTAAATTGAATCATACGGACGATGGGTTTGGGGTAAAACCGTCATAAAGTCTATGTTCAACTATTCCCACTTCCAAGTAGGAATACTGAACTCCTACATTGTTCCACTAGGATTTAGGTAATCAATCCTAACATACTGATAAATAGAGCACTTAGCTACAAACTCTACAATATCTTTTTTTAAACTGCTCCACCAATAGATTTCTCGCAACTCAAGGTACATCTTAGTATCTCCTAGTGAATGGAATAACGCACACCATGCACTTCTGCAAGAATTCTCTGTCTCAAACCATCAACACATGACATACACAGTATCTGCTGAAAATGCAATACACCATCTCCCCCTTGAAACAAAACCTCTACTTTCTGATCTCTGACTGACTCCTTCAACTTAACTAGATTGGCATCCCTAAAGAAGATTCTAAAATATTCTGAACCCAAACACTACCCTAAGCTGAATCAACCAATCGAACACTTATTCTAGTAAGATGATGAACCTCCTAAACCAACCTCTTCTTATCATCCTCAACATGAGTCACACTACCTATAGACAATCTACTAAGGGCATCCACCACCACATTGGCCTTGCCAGGATGATACAAAATACTCAAGATAATGCCTTCAAATTTTCAAGGTAAAAACAACTGCTGCTAACTCGAGATCATGGGTCCAATAATTTATTTTATGGGTCTTAAGTTGTCTATAAGCGTAGGCTATGACTTTACCTCTCTGCATCAACATGCAACCCAAACCAACTCTAGAAGTATCATAGTAGATGACAAACCTATCTAAACCATCGGGCAATATCAAAACTGGGGCTGAGGTGAGTCGATTCTTCAACTCCTAAAAACTCTTCTCATAGAAAATTGACCACTGAAACTTGTCATTCATCTAGGTTAATCTAGGTATGGGGGATCCAATAGATGAAACCCTTTAACAAAACATCTTTAATAGCCATCAAAACCCAAAAAAAATCCTGATATCTGATAGAGAAATGGGTCTAGTCAGTCTCTCAAAGATTCAGTCTTTTGAGGGTCAACTCTAATGTCATCACCAGAAATACTATGGCCAAGAAAATCTACTGATCTTATCCAAATTTGCACTTAATAAATTTGGCAAATAACTGATGACCTCTAAAGAGTCTGCAATACTATCCTAAGGTTGTCTGCAAAATCATTTTCATAATGGGAATAAACAAGAATATTATCTATGAAAATTATGATAAACAAGTCCAAGTACTGCTTGAACACTCTGTTCATCAAGTCCATAAAAGCTGTTGGGGCATTTGTAAGACCAAATGACATGACTAGGAATTCAAAGTGACTATACGGAGTCCTAAAGGTTGTTTTCAGAATGTCACATTCTCTGACTCTGAGCTTATGATGTCACCCTAAATTTCGTCAAACAAGTAATCGATTTTGGCAAGTGGATATTTATTCTTGATGGTGACTTTGTTCAACTGACGGTAATCAATGCACATTCTAAGAGTACTATATTTCTTACGCAGGAGAAGGACTGGAGCTCCCTATGGGGAAATACTGGGCCTAATAAATACCTTATCTAAGAGTTCGTTCAACTATTCTTTTAATTCCTTAAGTTTGGTTGGATTCATTTGGTATGGCAGAATAGATATAGTCTGGGTATCGGGAAGAAAGTCTATTTTAAAGTCAATTTCTCTTTCGGGAGGAACTCTGGAAAGGTATTGAAGTAACACATTAGGAAATTCCCTTACTACAGATATCGACTCAAGATTAGGAGTTTTGTAACTAGAGTCATTAACTCGTACAAGATGGTAGACACACCCCTTGGATATTATTTTCCTCGCTCTAAGGTATGAAATAAGCTGGCCCCTAATCATTGTATCACTACCACTCCATTTAAGGACCGGTTCACTTGTAAAATAAAACTGAATGATTATGTTTCTACAATCAACCAAAGCATAGCATGAATGGAGTCAATCCATGCCGAGAATAAAGTCAAAATCCATCATCTCTAGTTCTACAAGGTCTACTGATATAACTTTCTGAGACACTGTAATTGGGAAGTTCCTATATACCCGTTGCGCTATGATATACTTACCCATTAGGGTGGATACTGAGAAAGGGTTTGTTAAGTTTTGGGATTGACTCCGAAGTTGGCAGCTATATAAGGGGTTACAAAAGAAAGTGAAGCTCTGGGATCTAGCAAAGAATAAACATGTAAATAAAAGACCTTTAACATACCCGTAAACATATCTGGAGAACTTTTCTGATCCTATCAGGACTGAAATACAAAAATCCTATTAGGACGTTGATCACTGGTAGCACGAGAACTGGCGCCTTGCTAAGTCGGACGACCGGCTGGTGCTGATGATAAATGAGACTAGCCTTGATATCATACATCCCTAACCTTATGATCCACTACTTGACACTCCTAAATCCTATGTACTGGCTTGCCATACCCAAAACACATATCACTGCTAGCCCTGCATTCTCTCTGATGGTTTCTACTATATTTCTAGAAATAGGGATTTGTACGACCACTATTTATGTTGCCCTGGGACTTAGAGCGATGTGTCATTCCTGAATTACGCACTAGTACACTAGCCAAAGACAGAGCTAGGACTAAATATTTCTGACAAAATTGAGGACGGTTACCACCCTCTGACCTTAGCTAAGTAAAATTAAAGCTACCTGTTATCCCTTTCTCTCTTCTTAGCCTTCTCCTTTTCAATCTGCTGAGCATGGACCATTAACCTAGACAAGTTCATATCCTTAATCAACATTGTGGTCCTGTATTCCTTCAAAATACTATCAGATACCCTAGGCACAAACTTACTCATCCTAGACCTGTCATTATTCACTAGATGAGGAGCATACCTGTCTAGCTGAGTAAACTTAAGAGAGTACTCTTTCATACTCATGTTGCCCTTTATTAAATTAATAAACTCTAATACCTTAGCTTCTCTTAGCTCTAAAGAGAAGAATCTATCTAAGAAGGTTATAGCAATCTCCTCATATTCTATAGGCCCTGCATTGGTGCCTCTATCCTCTTTCCACTGCTTAAAGAAAGTGTGAGCTACATCCTGCAACTGGTAAGCAGCCAATTCAATACTCTCACTAGAATTCACATCCATAATGTCTGTTACTTTCTGAATCATGTCAAGGAATTCCTGCGGATCCTCGTCTAACTTAGATCCAAAAATGAAGCAGGATTCATTCAGGTGACGTCCCAAATCTTGGTTGTGGTAGTATTTGCCACTAGGTTGGCTGGAATAGCAGTTGTCTGATTGTTCTGAGATGCTACAGAGTAAACCACAGTAGTGAATGTATCCCTGAACCCAGCATGCAAAATGTGCTCATTCAGGAGATCTTTTAAAATAGACAGAGATGTTGGCTAGTTTCCATTTCTTCTTCCGTTAGTCTTTCTTGGAGGTATGTACTATAAACAGAAGGAATATTGAATTAGAAAGAGATATTAAGTTTGGATCATGCATATTTGCACGACATGAATACTGATAGAAGGAAAACCTTTTACTAAAGCTTTTTGTAGCTTTTTGTCCATAAGTGTGGCGTGCTTTACACCTATGAATAAGACTCTACTTAATGTGACTTTTAGACTCCCTAGGACATTGTAAAACCTTAGGCTCTGATATAAGGTTTGTAACGCCCCGAAAGTACACCCTGGATGCCATACGATGCTTACAACCCCAAAGGACTACAAGTTAACCCATAAGTTAGTACTTGCTGTGAGCACTGAATAAATTAATAAAGACATGTATAGAACTTAAATAAAAATGCCATAAGGTTTTAAACACTAAAAATCAATACTATATCATGGTTTTAAAACATCAAAAATATATTGTCAATACTGGTAAAACAACTGATAATAACAACTGAAAATTGACTATCTGTATGTGCTAGCCTGAAAACCTCTAAATAGACTGACTATGGAGTTGATAGGACAAGTCCTCAACTAACTCTGACTGACTATTGAACTAAAAAAAAAAAGTTGACATAAGATCATTGGTCCTTGGAGTATGAGGACTCACCACTGCTGCCACTGCTGATGTACTGGAATGTCTAAGTGCAGTCAAGAACCTGAGCATCTGAACCTATAATATGAGACATCATAGTACAATAAATGAGCATGCGGTTAGTTCTTTGAATGTACGAGTATGCTAAATGAGGTTAGGATAATATGCATGGATTCATGAACATAAATAGCATGAGGTGCCAAATGCAATAGTATATGTGAAAGCTAAAAAATCTATGGATGCATGCTAAGCAAATAACATGATACTGAAATAATCTATAAACTGAAGTACTAAAATACTGAAACTGAATAACTGATAATTGTCTGCTATGGTCAAGCAAATCTGAAACTATACTCCGTACTGAATACTGAATTGAGACTATAGGAGCTAACTAGGACAATATTCCCCAATGTACTATCAGGGTCCAACTTATAACCCCAGTTAGAAGGGTGCCAGTATCATGCTAAGGGTACTAACACTGGTTGTATGGGTCGACTAACTGATGTCCCAAAGTACCAGGGTGTCAAGTCTAAACTAACGGGTGACCCCTGAGAGGTAGTCAAGCCTAAACTGATAGGTGGCTCCTTATATCCTATACTGGCCACATAGTTCTGGAATACTGGAACTTTTACTAACGACTCTACCTAACTGACGGGGGAGCCGTCATGCCTGCATTCACTCGGTGCTAAATCCTACTCCCAACCGAAAGACACTAAATATTGGTCTGAGCTAAGTTTAGCTATTTATAGTGACTGATTAAATTGAAAATACTCATAACTATCCTGAACCATTCTATAGTTACTGAAGACTAGATAAGTAGCTAGATTTCGGGTATTCAAAAACCCTAGGACTCAATAGTAATAACAAAAAGATGATACTAAAACTTTAAGGACATGATAAGTAGTCATTATTCAAAACTCATTCTTTGGGGCATTTCATCAAACACTTGCAATTTATGGTTTAAATAAGGGAATGGTCTTAAACATGTAGTAATATCATGATTTCGATACTAAATCATAATTTAAGGTGTAAACTAATGGGTAAGCATCATTCAAACGTGTAGGTTTCAACTTTAACGATAATTTATATGTAAACAAAATACCAAAATCAAAATTCATGGGAATTCATGGTTAAAATTCATGATAGCATGTAAAAATCATTCTTTTAAACTTGAAATTGGGTTCTTGGACACCACGGGTGAAAGAAACCCATTAATAAACATCTAGCATACCTTACTTGAAGATTTCTTAAAGGTTCATGGTGATTTTCTTCAACTTGAGCTTGAATCTTTGAAGGGATAGGGTTTGTTCTTGAGAGTGAATGGTTCTCAATTGAGAGAATTTGAGTAAAAGATGACCAAATATGCACGTGGGGGATTTAATCCCATGTTTTTCATGGATTGGGGCCATGAAAAAAGACCAAACTTCCAATGGAAAATTAAAAGTTGTAGCTGGAACCTGGTTTATACCTTCACCACGATGCGCCAAGGTTGTCATTGTAATTTCCACCGTGATGCAGTGTAATCATGATGACTTGATGAAATCTTACAACTATTGATTTGATCTTTATCGCAATGCGGTGACCCCTCCATCGCTATACTCACCGCGACGTGGTCCAATCGCGGTGAGCTGCTATTTTAGAAATCAAAACATAGTCCAAACCTCGTCCGAAAAATCCAAAACTTATTCGAGACATGCTACTTACACCCCTAAACGTGAATCAACTCAAAAACATAAGTCTCACAGTTGGGAAGGTCACTTTAAAAATCATCAAAGTTATGGATCCAAAATTTAAACTAAGTCCTCAATATTTAGCTAAATTTTTAGGTGCTGAGCCTCTTATACAAGTACTATGAGTTGGACTAAACTTAGAAGGGTACGGGGTATTGCAACTATTATTGAGAGGAGTATAATAAGGAGACAAAAGTCTCAATGATATATTTTTTTGACAGTCCAAAACAACCCACTAAATTACACTTATATAATACGTGCGTATAAATAAATCCTAAGTCCAAAAACATAAAGGTCCATACCGCGGGGGATTCGCTCTCGTAACCCCTATGAGATCAGCGGTGGGCTTTGGGATCGGGTCTTTCCCAATGCTACCACCACAGACCCCAGAAAAAATCACAAACTCTAACATGAATAAGAGTCAAGAGAGTTCCATTAAATACTCTTGTGTTTTATCCATTTGTGTGCACCAATAAGAATGCATTTACGATTCAGCCTATGTTGACTTTATCTTTAATCTTTTTCTTTATGCATATTATTCTTTGTGCATCTGTTACAATATCATTTTAAAAACCTATTAAGTTAATAAATAGATAATTACTAATCTTACACAACATTCAAAGAGTTGTCTTGCATTTCGATGCTCCTCCATTTAAATGTAACCTCTGCAAAGCACTTCTCTTAATGACATCTCCTCCATAATGTTTCTCCCAATGTCTATTGTGTTATCATTGCCATTGCTTTTTCCAACCTCTTTTTTTAAAAAAAAAAAAAAAAAAAAAAAAAGATCTCCTGATGTGGCGATGCCAATCCTTCATCAAACTCCATCTTCTGTGGCAACTTTAAGGTGTGATTAGTTCTTAATACTCCTTCACAACACTAACACCTTCAAAGTTCATAGATTCTGTTTGAGTCTCATGCTCTAGATGTCCAACCCTGGGCGTACGGGGGGTGTTGGAGTCCCACATCGGTCGGTTAAAGGGTCCTTGGTCTCCTTATATGGTCTTGGGTAATCCTCCCCTCATGAGCTAACTTTTGAGGTTGAGTTAGACCCAAGATCCATTTTTTTATCATGGTATCAGAGCCAGACCCACCCAGTTCATTGTTTCCGATGTTACCCCCCCCCCCCCCTCCCCCCGTCTTATATTGTCCACGCTCCAGATATCTAGCCCTAGGCGTGCGGGGGGTGTTGGAGTCCCACGCTCCAAATGTCCAGCCTTGGGTGTACGGGAGGTGTTGGAGCCCCACATCTGTGGATTAAAGGGTCTTTGGTCTCCTTATATGGTCTTGTGTAATCCTCCCCTCATGATCTAGCTTTTGAGATTGAGTTAGGCCCAAGGTCCATTTCTTTATCAAATTCACACATTCAGGAAATAACTACAGAATTACATCCTCACCCACTTTGATTATTTAACAAGTTCTTGGACACCAGGTTTCAAAATCACCGATTCTGCTTCCTAATTTGTGTTTCAGAGTTTTCCTCGACAACTGCCCCCGGCAAATCAAATTTGTAAGCTTTAGTAAATTCTATTACCCGATACACTTAGATTACCAACTTTTACTTACCCATTTCGGAAATTTAAATAAGTTATACTTTCTTGTTTCCTTTCTCAAGCTTTATATGACCCCTCATTTGCGCTACAATAATCTTCACGTTTGTACTTTAAAGGTTAACTGTTCAATTTACCTTGTTTTAATTAATCTTGACATTCTTGGTAGGTCACGCTTGCAATTTCTAGTTGAGATTGTACGCTTACTATTATTGCAGGCCTAAGTATACATTTTTGTTAGAAATACTTCCAAGGTACAAAGATTGAAAAGAAGGTATTTATTGTTTGTCGAGTGCGTAACTGCACAAAACTACATCCTATGTCTCTGAACTGCAGGTGAAGACTTGTAGAATAATGATCTATAACCCTTATATTTGCACACAAGCTGTTGATCTTTGCTATACTGCCCAAGGATAAACGACCAAAGGATTACAATGGCAGGCATGTGTTCTTAAGGGAGTAAATCACCAAAAATCAACCCGAATTGGATCAAATGGGAAAAGAACTCAAACAAAAAGACTCCAATTGAAAATGTAATCACTATTAAAGTACAAAGTTATAAACGCCTGTCGAGGGTGCCTTTTAACGCCATCTTATTTTCTTGATTCCCTTAGCTTTATTTTGTACAACTTTAATCTTTATAATGAAATTGTTTCATATCTTTAGCATTTACAGATTGTTTCCTATGCTGCCTATGCTTGTATGTCTATAGTAACCGTTGCCTAACATCAATGTGTGTTCCCCTATCCCCATAGAAAAATGTTTCCCTAATATATGTGTGCAATAATCCATATAATAATCTTCATTTAACCTACAATATAACCTGTTACAAAGCTAAAGTAGTTTATACATGCTTCTTCCTATACAATGAAATGCTTATGATATTAATATTCTCCTTATGCACTTTTGTAAATTTAATAGGTCACTGTGATTACAGTAGTGCTCAGCTAATAGGTAATGTGTCGCCATTCTACGAATTAAAATTACAACACTTATTGCACACTAACTAAACTCATAAAACACTATTTTCCGTTACAATATTCATAATTATTCAAAATAGATTTAAGACAACATCGTTACTTACAATTAAATGTATATCTTATTACTATTCTATATTTTTTTCCTCCATCCTTAACCATCCCGGGTTCGATAAGAATGGCAACAGAAGAATAATATATTAGAAAAATAGTGTGTCAATTATCAAGCTTCAAAAGTATTCATGTGGTTGATTGATAAAGGTATTGGTAATTCGGCGAGGGCCTAGAAGAACATACACCAATTCGAAGTATAAAGGTGTTTACCAGACTATAATATTAGATGATGACGGGGTAAAATTATTTCAGATTCTATGATATTCTATATTAATTTACAATTCCTTTATTTAATGATATATATATATATATATATATATATATATATATACTAATCTATTGTACGAATTTTGCACGTGTATGTTGTGTCAGTTAATATAGAATAATATTTTATTTAGCAAAAACTTATTAATGTTATACGAAACACAATATTTGTTTAAATAGTGGAAATTAATGTTATTATACAGATACAATAATTGAATTATCTTTTGAATGTGTAAATATAAAATGTTTACCTTGGGATGTAAGGTTTTATGTCCCCTTCTTTAAAAAAAAAAATTTCGTCGATTAACAATATACTTTGAGATTTGATGTCCCTACTATATTTCATAATAAATTAAATAACTTAAGATCAAGAGTAATTAAAAAAAGAAAATAACAATATTGTCACAATATAATTAGTTATAAAAACATTAATATGTTCACATAGACACAAACTGATCTAGAATTTAAATTTATGATATGATATAGTGACGTTAAATTAATAGTATAACTAATTATGGAAGCATTAATAGGATGATAGATCATAAATTATCAATTCATTAATTAGGGTGAAGCATTGATAGTGGCAGCTAAAGTGGGAAGAAAAAATATCTGTAGGCTCAATCAAATATTAATATTCACCCTCGATTGACACTTTTTACCAATTTTCTCAAATAGAAATACAAGTGTGTGAGTCATGATTCAGTTAATCATGATGTGGAAAACTGAGAATTAAATTTCTTCAAATATGATCGTCACGAATTTCAATATTAAGAATGTATGTGTATCACTTTCTGACTTTTTCTTAAAGTATTCAAAAGCATGTATCGTTATTCGTCTTTTGTACTCCAATTCATCGATAAGCATATACATATTAAGGTTTATCGTCAGTTTCAGGTCCATGAAATGATGATTAATGACCTTTTATTTATATACATTCAGAAATAGAGATCAATTTGTTACGTTGCTCTCATAGCTCTAAGAGAAGTTTTGTTTCTTCATAGCTCAAAGACATACAATTTTCGATTCCTACTTAATATATGTAAGTAGTCCCAACTATAATTAGCTATATAAACATATCTATGTTTATATAAACATAGAGCAGATTTTGAAATTTGCAAGTTCCTACACAAATCTCAGATTAATATAATGATAATTCAAAATTACATTAACAATTAAGGAGCAAATTAGATATAGTGAACAAAATTTCGATACAAATATCAAAATTTAAAATTATATTGGTCTTAATGCACAAAAACATATTCTAAATAATAAAGCCACATTATATATATATATATATATATATATATATATATATATATATATGAGTATAATAATATAACAAAAATACTTATAATAAAAATAATAACAAAAAGAATTATAATAAAGTAGAAGCAGAACGAATATCGATGGAGAAGGGAAAACAATAAAATAGAAGAAAAACCAATATAGATGCGAAAGGAAAAATAAATATTTAAATTTTCTTTCTATGCAATTAAATTTTGAATGGAAAAAAAATATCTTAAATCTTGAAGAAAAAAAGTGTAAAATTCACCGAACAAAAAAAATGTTCAAGATTAGAAGCATACCTTGAAAATTTTGTGATGTTGGTATTTTTCTATCTCTATATATAAGAGAGTTCTAAATAAATAAAAAATAATAAATATTAGCCTGTTTGAAAGTTCTAAATTTCATAACTTAAATAAGGAAAAGTTAATAAATTATTTTAGTTGATTTCAAATTCATTAGAGAAATAATTAAATTACCCAAGAATAATTTACCAAATTAAAAAGACACATGAATAATAAATTTAATAAAAAATTTAGTTGGTTTTGATTTATTTATATAGTAATAAGTATTTTAGTTATTTATTATTTTTTTTGCCTTTTTGAACTTTAAACAATGTTTTCTTCTTCTTTAAAAGGAAGTTAACGTTTAATGTCCTTTTTTGCCGAAAAAACTGTTATTAATTTTCTTAATAAATCTTACAATATCTTGTAGTGCATTTATAAAACTTATCATGTAATTTAGAACTTTTAACCCTAAATTATAATAAATATAATTAAAATAATAATTTTTTAAAAAGTAAAAAGATAATTTTATCTATTGCAGAGTGTTTTAATGAAAAGTAAAAAATTTAAATAACTATTCTAAAAGTCTTCACACTTTTAATATATTATAAATTATAGATTATATATTATAAAAATAAATATAGATATTGATTTTCAATTGGGCGTTGCACGTGGTTCTTGATACATGTCGGTAAGATGTGTGTATATGGCTTGGCATCATAGTTTACATTTTTATATATTCTAATTAATATCAATATCATTAAGTTGATAAATGTTCTTTAAAATTCTATATAAAGGAATATAGTAAAAAACTTGAAAAAATGTTGTTTGGACTTATATATATATATATATATATATATATATATATATATATATTGAATGTTGAACATCCGTCTCCATTGATCAATCATGTGTATAATGGATCTCTTTTTCTTTGTGCATGGATATTTTTTAATTTCTCTATATATTTTTATTTTAAGTCTATTTGTGTTAGTTTTATCGATATTCATATCTTGAGGGGTGATATTCTAATAATATTATTTCATCCATATTTTGCCTCCAATATTTTAAATATTCGTAATCTATCATTTTATTCTGTACTAATTGCAGAGTTACATATTTTTGTATAATAATTTATCCTAATTGTACTATAATGTATATCTAATTCTAGATTTTCAGTGTTATTTATTATCTTGTGTTGTTCTTCTCGTAGCGAGTTTTTCAAATTATATAAACTATCACATGTAATTTTTCCTAAATTTTCTAAGGTTTCTTCTATCCATATTAATTTTTCTTTTAGATTCTCCATTATTATTCTAATTCGATTTCTATAATTAATTTCTTCATTTAGATTATCTTGATTTTCTCTAGTTTTTCGAATATATTCTAACATCTCTTAATTTGAATAATATCTATCTGGGTAATTATTCAGGTATAACTGTGCTGTCCAATTTATAGTTTCAATTTAATAGTCTAATACTTTTCTAATATTATTTTCTTAATATCTATAATTTCTATATCTCTAAGTATATGTAAGATTAAGACTTTAAGATTCTCTATCATTTAAAATTGACTAATTATTTTATTATAATATTTTGTAGTTGTTTGTTTTAATCTAATTAACTCTTTTATATTTTTACTAAGAAATTGTATATATTTTATATATTTTTTCCAAAATTCTAAATATACATAGTTTATCATAGTTAATGTGTATATAGGTATTTATAAGAGTAATTAGGTAAGTGTGGTGTGTAATTTATTCTAGCTGTATAATCTTTACCGAATATTTTTTCTAATATGATTTTCCTTATATCTATTATTCCTATATCCGTAATCACATACAAAATAAGTATTTTAAATTTATCTACCATTACATCAGATAAATAATTATTCATTTTCATAATATTGCTCTTTTCAAAATATTCTCTTCAATCATGTACATAACAAAATATGGTCATCTTAGATTACTATATACTAGATTATTCTTAAATAATATGTTCTTCGGTCACTATTAGCATGGTAATCTTGATATTTTTTTCTTTAAACAACGCCTCTATTCTGGTTACTCCCCACCACGGTTTCTTGCCTCATTGGTTTCACCTTTAGGATGGCATAGTTCTTAGGGATTTTTCTCCTTTTCCACTTTGCTAATAAACTTTTTAACATATTATTCTTCAAATAATTCTACTATAAAGTAACTAACATGAATTTATTTTATCATACCATGATTGTTGGAAATTATGAATTTAGCTATTTATAATCATAAATAAATATACCTGTTCGGGTAGGTTTGATATCTCTAAGGTTTGTTCCTCCATAGCTTTTTCCATTGAAATGTACCTGTTTTTTAATAATTAAGCAAAATATTTGTTGTGGACAAGAGAGAGTATTTGTGCTTTTAATTTTAATATTTCATCTTTTTATGCATTTATTGACTTTTCACTAACTCCGGCAAATATATTATAATATAGTCTTTCTATTCTTATTTTTAATTCTTTATGTTTTTTCAGAAATAATTTGTTTTAGTTCTTTGTATTTTTGTACTTTATTCATTTAAACCATATTTAAAATTTTTTGGTGCATATTTAAATCTGGTTTTATCAAAATTATGTGGTATGTGTCTCATTCTTCTAGATTTTAAATGGATTATTAATTTTGTTTCAATACTAGATATTAAGGTAATTAGGTAAACTAATCTTTGTGGGTTTTCTTTTGTTTCATTTAGACTTATATATTCTGAATAATTACTAATTAAAGATTCTTTAATTTTTTTAAAAGCTTCTTTATTTTTAAATAATCTTTCCATAATTAATTCAATTCAATCTAAATTCAGCCATGTTAGTACGTTTACTGTAGGTCCATTGCTTTTCAAGCTGTGTTGTCATATATATATAGAGAGAGAACCTCTAGTGCAACACGGACATTAATGATTAATATTGCTCATATTGGGTGTAGTTATTGTTGTACAGCAGAAAAGATAGGCACCCTCTATGTGTTTGCTTATACGCAAATTTGCTTGGTTTGTAACAATGTAATACATTGTACTATACTGACACAGGCTTAAAAGGAGCATGGACAATGAGGATTCATATTGCCTAATACAACTTGCTTGAGTTGAGGCGTAATTGTTATTGCAACATTCAATTTTTTTAGTGTAGATCTGTTATAAAGCTTTCACTGTTCGTTTGTTCTTGCACATAATCAAGGATAAAATACCATCTTTAAAATCACGTTTAATTCAGGTAGAAGATACTAAATCAATAAGGTAGGAATTAGATATAAAATGAATTCAAAGAATCTTCTTCATTTCAGAATTTTGTGGAAAATTCTCTTTTTTCTGAATGAAAAATAATGTAATGACCACTTTTTTCTTACTCCTATCTTCATCAAATTCAAAATTTGACAAGTCTATTTGATAAAATCCATTGTTGTTAAATAAATCCGCAATCTCTTACGGTAAAATATTTCTTGCCATTTCAATTATTTCTCAACATACAAATAGACAATCTATTGAATTTCAACTATTCTATTTCACCACTAAGATACAGGGATTTTTTTTTTCTTTTTAAAAAGGGTACTTAGCTTAAGAGAGATATGAGGATAATTTAGGAAAACGTCAACCACATAAAATTTATTTTTCCTTGTTGAGTGGAAAATAGATGTTCAAAGCTCATAATAATACTCTAAAAAGTTGAGCATGCCACAAGGGACCAAAAAGAAAGACTTCCAAGTTGACTACTCAAGGGCAAAGGCAATAGAATTTCTATTTCCATACTGTAGTTGATTGGTTTACTTTGACATTTTTTCTCTCTGTCTTCATTTTCTTGGACACTTCAACCATTATCTTGACAATTATTCACCACCTGACATAAAAAAAAATATAAATAACATAAATACTTTTCAAAAGTAATTACACGCTTACATTTTTTTAATTACATTACTCTCTTTCCCTATTAAAATACATAATATAGCCGACATATACATAGCATTCTGTGTATATATTAAGATTTTTATAATATGTTTAGCGAGTTAAAATTTTTTGTAATATTAAAAATATAAATTGTGTTTTTGTAATTTTTAGGAAAAAAAAAAGCATGAGTACTTAAAATATCAAAAGCAAAAACAACTTTGTTTGCTAGTGTTTCTCCAATAATTTTCATGAGAATTATGATCTTTAAATCAACAAAAGAAATTTGGGATTATCTGAAGGAAGAATATATACTGGAGATGAAAGAATACGAGGTATGAAGGTAGTGAATCTAATAAGGAAAATCGAATTGCAAAAGATGAAGGAATCTGAGACCGTCAAAGAATACTCAATCCGACTTCTTAGCATTGTTAGCAAGGTAAGATTGCTGGGTACAAAATTGAAAGATTCAAGAATTGTTGAAAAAATTCTTGTTACTATGCCTGAAAGATACGAAATATCAATAACTACCTTGGAAAACACAAAAGACCTGTCTAAGATTACCTTGGCAGAATTATTAAATACATTGCAGGCGCAAGAGCAAAGGAGGTTTATGAGACAGGATGGTATGGTTGAAGGAATTTTGCCAACCAACCATAAGACTCAATGCAAGGGTAATAATTCAAGAAAAAACTACTCACCTTGCCAGCACTATGGCAAAATAGGTCATCCTCCATTTAAATGTTGGAAGAGACCAGATGCATAATGCAAGATTTGCAATCAACTTGACCATGAAGTTGTGATTTACAAAAACAAATCTTAAAATTATGAAGGAGAAACCCAAGTCACCAAAGAAGAAGAAGATCACTTATTTGTGCCAGCATCTTCAACCAAGAAATCTGATTTTTGGATAATTGATAGTGGTTGTACGAACCACATGACATATGAAAAAACACTTTTTAAAGAGTTTTGCCTTCGGAAAATAAAAAACTCAGAATTGGGAATGGTGACTATATTTCTGCAGAAGGAAAAGAGAATGTTGCTATCAAAATATTTTTAGGTTCAAAAATAATTTCAAAAGTCCTTTACGTGCCCGATATTGATAAAAGTTTATTAAGTATTGGTCAACTAATGGAAGAAGGATTTAAACTATTGTTTAGAGATAGCTATTGTCGAATCTTTGATTTCACTAATCTTGAGATTTTACAAATTGATATGAGAGGCAAAAGTTTCTTATTTAATCCAACAGAAGAAGCACATAAGTTATGCAAGAACAAAGACGAATTGGCAGATTTATTCAAAAGATCAAATTCAATCGAAGCCGAGACAATTTCTGATCCAAGGAGGAGTGTTGAAAATATGTCTCAGAAATAAAGTAGGAATAGAAATTTTTAGTAGTTTTTAATTATTAGAGTCCTATGTGACTTAGGAATTAGTTATGCCTTTATTATTTCAATAAGAAATAGTTATCCCAATTTAAATTGGAATGTAGTTAGAAATTTAGCTATAAATACATGTTTTGAGTTATTAATAAACTAATTTCCTTTGACAATACTACTGCCGTATTTTATTTTTCTCCAATTCTTTCTCTGTTATTTCTCTAATTTCAAAGCTAAAAACCAACAGTATTATATACGATCAAAAAGTATATTATAAAAAAATGAACCAGTCTTCATAATGTCATATCAATATATGATGTATGTGTATGTGTGTGTGTGTATATATATATATATATATATATATATATAAATGCATGTATATATATGTGTATATGTGTGTATATATATATATATATATGTATGTATATGTATATATGTATACATATACCATGTGTATCATAGATAACTAAAATCACTAGCTTATTTGCACGACCCAAATAGGACGTGAGTGACACCCAGCCCATCTTCGATGAGAGAACCAATTACCCTGAAAACCTTAATCAACACTTAAAAAAATAACAAAAACTTTAAGAAATAACAAAAACTAACCCATCAATAATTCAAAAAAATGATTCAATCTCTAATACAAACTAGAATAAATGTGAAACATTAACAATGCTCATATTTCCTGAGATCCGAAGGTCGATGTATCAAAACTACTAAAGATTGTCAAAAAGGAAATGCAACCCCAAAACCTAAAAGAAAATGATGAGTTCAGAACAAAGGACTATATCGTTAAAGAAGGATCCATGTAGTTCAAAAGATACTGCTCATCCTTGAATCTAAATCACATGCTAGAGTCACAATTGTGATCTTGCAGGAGTGTTGGAATATGTGTTGCACTCAACAAAAGTAAGAGCGGGTGTAGTATAAGTACACTAGAAAACAATGGTGTATTTATAAGGTCATTTGGCCAATCCAAGATGAGTAAATATGAACACTTAACTATAACACAGTATAACCAATTCATATATGCTCACCTCTACTACAACTTAATGCAACAAGTAACACTTAGAACAATTTCAGTAGCTTTAGCAACAAGTTAAAAGATGTTGACAGGTATGTTAGTTAAGTCAGGTGAAGTCAAGTAAAGTAAAGTCAAGTATTGTAAGTATGTATATTCCCATTCACTCATGGAACTGTCAAACTCAGTTGTACCTTATAGATGCACGCCAAGGGTTTTATAATTACCCACTAGTCATGACCTGTAGGGAATAATTTTTGTATTTACTAAATCTCAAACACAAGTGTCTATCGACTTTATTCCATCAATATCCTATTAAAATGTTAAAATACCAAAATATTCCACTAGTAACGGTGTGAGTGGTGGTGGTGGTAGTGAATGTATGTGTGTATATATAAGAAATCACATAACACAATAAGAACAACCAACACTAGTAACATTCACAATCTTTACATTTAAGTTCAATGAAATGTGATCACACCTAACAACATGCGCTAACAAGAAATACTAAGTAATTAACATTCACATATAATACAAGTTAGATTAAACTACGTAACCATCACCTACCTCAATCTAAGATTACGCAACTCAACTAAGTCTGAGCCTTGCCTTTTTTGTAATTTTTGTTATCTTTTGGTCTAAAGATAAATATAAAACACATCATCCATGCAATGACCTATCACATTAGAGATTATAACTCCTTCCGAACCCTTAAGGCCAAGTTCATAGCCATTTACTTCCCATTCTAGGGTTTTCCTACCATCATTCATCTAAAACTATCACTTTTATGGATAATTTAGTGAATTAACAAAATACAAGGATAATTTAACTATCATGAACCAAAATATGATATTTTTATACCTAAATTACTCTTTTGTACTAGAAAATCAACTAAAACCATCCCTTAACCCTCTTCAATCTACGTAAATTAGCGATTTAGCTAGATTATCATTTTACTAGTTAATATGAAAATAATGAAAAATTGATGATTTTGCCCAAATCGCAACATCTGAAGCCCCAAAATGATTTTTAAAAAGATAAACCTTTTTTTTGGGGTGGGGGAGAGGGGGGTGGTATAAAACAACAATTTACATCGCTATATCAACATATGTCACTATAGAGGAAGCGCTATAAAGACATAGTTACTATAGCGATCCTTGACCACATTGACTTATCACTATAGCGGAATTTATTTTGCTTTGGGACATGTTGCTATAATGTCATACACGTCGTTATAGTAATATGTACAAGGAAGAAACTCTATTTTTCTTCAAAACTCTCTTTTTTCACAACACACCTTAAATTCCAAGACATACCAAACAATCTCCTCTACATTGAGGTCTATTCTGGGAGTTCTCCTTATCCGAATTTATTTTTAAAAGTTTTATGGATTTATTATAATCTCAGCTAACTAAAAATGAAGATAATCACTACCATATTTTCCCAAACCTTTTCCAACTTGCCTTAGACTACACCTCACTTAAATTTCATATGAGACTATCCCAGCCTAAAATTCTAACTTCAAATTCAGAAAGAATCTTAGCCAAATTTTGAAATAAGATACTTATATGTAATAATGTAAAAGGTTGTTACAGCAGAAACCAATTTAACCATCGTTCAACTCCAAAAGATCAAATAAGGAAAATAGATTGAAACAAGGAAAGAATAAAACATTTGTATCCTTAAACAAGTGAGGGTACTTGTCTAGTATATCCTTCTCGACTTCCTAAGTAGCTCTTCAACTAGATGATGTTTCTATTGAACCTTGACTGGAAAAATTTTCCTTATCTTGAACACTCAAACATCCTGATCTAAAACAGCAGTCAGTTCCTCTTTATAAGCTAAATTCTTATCAAATAAAACTAAGTCTTATTTAAAAATATAATCTCCATATTCATGGTACCTTTTGAGCATAGACACATAAAGCATCAGATGAACTCTTAACAACCACGGTGGCAATGATAGTCTATATGCAACTGGATTCACATCCTCAATAACCTTAAAAGAATAAATTTATTGAGTGTTGAGCTTGACTTTCTTACCAAACCTCATGACTCCTTTCATAGGATACACCTTAAGCACCATTTTTTTACTAACCTTGAAAGCCATATCTCTTACTTTATGGTCTACATACTTTTTCTATCAACTTTGATCGATCAAAAACTTTGTTTGAATGAACCATACCTTTTCTTGATCCTTCCTTACTAAGTCAGTTCCTGGTGGGTTAATATTTCCAGTCTCAAACCACCAAATAGGTGACCTACACCTTATTCTATAGAGTGCCTCAAATGAAGCTATACCAATACCGGAGTGATAATATTATTGTGTGAAAACTCATGAAACAACAAAAAATGTTTTGAATGACTATCAAAAGTAATCAGGCAGGCTCTCAACATTTATTCTAGCACCTTTATCCTCCTTTCCAACTGCCCACTGATTTGATGGTTAAAAGTTATGCTAAAGGTGAGATTAGAGCCCAACTCCTTGTGCAACCTGTCCTAAAATTTCAAAATATATTTCACATCACTATAAGAAGTAATGGTAAGGGATACCTCATGAAGCCTCACTGTCACGACCCGAGTCGGGACCCTACCCATGACGAGCATCTCGAACCATAGTGATCCGGACGCTTTTCTACATTTGGATATCATACACTAAACTTGAATAATAAAGAAAAGATGTGGAAATATAATGAATAGAATCATGCTCATAATCTGAAATCTATTTAACAGTACGAAAATAAGTTCATCAACACCTAGACAACATCTTTTTTAGTCTGCGAAACCTCTACTAAATAAGACATCAATAAAACTGTCTAAATCTGGGACAAGGACCCTAGTGGACTAATACCAAAGTAAGTAACAAATGTCTGAAAGGAACTAGGCTTTCCAGAATAAAGAAGACTCAACAACTGCACACTTCACTTCTATCTGAAAGACTCTAGAGACTAGCAGGACCTCTAGACTGAGCTTCAGACCCTAAAATATAGGGGGTCAATACAATTGTACTGGTGCACAGAGAAATCCAAAATAATGAATTTATACATATATAAGATAGGTGAGAGCAAGTCATAAAATATTATGCATGAAATAGTTTAAAATACATTGGCTATCTTAATCAATCTTGTTAATGCAATTCTCTTCTTTGTATAAATTCTGAGCTAGGTGGTACACCCTACATATCTGAAAGATTCCATGGTCCATATGGGATCCGCACTTAACTCAGCGTCCAAGCCCCCAAGCCAAGTTTACCGTAAGGGTTGGAGTATCTTCTTATTTGCTATGCCCCAGGGCCATCGCTACGTACAATTTCCCTTTAGGGTAATATAATAATCCGTATCAGTAAAACACGATTTCGGAAAATGAGTTTTATGGCTCATTCCTTCTTCGAATAACCATCTAACATCTCTTAGTCCCATTTTTATTCTGTTCTAAACATTCATCTTTCTGAAATTAACTTCCAAAATTCTAGTCAAAATCTGTATCTTTAGTCTGCCTTAAATCTACTATGGCATTATCTAAATTGGTATCGTCACACCAAGACTTGCAAGTCATGCTTCTGATCCGTAAGGTATGATGCAATATTCTTTCATTAGAAATAATGTGCAGACCACCAAAGCAATCAAACAAGTATATGAGAATTCATATTTCAAAACATAAGTCAAAACCATGCAAATATTCTCATCTTTTTAACAATACCAACAAACGTGTGGCGGTCAGGCTTTCTGGACAAAACCAATCATGCAATTCTTTCAAGTTATAAACAAAAATCAAGACATTTGTAATCATGCTTCCCAAAGTACATTTAAGTAATCAAGGCTTACGAAAACAAGAAATCTTTAAATGGGAGAGGGATTTTCAATAATTAAAGCTCTCAATTCAACTCTCAATTTCATCAAGTGCATGCATTGATATATATATATATATATATATATAAGTAGAATTAAATTTTTCTAGGGGAAAACCTCTAGTCTAAAGCAATAATATCATTTAAGAGTTCATAATGCACAATTGTAATCTAAGTTCCAAAACCCCTTTTTAATTCATTATTTCTAAACTTTAAACCATAATCAAAGTATTTCAATGTAACATCCCGCATTTCGGGCTAGAATGAAAACCGTCTTTTCTATGTGTAGATGTTCCAAAAGCCATAAATCCTATTTAAATTTGATATGTTAATTAATTATGTAGTGTGGGAACCTATTTGAGCATGATTTGAGATCATGGAGATCCCCTAACTTAAGGTCAAGTTGAAAGCTTTCCTATCATTCGAGTTTTAGTGAGCGTTGAAACTTGATTTGACTTCAATCGACCATAACTCCTTATATATAATGAACTAGATGTCCTACTATATATTAAATGAAATATCTTTGAACTGTCTTTCCAACGATAAAAGTTTTGCCTAAATTCAATATCGTATCAAAGAGTTATGTCCATTTTACTCTAGCATATGAAGCTAGAAAACTGAGTGACGATATTTGGTGATAAGCCATCACAAGTGTGATGACTTGTCACCAATTTCATCAGCCTTACAAAGATTTCCACCTCCAGTGATGACATTTGTGACAAGTCATCACAAGTGTGACGACTTATCACCAATGTCGTCAACCTTAAGCCGAAAATCATAAAATCCACCCTTTTGTGATGACATTTCATGAGGACTTGTCACAAGTCTGACGACTTATCACGAATGTTGTTAGCTATTTTTTTTATTTTTACCAATTTAATAATATTTTTGCAAGGGTATTTTGGTCATTTTCCAGCACTTCTCACGACTTATAACCCTCAAGGAGCGTATTATCTTCCATTCTCTTTAGTTGAACATTTCAAAATTCTCTGCACACCTTTAACCACAAGATTAGGGTTTCAACATAAAAATCCAATTATCTAGAGATTCAACTGTGAGAATTTGATAATTCTTGCATATTTGAATTCTTCGTTAAGAGGGCTATGAGAGACACCCAATAGTTCGTGAATAACCTTTTGAAAATTTTAAAGTCATCCAAAAGCTCCAAGTTTAAGGTATGTGGGTTTTGAACAAGAATACTCTCTCATTCTTGTGCCCAAAAGTTTTAGTTTTTCTTAAAGAATTTCGTATTTTCAAGAATGAATTCATATTATTTTGCTATATTTCAAGTTTATGAGATTATGAAATTGTTCAAGTCTTGAATTGCATGATTATCTTATTTAATTATGGTATAAATTGAGAGTTCATGACATAAATTGTATATTCCTTCATTGATATCATATTTTGAAGAATTTCCAAGATTTGTTGTCATGAATTGAGCCTTATTGTGAAATTATGAGTCTTTGAAAATGACTTATTGATACTTTTTAAAGTGTTTCAAGAAGAGTACATATATTTCTATGTTATTGAGAATTTAAATCTTATTCATGATAAGTCTATCAAGATTTTAAGGAAAAAATGAATTTTGATCCTAAGTTAAGAAAGAAATCCATATCCTTGATTTTGAGATAAAGGGGATGGATTTTGGCTCCCATCACATATTGTTGAAATGTTTTAAGGTGAATTATCTTAAGTTCTGAGCTAAGCATGGGAGTAGTATTTAACACCTAGTTGGGCTTAATTTCGAGGTCTCATACCTCAGAACTACGTGCCCCCATAGGTTTCTGATTTACCCCAAGTGGGTTAAGATAGTGATCACTAAAGTTAAGGTTTTATCTGATGGCAAGGATAGAACAACTCTCCCCAATATGGGTAAGACATTGAACTCCATGTAGTTCACATGGTTTATGTCGGTTAGAAGAAACTCCCAAAGTAGTCCCCCACTCTGTCTAAGATACAAGTATATGTATTTTAAAAGATATGAGTCCAAGATTTCTAAGGCTCTCAAGTGTCAAAATCTTTAAGTTTCCAAAGAAGTTCCTAATTTTCATGAGATTAAAGTGTATGCTCTGATAGTTGTTTTAAGACTTTATCTATCTTACAAGTTTGAGAAAAAAAAAGAAAGAATGCTGATTTAGAATCAAGTGCAATGACTCACGTGATTTATATTACCTATGGTCTTATTCATGATTATGATGGTTTTAATTCATCCTATGTGAGTCATCTCTATTAGCATGCATGTTTTCTATGAGGATTTACAATATTGATTATTTAATTGCATACACCCCCATATGCTCAGTACATTCCCAAATCACTGACCCACATATATGTCTGTGTGCTACATTGTCTCATAATGTAGGTACAAGACTTAGTATGAACATTCAGATTCAGTCAGCTCGTAGTTTCCAGTCAGCAGGTGATGAATCCTTTTAATTCAAGGGTTTAAGCCAGATAGGCAATTTGAATAATTTTTTATTTTCCTATTTTGGTCGTATTGAGTTAGGATAGTTAGGATTCATGATACGGATATCTAAAGTTAGTACTAGTAGAAACTTCATAGACAGTCAGTAGAGTTAATGTATTCATTTTCAGTTTTATTTTATTAAAAGCAGAGTTGTAATCTTGTAAAGTTTAGATTTGTATTGATCAAGTTCAAAAAAGTTTTATGTTTTCGCTAATTTTATATAGATATAAGAATTTTATTCAGTTTCTTATTAGTTATGCAGTAGAAGGGTTAGCTTGGGGTCAGTTGTGACCCTAAGCACCGTGTGACATCTAGAGACCCAATTTTAGATTGTCACAAACTTTGTATCAGAGCACAGAATTCAAGTGTCTTAGGGTGTCTGTCAAATCGTGTCTAGTAGAGTCTTATGGAACGATACAGAGACGTCTGTAGTTTTCTTTGAGAGTCTACAAATCTTTTAGGAAATATATACATTCTTTCAAGTCTCAGATTGTGCTATAGAAATGTTCTTTAAGAAACTTATACAGATTCTCATGTTACTCTATCCGAGCCATCTCTGCCTTATTTTCAAGGTATCAAAATAGTCAAGGTTAGATATTTACAGGTAGTGCTTTCTTAGATAGAATCCACAGATAGTTATCAGTTTGTAAGCGAGCTAGAAACTATCCTATCAGTGCTTTTGAGTTTCGATGATTTAAGTTCTCTATTCATGATTCATAAAAGTCAGGCGCTAAGCCCAAGTCAGATGTACTTCCAGATTCCTCCTCAGAATCTATAATGTAAAGTTATACTTCACTTTCAATATATTATTCTTGATATAGAATGATTAGTAGGTTCCAGTACCTCCCCAGATAACGCTCTTAGATTGGCTTGCAAGAAGCTTCAGAAGTCACACAAAGTGGCTTTAGATTAGCATTCTAGTGTGTTATAAGTCTCTCAAGATCAGAGTTTTGTCCTCACTCTTATGAGTCATGCAAGTAAGATAGAATAAGATGTGTATTCTTAGATCATTGAATATGGTGTTTCAAGTTTCTATCTCTTGTAACCTTGTTATCATTGTTTTATTGAAAAATCATAGTCTAGTGAAGCCATGTGATGCCTATTTCAATTCATTAGCAACTTGTTGTGCATCTTGTTATTTTTGTGTTGGTTTAAACTTATAGAGCTACAAAAAAAGTTTAGGTGTATATATAGGTGGATAGTAATGATGTGTATAAGGAGGATGTGGTAATGGATTGCAAATAAGATAGGCCATATGTTTATGATCGATTATCGTTATTATGAGGTTCAAGTGGGCTGGTTATTCTTGATGTTTAATTTTATAGCTTCCAAGTGAGAACAACACTTTGTATTAAGTTTGAACGATTGGTAGTCATAAAGGTGGATATGATGATTTCTTGGCTAATAATACTAGTTATAGGGAAGTAATATAATAGGATTGAATAGTGTAAGTAAGAGCATAAGTTTACTTGATTCATAATCAAGTTTAACATTGTATGTATAATGCAGAAGTACGCCCAAGGTGCTATAGGGCTGCATTTATTTTTCAAGGATTATTATATGTTGTAGGGACGGTAGTACCATTGAGAGTTTAGGTAGAGAAGGACTAGTTAGATAATGAGTAATGTTTTTGATAACTAAGTTAGGGAGTTTGATTGAAGATGTTGAGCCTTTTAAGTATGAATGTGATTCTCATGGTTTAGAAACATAATTTTACAAGCGTGATATAGGTAGACTATGACAGAAGTTTTATGGTCCATCAAAGGTTTGGAGATACCCATGTTAAGCGTTAGAATCTAAGTTTGAAATTTTGAAGATTTAGTTAATAGGAATAATATTTGAAGCACTAGATGGTGTGCACTCCAACTATGGGAATGCTCATGTAGATTCACAGTTAGTAAGTGTTCAAGTGTTACATGGTGACTATTGGGGTTATAGAAAGTAGGGTGTAGCTCAGAAGTTAGTATTAGAAGTTGGTTTTACTCTTACAGTTGTAGTCATTCAGGTTAAGTTCTTTTGTTCATGTGTGTTTCTATATCCCACACTCTAGAGTAAAGTGATTGTAGTTAGACTAGAGTTTATATAGTGGTTCACAACCTTAAAGTGATGGCTTACATCTAAGGGGGAGATGATAGAACAAGTAACCAAGTCAAGCCTTCAGATTCTAGTAGATGTACCAGTAAGTTGTAGAATAGCCGTGAGAAAGATTAATGATTGACCCAATCTTATTTTAGTATTTTCAGTTGTCCCAATATCTACTTATGCCTTATGTTCAGTTTCATGATCTTAATTCATGTTCATGCATATGATGGAGAATTACGTACTCTCCTAGTTCCCAAAAATGAGGAGTTCCAGTTCTTTCAACAGTTGGAATCACATTCCATAAGTTATGAAATTCAAATTCAGGTCATGCAGCTCATGACTCATGTACTCAAGCTTTACAGTATGTTCAATCTAAATACTCAAGAAATACTTTTAATGATCAACAAAATTCATATTTCTATCTTGCGTGTCCTCAGATCATACTTCTTTGATAATTCCATGATGCTATATATTTTATTCCACAAGCCTCAGCTGACTGTCAAGTTATTCATAGTATGCTCTTATATTTCAGGACCTCATGTTCTAACCTTTTATTACATTTCCTTCGGTCAGGATAGTGATGATTATCAGTTGTCTGGATGGGAGAGAGAGTAAACATTTCTAGTTACTAAAAGATTGTTGTATGCTTATTTTAGCTAAGGCAATAAAGTGTGAAGTAAGATTGAAGCTAAGTCTTTAATACCTATCAAGGTTAGTCGAAGTTTTATATAAGATGTTTGGATAGTTGAAATCTTATGTATGTCTTCTTAGGAGTAGTGTATGAACTTTGTTCTTGATAGAGGTTTGTAAGTTGTGACAAAGATGTTTTAGAGGAGTGTGTTTAGAAGTGCATATGTGGTTATAGAAGTGAGGCTTGAACATCATGTTTGTATATTTAGATGAATGCACTGCACATTAGTAAAATGTCTAGTACGAGGTTGAATGTGGTTGTTGGAGTAGTAATAAGGATATTCATGAGATGAGAAGTTGTGAAGTGCAGGGTGTGGTGATTTATGGTTCAGACTAGTAGTACAGTGTTATGTGGTGTTTCCTATGATTGTGGGTTAGGCTTAAAGATGGTGAGGGAATTTAGTTCAGTTTAGACATGAGTAAAAGGAAATATCAACGGCCTTGTTAGAATTAGAAGATAAATCAATAAGTATGGTTTTTAAGGTAAGGGATTAGTTAACAGAATATTTTAGAAGTGTGTCTAATTTTTAAGTAAGGTGTTGCATTTCCTAAATCCTAGTAAATTCTACCCAGTCTATGACTCAAAGATCTATGATTCCAAGATATGGAATTTTAGCTATATTGTAATCCCTTATTCAGATGTCTTGTTCAGATCTTGCCCAAAATCTTGGCTCCTTTAAATAGTTAGAACTCCCCAGAGCGGTATTGAAGAAACCCTCCACTTGAGCATGAGTATCTAGTATGATTTAGTTTGGATAGACAATAGTTTTATTTAGCAATCAGGCACATAGATTTCTATAGATTTCTATTTTTTCGAACTAGCCTAGTTTTACTACCTGATGTTTCATAAGTACGGTCATTCTGAAGTAGTTTTGCAATTGCAAATTTAGCTCAGTATATGTATCAGGCATCAGTTTCAGAATTCTGATATTTAGTCATGATTCAGTTCATAAATATTCACTGAACAATCTTCGTTTTCTAATTATTCTAGCTCAGACACTATGATACCCATTGTATGATCTTCGCCTTATTTTCTCATGATTTGTACCTGCATAAACTATCATGTCACAGTCTAGAAGTACGATCGCACCATGAGTACATCAAGTAAATTCTAAACCCTTAGCAGAGTCATCTCT
Source organism: Capsicum baccatum var. pendulum (assembly GCA_030864225.1). Classification (NCBI taxonomy): domain Eukaryota; kingdom Viridiplantae; phylum Streptophyta; class Magnoliopsida; order Solanales; family Solanaceae; genus Capsicum; species Capsicum baccatum. The sequence goes on from CM061555.1 coordinate 214,859,964, forward strand.
TCAGAAACAAGTAAAAATGGCAAGTTATATCAGATTCAGACGAATGTAACAACCTTCCATCATTCATCCCCTTTCTAATCAAAGATTCAGTTAGATAGTTATTCTTATCATGAGTATATGCATTCATCAAAGTATGCCAAAGTTTATAAAGATATTGATTTAGTTTAATAGTTATTTCAACTATGTATCCTCAGTTTTCTTTATATTCTTAAACTAAAGAGCAACATTCAGGGACGAATGATCCGAAGGGGAGATAATGTAACACCCCGCATTTCGGGCTAAAATGAAAAAAATCTTTTCTACGTGTAGAGTTGCCAAAATCCATAAATCCTATGAAAATTTTGTATATTAATCAATTATGTAGCGTGGGAACGTATTTGATCATGAATTGAGATCATAGAGATCCCATAACTCAAGGTCAAACTGAAAGCTTTCCTATCGTTCGAGTTTTAGAGAGCGTTGAAACTTGAGTTGACTTTGATAGACCATAACTCCTTGTCTATGATGAACTGGGTGGCCTACTATATATCAAATGAAATCTATTTTAATTGTCTTTCCAACGATATCAATTTCGCTTAAATCTGATATCGGAGCAAAGATTTATGCCTATTTTATTCCAGTATGTTAGGTTGGAATACTGAGTGACGACATTTGGTGATAAGCCGTCACAAGTGTGATAACTTGTCACCAATGTCATCATCCTTAGGCAAATTTCCACCCCCAGTAACGACATTTATGAAAAGTCATAACAAGTGTGATGACTTATCACCAATGTCGTCAACCTTAAGTCAAAAATCATAAAAAATCCACCCTTTTGTGACGACTTGTCACGAATATCGTTAGCTATTCTTTTTCTTTTGAGCAATTTAATGACATTTTTGTAAGGGTATTTTGGTCTTTTTCTTGCACTTTCCATGACTTATAACCCTCAAGGAGCATATTATCTTCCATTCTCTTTAGTTAAACATCTCAAAATTCTCTGCATACCTTCAACCACAAGGTTAAGGTTTCAACCACAAAAACCCAATTATCTAGAGATTCAACCGTGAGAATTTGATAATTCTTGTATAGTTGAATTCTCCTTTAAGTGCGCTACGAGGGACACCCAATAGTTCGTGAATAAGCTTTAAAATTTTTTTAAGTCATCCAAATTCTCCAAGTTTAAGGTATGTGGATTTTGTACAAGAACACTCTTTCATTCTTGTACACAAAATTTTTAGTTTTTCTTAAAGAATTTAGTATTTTCAAGAATTAATTCATATTATTTTGCTATATTTAGAGTTTATGAGATTATGAAATTGTTCAACTCTTAAATTGCATAATTATCTTATTTAATTATGGTATAAATTGAGAGTTCATGACATAAATTGTATATTCCTATATTGATATCACATTTTCAAGAATTTTCAAGATTTGTTGTCCTGAATTGAGCCTTATTGTGAAATTGTTAGTATTTGAGAATGACTTATCGATACTTTTTAAAGTGTTTCAAAAAGAATACATATATTTCTATGTTATTGAGACTTTAAAGCTTATTCATGATAGGCCTATCAAGATTTCAAGATAGAAGTGAGTTTTGATCCTAAGTTAAGAAAGAAATCCACATCCTTGATTTTGAGATAAAGGAGATGCATTTTGGCTCCCATCACATATTGTTGAAATGAATTTAAGGTGGATGTTATTAAGTTTTGAGCTAAGTAAGGGAGTAGTATTTAGAACCTAGTTGGACTTTATTCCATGGTCTCATGCCCCAGAACTACGTGCCCCCATATTTTTTTGATTTAACCCAAGTGGGTTAAGATAGTGATCACTAAAGTTAAAGTTCTATCTGATGGCAAGGATAGAACAGCTCTCCCTAACATATATAAGACGTTGGACTCCATATAGCTCATATGGTTTATGTCTATTAGAAGAAACTCCCAAAGTAGTGCCCCACTCTATCTAAGATACAATAATATGTATTTTGAAAGCTATGAGTCCAAGATTTCTAAGGCTCTCAAGTGTCAAAATCTTTAGGTTTCCAAAGAAGTTCCTAGTTTTCATGAGATTAAAGTGTATACTTTGAAATATGTTATTTTAAGACTTTATCTATCTTAAAAGTTTGAGAATAAAGAAAGAATGCAGATTTAGAATGAAGTGCAATGACTCACGTGATTTACATTTTCGGTTTTCTTATTCATGACTAAGATGGTTTTAATTCAAGCTATGTGAGTAATTTATACTAGCATGCATGTTTTCTATGAGGATTTATGATATTGATTATTTAATTGCATACACCTTGATTGCTCAGTACATTCCTAAAGTATTAACCCACATTTATGTCTATGTGATACATTGTCTCATAATGTAGTTACAAGACTAAATATGCATATTCAAATTCAGTCAGCTCGCAGCTTCCAGTCAGCAGGTAATGAATCTTTTTAATTCAAGGGTTTGATCCAGATAGATGATTTGAGAATTTTTTTATTTTCCTATTTTAGTCGTATTGTGTTAGGATAGTTGGTTGTCATGATCCGGTATCTAAAATCAGTACTAGTAGAGGCTTTACAGACAGTCAGTAGAGTTAATGTATTCAATTTCACTTTTATTTTGGTAAAAGCAGAGTTGTAATCTTGTAAAGTTCAGATTTGTATTGATCAGGTTCAGAAAGGTTTTATGTTCTCATTGATTTTATAAAGATTTAAGCATTTTATTCAGTTGCTTATGAGTTATGCCAGTATAAGGGTTAGTTTACGGTCACTTATGACCCTAAGCACCGTGTGACATCTTGAGACCCGATTTTGGGGCATTACAAACTTGGTATCAGAGCACAGAGTTTAAGTGTCCTAGGTTTTCTGTGAAACCGTGTCTAGTAGAGACTTATGGAACAGTACGTAGACGTCTGTACTTTTTTCGAGAGGCTACAAGTCATTTAGAAAATGTCTCCATTCTCTTAACTCTCATACCGAGCTATAGAAATATTCTTTTCGAAACTTATACAGATTCTCATCTTACTCTATCTGAGCCATCTCTGCCATATTTTTAAGGTATCAGAAATAGTCAAGCTTAAATATTTACAGATAATGCTTTCTCTGACAGTCTCAATAGATATTTATCAGATTGTAAGCGAGCTAGAAAGTATCTCATCAGTGCTTTTTAGTTTCGACGATTGAAGTTCTCTATTCATGATTCATAAAAGTCGTGTACTAAGCCCAAGTTGGATGTACTTCTAGATTCATCCTCAGAATCTATAATGTAAGGCTATACTTCCCTATCCATGAATTATTCTTGAGATAGCATGATTTATAAGTTCCAGTTCCTGCCCAGATAACGCTCTTAGATTGGCTTGCAAGAAGCTTCAGAAGTCACACAAAGAGGCTTGGGAGTATCATTCTAGTGTGTTATAATCCTCTCAAGATCAAAGTTATGTCCTCGCTCTTATGAGTCATGCAAGTAAGACAAAATAAGATGTGTATTATTAGATCATTAAATATAATGTGTCAAGTTTCTATCTCTTGTAACCTTGTTATCATTGTTTTGTTGAAAAATCAAAGTCTAGTGAAGCTGTGTGAGGCCTATTTTTATTCATTAGCAACTTGTTGTGCACCTTGTTATTTTTGTATTGTTTGAAACTTATTGAGATATGAAAGAAGGTTAGGTATATAGATAGGTGGATAGTAATGATGTGTACAAGGAGGATGTGGTAATATATTGTAAATAAGATAGGCCATATGTTTATGATCGATTATCGTTATTATGAGGTTCAAGTGGGCTAGGTATTCTTGATTTTTTATTTTATATCTTCCAAGTGAGAACAACACTATGAATTAAGTTTGAATGATTGGTGGTCATGAAGGTGGGTGTGATCATTTCTTGGCTAATAATACTAGTTATAAGGAAGTAATATAATAGGCTTGAATAGTGTATGCAATAGCATAAGTTTACTTGATTCATAATCAAGTTTGACATTGTATGTATGATGCAGAATTATGCCCAAGTGCTATGGGTCTGCATTTGTTTTAGGATTATTGCATGTTGTGGGGTCAGTAGTACCATTGAGATGTTGGGTAGAGAAAGACTAGTTAGATAATAAGTAATGTTCTTGATTGCTAAGTTAAGGAGTTTGATTGAAGATGTTGAGGCTTTTTAAGTATGAATGTGATTTTCATGGTTTAGAAACATAAGTTTACAAGTGTGATATTGGTAGACCATGACAAAAGTTATATAGTCCATCAAAGGTTTGGAGATACCCATGTTAAGGGTTAGAATCTAAGTTTGAAATTTTGAAGCTTTAGCTAATAGGAATAAGAGTTAAAGCACTAGATGGTGTGCACTCCAACTATGGGGAAGCTCATGTAGATTCAAAGTTAGTAAGTGTTCAAGTGTTATCAAATTACTATTGGGGCTATAGAAAGATTGGATGTAGCTCAGAAGTGAGTATTAAAAGTTGGTTTTATGCTTTCAGGTTTAGTCTTTCAGGTTAAATTCTTTTGTTCATGTGCGTTGCTATATTCCAAACTCTAGTAAAGTGATTGTAGTTAGACTAGAGTTTATATAGTGGTTCACAGCCTTAGAGTGATGGCTTACATCCAAGGGGGAGATGATAGAACAAGTAACTAAGTCAACCCCTTCAGATTCTAGTAGATGTACCAGTAAGTTGTGGAATAGCTCTGAGAAAGATTAATGATTGACCTAATATTATTCCAATATTTTCAGTTGTCCCAATAATTACTCATGTCTTACGTTCAGTTCCATGATATTAATTTATGTTCATGCATATTATAGAGAATTATGTACTCTCTTAGTTCCCAAAAATGAGGAGTTCCAGTTCTTTTAGCAGTTGGAATCACATTCATTAAGTTATGAACTTTAAATTCAGGTCATGCAGCTCATGACTCATGTACTCCAGCTTTACAGTATGTTCAGTCCAAGTACATAAATAATACTTTTAATGATCAACAAAATTCGGATTTATATCTTGCGTATCCTCAGATCATACTTGATTGATAATTCCATGATGGTACATATTTTATTCCTCAAGCCTCAGTTGAGTGTCAAGTTATTCATAGTATCCCCTCATATTTCGGGACCTCATGATCTAACCTTCTATTACCTTTCCTTCGGTCAAGATTGTGATGATAATCAGTTGTCTTGATAAGAGAGAGAGAGTAAACATTTCTTGTTACTGGTAGATCATTGTATGCTTATTATAGCTGAGGCAGTAAAGTGTGAAGTAAGATTGAAGCCATGTCTTTAATACCCGTCATGGTTATTTGAAGTTTTATATGAGATGTTTGGGTACTTGAAATCTTATATATGTCTACTTAGGAGTAGTATATGGAAGTTGTTCTTGATAGAGATTTGTAAGTTGTGACAAAGGTATTTTAGGAGAGTGTGTTTAAAAGTGCATATATGGTTATAGAAGTGAGGATTCAACATTATGTTTGTATATTTAGATAAAGGCACTGCACATTAGTAAAATGTCTAGTATGAGGTTGAATGTGGTTGTTGGAGTAGTAATGAGGATTTTTATGCGATGAGAAGTTGTGAAGTGCAGGTCATGTTGAATTACGGTTCAGACTAGTAGTACAGTATTATGTGGTGTACACTAGGATTGTGGGTTAGGCTTGAACATGGTGAGGGAATTTTGTTCAGTTTAGACATGAGTAGAATGAAATATCAATGGCCTTGTTAGAATTAGAATATGAATCAATACGTATGGTTTTTAAGGTAAAAGATTAGTTGACAAAATGTTTTAGAAGTGTGTCTAAGTTTTAAGTAAGGTGTTCCATTGCCTAAAGCCTAGTAAATTCTACCCCATTCTACGATTCAAAGGTCTATGATTCCAAGCTATGGAATTGTAGCAATATTATAATCCCTTATTCAGATGTCTTGTTTAGATTTTGACCAAAATTCTTGGCTCCTTCAAATAGTTAGAACTCCCTAGAGGGGTGTTGAAGAAACCCTCCACTTGAGTATGAGTATCTAGTATGATTCAGTTTGGATACAAAGCAGTTCAATTTAGCAATCAGGCACATAGATTTCTATCGATTTTCATTTTTTTGAACTAGCCTAGTTTTACTACCTGAAGTTTCATAAGTACGGTCATTCCAAAATAGTTTTGCAATTGCGAATTCAGCTCAGAATATGTATCATGAATAAGTTTCAGAATTCGGATATCTAGTCCTGATTAAGTTCATAAGTATTCATCGAAAGATCTTCATTTTCCAATTATTCTAGCTCAGACACTGTGATACCATTGGGTGATCTTAACCTTGTTCTCTCATGATTTAAGCCTGTATAAATTATCATCTCATAGTTCATAAGTACGAGCGCACCATGAGCACATCAAGCAAATTATAAACCTTCATCATGAGTCAGCTCTTCAAAAATAAGTAAAAAGGGCAAGTTTTCTCAGATTCAGACGAAGGTAACAACCTCCCATCATTCAGCCCCTCTTTATTCAAAGATTCAGTTAGATAGTTATTATTATCATGAGTATAAGCATTCATCGAAGTATGCCAAAGTTAAGAAAGATATAGATTCAGTTTAATAAGTTATTTCAACTGTGTATCCTCACGTTACACTGTATTCTTAACCTAAAGGGCAACATTCGGGGAAGAATGATCCCAAGGGGGTGATAATGTAACGCCTAATATTTTAGGCTACAACAAAAACCATCTTTTCTACGTGTAAATATTCCCAAAGCCATAAATCCTATGCGAATTTGGTATGTTAATCAATTATGTAGTGTAGGAACCAATTTTATCATGAATTGAGATCATAGATATCCCCTAACTCAAGGTCAAGTTGAAAGCTTTCCTATCGTTCGAGTTTTAGTGAGTGTTGAAATTTGAGTCAACTTTAATCGACCATAAATCCTTGTATATGAAGAAATGGGTGGCCTACTATATAGGAAATGAAATGTCTTCTAATTATCTTTCCAGCGATATCAATTTCGCCTAAATCCAATATCGGAGCAAAGAGTTACGCACACTTTACTGCAGCATGTCAGGCTAGAAAACTGAGTGACGACATTTGGTGATAAGCCGTCACAAGTGTGAAGACTTGTCACCAATGTCGTCAGCCTAAGTCAGATTACCACCCCCAGTGATGACATTTGTGGAAATTCATCACAGGTGTGACTACTTATCACCAATGTCGTCAACCATAAGCCGAAAATCATAAAATCTATCCTTTTGTGACAACATTTCATGATGACTTGTCACGAATGTTGTCAGCTATTTTTTTTATTTTCAGCAATTTAATGACATTTTTGCAAGGGTATTTTGGTCTTTTTCCTGTACTTCCCACAACTTATAACCCTTAAGTAGCGTATTATCTTCCATTCTTTTTAATAAACAACTCAAAATTCTCTGCACACCTTCAACCATAAGGTTAGGGTTTCAACATAAAAATCCAATTATATGGAGATTCAATCGTGAAAATTCGATAATTATTGTGTAATTGAATTCTCCATTAAGAGGACTATGAGGGACACCCAATAGTTCGTGAAGAACATTCCAAAATTTTTGAAGTCATCCAAAAGCTCTAAATTTAAGGTATGTGAATTTTGAACAAGAACAATCTTTCGTTCTTGTGCTCGAAAATTTTAGTTTTACTTAAAGAATTTCGTATTTTCAAGAATGAATTCATATTATTTTGCTTTATTTCAAGTTTAAGAGATTATGGAATTGTTCAAGTCTTGAATTATATGATTATGTTATTTAATTATGGTATAAATTGAGAGCTCATGATATAAATTGCATATTCCTATATTGATATCATATTTTCAAGAATTTTCAAGATTTGTTGCCCTGAATTGAGCCTTATTGTGAAATTGTTAGTCTTTGAGAATGACTTATTGATACTTTTTAAAGTGTTTCAAAAAGAATACATATATTTTTATGTTATTGAGACTTTAAAGCTTATTCATGATAGGCCTATCAAGATTTCAAGAAAGAAGTGAGTTTTGATCCTAAGTTAAGAAAGAAATCCACATCCTTGATTTTGAGATAAAAGGGATTCATTTTTTCTCACATCACATATTGTTGAAATATTTTTAAGGTGGATTTTCTTAAGTTCTGAGCTAAGTAAGGGAGTGATATTTAGGATCGGGTTAGGGTTGATTCCGAGGTATTATGCCAGAGAACTATGTGCCCCTTAGATTTCTGATTTATCCCAAGTAGGTTAAGATAGAGATCACTAAAGTTAAGGTTCTATCTGATGGCAAGGATAGAACAGCTCTCCCCAATATGGGTAATATGTTAGACTCCATGTAGCTTACATGATTTATGTTGGTTATAAGAAACTCCCTAAGTAGTCCCCCGCTCTATCTAAGATACAAGTATATGTATTTTGAAAGTTATGAGTCCAAGATTTCTAAGGATCTCAAGTGTCAAAATCTTTAAGTTTCCAAAGAAGCTCCAAGTTTTCATGAGATTAAAGTGTATGCTCTGAAAGATGTTGTTTTAAGACTTTATCTATCTTACAAATTTGAGAATAATGAAAGAATACAAATTTAGAATGAAGTGCAATGACTCACGTGATTTACATTTTCGGTTTTCTTATTCATGACTAAGATGGTTTTAATTCAAGCTATGTGAGTAATTTATACTAGCATGCATGTTTTCTATGAGGATTTATGATATTGATTATTTAATTGCATACACCCTGATTGCTCAGTACATTCCTAAAGTACTAACTCACATTTACGTCTATGTGATACATTGTCTCATAATGTAGTTACAAGACTAAATATGCATATTCAAATTCAGTCAACTCGCAGCTTCCAGTCAACAGGTGATGAATCCTTTTAATTCAAGGGTTTGATCCAGATAGATGATTTGAGCAGTTCTTTATTTTCCTATTTCATTCATATTGAGTTGGGATTGTTGGGAGTCAATTATCCGTCTATCTAAAGTCAGTACTAGTAGAGGCTTCATAGACAGTCAGTAGAGTTAATGTGTTCAGTTTTAGTTTTTTTTAGTAAAAATGGAGTTGTAATCCTGTAAAGTTCAGATTTGTATTGATCAAGTTCAGAAAAGTTTTATGTTCTCGTTGATTTTATACAGATTTAAGCATTTTATTCAGTTGCTTATGAGTTATGCTAGTAGAAGGGTTAGCCTGGGACCACTTATGTCCCTAAGCACCGTGTGACTAATTAACAAAGAAGGGAAACATTCCTAAATGCCTGTTATCCTCCTGCCTATAAGTGTGGCACGCTACACAACCATAAATAAGACTCTACTCTAAGTGATTTACACCCTAGGACCATGAACCGTGCTATAATACTAAGTTTGTCATGACTCGATCCAGGACCCTAGCTATGATGAGCATCCCAAACCATAGTGATCCAGATGCTTTTCTACATCTGGATATCATGCACTAAACTCGAATAATAAAGAAAAGTTGTAGAAATATAATGAATAGAATCATGGTCATAATCTGAAATCTGTTTAACAATACGAAAATAAGTTCATCAAAACCTAGGCAACATTTTTTTAGTCTACAAAACCTCTACTAAATATGACATCAATAAAATTATTTAAATCTGGGACAAGGCCCCTTGTGGATCAATACCAAAGTAAGTAACAAATGTATGAAAGGAACAAGGCCTTCCGAAATAAAGAATGCTCACCAACTGCACACTTTACTTCTGCCTAAAAGACTCTACAACTTAGCAGAACCTCTAGATTGAGCCTCAGACCTTAAAATATAGGGTGTCAATACAATTGTACTGGTATGCAAAGCAATCCAAAATAATGAATTTATACATATATAACATATGTGAGAGCAAGTCATAAAACATTATGCATGAAATAGTTTAAAATACATGGGATATCACAATCAATCTTGTCAATGCAATTCTCTTTTATATATTACTTCTGAGTTAGGTGGTATATCCTACATATCTGAAAGTATCCCATGGGATATATGGGATCTTCCCTTAACTCGGCAGCCAAGCCCCCAACCCAAGTTTACCGCAAGGGTTACAGTATTTTATTATCTGCTACATCCTAAGGCCGTCGCCAACGTATAATTACCCTTTCGTGCAACATAATAACCCATATCGGCAAAACACGATTTCGGAAAATGGGTTTTATGGCTCATGCCTTCTTCGGGTAACCACCTAACATCTCTTAAGCCCATTTTTAGTCTGTTCTAAACATGCATCTTTCTGAAATCAAATTCCAAAATTCCAAAATCATTTTTCTCTTCATCCTTAGTGTTTGCCATAAAAGAAACATGAAATCAAATCTCACTTTCTCATATTCTACTGCAAGCATGGAAATATCCGCAGACTTCTCAGCTTCATTAGATTCACTGAAGGAGTCACCCCAACTAGCTAAGGATTGTTTAGTTGCAAAATCAGCTGCTGTCTATTTTATTGATTTCTTAGGGGTTTAGACCCTGTTTCTTCCATTGTCACCTCTAGTGTCGAGTTAATACTAGTAATCCATCTTGTACAATAGACAGTCCTTCATAAAGTGTTTAGGATTTCCATATTTGTGATACACCTCAACCTTGCTTACCTTGATGCCATTGCATTTTCTTTTCTAGAATTGACCACTCCTTCTCAATGCTATGAGAATTTTATTTGCTATATAGGCAATGTCAGTCCATTAATCTCTTGAATGATATTTTTAAGCCTTCAATACTAGAGCTTTTTCCTTTTTGAGTCCTTCTTCTGTAAATCTTGTTGCTTCTTAAGCTTATAAGTTTTTAGATTTCCAATTAGTTCATCCATGGTGTGTGTATTCAGGTTTTTTGCCTCAGTTATAGCATCCACTTTGCTTTCCTAGGACTTAGGAAGGATACTAAGAATTTTCCTAACTTGTTTATATACTGGAATCACTTCTCCTAAGTAATAAAGTTCATTAGTGAGAGAAGTGAATATTGTATGCATTTCTTGGATGGTTTCTTCTTCTTTCATGGTGAAGTTTCATACTGAGTAGTCAATATGTCCACTTTTGAATCCTTTACATCAGTAGTAACTTTATGAGAAGTCCTCAAGCAATCCTAAATTTCTTTGGTATTTTAACAGGTAGAAATCCTGTTATACTCATTAGGCCCTATACTACAAACCTACATTTCTTACCCTTATAGTTCTTTACAATTTTCTTTCTATTTTTATCATTGAACTCCCTTCTGCTTTTGATAACCATTTTTGTAAAATCTCCTTCCTTGACTTCTCTTACAAAAACATAAAGAGCATCAAGTATTATGTTGATCAGTTCACTATATTCATCCATAATGAAGTCAAACATCCTTATTTTTCACCATCCATAATACTATCTATTAAGTTTGGGTGGTATACTAGTAGATTGCCCTTCTTTCAGGTTTGGTGGAGCAACCGTGATAACCAAAACACTCTATGTATGAATCTTTTAGAGTGACCTTGCTCTAATACTAATTATTGGAACCCTTGGAGTGAGGTAATAGGCCCCTTAAAGTCAATCAAAGGCAATCAAACAATAGAGTGTAACAAAACTAAATAGTGTGCAAGAAGAGTAAAAACATAAGATTTTTACATGAAACACAATATGGGAAAAACCATGTATGACACCCCAACTTAGGAGAAGTCCCATATAAAAAAAACAAGAGGGATGCTTGGTATATAAGTAATAAAGCCTTACACCATAGTGACACATTATCAAGCTTCGCGGACCTGGGCCCAAAGCAGATAATATCACTAGTGGGTTGAGAGTTATAGGGGTCTCTCAGGCCTTGATGGTTCAGGATGTCCGTTGCATCCAAGGCCTCAGCTCGGGTCGTGACAAAAATGGAATCGGAACCACTCTTGTGTCAACCTTATCGATATGGTCCAGAGTTTAAATTAAGCTTAGGTAAATCCCGATAAGGCAGGCCAAACCTCAGTCCTTAGTCTAGGCAAATCCCATTCGATAGGGCAAACTTCAGTGAGAATGCTAAGTTCATAAGGGGGTGTATGTGACACCCCAAATTAGGAGAAGTCCCATGCGAGCCTGGGCCCAGAGTGTACAATATCAATAGTGGGTTGGGAAGTTATAGGGGTCTCTTGGGCCTTGATGGTTCGGGATGCCTATCGCAGCCAAGGTCTCAACTTGAGCCGTGACACCACAGCTTACCCTCAGAAGCACCACGGAAATACACTATAATCAACCTTTTGATTAGAAACTCTACTAAGGAACTCTACTCAGTCTCACATTTAGGCAACTCTGCATAAGAAACTCTCTCAACAAAAGAAAATACTACTCTTGTATACTCTTATAGAATGAGTAGTTCAATTACAAATCATTACTCACTCAAGAACAATTTCATTTTAAGCACTGATAAAGATAAGAAAATTTATAAAATAGTAAGTATTGGTCCCATTGTCCTTGGGAATCCATAACACAAGATCGAAGCATGTCTTCAAGCACTTGAATATTCTATATTAATTAACTATTGATTTATAGGTGAAATGTCATGCTTAGGTCCAATCTATAACCCAATTCATACTGAAACCTTTCGTAAAAATTAAAAGTAAACTGGGTACCCCAATTTGGCACAACGGACATTGGTACCCCATATAGCCTCATAATTTTCTTCACATAAATCTTGGCCAATTTGGCTGCGTTATAATCAACTCTTATTGAAATGAAATAAGCAAACTTAGTTAACTTGTCAACAATGACCAATATGGAGTTATATTTTCTCAAAGTTTTTGGAAAACCCACCATGAAATCCATAGTTATATATTTCCACTCGTATTCTGAAATAGGCATTGACTGGAATAGGCCGCAAGGTTTCCAATGTTTGTATTTGACTTATTGGCAATTTTGACACTTAACCACAAAATCTATAATGCCACATTTCATCCTTCACCACTAACACTATTGTCTCAATCTTTATGTATCTTGTTGTCAACCGAATGTATAGAGTACTTAGAATTATGGGCCTCTGCCAAAATGATTGGAATGAAGTTATCTACTCGAGGTAAAAACAATCAACCTCAGATTTCTAAGGCCCCATCGTCATCTAGAATGGCTTCCTTTACCTTCCCCTATAACACTTTTTCTTTGAGATTTTAATTTTTCATCTTCAAACTATATACTCTTAGTCTGATCATAGAATGTTGATCAAGCTTCAACATATTCCAACACCTTTAATTTACTAGTTTCCTGCAATCTCAGAAAACTATTAGCCAAAGACCATATGTCTCTCGCCAAAGGAACCTTGAATACCTCCAGAAATGCTAAGCTCCCCGTTCTTACTAGTTTTCAACTTAGTGCATTTATCACCACATTAGCTTAAATTATATGATACAAAATTATGACGTCATAGTCTTTAATCAACTCCATTTGTCTCCCCTATCTCAAATTTAACTCTTTCTAGGTGAACACGTGTTGTAAGTTATGGTGGTCTGTGAACACCTCACATTTAACCTCATAAAGGTAGTGTATCCAAATTTTTAAAGCGAAGACCACAGCTTCCAATTCCAAGTCATGCATGGGTTAGTTTTTCACATAGGGCTTTAGTTGTCTTGAAGCATAAGCAATCAGATTCTGATCCTACATCAACATGGCACCTAAACTAAAATGTGAGGCATCACAAAATATAATAAAATCTTTACCCTTGAAAAGAAGTGTTAAAACTAGGGATAAAGTCAGCAAAGCTTTGAGCTTTTGAAATCTCTCCTCACACTTGTCCTCTTATTCAAAAAAAACTTCTTTGTAAGTTAAGAAGCTCATGTATAAAGCAATGGTAGCTAACCCTTTAACCTCATATAACTATGGATTTTCATCATGTTCATTCGTCTAGACTAGTTCTTAATAGCCTCAACCTTTTTTGGATCTACCATAACCCTTTTTTAAAAAACTATGTACCCTAAGAAGGAGACTGAAGAAAGCTAGAATTCGCACTTAGAGTACTTAGCATACAATTATTTATTTTTGAACAACTTCAAAACAATATGAAACTGAGAATCATTCTTTTCTTCACTCTTAGCATAAGCAGGTGTATCATTAATAAAAATAATAACAAACAAATCCAAAATAGACTTAAACACTCTATTTTCAAAGCTAATGAAAGCAGTTGTGGAATTGGTCTAACAAAAAGACATAACAAAAACTCATAGTGCCTGTAATAAGTTTGGAAAGCTGTCTTTGTAATGTCTTCTATCCTGGTTTTTATTTGAAGATAACCTAAACTCAAATTAATCTTAGAGAATACTGCAACTCCCTTTAGCTAGTCAAATAGGTCATCTGTTCTGGGCAAAGAATACTTGTTATGAATGGTCACTTTATTAAACTTGACATAATCAATGCACATTTTCATACTACCATCTTTATTCTTTACAAATAACATTGGTGCACTCCACGGAGAGACACTAGGGAGAATAAAGTCTTTTTCAAATAGTTTTTGTAATTGAGATTTCTACTCTCTCAACTTTGCCAGTGTCACATGGTATGGAGGAATAGAAATGACTCTAGTCTTCGGTTCCAGGTCTATACAAAAATCAATATCCCGATCTGGAGGAATACCTAAAAGATTATCTAGAAACACTTTTAGAAATTCACATACCATTAAAACTGATGTTATAGAAGGTACTACAGACTTATCTTCCTAAAGATGGGCTAAAAATGTCCTATATCCCTTTTTCACTAATACTTAGTCACGAATTGCGGACATAACCCTCAATTTTGATTAGTTTTAAATCTACCCTTCCACTGAAACTTTTTTTTCCTTGAGTATTGCTACAATGATGGTTTTGGCATAACAATCAAGGACAATGTGATAAAGGGACAACCAACTCATTCCCAAAATAAATCAAATTCCTTTATGTCTAAAATGACTAAGTCTGATAGGGTCTTAAATCCCATGAATACCACATAACATACATGATAAACCTAATCAATACACACAACCACCCTAACTGGTGTAGACACATAAGTAAAAGCACCAAGATATTCATAGTCTAAATCCCAAACCATAGCAAATTTCATAGATACATAAGAGAAGGTGAAACTAGGATCAAACAATACAAAATCTATTTGACCATGGATAAGAAAGTACCTATGATCAGAACATCAAAAGCTTCCACCTCAGGATAGGCCAAAACTACATTAAGATGTACTTTGTCACTACCCTAACTACAACCCTGAGCTCCATCTCTGCCAACTTGTCCTCCACCTAGATTAGTCTAGTTGCCACCCTTAGCTTGGCCACCACACCTACCTTACAAAAGTGCACTACTATTTTCTCCACTATCTCAACTTACGAACTAGACCAATAGAAGTTGGTTGTTGAGTCAACTGACTTGTAGATAAGAAATTAAGGCAGTACCTTCTAACATGTCCCAAACTACCATATTTAAAGAATTTGGGTCCCAAAGTAGTCCTATAAACTGAAGAAGATGAATTTATATAGATATCAACTTAGGAAGACTTAGAATTAATCCCATACGAACCCCCTATATATACAAGTATAGCTGAATGATAACGCTTAAAAGAACTACACTTCTTTGAGAAAGTACAACTGAATTGGCTTGAGGTTCAAGCCTTTTTATCTTATGTCTTTACCTCTTCCAATTTCTCAAGTTCTTATTTCTCAAGTTCTTTATTCTTTTTGGATAATTCAATAATATCCTAAAAAGACTTACCACTCACTGCCATAGATAAAGTAGCAAACTGAATCCCCAAATTCAAACCCTTTATAAAATACCTTATCTGCTCCTCCTATAAGGTAATAAAATGTAGTTTATTGTGGTATAATGTATGAAACTTGGCCTCATAGGCCGCCATAAACATGTTACCCTAGTAAAACCTTAGAAATTCATTCTTCTTCTAGTTAGGATAAGTACAGAGAACAAATTTCTCAAGGAATGTGTTTTAAAATTAAGACCAAGTAAGCAAAGGTAAGACAAACCTACACTCTACAAAATTACCTCCACCATTGCTTAACCTTATTTCGTAGCTAAAAGGAAACAAACTCCACCCCATACTTTTCAACATACCTATTTTGTGAAGACATTCATGATAATATATTAAGAACTCAAAAGTATCCGCAAATATTAGACCTTGGAATATCAGGGGCTTCATATTTATAAATGTCATAACTTGAGACTACCCCTTAATCGTAATATGATGCTTAGAGTCACAAGTGATCCCAAGCTAACCCCTGGATATTAATAATACTATATAAAATTGATTAAAATTGTATAGAAGATAAACTAAATGATACATGAAAATAAAAACATATAACTATTAAAACAAAAAATAGAAATCATTGAACATCAAATAAAATTGAATCTCTATTGTTTGTCTAAAAGTCTCTACTAAGATGAGTTGCTAGGACAAACACTTAACTAATTGTAACCATATAAAATTAGAATGGAAAAAAATAAAACACTAATAGTAGTCCTCGATTAATAAGGACTCAACAAAGTACTACTGCCGATGTAGTAGGAGATTATACTAAGCGTGATCCAAATACTGAGCATACGAATCTATATTATGAGAGAATATAGTGCAAAATAAAATATATGATTAGGTCTTTGGATGTACTGAGTATGCAAGATAGGAAATAACTAACATAGGTTGAACATAATGCATGTAACATGGTAAATTGAGGCAAGGCAAAGTAATAAAAATGTATTGTATGATAAATCGAATATCTAAATACATGGTTATACAAGTATCTGAATATAAATTGTGGGTTGTAGAATGTAGGAGCTACTAATAATCGACATACCCCAATTAGTGCTAAGTGGTGTCCAACTTGTAACTCTGACTAGAAGGTATGGTTGTGTCGTAGTACTAGGACTTTGGGACTTGTACTAAAGGTCTCATCCTAACTAATGGGTAAGACTTTATCCTTGTGTCCGCTCAGTTCTAAGTACTACTTCCAACTGAATGACACTGATAATTAGAATGCTTTCTGAGAATAATAATAGAAAGAACTAAACATAAATGCATTATCTGAGAGCATTCAAAAACATGTAAACTAAAGGATTTAACACTCATAAGTATATGAATTAAATCCTAGGTCATTGGGTTTTCATAACCCACCATCTCTGAAGAATAAAACTATCATGCCAAATTTCATAAACTAAGTAAATTTAAGAAATTTAATAACACGAGTCCAACAATCATAGATTTCAAAATATAGTTAGGATTTAAGATTTGAATATGTATTGGTACTGAAATTCTTGTTAAAACATGGTTTTATAATTCAATGAGATCAAGGAAAGAGAATATCAAGGAATTCATAACATTCATGAAACCTATGCTATAAGAATGGAATCAAAATAAGGAATTGAGTTAACTTTGAGACTCAATCAGTGAAAGGAAACTCAGTAATGAAATCTCACATGCATGTATATCAAACCTTACAGAAATTTTTGAAATTGGGTACTAAAGTTGAACAATCCTAATTCTACCTTGGGAAAAGAGGGCTTAGGGTAATATTGACCCATATCTTAACCTTGAAATAACGTAAACAACATAGTTTTGATGTTAAAAGAGTGGAGAAAACTAATGTGCCCTTTTAATTTTACAATTGAAATGCTTTTAAAAGGGATGTACAAGACTTTCCCATGATTGTGAGATCCACCTATGATTGTGGATAGTGTTCACAGTTGGGATTTTGATTTGTGCTCTTTGAACTCCACCAGACAGTCCTTGCTATGATCCTGAGATCCACCTATGATCGTATGTTGGTTTGTAGATTGTACGTTCCAATCAAATTAATTTTGGAAGTCAATATTGTATCTAAGATTGTGGTTTTTAACTATGGTCGTGGTTCCTCTCGTGGTTGAAAGGTATACTTGCCAACTTTCAGATGTTTAGGTCTGTTTCGATTATATAGGAGCATTGTATGGTCATACAATCTCCCCAATATCATACCTATGCTCGCAATTTCTCACAGTTGGACAATGCTTCACTAAATTGGTGATAACGTTTTACTTCGATATCGTATTACTAAATGCGTTAGAAAGATAATTCAAATATATATTATCAGGTGGTTTTTGATCTTAAAATAACTTTTAAATCTAGGAGTCATACTCATTTGAATTTGACTATAGGAAATTGTTCACAAGAAATCAATTGATAAGGAGCGTTTTGACTTGGCCATGCTCTAGGAGTTACTTCTGGCCTTAATACATGTATAAATAACTTACCATACCACAAAAACATGATGTTTGATTTTACATGTACTTGAATAATGATGTTAATCTTAGCTTGGATTTTTGGGGTGTTACAATAAACTTATAAAATAGACCACTCTCGTCATCAATCATTATTAGTCCAAGTAGTTGCTGGCGATACACCCCCCTTTCAGAGCCTAGATCCATCCTTGGTGTTATCTGTAAATAGAGCCGAGGTCGCGTGTCAACCACTTGAAGATGTTCTACATTCAACAAAAAGAAGAGTATGGGTAGTTTCTGTATATCAACAAGTATTGGTAAGCATCATGGGTTGACTAACTCAATGATTTAAAAGTAAACAAGCCAAACAAATCCTAGTAAGCATCACAAGTCGACTAACTTAACAATGTACAAGTAAGTAATCCAAACGAGAATAAAAGTGATCATAACAAAACTCATAATCAATGATTTCATTTAACTCAAGACAACATATAACATCACATAATTAAAACTAACAAGTTTACTTTCACATTTTTTTACCCTAAATCATTTTCACCAACAACTTATCATCATGTACAATTATCAATAGGTACCCTATACATATGTCTGAGTGTATGTATGCAATATGTGCATATCATTCCTTTCCCTTATCAACCTAATTATTAACAGAAAATCTTACCGACATAGTACCTAACCCATTGTACCGCCGTGGTGCTCAACCCATTATTAAATTTGTACCGATGTGGTACCCTACTCATTATCATATCACATCAACACAATGTGAATGAAATACACTATAGTCTTTAAATCATAAGTCATGAGAAGGCAATCATAGATGTCAAGTTCATGAATAAACACAAAGCTAAGGAAGTCTACACTATAGTCATTAAATCATAAGTCATGAGAAGGCAATCATAGATGTCAAGTTCATGAATAAACACAAAGCTAAGGAAGTCTAAGTGATACAACAAAAGAATAGCCTACATCAACTCCTTTGATCAAAGCCACCTTTAAGCCACACCTTTTCCCTTTGGTTCTAGTTCAATTCATTCTTGATCTATACAATAAAAAGAATACACCATCATTTCAATAATTCATTCTCATTTAATCGTTAGGGATCATAACCCATTGACTTTAGTCACAAATTTATCCTATTTCATCATCTTAAGATTTTCTTATTATTTAAATCTCAGGAATTTTATTTGAAGTATCATAAAAAAAAACCGTAATTCTAGTTTCATTAGTATTTTCTAACACCCTAGATTCATTATTTACTGAATTCATAAACCATTTCATCATTTTTCATTAATGTTCATAAACTAAAGTTAAAGCCCAAAGTCCACCATTAATCCATTTTCTAGTGATTTTCTAAGGTTAAAGAAAGTGATTCAAGTCTAAAACATAATTACTTACCTCCAAAGATGAACAACTCCAAAAACACTTTGAAAATTGCCTTCCCTAGAGCTCTATAGCATTTTTTGAAAAAGTGGGATATGAAAATATTTTCTAGCTTTTAAAAAATTAAAATTTTACTGAACATTACATCTGCAGTGTATAATTACTGCTACAGTAGATAATTACTGTTGCAGTAGCTAAAATTTTAATGCAATGGTTTGCGTCCCTTTTCACAAAGGTTATCGTTATGGTTTCAATTGCATCGCAATGGTACCGTTATAGCAGTTACTTTTTCTACTACAGTGGTATGACGAAGAAACTCTGGAACCTTACTTAGTTTTTCTCAATTTACAACACACACTATGAATTTTAAATTCACAAACCAACCACTCCACAATAAATACTATAACCGGAGTTCTATAAATTCATTTCAGGTGCCAAAAGTTTTTATGACTTTCTATACTCATTTTCTATCTAGTAAACCTTAAATCTCACTGAAACAAACCACATTAATTCCAAATTTCATTTGGTTATCATACTCTAAAAAATAAGCCAATCCTAGGCTAGCCATGAATTTCTCAAAATTACTCTAAGGGAAGGTTAGGTGCAACTCACCTCTCATTTTAGTGTTACAATATTTTGGGTTGTAATAGAATACCTTAGCAATATTCTCCCATTTTTATTTAGGCATAGGCATTCTCTAAAGCAATACTGCAGGCCTTTATTATCATACTTCACCTGCTGGCAGTTGAGATACTTGGACACATGCTCCACTATGTCTCTCTTGATCCCAAACCACCAATAAAGCTACCTCAAGTCACAGTATATTTTGGTTACACCTGGATGAGTAGAATAATGTGAACCATGGGCTTCAGAAAGTACATCATAAATCAAGTCTCTAACTAATAACGCTCAATCTACAGCTCTCGTAGGAGTGTAAAGCGGTCGATAGCAAATATAGAACCCAACCTGGGTTGGGTGTCGATCCCACAGGGAATAGCTTGGCCAACAAGTACGCAAAATTAATAGACTTTTGGTGCAAGTCTCGTAAGAAGGGGGGATTGTAATAAGTAACCAAAGTAATGAAATAAAAGCTGAAAATAATAAAGTAAAAAGAGAGTATTTCGTAGGTTGTGAAACAATGAGAATTGAGGCGTTGGGGTTATGTCCACCTTCAGAGGTATACGTCTCTATTGGCTATGAGTGTGTAGAGTCTTGACATGCAATTGCTTATAGAGAATTGTAGTCGATGGTAAATCCAAGCGTCTCTCGACCTAAACAAGGACTATTTCACTTTAACTCTCTCGAGCTTAACGCGTGTCTAACGGTACGAATTCTCCAAGAGGTTAGTCCAGTTACGGCACTAGCTTTTTAATAGGAAAGGGTGTCCTACTACCTTGACATTATCTCTTTTCCAGACAAATAACCTTTCTCTCGAACAAGTTAAATGTTAGACTGGCGTTGGTCTATGCGTCTTCTTTTCTAGACAAATAACCTTTCTCTCGAACAGGTTAGATGTTAGAATGGCGTGTTCTTGTGTTTGAACCGCAAAGGATGTAGATTTAAGATGAAGAGAATAATGATATAAGCAATATACTTGTCTTGAACTCACAAACTCATAGCTGTAGATAGTAACTCATTCGGCTTCCATAACCCCAACTAAGAGGTTTAGTTACCCATGAATGCGAAGGATATCACGTTTTGCATGGTGGATGGCGTGAATAGTAGGTGTTTGGCGTGTGATTTTAGTGATTCCGTAGCAAGTAACGATTCTCTTGTTATGGAATTTAAGAATAGAAGAATAGATTAGAAGTGTTTGTAGTGGAAGATGAGAGGGATGAAAGAAAATTGATTAAATTGTAAGGAGATGTCTTAAGTGAAGAGTTGAATGAATTGTAAGAATGTGTCTTTAAATCTCTAGCATGATAGGGTATTTATAATACTCCTATCCTACTCCTACTAAGCTAATGAAATAAATAACCAAATCCTAATATACTAATGAAATCCTTGACCCAAATGTACTAGGGTAAGGTTACAAAATTATAATCCAAATGGAATAATGAAACACATAACCTAATTGCACTAGGTTAATGTATTATGGCAAAAATCCAGCTTTGTGTTTGTAAGTCCCCAAAGTCTTCAGAATTGCTGTTTTAGCCCGGGACAGATTTTCCATGCAGCAGATTTAGTCCTTTGGGCGTCCAGCTCCTTTCCACTTCGTTCGTGAGCTTTCTTTTGCGTCAAGTAAGCCATAAATTGCTGTATTTTGCATCATTTATACCTGAAACTTTCCTAATCACATTTGTTAGCTCATTTACAGGAAAAAGGACTAAAAGTGTATGAAATAGATAATTAGTTCTCAAAACTAGGCTAAAATATGGGCAAAATATATTGATATAGGCGCGTAAATTCGCCTATCATCAACACCCCACACTTAGAGCTTTGTTCGTCCTTGAACAACATATCATGTCCTTCTAAGCATCGACTTAAGGTTTTTACAGAAACAACACAAAACATTCTTCAAGACAAGCACAACAACTATCAACAAAGAGTAGCTTTCCGATTATAAGTAGAAACAATTTAACCTCAAGCATAGACTCGTGATGGTGATCAACTCGCATGCAAACGTTAAGGTGCATAGAATCATATACAACTATCCAAGACTCATCAACCATGTGTGTCTCACAATATAGTACCCATAATCACTCACAAGTATAGCATATTTTCAAACATGGGTATCAAAATATCCTTGCACTCACTCTCACAAAGAATTCATATGTAGCAACTAGTGACCATAAGCTTGCCTTTAATGTAGTACTCTACTAAATGTCGGAATGTTAAGATTAGGATCAAGTAGGTCTTTAGATGGTTGTAATGTAGGCTAAGGGACGGGTAGGACTATTTTGGCCAGAAATAGTGACTAAGTTCCTAAGCACTTTAATACATCACATTGTATCATTGACACTTTGTTCTTTCAACCTTTCTTCTTTATTTTTTTCTACCACCCTTGTTCTCCTATTTTGTTTTTCAATTTCAAGCACACTTTACTTTTCAGCTTTCTTTTCCTTTTTCTTTTCACAACGTACCTCCTATGATAGCACTTTCTTTTTCATAACATATTCAAGCACCATTGCAATTTTAAAGCATCATACTCACCCAATTTCCTCTTATGTTGTCACATGACTTTTTTTTCACTTTAAAGCACTTAGGAATTTGGATCAAATTACGGTCTTGAAAAAAAATGGATTAGGCTTACATACCAGGTTGTCAAAGAAATAGACTAAAGGCTCAAAAGGGTTTAACTAGGATGATTTACATGGGTAGGAAAAACTGAAGGTAAACATGTATAGGTTGCCAAAGAAATGCCTAAATCATATCCTAAACTTACATTCCTTATTTTCGCTTTGCATACATACCAGGCAAGTTCTAGCATCAGCCACATACATAGAATATACTATTATCTCACACACACAAGGCACATGGTCGACTTGATTGGTAGTAATATAGACTCTCGACCCAACAAGTGAAGGAATTGAATCACACACTATCACATAATGAGTCACAACTAGAGCCTAAATGTCTCAATAGTCACAATTGTAGCACATACTCTTGTTCTAATCTCATGCTGCCTATCCAAATAATTTCATGCGTAGCTAGAAAAATTTTACTCCTAAAATAAAAAAACGTCACACGAAAAAAATCACAAAAAAAATTTGGACTCAAAACAAAATAAACAAGCAAACATACAAACATGGCATGCAGATTCTGCCGACACCCCACACTTAGACTAGACACTGCCCTCAGTGGAAAATAAAGTCAAAGAACCTGATTAGTCGGACTCTTCCTCAATGTCGGGGGTCATACCCCCTTCGTCCGAATCATCGTAAGAGTCATCGTCAGAGTTCTCCTCAGCATCAGAATCAGGCAAGCGTCTATCATCATCAGTTGGCACGTCATCATCAAGAGGTTCCTCGAAATATACTCCCACTCCACACATCTCCCGGGCATGTCTGTTCATTGGGTAGTCGTGGTCCAGCTGTTGGAGCTCTTCAGCAGTTGGAATACGTCCACCACTCATCATAGTGAATCGTGTCATGCCATAGAGATGACGGAAGAAACTCTCGTCACGAGCGTGTCTCTCCGCAGTGGTAAGGTTGACTCCATGTGTTGTTTCAGCATCTTTGACCTTGGTGAGGTCAACCTTCTTTGGGGTATGTGGGAGTTTGTGGTCAGCTGGTTCCTCTTCTATATCCTCCTTCCGCAACATTTCTGTCAACAAATTGCCGAATGTGAAATAGGACCTGCTGTGGAGTCTGGCTTTTCTCATGGTAGATCGAATGATTGCCCCAAAGTTGATAGGGACATTCGTCATCAACGCATAAACCAAACACACTCTATCTCTCGATATCTTTGTGTATTGCGTCCCAGGAATAAGGCATGAGTTGACAATGCGCATCCAGATTCTTGCTTCCCTATTTAGTGGAGCATAGGGGAATGTGTTGTGACGGCCTGTTTCCTTATGTCTGCCCCATCTTGCCATTGATCTGCTTCCACAAAGCGTGTGTCTTATTGCTCTGTAAGGAGGCCTGCTGTACAGCTCTTTGTATGGTGCAGTGTCGACCGAAGGTAGGCCTAGAAACGAGTTGATCCAATCCACTGTAAGCTGTAACACTTGGCCCCGAATTTTGACTTCGTTGCCTGTTGTGTTTGGCGACCAGTTGGCATAAAACTCTCTTGTCAAGTCAAGATTGCACTCTCCCATGTCACGGAAGATAAAATCCAGCTTCAGAGCCATTATCTTAGCCAACATTTGCGGCTCCTTCTTTGCTAAGGTCTCCTTGTTGATTAAGTCGACGTGCACATATTTCTTTTCTTTGTTGCTGCTGTACCATGCCTTGGCGTCTTCCTCAAGAACCCATTTGATTCCGAACATTCTGCGTGGTAGATGTGCTGAAGATGATTCTCCTTGGTCTTTTCGGCTTCGCTTTTTATCCTTTCGGGTTGTGGTAGCCTTCTCCTTGCCTTGCCTTGCTTTCGGTGCCATTGTACCTGAGACTAAAAATAATGTTAGTTGCAGCACAATCGCACTTTATACAATCTACATGCAAGCACTAGGGGTACCACCCCACACTTAATCTTGTTAGCACAAATCAGTGAAGTGAAAGTGGTCGAGTACTCAGACTTCGTCGACATACGTTTTAGGATTGTATTCCGACAAGAAAATCAGCATGACATCACTTATGAGCAGCCACTTGGACGTCTTTCATGGTGCATATAGCGACACTACAACATAGGAGTTACCGCATGGAATTGCTATTCGTACAACAAACACTACCTCCTACGTCGATAGTCACTATAACCTTATCCCGATAGCCGGGATGGTTAATCATGCAAGCATCCAAACAACACTCTCAAGCAATATTCATAGCCACATATGTTCAGCAAGTATCATAACAATGCCATTGAAACAAAATTCAAGTCGGAAACAAGTCAAGAATTCCGTACGTATATATTCAATCACACGATTTTGCAACAAATATCCACACACATGAACATCACCACCAATTTCTTATGATTTAGTATTTTATAATAAGCATAGCAACGTAGTACTTACGATAAATAGATGAAGAATAAGAGAGCACTTACTTGCTTGAAGAGTGTGGAGAAGTTTGTTGTGGATTGGAAGAACAAAGGAAGAAAAATTTGAGAGGATTTGGGATGATATGCGGCGCCTTTAGGGTTGATTCTAATGTGTTTGTGATAAAAAAACAAGTCCCCTTTATATAGTAGGAGTATGGGTCGGGTTATGACCCATTTACAATCGGATTTGGGGACAAAATCACAGCATATGCGGCGCATATCCCTCGGCATATCACTTACATATGCGGCGCATTGTCCATGGCATAATGGGACATATGCGCCGCATATGGTATGGCATTTCTAGACATATGCGGCGCATATCCTATGGCATTTGGTCTCAGTATCTCAAATGCCATAGCATAGGCGGCGCATAGTCAAAAGCACACCTAGGAATAGGCGGCGCATAGTGTATTGCACACTAGATTCCGAGTCCTTAGGCTATAGAATAGGTTGTGCATCGTTCGTGGCCTATTTATACCAAGGCCTAGCCTTCCTCGAAGCCTATTATGACGTGAGAAAGGCTCAATTCATAGCCTTATGCATCACCATTCCTAACTTACCGACTTTACCATACAATGCGACCAAATCGTCAATTGAAATCAATCTCCTCGTTGCATACTTCTTGCACCTATATTTGCTCAAAACACAATAAAAACGATTAGTACGATGGGTTGCCTCCCACCAAGCGCCTTAGTTTTGGTCGTGGCACGACTCTTATTTTTGGATTTTCATTTATCAAAAAGAAAAAAATTAAAACGACGAAACGATAAAACGATAAAACGATAAAACGATGGGTTGCCTCCCATCTAGCGCCTTATTTATTGTCGTGGCTCGACGTAGTAGTCTCGAGTACTTAGACTTCGTCGAGATAAGTGATGGCCATGTCATTTATCGAGTCAAGAGGACCGATATATGGCTTGACACGTTGGCCATTCACTTTGAAGATAACACCCTCATTGTTTTCCAATTCGACTACTCCAGACGAGTAGACTTGGGTGACTTTAAATGGACCAGACCACTTTGATTTTAACTTACCTGGGAAGAGCTTGAATCTGGAGTTAAAGAGTAGTACCATGTCACCTTTTTGGAAGTTTCGTCGAACAATCCGCTGATCATGATACTTCTTCATCCGCTCCTTGTATAAATCTGATCTTTCATATGCATGGAGACGGAATTCATCTAGTTCGTTCAGCTGCTCCAACCTCAGGTTCTTCACATCATCCCAATTCAGATTCAAGTGCTTCAATGCCCACAATGCCTTGTACTCAAGCTCGATGGGTAGATGACAAGCCTTCCCATAAACTAGCTGATAAGGTGACATGCCAATGGGTGTTTTGAATGCAGTCCTGTACGCCCATAGTGCATCATCTAGCTTTCGAGACCAATCCTTCCGATTCGCATTGACCGTCTTGGCAAGGATTTGCTTGATCTCACGATTGGAAACCTCTACTTGTCCACTAGTTTGGGGATGATAAGGCGTAGCTACCTTGTGTTGCTTGACTCCATACTTGGCCAATACAGATTTGAATAGCTTGTTGCAGAAGTGAGATCCTCCATCACTTATGATAGTACGAGGTACCCCAAAGCGAGAGAAGATATTCTTCTTTAAAAACGCTACAACACGCTTTCCTTCGTTATCGGCCAATGCTACAGCTTCAACCCATTTCGACACATAATCCACAGCAACCAAGATGTACTTCATTCCAAACGAATTCACGAATGGTCCCATGAAATCAATACCCCACACATCAAAGAGTTCTACCTCCATAATTTTGGACATGGGCATTTCATGGTGTTTTGAAATAGCACCTTGACGTTGGCATTGGTCACACCTTCTCACATAGTCATGTGCATCTCTGAATATTGTAGGCCAATAATAACCACTTTGCAAGACTTTCCTTGCTGTTCGATTACCCGCATGATGTCCTCCAACTTGCGAAGTGTGGCATGCTTCCAATATAGTAGGCACTTCTTCATGGGATATACATCGTCGAATGATACCATCCGCGCATCTTCGAAACAAATAAGGCTCATCCCAATAGTAGTGCTGAACGTCATGCATAAACTTCCTCCTCTGGTGGTAAGATAAATTGGAAGGTAACACATTACTCACCACGAAATTTGTAAAGTCGGCATACCATGGTAAGTTCTCCATTGTTGTCGCTAGTATCTCCTCGTCAGGGAATGCATCGTCAATCTGATTTTCTGGTTGCGCCACATACTCATTCTCAAGTCTAGATAGGTGATCAGCCACTTGGTTCTCGCAACCTCTTCTATCTTTGACTTCGAAATCAAACTCTTGCAGCAGCAATACCCATCTAATCAGCCTTGGTTTTGCATCCTTCTTTGTCATTAGATATCTAAGAGCTGCATGGTCTGTATGAACGATCACTTTAGTACCCAATAGATAGGCACGAAACTTCTCAAACGCATACACAACCGCTAAGAGCTCTTGTTCAGTGACAGTGTAGTTCTTTTGGGCTTCATTGAGGACCTTACTCGTATAGTAGATAGGATGAAATAATTTCTCCTTTCTCTGTCCAAGAACAGCGCCAACGGATACACCACTAGCATCACACATGATTTCAAACGGGAGCGTCCAATCTGGTGCTATCATGATAGGGGCTTCAATGAGTTTTTCTTTAAGGCATTCGAATGCCTTCAAGCAATCATCATTAAAGTCAAACTTCGCATCTTTCTCCAATAGCTTGCACAATGGACTTGAAATTTTGGAGAAGTCTTTGATGAATCTACGATAAAACCCAGCATGGCCAAGAAAACTACGAACTCCTTTCACCAAAATTGGAGGTGGTAGCTTCTCAATTACCTCTATTTTGGCGCGATCAACCTCTATTCCTCTTTCGTAGATCTTGTGCCCAAGAACAATTCCTTCTTTTACCATGAAGTGGCACTTCTCCCAATTCAGCACAAGGTTGAACTCTACACATCTTTGTAATGCCATGCTCAAGTTCACCAAACATGCGTCAAAGGACTCACCAACAACTGAAAAGTCATCCATAAATACCTCCAAAGTGTCTTCTACCATATCAGAGAAAATAGACATCATACAACGTTGAAAGGTGGCTGGTGCGTTACATAACCCGAATGGCATGCGTTTGAAGGCAAAGGTACCATATGGGCATGTAAACGTTGTCTTCTCTTGGTCTTCGGGGGCAATACAAATCTGATTGTAACCTGAATAACCATCAAGAAAGCAAAACCATCCTTTCCCCGCTAATCGATCTAGCATTTGGTCCATAAATGGCATGGGGAAATGATCCTTGATAGTCCAAGAATTCAGCTTGCGGTAGTCCATACATACTCTACATCCAGTAACGGGCCTGAGTGGAATAAGCTCATTCTTTGCATTAGCAACCACCGTCATGCCTCCTTTCTTGGGAACACATTGTACTGGGCTTACCCATGTACTATCAGAAATAGGATACACAACTCCTGCGTCTAACCACTTGATAATCTCCTTCTTCACCACCTCTTGCATTGGTGGGTTTAGACGTCTTTGGTGTTCGATGGTGGGTGTGCACTTTTCTTGGAGCTGAATTTTATGAGTGCAAATCCCGGGTGGAATACCAAGGATATCCGCAATGGTCCATCCAATAGCTCTAATATACTTGCGTAAAATTGCAATAAGAGCTGCAACTTGTTGCTCACCTAAATCGGCTGCCACTATGACTGGAAGAGTGTTTCCGCTTCCTAAGAATGTGTACTTCAAATGGCTTGGCAGCTCCTTTAATTCTAATGTGGGTGGTTCTTCAATAGATGGCTTAGCTGGTGGTGTGGGTCGATTCTTGAGATCAAGATCCAGCTTCTTAGGAGTATAGCGATATGCTCCTAATCCTGATAGAGCACAAACATTATCTTCAGAAATTTCAGCATCATCATCATCTTCTTCCATGAGCAAAACCTCCAAAGGATCATCAAGAATTTGCTCTTCAGCAAGTAACTCATCCTCGTCATCAATGACAACATCAGCCACAGAAAATACACTTAGATCTTTGGGTTGCTTCATTGATTTGCAAACATCAAAGCGCACCACTTCATCATTTATTCGGAATGAAAGCTCATTAGCTCTCAAATCTATGAGCACACTTCCCGTAGCAAGGAAAGGGCGTCCCAAGATTATGGGAACCTCTGAATCTGCTTCACAATCCAAAATGACAAAGTCTGCCAGAAATATGAATGAAGATACCTTCACCAAGACATCGCATAGAATACCCACCGGTCGTTTTACCGACCTATCCGCCATAACAAGCCTCATATTAGTTGGTGTAGGATCTCCTAACCCCAACTTCTTGTAGATTGATAATGGCATCAGGTTGATGCTGGCTCCTAAGTCACATAATGCTTTAGCAAAGTCCAAAGATCCGACGGTGCAAGGAATAGTGAAAGCTCCGGGGTCGGCCTTCTTCTGAACTATGGATCGGGTAGCGATTGCACTACAATGATGCACATCATCTTTCAGCTCATAGCTTGCTGCCCTCTTCTTAGTCAAAAGATCTTTCATAAACTTCGCATACCCAGGCATTTGTTCAAGTGCCTCTACCAATGGGACATTAATAGTCAGCTGCTTCAACATGGTCATAAATTTGCTGAACTTAGTGTCATCGGCCACCTTCTTCAATCTTTGTGGAAAAGGTGGTGGTGGGTATGGAAGTGTTCTCTCCATGGCTTTCTTCTCCTCTTGCTTCCGTTTATTATTTTTTTCAGGCTGCACGTCACTAGGCAACACGTCCTTGACGTTGGAAGTGGATATTGCGGCGTCTTCCTTAGTGGCGTCACTAGGTGTGGCGTCCATGTCTGCTGTTCCGTCAACTACTTGCTTGCCTTCTACTGAAGTTTCCAGCACCTTACCACTCCTCGTAGTGATGGCCATGCATGACCCATCATTCCTTGGGTTTTGGACTGTATCGCTCGGTAAGGTGCCAGCCTTTCTTTGATTGAATGCTGCTGAAAGTTGGCTTAATTGCTACTCTATTTGCTTGATAGAAGTGGAATGAGAATCAACTAATTGCTTCATGGAGGCCAAATCGTCAATCACCTCCTTAACTCCCGCGCTCGTCGCTTCCACTCCTTTCAATAACTTAGCCATCATGTCTTCCATAGAATTAGGTGTGGTGGTATCACGTCTACCAGGGGGAACGTACAAACCACTATTTTCATTATTTTTCTTCCAACTACCTTGGTCTTTACCTCCAGATTTATCATAATAGTTCCGACCTTGGTTTCCTTGGGCATTCCCACGGAAACCCCCCTGATTGTTCAAGTAGTTGGCCTCCTCTTCCGAATCAGATTCGTCTCTTCCCTTTGACGCAATAGCTTTCACTTTTTCAGTCTTCCCTAATAGATGCTTTGTAAGAAGATCCATTTGGGTTTTCATGTGCGCCATATCTTGATCACGTTCTTCTTCTCTTCTTCTTTGGTCTGCAGACATGCCAATAGATAAAGTGGGGCTTGCTACCTCAGAATCCCTGGTATGCCAAGCTCTACTTTGTTTCGTCATACGATCTAGCATGTTGCTTGCTTGACCAAAGGTGAGGTCCATAAAAGAACCTCCAGCTGCGTTGTCCACCACTGGTTTAGTTACTGAATTCAAGGCTCTATACAAGATCTCCATGAGGTGAACATTAGTAATGTGATGGTTTGGGCATCTCGCTAGCTTTGTCTTGAACCTCTCCCATGTTTCGTGAAGAGCTTCAGAGGGAAGCTGACGAAATTTGCTGATTTCATCTCTCAATTGAGCCCTCTTGGATGGCGGAAAGAATCTTTCTAGGAAAGCGTCTCTCAATTGCCTCCAATTTGTAATAGAATCAGGAGTCATCCCATTCAACCATAATGTTGCCTCCCCAGACAGAGACAATGGAAATAGACGTAATCGAATAGCATTCTGACCAACACCAGGATTGTCAAAAGACTTGCATGTAGAAATAAAGTTGATGAGATGCATATTCGGATCATCGCCTGCTAGTCCACCAAATAATCCCTTGAGTTGCAATAACTGAATCATGGTGCTTGTGATATTGAATTTGGCTCCGGGCGCTAATGGTGGTGGAATTATGGCTCCAGTGGCTCCGGCACCATCAAGATCATCATCATCATCGTCGAAAGCTGGTTGCAAAGGTTGACGATCATATCTGTACCGAGCTTGTCGACCTCTTCGATTGGCAGGTGTTGCAATTTCAGCGCCATGCCTTGGGTTTATCAACTCGTCATCTCCTAAATCTTCATCGTCAGGATTTGTTGCTCGTCCAAGATTATCAATGTTTTGTTGTTGGACTTGAGCAGCGGCAAGAGCAGCTAGTCTTGTTTGCTCGTGTTGAGCAGCCATCCTGTCGATTTCAGCTTGTGCTTCCATTCTTCTAATTCGTTGTGGTTCAGGATTGATTGGTAATAACGGTTGACCAGAACTTCTAGTATGGGGCATGCACTAAAAGAAAAACCTGCAATAAACAAAAACAAAAACTAAACGTAAAAGTACGAGAATCTTTGACCAAAGGATCTAGTAATTATCACGAACTTGATTGACACTCGTATTCCCCGGCAACGGCGCCAATTTTTGATAACGCTCAATCTACAGCTCTCGTAGGAGTGTAAAGCGGTCGATAGCAAATATAGAACCCAACCTGGGTTGGGTGTCGATCCCACAGGGAATAGCTTGGCCAACAAGTACGCAAAATTAATAGACTTTTGGTGCAAGTCTCGTAAGAAGGGGGGATTGTAATAAGTAACCAAAGTAATGAAATAAAAGCTGAAAATAATAAAGTAAAAAGAGAGTATTTCGTAGGTTGTGAAACAATGAGAATTGAGGCGTTGGGGTTATGTCCACCTTCAGAGGTATACGTCTCTATTGGCTATGAGTGTGTAGAGTCTTGACATGCAATTGCTTATAGAGAATTGTAGTCGATGGTAAATCCAAGCGTCTCTCGACCTAAACAAGGACTATTTCACTTTAACTCTCTCGAGCTTAAAGCGTGTCTAACGGTACGAATTCTCCAAGAGGTTAGTCCAGTTACGGCACTAGCTTTTTAATAGGAAAGGGTGTCCTACTACCTTGACATTATCTCTTTTCCAGACAAATAACCTTTCTCTCGA
The DNA here is from genome assembly GCA_030864225.1 of Capsicum baccatum var. pendulum. NCBI lineage: Eukaryota > Viridiplantae > Streptophyta > Magnoliopsida > Solanales > Solanaceae > Capsicum > Capsicum baccatum. Next base: position 214,892,197 of record CM061555.1, read on the forward strand.
ACAAGTTAAATGTTAGACTGGCGTTGGTCTATGCGTCTTCTTTTCTAGACAAATAACCTTTCTCTCGAACAGGTTAGATGTTAGAATGGCGTGTTCTTGTGTTTGAACCGCAAAGGATGTAGATTTAAGATGAAGAGAATAATGATATAAGCAATATACTTGTCTTGAACTCACAAACTCATAGCTGTAGATAGTAACTCATTCGGCTTCCATAACCCCAACTAAGAGGTTTAGTTACCCATGAATGCGAAGGATATCACGTTTTGCATGGTGGATGGCGTGAATAGTAGGTGTTTGGCGTGTGATTTTAGTGATTCCGTAGCAAGTAACGATTCTCTTGTTATGGAATTTAAGAATAAAAGAATAGATTAGAAGTGTTTGTAGTGGAAGATGAGAGGGATGAAAGAAAATTGATTAAATTGTAAGGAGATGTCTTAAGTGAAGAGTTGAATGAATTGTAAGAATGTGTCTTTAAATCTCTAGCATGATAGGGTATTTATAATACTCCTATCCTACTCCTACTAAGCTAATGAAATAAATAACCAAATCCTAATATACTAATGAAATCCTTGACCCAAATGTACTAGGGTAAGGTTACAAAATTATAATCCAAATGGAATAATGAAACACATAACCTAATTGCACTAGGTTAATGTATTATGGCAAAAATCCAGCTTTGTGTCTGTAAGTCCCCAAAGTCTTCAGAATTGCTGTTTTAGCCCGGGACAGATTTTCCATGCAGCAGATTTAGTCCTTTAGGCGTCCAGCTCCTTTCCACTTCGTTCGTGAGCTTTCTTTTGCGTCAAGTAAGCCATAAATTGCTGTATTTTGCATCATTTATACCTGAAACTTTCCTAATCACATTTGTTAGCTCATTTACAGGAAAAAGGACTAAAAGTGTATGAAATAGATAATTAGTTCTCAAAACTAGGCTAAAATATGGGCAAAATATATTGATATAGGCGCGTAAATTCGCCTATCATCACTAACTCACGAAACACTTATCCTTCTATTAAAATGAATGTCCTGCCCGTGTCAAGAGTGGCATCCACCACTTCTCCAAGCACCTCTTATTTTAGAGTGCATTCAACTTCTTATCTTCAAATTGTTGGGCCTTTATCAAGCCTAGAAATGTTGACTTTGCCTCAACACTAGCCAACACCCCACCCTATATGAAATACCAAATTACATGTACTATGATACACAAATTTGAAACTCTTTAGCCAAAGATTGCTTGGACGCCCTCATAAAGAAGAAACTACCCACACTTATAGCCATACGGCTCAATCCATCTACCACAAAATTAGCCTTTCTTGAATGATACTAAATAGTCACATCATAATCGTTTTAGTAATTCCATCCATCTCCGCTGCCGTAGATTCAAATCTCTTTGAGTAGACATATGATCCAGGCTACGGTGGTCTGTGAAGACCTCACACTTGACACCATAAAGGTAGCGCCTCCAAATCTTTAGTGTAAACACCGCCATTGTCATCTCCAAATCATAAGTTGGGTAGTTCTTTTCATGAGGCTTTCATTGACTGGAAGATAGGCAATGACATTTAAATCCTGCATTAACACAACACTCAATCCTAAAATTAAAGCATCACAAAACACTATAAAATTCTACCTTCAATCGGCAGAGAAAAAATAGGAGTAATGTCTTGAGCCTTTGAAAGCTCTCCTCCCAACAATTCAAACAAACAAAGGGTACTTCTTTCTGAGTTAAACTTGCCAAGTGCAATGCTATAGATGTAAAGTTCTTGACAAATATGTGGTAATAGCTAGCGAAACCAAAAAAATCTTTACTTCAGTTACTGATATAGGCCTAACCCAATTATTAATTTACCTAAATCTTCTAGGGATCTATCATCACCCCTTTTTTAAAACTATGTACCCTAAGAGCACAACTGAGGACAACCAGAACTCACACTTCAAAAACTTAGCATACCACTTTTTCTTTTTTAGAATCGCAACACAATGTGAAGATGACATGCATGCTCCTCTTTATTCTTGGAGTAAACTAAAATGTTACTAAAAAATACAATAACAAAAGAATCTAAATATAACTTAAAGATACCATTCATCAAGCTCATAAACGTTGCTAGCATATAGGTCAACCCAAAGTACATCACTAGAAACTCATAATGTCCATATCGAGCTCTAATGTAATTTTTGGTGTATCTTTTAGCCTAATTGTCAACTGATGATAGCCTGACTGTAAATAAATATTAATTTTGGGAAACACCGTTGCACCCTATAAATGGTAAAACAAATTATCTATGTTAGCCAGAGAATATTTATTCCTGGTGGTAATCTTAATCAAATGTCTATAATCAATCTGTATCCTCGTGCTAATATCCTTCTTCTTAACAAATAGGATCGGAGGACCCCAAGGTAAAGCAGTTCGATGAATAAATCTCTTGTCGAGTAGTTTCTATAACTGAGTTTTGAGTTCCCTCAACTTTACTGGAGTCATTCGATATAAAGGAATAGAAATGGGAAGAGTGCACAACTCTAAATCAATGAAAACAATTAATATCCCTATCTGAAGGCGTGCTCGGTAAATCGAAAAGAAACACTTTCTGATATTCGAAAACCACCAAAATTGAGTCTATTGTAGGAAACCCCCCACTCGCATTCCAAAGGTAAGCTAAATATGTTGAACACCACTTTTCCACTAACTTCCTAGTCTGGACAAATGATATAATTTTTACCGATTTATCCATATACACTTTCTCCCACTTTACATAATATAATTTTCATGGATTTGGCCTTAAGACAGCATAATTGAGAGATAATCAGGTATTACCCAAAATTATATCACAGTCTGATATATTCAGAATAATCAAATCTACCTAGGTTTAAAAACCCACGCACAACATGGAGTAAGAATGATAGACATGGGTTACTACTACAAACTCACCAACTAGGGTAGACACATATACAGGTCAGTCAAGTACATCAAGAACTAATTTCAAACCCATAACAAACTTGATAGATACATAAGCATTGGTAGACCTTGGATCAAATAACACAAAATTTATCTGGTCATAAAATAAAATGGTACTTACAATAACCGCATTAGAAGCTTCAGTATTAGTCTTTTCCAGTAAGGCATAACAGTGAACTTATTCATTAATCTGATCTAACTCCGTATGTGGTTGCGCTTCTTCTCTTACACCACCATTTCCTTGGCCGCCTTGACCACCTTGTTGATTCCCCCATGCACTTTATGGATGACCCTTGTCGTTACCTCTTCCCCATCTATCTAGTAAAACTATAGCCTGAATCTGCTACTTCATTTGACTATATACTAATTCAATGGACATTCCCTCTTTAAATAAGCAAAAACACTATAATGATAACATCCCGATTGAAAGAAGGACGACTGGTAGAAGAGTAATAAGACCCTTGGATCCTCATAACTTGCGTCTGAGAAGAGGCCTTAGTGGGACTTATAATAGAAGCTAGCAATACTGATGAATAAGGAGGTCTAGGTAGGCCTGCTGACTAGAGCACCTAGAATAAGATCTACTGAAATTTACAACATTGTGGGACATCATAACTGGCATCTTGGCATGACCGCTTGCGCGACCCCTTCTAACTTCTACACAAAATCCAAAACCTAATTGAACCCTTTCATTACAAAAGTCATATGAACAGACAAAACTTAAAGATCATAATTCAAACCTTTGAAAAAAAATTGAACCCTCTCCTCTTCAGTAGTCAACAGTTGAGTAGCATAGTAAGATAAGGCATGAAACTTAGCCTCATATGTTGTAACTGACAGGCCACCCTACCCCAAAGATAAAAATTTATCTTTTTTACGATCACGAAGGGCTCGAGGCATATACTTCTTTAAGAAAAAAACAAGAAACTGATCTCAAGTCAACGTAGGTAAGGTTAGTGATCGACATTCAACATACATAGATATGAAAATTGACTTCTCTACAAAGGAAAACCTCTCATCCAACTTAATCAAATCCCAACAAAGTATGTGACACCCATCCAGAATATAGATCCATAACATAGATACATGAAAGACTGATGAATGGATGAAAAGTCTAAGGGCAATTCCAACTCATAAGCTACCTCCCCAATTATTAGAAGAATCTCAAATGGCCTGACATATCTAGGGTTGAGTTTGCCCCTCTTCCCGAACCTTGTCATACTCTTCAAGAGAGATACTAAGAGGATAACCCAATCACCAATCCTAAACTTCAAGGAACAAAGCAGGTGGTTAGCATAATCTTAACTCTAGGCTGCCCGAAGCCTCTCCTAAATCACTCAAACACTATCCAAAGACCCACAAAGCAAGTCTGTACAATCGAGTCTAGCCTAAGAAGTCTAAAACCAACTAATTGGCGATCAATAATGTCTATCATACAACACCTCAAAGGTGACATTTCAATACACGAATGGTAGATATTATTATAAGAAAACTCCTATAAGGATAAATACTGTTCCTACTAACTTCCGAAGTCCATAACCCATGCGCGAGCATATTCTCTAAAATTTGAATAGTATGCTCTGACTGACCATTGTTCTAGGGTTGTAAGTTGTGATAAGGTCAACTTGAGTACCCAACTCCTCCTAATATATCCTCCAAAAAATAGAAGTAAACACCGAGACTTAGTCTAAAATAATAAAAACGGGTACCTTATGAAAACAAACTATTTTACGAACATAGATATGAGATGGCTCTAAAGAAAATTTAATTAGGGACGAAATGAGCGAATTTGGTCATTCTATCTATGATATGACCCAAATTTTGCCAGAAAAGTGGGATATACGGGGAAACCCAATCATGAAGTCTAAAATAATTCACTCCTGCTTCAACTTAAAAATAGGAAATCTCTGAATAAACCACCAAGCCTCAGATGCTCGGTCTTCACCTACTGATAACACAAGAAACAAGCTAAAAAGTCCTCTACATCCTTTTTCATACCACCACACCAATAATGCTTCTCTAAATCACGATAAACTATGGTCGCCCCTGGATGAATGAAATATCTTAAGCAACACATCTTCTCCAAAATCAATCTTACCCATCCACCAACTCTCGGTATACAAACTCATCCGCCAATCCTAAAAGTGCTATTAGAATCAAGAGATATTGTCTTAGCCTCATCACTTAACACCTTATCTTGAATCACCCTTAAACTATCATTATTAACCGGTGAGCTCGAATCTTCTCTATTAAGGAAAATCTAGCATCAACAAAAGCTAATACATGGTCGGGTGTTGAAATATCAAGCCTAACCATTTGATTAGCTAAATACTGAACCTCTAAGGATAAAGGTCACTCATGAGTCAAGAGATGAGCTAAACTCCTCATAGTAGTCGTCTTCCAGCTCAAGGCATGTACAACCGCATTAGCCTTACCCAAATGATAAAGAATAGTGAGATTATAATCCCTAAGCAACTCAAGCCAACATCCCTGCGTCATATTAAGATCTCACTGATTTGAGAAAATCTCACAAGAGACTCCATACAAGAAATATCACCACAACTTCAACACAAACACAATCGTGGCCAAATGTAAATCATGGGTTGGGTAATTCTTCTCAAGAGGTTTCAATAGACGAGAAGCATAGGCAATTTCCTAATCCTTCTGTATCAACATTGCATCCAAACCCACATCAGAAGCATTACCAAACACGGCAAGGCCTACGCTCTCATTGGAAAAAGTCAAGATTGGAGTCAAAGTCAACAACTCCTTAAACATGAAAAAGCTCGCCTCACAAACATCTGGCCACTGAAAAGTAACCTTCTTCTAAGTCAACTTGGTCACAGGAGACACAGTAGAAGAGGAACCTTCTACAAATAATAAACTGCCTAACATATAAAACTTCGAATATCAGTTGGAGACGTAGGTTTAGGCAGTCGCGAAACATTATAATCTTGATCGGATTAACCATAATACCATTCTTAATCACCACATGACCTAAGAAAGAGATAGAATCCAACCAGAACTCACACTTGGAGAACTTGGAATATATTCGATCATATTTAGAAACGTTTAAAATGTAAAATAAAAGACAAATAGGAAAAATGCGTTTGCTAGTTCATAAGATGTATTTCCTAAACATTTTTAAAAAAAGTGATAATCCTAAAAAGAACATATTAATTACCGTGAGATTCAAATCGAAAAAAAAATGAAATTATTTGAAACTGCTGCTACTTCAACCGTATAAAACCTGCATAACCGTATAAAACTTGCATAAACCAAAAAGATGAAATCAATTACATTATTGATGCTCCAAAGTTAAGCTAGGGTTGTCTAACGGGCTGGGCCAGGTCAACCCGGAACCGGCCCCCTCTCTCTTACAGGGTTCCGGGCCGGTTTTGGCCTTAACCGGTTCGGGCCGGGCCGGGCCGCACAGTAAAAAAAACTAAAACCCACCCGGAACCGGCCCACTTAACCCAATCCGGTCAAACCCGCTAAAACCCGGTCAAACCCGGTCAAACCGGTCAAATATACACTATATATATGCTATATACATAATCTATACATTAAATATACACTTCTATAGAAGATATATACAATGTATACATTAAATATACACTTCTATAGAAGATATATACACGTGTATACATTACATATACACTTCTGTAGAAGATATATACACGTGTATACATTAAATATACACTTCTATAGAAGATATATATAATGTATACACCAAATATACACTTCTATAGAAGATATATACACGTGTATACATTAAATATACACTTCTATAGAAGATATATACACGTGTATACATTAAATATACACTTCTATATAAGATATATAAACATATACACATGTATACATTAAATATACAGTTGTATAGAAGATATTAAAACTTTAAATTGATAAATAAAAAAAATAAAAAACAACGACTAAGGAGTGAATGAATTTGTGGAATTTTATTGATTGCAAAATGATCCAAAATTTATAATTTACATGAATGAAAAATCTATAAATTATGCATCATTTTTTCCAACTCATTCATGTTAATATTAATTGGAATTTGCATAGGATAGTCGAAGTCAACGGGGGCAAACCCATGCATTGGACTTGATTCTGTTGAGTTCTCCCGTGAGGTCATAATTTCTTCAAGTTTGAGGTCGTCGCTTGGCTCTGGTTCCATTCCTTGGTTTCTTCTTTCTGCTCTAATCCAATCTCTAAGGCAAACTAAAACATTCATTGCGTTGCTTCCCAATGTCGGTTGTCTCCAAGCTGCTGTCGTCCCTGACTGAAGGCGCTCTCTGATGCAACGGTTGACATTGGAACATTCAAGATATCTCTGGCTAATCTTGAAAGTACAGGATATTGTGATTCATTATTCCTCCACCAATCCAGCGAGTTGATCCGTCGTCTGCGATCCTCTGGTGGCGTCCGCATATAATATTTCAGCTCTTCCCGATAAGTTGATGTGTAAGCTCTCTCATCCACACTGTTCCAACAAGTTATATCATAAAACGAATCAGGAAAACCACTATGTGCCAGCCTTTTAGAAGATGATGGCTCCTCGGGAGGATGAGGAGCGACAGCTGGACTGATATTTGTAGGTACGGCTGAATCAAATAAATCAGCATAGTGATTATATAATTTTTCTATATAATCTTTTGCATCAGCCGTAGTCGTCCACAAATCAGGCTGCTCTTGTTCAGACTCACGGTTAGTATTTATTTCTAAGTTAGCATAAATAAGAGTACTAAAGTGACACATATGATTAAATTTCATGCACGGATTTAACATAGCACCAACCAAGTAAATAGGGGAAATCGGGAAGAAATATTTTTTAAATTTCGTAAACATAGCGCCAACAGCTTCTTTATAACCTTCTTTATTTTTATATTGTTGGAGCAAACCAGAAATATCGGCTATATATGCCAAAATATTACAAACAGTAGGATAGTATGCACCGGAAAATTCAACCGTAGCTACATAAAATTTTTCTAAAAACTTAACAAGATCATTAATTATAACCCAATCAGAATTATGTAACATGCAATCAACAGAATCAGCAAAAGAACCACAGTGTTGGTTAAAAGTTAGTGTAATAGGAATTCTATATTTATAACAAGTTTTTAAAAATTCATACGTAGAATTTCATCTAATATCAATTTCCTCAGGCATTAAAATCGGTGTAAGTCCATTTTCTTGACATTTAACTTTAAATTCTTTAATTCTCGCTCTACGATTATTTCCTTGAATGAAACCTACGGCAAGACGAATTTTTTCAATATAAACCTCAAAAAAGTCAAGACCATCTTTTATAATTAAATTATAGATATGACATGCATACTTAATATGGAAAATTTCAGGAAAGGGTGGAGATAGCGTAGATTTTATTTTTGTTATAGCATTCTTGTTGTTAGAAGCATTATCAAAAGCAATACATAAAATTTTATTTTCTATACCATAATATCCGGCAATTTTAATAATAGAATCAGCAATAAATTGTCCAGTATGTTTGCGATCTTCATCATATAAAAAAGCAAGAATACGTTTTTGCATTATGAAATTACTATCCATCCAATGACAAGTAACGGTTAAATAATCATTTTTATTAACAGCACGACCAAGATCAGAAGTTAGGGACAATCTACATTGAATATTTTTTAAGAATGTTGATAAATAAAAACAATATTGTGAATGGAGTTTAAAAATATCAGACCGACAAGTAGTTCTAGGAATACCATTAAACATAGGATTATAAATTGCTTGTATATAACGGATAAAAGCATCAGAAGAAGGAAAACAAAAAGGCAAACAACCCACAACTACCATTTTAGCTATTTCTTCCCGGTCCCTCAATTTATTATACTTTTTCGCTACTTGACCGGTCGTTGGGTCCATTCTAGTTTGCGTTGACCCACCAACATCCCCACCACCTTTTGCAATATTTAACTCTCTTTTGTGATCTTCAGCTATATGTCTCATTAACGTACCCGTACCCCCTTGCTTACCGCCACTTCTATGCTTATATATTTGTTGACAAATATTGCACTGCACCTTAATATCTGATATACGTTCAAAAAATTGCCATGCAATACTAGTTCTTTTACGGGGTTTTGGGGCACTGGGAGGACGGGAAGGGAGATTAACTGATTCAGATCTAACGTTAGCATCTCCTACTGCGGGTGTTTCAGCAATATTTTCATCATCTTCGTCTACATTAACTGCATCTACTTCATTTTCTTCTTCTATACCATAATTTTCCTGAAATTCTACATAATCCATATCGTGAGCACCTACACCTATTTCTTCCTCAAAAGGTGTACCAAGCGGTACCGGAGGAGAAGTCACACGGGTATATCTATTACTTGAACTACCTCTACCGCTAGTAATTCGCTTTTTACTACCACTACCGCTTCCGGGACAAAAATTTCTAACACCTTTAGCAGCGAGGTTTTTTAATTTATCCATAATATAAATTAAATTAAACTAAAAATATTCAAAATACACAAATATAATAAAATTAAATATTAAACAATTAATACAATAAATAAAAATTAAACGTAAGAGATGGAACGACAATACCAAATTTTGGAAGTATCCGAAGATTGCGACTTTAGAAACTTCCGCTCTTACTTTGTAAACGAAAAATTAAAAAATTAAAGTGAACACTTTAAGAAATTAAATATATTGAATATTTGAGAATTGAGAATTGAGATTTGAGAGAGAATGAGATTTGAGAGAGTGAAAAATTGTGTGAGAAATGATTTGAAGTTGTAGGGTATTTATAGATTTATTTTGAGGATTAAAAAATATTACATATATATATATTTTTAATTAAATGGGCCCAAACTAGCCATTTGGACCCAAAAACGATAATACTACCGTTGGGCCAACGGCTAGTTTGGCCCAAAAAATTAAATTTTTTTTTTTTGGTACCGGGCCGGGTCGGGCCGGTTAATCGGAGGGCCTGGACCGGGTTGGTCCGGGCCGGGTTAACCGGGCCCAATTTTAAAAAAAACCGGACCGGGACCCGGTACCCTAAAGCCCTAGGACTTTTCGGGCCGGGTTAAACCGGTCCGGTTTGGTGTTTCGGGTCGGGTCGGGCCGGGTCAGCCCCGACCCGTTTGACACCTTTAAGTTAAGCTGTCATAATATTAACCATGTACACTAACACATGAATGTGTTAACGCTGAAGACTTAATAAAGTAAATAAATAAATAAGGACCAATTTTTCAAGAACACATGCATGATATGAAAAAAAAAAAAAATTTCTGTTTCAAGACTAATTACCCTATTCTCATACGTAGTTTCGAATGAACAATGCATGAAGATTAAAAAGACTTTGGATACTCAACATACCTCTATTAATTCAATTTAATATAATAATTATTGTATTAACAGGTTCAATAAGAGAAAAGGAAAAGACACATAAATAGACATTATGATATTATCAAGAACGAATCACGTTCAAGGAAAAGTTCATTATGAATTTAGAGATTCCACTTTTAATGAATTATATAGTCTCTCCGTTTCTTATTAGTTGGTGTCTATAAACTTGTCACACCAATTAAGAAAAATATTTATTAGGGATCTATTTTATTAAATTAATCTTATTTATTATGCTTTGAAAATATAAATTTTGAATATATACAACTTGTTTAGTTATTTAATGATAAAAGTATTATTAAAATAACATATTAAAATTCTATTTAGTAATTTAATGATAATGGTATATTGAAGAACATATTAAAATTCTCTTGATTTCATCAATCGAACAAATATCTTTAGAAAGAGGGTCAATTAAAATGAATCGGAGAGAGCAATTTATTGAAAGATGAAACTTACTTCCACTGTTTTGTTTTATCCCTCGGGAACTTGGTGATCTTCGTTACATGATTTTTTTAGACCTGCAATATAATCAGCTTACTGGCTCTATACCACCATCAATCTTCAACATTACGACGATGCAAAAAATTGCTCTTACCGGCAACAATCTTACTGGAAAACTTCCAATAACTATATGTGACCATCTTCCAAACTTGGAAGGGATTTATCTTATAAGCAACTACCTATATGGAGTTATCCCTCCAAACCTAGAGAAATGCAGAAAGCTTCAAATATTGGCATTAAGGAAAAATGAGTTTGTTGGAACTTTACCAAGTGAGTTAGCCAACTTAACAGCTCTTGCAACATTATCTATTCCAATTCTGCATTTGAAAGGTAGTATGATATTTCCTTTTTTTCTTTCGCCGAATTTTCTTCCTTACAAGGTAATTACTCATATAGTTCCCTAAATTGACAGGAGAGATACCAGTGGAGCAATCTTCAGAAACTACAACAGGTGGGATTGTCACAGATTGAGTTTACTTGTTCTGTCACGGCAAGCATTTTCAACATGTCATCACTGCAGATCCTAGATCTTTCACTAAACAAACTTTCAGGTACTCTACCTTCAGATTTAGGTCATGGAATGCCCAATCTAGAAATATTTTATTGTGGGGAAAATAATCTGAGTGGTTCTATCTCTCAATTCAATCTCAAATTATTCAAGACTCCAAATTCTTGATCTCTCAATAGTTTCAGAGGTCCAATTCCTGAATAACTTGGTAACATAGAATACCTTGAGTATCTGAGCTTAGGGGAGAATAATTTTGTCAGCGATTAAACCTTTAGTTTCCTTAAATCATTGACTAAATGTAGGAATCTAAAATTACTCGGGCATCGTGACAATCCATTAGATGGTGTTTTTCCAGCATCTGTTGGTAATTTTTCCAACTCTTTGCAAGCTTTTGAAGCAGCAGGTTGTAAACTGAAGGACATCATTCAACAAGAAATTGGTAATCTTACTGGAATGACAAGACTTAACTTGTTTAACAATGAGTTGACAGGACATATTCCAATAACTGTCCATGGCATGCTGAGTCTTCAAGAACTTTACTTAACTATCAATAAGATAGAAGGAACCATACCAGATGTTATCTGCAATTTAAAGAAACTTGGTGCATTATACTTGTCAGAAAATCATTTTTCTGGTTTAGTGCCCTCATGCTTAGGGAATGTTACTAGTTTGAGAAAACTTAATCTAGCTTACAACAGGCTGAATTCAAGATTACCTGCAAGCTTGGGAAGCCTTCAAGATCTCATAAAGTTCAATGTTTCATCCAACTTATTAAGTGGGATAATTTCCCTTGAAATTGGAAATTTAAATGCTGCAATACTCATTGATCTGTCAAATAATAATTTTTCTGGTAACATCCCTAGCACACTAGGGGGTCTAGAAAAAACGAATAATCTTTCTCTAGCACATAATAGATGAGAGGGGCCTATTCCACAATCATTTGGCAGATTGGTATCCTTGGAATTCTTGGATTTGTGTTATAACAATCTAAGAAATTCCAAAGTCATTAGAAGGTCTTCTGTATCTCAAATACATGAACTTCTCATTCAATAAACTTAGTGGAGAGATTCCCGCTGGTGGTCCTTTCACAAACGTAACCAGTCAGTCTTTCCTATCCAGTGATGCACTTTGTGGTGGCTCCCGATTCAACATGAAACCATGCTTAACCAAATCTACAAATAATTCAAGAATAAAAAGAGTTTTTATAGGGTTATATCTTCTATCAGGGATTGGATCACTCTTTGCATTGGCCGTTGGATATATGGTGTTAAGATTGAGAAATATAAAGAAGAATGCAAGCCAAGCAGATGTGCCTCTAGCAAAAGGGCATGAAAGAATTTCATATTATGAACTTAAACAGGCAACAGAAAGATTCAATGAAAGCAACTTGCTTGGTAGTGGGAGTTTCAGCATGGTCTACAAAGGGATACTTAAGGATGGTACCCTTTTTGCAGCAAAGGTATTCAATGTTCAATTGGAGGGTGCATTCAAAAGCTTTGACATGGAGTGTCGGATACTCTGGATCCTTCGCCACAGAAATCTGACAAAGGTCATAATGAGCTGTTCCAACCTTGATTTCAAAGCCCTAGTGCTGGAATACATACCCAATGGGACACTTGATAAATGGTTATACTCCCATCTTGTTCTTGAACTTATTACAGAGACTAGATATAATGATAGATGTAACATCTGCAATGGACTATCTCCACAATGGCTATTCAACACCTGTGGTGCATTGTGACTTGAAGCCCAGCAATGTCTTGCTAGATAAAGATATGGTAGGTCATGTCAATGATTTTGGAATTGCAAAATTATTAGGTGCAGGGGAAGCTTTTGTTCAAACAAGGACAATTGCAACTATTTGATATATTGCTCCAGGTATTCAAACTTTTAAAAGTTTTCTCATATCCTTAAAATACTCAATGAATTATTAGCCTTAACTATGAACCGTATGATAACTAAGAAGCTTTTTTGATAATTTTTTACCATGACTGCATAGTATGGACAAGGTGGAATAGTATCCACGAGAAGCGATGTTTATAGTTTTGGTATCCTGATTATAGAGACGTTTACTAGAATGAAACCAAGTGATGCAATATTTACTGGAGACTTGAGCATACAACGTTGGGTTAGTGATTCTTTCCCAAGTGGAATTCATAAGGTGGTGAATTCTAATTTGATTTATCCAGCAGATGAACAAATTGACGAAAAGATGCAATGTTTGTTATCTATCATGGAATTAGTTATGAGCTGCACTGTAGTATCACCCTATGCAAGAATTATAATGGAATATGCTCTTTCAACACTTGAAAAGATTAGGCTCCAGTTTGTTAGTAGTCACTACTAGTGGAATATAATTGAACCATAGTCTCTTGTATGTTGTTTGATTACCAATGCTGGTTGTGTTAAGGTTTTAGCTGAGAACAAGTACTTTAGTGTTTTCCAACAATAATTGAGGGCCACTTTTTATGTACTTCAAAGACAGGAGTTCGTTGAATCAAGAATTTGTAACAAGCAACTCATTTCTTTGATTTATGTAATTTGTCAAAGTCAATAGGTTAAAGTACGCATGAGTTGATCCACTCTTTCGCAGCAAAAGCTAAGAGATAAACTGTGTCCTAGGGGAATGAGGATAAGGTCACAGAGAAAGAGAGGCAGATGAGGAGAGAGAGAGAGAGAAAGAATACCTGGAGCTTGAGGTAAAGGCAACGATTTGCTGTTTGATCAGGATCGTCCAAGCTCGTTAAATTTGCAAATGAATCTACACCCTCCACGTGTTATAATTTTATGGCAGTCATCCTTTATTTCTAACTTTTTCCCCATCTCCTTATTTAATTAAATTTTAAGGTCATTGTGAAAATACATTGCTAAGACTCCATTAATAGAGCTAAGAAGAGGCGAAGAATCAAAATTATAACTGCTTCAAAACTTGTTTGTTACAATCAAATTGTTGTGCCTTATATAGGCAACAAAATATCTAATAACTACCTTTCTTCTAGAACACTCTATTTGAAATCTCATTGCCACTCACTAATTATTATCTAACAACCTCTAACAACTTATACAACCGACTCAGCAATATGCTCCTAACTAGTTGAATGCCTACTCCTATCAGTATTACACATCAGTGGAACAGGTAGTCGTGTATGTTCCAAAACACGTCCCCTCAAGCTGCAGGGTGCAGAACATTCAGCACCCCAAGCTTGCTAAGTAAGTGGGCATGTTGAGCAAGCCTTAGGCCCTTGGTAAGCAGATTAGCAAGTTGATCTATAGAGTGAACATGTAGGGCTTTAATCAACCCATCCTTAATTTTGTCCCTAATGAAATGACAATCAATCTCAAATTGTTTGGTTCTCTCAGGGAACACAGAGTTGTTTGCCAGTTGAATGGTTGAATTACTGTCACTATAAACTTAAATGGGTAGGTTTATAGGGACGTTAAGTTCCTGAAACAATCCAACCAGCCAAGTGAGTTCTGCAACTGCTGAAGCCATGCTTTTGTACTTAGCTTCAGCAGAACTCCTAGAAATAGTGTGTTGCTTCTTGGACTTCCATGATATGAGTGATTCACCAGAGTGAATAGCATAACCAGTAACTGATCTTCTGGTGTTTGGATAGGCAGCCCAATCAGAGTCACACCAGCAAGTCAAAGTATTAACAGGTTCAGCCTTTAACCAGACACCTTGGCCAACAAATTTTTTAGGTACCTGACAAGCCTAGTGGCTGCTTCCCAGGGAGATATCTTGGGATGTTGCATGAATTAGCTGAGAGTTTGGACAACAAAGTTAATGTCTGGCCTTGTAATAGTGGCATACATAAGCTTCTCAACAAGTCATTGGTAAGAGGAAATATTAGACAATAGTTCATCACCTTGTGTACCTGTTGCTTGATCATACTCAATAGAGGTGAGCCTGGCATTAGACTCTAAGGGAGTAATAGCAGGCTTAGCACCACTAAGACCTTTTTCAGCACTCAAATCTAGAATATACTTCCTTTGGTTCAGAATGATCCCTGATGTTGATCTTAAAACTTCAATACCCAAAAAATACTTGAGATCCCCCAAGTCTTTCATCTTAAACTACTGATGCAACTTGATTTTGGTTGGAATGATCAAAGAGCCACTTCTTTCAGTGATTAGTAAATAATCAACATAAACAAGAACTATAATAGAATCATTACCTTGATACAGGGTGAATAGGGAATAATCATGTGAACATTGGGTAAAACCAGCATCAAGTAAGACATGAGCAAGCTTAAGATTCCATTGGCTGGAGTCTTTCTTAAGACTATACAAGGATTTGATCAAATTACACAACTTGTGCTCCCCCTATCTTCTAAATCCCTTAGGCATTTCCATGTAAGCTTCCTTCTCAAGATCCCCTTGGAGGAATGCATTATGCACATCTATTTGATGAAGATTCCAACCTTTAGATACAGCTAGTACAATCACACATATGATTGTAACCATCTTAGCCACTGGTGAGAAGGTTTCATGATAGTCCAACGCTTCTTTTTGGCTATATCCTTTGGCCACTAACCTTACTTTGAACCTCTCCACTTCACCATTTGTAAGATATTTTATTTTGTATATACAGTTGGAACCAACAGTATTTTTCCCTTTAGGTAGATCAACAATAACCCATGTGTTGTTAGCTTCTAAGGCTTGAACCTCTGATTTCATAGGTTTCACCCACCTTTCATCTGTTACAACCTATTTATAGTGCTGCGGCTCAGTTAAAATGGAGAATTTAGGTAAATAGCACTGATAAGTAGGACTCAGATTTTTATAAGACAAGTTATTGGCTAATGGATGTTTGCATATGATTTTGAGAATTATCAACATAATTATGAATCCACACTAGTGGTTTGATTATTTACGTAGGTCTATTGGAAAAAGGGTTGAGGCAGGAAATAGTTATCTTGACATATTTCTTCATGAGTGGTGCCCGGTGAAGTTGCACCAGGAACTTCAGCATCAGAAATGCTATCCTCCTCAGTTGGAGCTCCTTCAGTAACACTCAGTATTTGTTTCATGAAATGTTTCTTCATCTGTAGGAATCAAGAAGTCAGTAATATTTTCTCCAGATGATGAAGCTTGTGTAATTTGTGCTGGTGAGGAAGTAAAAGGAAATGTATCTTCATGAAACACAACATCTCTACTGACTAATAGTTTCTTTAAGGTGATATCCAACAGTAAATAACCCTTCTGAGATTCTGAATATCCCACCAAGATTGCAGGTTTGGCTTTTTCTGTAACTTATCACCTCTTGGAAGAATAGTGACGTAGCACAAGCATCCAAATACCCTGAGATGTGACAACTTGGGATCCTTGGAAAACATCAACTGAAATGGGCTCTGACCACTTAGAATAAAAGATGGTAACCTATTCATTAGATATACTGCAGCCTTTACACATAGTCCCCAATACTTAATAGGCAAGTGAGACTGAAACTTGAGGGCTCTAGCTATGTTTAATATGTGTCTGTGCGTCCTCTCCACAACTCCATTCTGTTGAGGAGTGTGAGGACAACTGGTCCGATGTAGTATGCGCAGGGACTAGAACAATATCTTATATTGAGAGTTGATAAATTCAATGCCATTATCAGATCTAATGGTTTTTACCATTATGCCAAACTAAGTTTTAATCATGGAAACAAATTTCTTAATGGCCACTATGACCTCAGACTTTAACTGCAACAAGTGCACCCAAGTTTATCTACTATGGTCACCTACCATAGTCAAGAAGTAATACTTGTTGTCAAAAGTAGAAGTTTTATATGAACCCCACAAATCCATGTGTACAATTTCAAAACATGTAGAGCATCTAGTAGTACTTAAAGGGAATGACAATCTTGTCTGTTTTGCTAGTGGACACGCAAAACATTTATTCAACATGTTTACATCACTAGGACTCTTCATAATGTCTAAACACTTGAGAACCTAAGCAGCAAGGTGTCTAAGTCTTTGGTGCCATAAGATGCAACTGGAAGTGGAGACTTCTGCAATAAATCTGCTGGCTTCTGATTTGACTGATTAGCACCTCTTGTCCAACCACTACCTTTAAGAATATATAGTCCACCCTCTTTCCTACCAATCCCCTTCACCTTGCCATTAAAGAGGTCCTGAAAGATACAAAAATTAGGATAAAAAGAAACAAAACATGAAAGTTCCTTGGTTATCTTGGCAACAGACAACAAATTGAGTTTGAATTCTGAAATATGTAGAACATCTTTGATCACATCATCTGCAAAAATATGAGCTTCTCCAGTGTGTGAGATTGTCACTTCATCACCTGTTGGAATGTGCAACTTATCCACATGCTTGGAGTCTAATCTGGTACCTTCTTTGAACTAGTGTCTATGTGCAAACACGTGATGTGTAGCACCTGAGTCTACAATCCAACAGTCAGAGCATGCTTTGGATAAGAAAAAAGTAGTAATACCTTTCGTATTGACTTGTTTCATATCTGTTGTGTCTTTGTTCAACATAGTCATAATCTGAGTGTATTCTTCCTCAGTGAATGTGTGAGTCTTGGAATTTGGTGTGTGAGTCACTTCATGACTAGAACTATCAGCATCAACTTGACCAGCTACCATAGTTGAAGCCTGAAAAATAGACCTGTGACCAGTGTTTACAAAGTTGTTACTGTAACACCCCGTAAATTTTTTTGTACGCTTATCGCGATTATATGGAGTCCTAAAGACTTGCGTATGGGTTAAATTAAGTTTATGGTGTTCGGAAGTATCCCGTCAATAGTTGTATGTGTAGGTATTGGAATATGCTTTCCAACGATATAATGTTTGCCCAAAACAGAGGAGTATTTCATATAAGCGAGCACATTCGAAATTTCAAAATGGTGGCCGGGAAGCCTGTGAACAGTAATTCTGCAGGAAAATTACTGCAGCTAGGCAATCCAACTTTAGACGATCATAACTCCTTGTACAAAAAGAACTGTGTGAGCTGCTATATAACGAAGAAAATCTCCGAGAGTCTTATTTCCGATGAAATTGGTTTCATCCAAATCCAATGTCTAAGTAAGGAGATATACCCGTTTTACTACAGCCTATAAAAAAAAAAATAGAATTGTGGGACAGATTTTTGGGTCAACTTTAAACGACCATAACTCCTTGTAAAGGAAGAACTGGGTGGTATACTTTATATGAAAATGAAATCCCTTTGAATTATCTTTCCAATTCAATTGGTTTCACCCAAATACGATACCGGAGAAAAGAGTTATGATCAATTTACTTCAGCCTGTCAAAACTGTCCACTGGGGACAGATTCGGGATTTATTTAAATCTTTAGGGCAAAATGGTCATTTTCTATTACCTCTTGGATGAAAATTGGTCTTTATAACCTGAACTTAGCCTCATATATATCAGATATCATCCAATTATTAAGAAAAGGTGAAACCCTAGCCTAATTTCAACTTCAAATATTTTGTGATTCAACCGTAGAAAATTCGAATTGGTTCCGTAGTTGTGTTCACCATCTCGAAAGCTTCGAGAAGCACCCCATGATTATGTAAGGAGGATTCTAAATACAAGAGTTCATTGTTAAGGTATGAATATTGTTTATTCTTGATTCTTATCCATGAATAAGTATTGATAAAGGATTATGAGTATTGTCTTGATGTCGGAAGATAACTAGAAACATAGTTATGAATTGTTGTGTATAAATTGTTAGTAGTAAATTATGGAAGTTGTTGTATTGGATCATGGAGGATGAATTGTGGTGATATATCATTATATTAGTGGTTATGTATGCCTAGTGATCATGTTGGTATTGTATGGTGATTAAGAAGGGAAATAAAGTCTAAGAGTGATGTTGAGGGATATTTCATGAAAATGCATGATATGCGAATGTAATAAGAGTATAAGAGGATGTATGTAGTACTCTTATTGATGAACTAAAGGATTACTTTCTAGACATTATTTGGTGAAGTTAATACCTAAATGGTATGGTTTGGTTGCTAATACTAGTTTGCCACAAATGACTTATTGTAGATAAGTGTTCGAAGAGTACGGGAAGTCACTTGTATTGAAGTGGTTATATCAAGGTATGTAAGACATACTCTATCTAATCTTTGGCATGAATAATGACCCATGACACTCTCAAGTAAGCTTCCAACATTGTCCTACGACACATGACACATAATAACATCATATGATCTTCGACACTACCAATTGAACTTGTTTTCACTTTTAAGATGTCCGGCTAGTCAAAAACTGTCCATATACTATTGTTGACTCCGAAATGGTTTAATGAGGTATCCATGATTCTCTACTTCATTTTCATGATATTGATTACCTATTTACATGTTTTTCCTATTGAGGTATCATGGTTTCAAGTTCCATAAAGTGTGACCACAAAGTAACCAATCTTAAAGATTAATTAAATTAAGAAATGGAATGTCTGTATTTTAAATTGATGATATGATGTATTGTATTAGTACCACTGATCAGTTGACCATTGTATTATAAAGATTATGTATATATGCTATTCCAGGGGTGGTCCCTGATGTATTGTATTAGTACCACTGATCAGTTGGCCATTGTATGACATATGTTATGTATTGATAAGGATTACGGGAGGTAATGATATGAAAGTAATATGCAGGTATCCCATCAGTTATTTTAAGTGTGGTCTACTCATACTGTTTATTCATTGGTATCTGGGTTCTATTGATCTTTTGTATCTCATCTTGATACTCACTGCCTTACATACTCAGTACATATTTCCGTACTAAAGTCCCTCACGGGGGACCTGTATTCATGCCTGCAGGAACAGGTGCTTCAGGTCGTACACCTCTGCAGTAAGAGCCAGGACATTCTGTTGTTAGTGTTGAGCTCCAGTTGTTTCGGGGCATCACAAGTCGTCTCTATATGTACTTTTGGTATTTGTATAAAAGTCTTTTGTGGGTGGGAGTTTGTCCCGACCCCAACTCAGTTGTGTATCTGTGTAGAGGCTTTTGTAGACATATTGTACAGCCATAGGAGTGTTTGGTTGATAGACGTGATGGCTCTAACGACCAATTACTGTTCATATATATATTTATGCGTGTCTGCTGGGCTGATGCAGGTACTGTTTTCTTCTATTTACATCGAAGTGCTGCCCAAATTTCTAATTTTCATAAGTAATGTAAATGTGAAAGTATAGGTTATGAACGGGTTCTCCCGGGCCTCCTCGGCTACGGGTGCCAGTCCGCTCCAATGGGATTTGGGGTATGACAGAAGTGGTATCAGAGAAGTTCGTCCTAGTGAGTCTACAAAGCCGTGTCTATGTAGAATCTCATTTATCGGTGTGTTGTGCACCACATCTATAAACAGGAGGCTATTGGACATTTAGGGATTGTTTCCACTCTCCATTTCTTAGATCGTACAATAGATCCCATATTAGAGATAAAGTCATAATCAATCGCTTAATCCAATTGTTTCTTTTTTATTTATTATAGTAGCGATGCCGGTTACAAGGAGAAAGAATAAGTGGAAGCGAGTATATGTAGTGGTCGGAGAAGGTACTAGTAAGTCACCACCGGCACAAGCTGAACAAAGTGAGTCTCAAACTGAGCATATATGAGGCGCTTCTTCTCCTCTGGAAGGGCCGTCTATTAATGCTGTTGATCGATATTTGAGGGATGCAGTAAAACTTCTGACGCGTATAGTTGCCGGTCAAGTTCAAGGGCAAGCTATTCCTACCACGGATTCTAGTGGTACGGATAGAGCAGCTAGCCTTCGGACACAGGATTTTCTGAAACTGGATCCTCCTACTTTTACCGGATCAGATATTAACGAAGACCTGCTGGACTTTGTCGATCAAACCCAAAGGGCTCTAGATGTTATGCACATATCCGGTAAAGAGATGGTTGAGCTAGCAGCATATAGACTGAAAGGAGAGGCTATATTGTGGTACGAGGATTGGAAATGATCTAGGGGTATTGATGCACCTCCAACTACGTGGGGAGAGTTCAAAGATGCATTTATTGATCATTATCTTCCATTTTAGACTCGTCAGGCCCGTGTAGATCAATTCTTAAATCTTCGTCAGGGTAATATGAGTGTAAGGGAGTATAGTCTTTGATTTAACTCCTTGTCTCGATATGCTTCTAATGTGGTAGCTACTATGGATGACAGAGTTCATCACTATGTGGATAGATTGGAACCATACTTGGTTAGAGATTGTACCATTGCTGCTTTGAACAAGGACATGGATATAGCGAGGATACAAGCTTTCGCTCAGAAGATGGAAGATCAGAGGCAAAGAAGAAGAACCCAGGAATCAGAAAAAGGATATTCTAAGCGGGCCAGTGCTATAGGGCAGTTTATGGCAAATCAGGAAGGTTTTAGGCCTTCGTTCTCTTATAGATTGCCTAGCCCGTTATCTTCTTATCCTGCAATTAGTGCTCCACCGCAATTTCAAAGGTTCAGAGGTAATCAATTCGGGCAAAGCAGTGAAAATCAGAGTTCGCGAACAGTGGGGTATCAAGGGCAAGGGAGTGTGAGTCAATTGAGACCTCCACGACACCCCTGCCCCATATGTAGAAAATTTTACTTTGGCGAATGTCGGCTTGGGACGAACAATTGCTTTTGATGCGGTAAGTCGGGGCATATGGCTAGAGATTGCCCACGCAGGACCACAGGTGGTATAACACGACCTACTGGATCAGCTATTGCGTCATCTTTGGTGCCTCTTTTGAGTAGGGGTGCACAACCTATGGGTCACGGTAGAGGTGATAGAGGAGCAGCTAGTGCTAGCGGAGCTCAGAATCGTGTGTATGCCCTAGCAGATCGGCAGAATTTAGAGGCTTCTCCAGACGTGGTTACAGGTACATTGTCCATCTTTGCATTTGATGTGTATGCCTTAATTGATCCTGGTTCTACATTATCGTATGCTACTCCTTTGGTTAAGGGAAGGTTCGGAAGAACACCCGAATTATTAGCCAAGCCATTTGAAGTATCAACGGCAGTGGGGGAATCTCTTATAGCTAGGAATGTTTATCGAAATTGTGTTGTGAATATTTGTGGTCGTGATACGATGACCGATCTTGTTGAGTTAGAAATGGTAGATTTTGATGTTATTATGGGCATGGATTGGTTAGCGTCTTGTTATGATACAGTAGATTGCCGTTCTAAGAAGGTATATTTCCATTTCCCAAATTAGGCAGTCCTTTAATGGAAGGGTAATGTTGGCGCGCCGAGAGGTCGATTTATTTCTTACTTTAAGGCAAGAAAAATAATTTCCAAGGGGTACATATACCATCTGGTTAGAATAAGGGATATAGAGGTAGAGCCGCCAACTTTTCAGACCGTTCTGATTGTGAATGAATTTCCTGATGTATTTTCTGAAGAACTACCAGGTTTACCTCCTAAACGAGAAGTGGAGTTTGGTGTTGATATGTTGCCAGACACACAACCAATCTCAATTCCTCCTTATAGAATGGCACCAGCAGAGTTGCGAGAATTGAAAGAGCAACTGAAAGACTTGCTAGAGAAGGGATTCATCAGGCCTAGTATGTCCCCTTGGGGAGCACCAGTATTGTTTGTGCGTAAGAAAGATGGTTCGCTGAGGATGTGTATTGACTATCGACAATTGAATAAGGTGACTATCAAGAATAAATACCGTCTTCCCCGAATTGATGATTTATTTGACCAGTTGCAGGGTGCCCAATGTTTTTCCAAGATTGACTAGAGATCAGGCTATCATCAAGTGAGAGTCAAGGATAAAGATATACCCAAGACAGCTTTTCGAACACGGTATGGTCATTATGAATTCTTGGTTATGTCATTCGGGATGACAAATGTACTCGTAGTTTTTATGGATCTGATGAATAGGTTGTTTAAGCCGTTTCTAGATGTGTTCGTGATAGTTTTCATAGATGATATTCTGGTCTACTCTAGATCAGAAGAGGACCATGTTAATCACTTAAGGCAGGCGTTGCAGATTCTTCGTGATCGTAAGCTGTATGCGAAGTTTTCTAAATGTGAGTTTTGGCTCAAGTCAGTGGCATTTTTGGGCCATATTGTATCCAGTGAAGGCATAAAAGTTGACACTCAGAAGATTGAGGCTGTGAAGAGTTGGCCAAGACCCACGACGCCTACGGAGATTCGTAGTTTCCTCGGGTTGGCAGGTTATTATAGAAGGTTTGTTGAAGGTTTTTCTTCTATTTCTGCACCCTTGACTAAGTTGACGCATAAAGCCTCCAAGTTTCAATGGAATGATGCCTGTGAAAAGAGTTTCCAGGATCTGAAGAGCAAGTTGACTTCTACACCGGTATTGGTACTTCCTGAAGGTACAGAAGGGTATGCAGTGTACTGTGATGCTTCGAGAATTGGCTTAGGATGCGTACTAATGCAACATGGTAGAGTAATAGCCTATGGCTCTAGACAGTTACGACCACATGAGAGGAATTATCCCACGCATGATCTTGAGCCAGCTGCAGTTGTATTTGCTTTGAAGATATGGCGACACTACTTATATGGGGTTCATGTTGACATATGTACCGATCATAAGAGCCTGCAATATATCTTCAGTCAGAAAGATCTAAACTTGAGGCAGCGGAGATGGCTTGAATTGTTGAAAGATTATGATGTTGATATCTTGTATCATCCAGGGAGAGCGAATATGGTAGCGGATGCACTGAGTCGTAAGTCTAAAATGGCATCTATAGAAAAGCAGGGGATGATTAAGGATCTTCACTAACTAGCTAATTTGGGAGTTCGACTTCTCGAAACTCCAGATGAAGAGGTTATTGTACGTAATGCAGCGGAATCTTCATTGATAGCTGAAGTGAAAGAGAAGCAGTATACATATCCAATTTTATTGCAGCTTAAGGAGGATGTGCATAGTGGAGCGACAAAGGCATTTGAGCTTACACGAGAAGGAGTGCTTCAATGTCAGAATCGTTTATGTGTACCTGATGTAGTTGAGCTAAGAAAGAGAATTATGACAGAAGCACACTGTTCAAGGTATTCCATCCATCCAGGGTCGACTAAGAGGTATCAACATTTGAAAGCAATATATTAGTGGAATGACATGAAGAAGAATATTGCCGAATTTGTAGCCAAATGTCCGAATTGTCAAAGAGTCAAAGTAGAACACCAGAAACCCGGTGGTTACATGCAATGTATAGATCTTCCAGTCTGGAAGTGGGACAAGATCAATATGGATTTCATCATGGGTTTGCCTCGTACATATCGAAAGTTTGATTCCATATGGGTGATCATTGATAGGCTTACCAAATTTGCGCACTTCTTACCAGTTAAGACAACTTATACGGCGGAAGAGTATGCGAAGTTGTATATTAAGGAGATCGTTCGGTTACATGGAGTTCCAATTTCTATTATATCCGATCGAGGAGCCCAATTTACCGCAAATTTCTGGAAGTCTTTTCAAAGGAGTTTGGGGACACAAGTAGATCTAAGTACGACTTTTCATCCTCAAACGGACGGACAAGCGGAACGTACAATCCAGACACTTGAAGATATGCTACGAGCATGTGTGTTAGATTTCAAAGGCAACTGGGATGATCACCTACCTCTTATTGAGTTTGCCTACAATAATAGCTATCATTCAAGTATCAAAATGGCAGCATATGAAGCATTGTATGGAAGAAAGTGTAGATCGCCAATAGGATGGTTTGAAGTAGGTGATGCGGTCTTGTTTGGATCGGATCTTGTTTATCAAGCAATGGAGAAGGTTAAAGTGATCCAAAAATGGCTTGCAACAGCTCAAAGTCGACACAAATCTTATGCGGATGTTAGAAGAAGAGGACTTGAGTTTTCTATCGACGATTAGGTATTCTTGAAAGTATCACCAATGAAAGGAGTGATGAGGTTTGGTAAGAAAGGAAATTTAAGTCCACGATACATAGGTCCGTATAAGATCATTCAAAGATTTGGACAAGTTGCTTATGAGTTAGAGTTACCTCAAGAGATCTCAGCAGTTCATCCCGTATTTCATGTTTCGATGCTTTGCAAGTACATCGGAGATCCAACGCACATCACTAGATGTACAAGTTACAGAATATCTTACTTTTGAAGAAATGCCTATTGCTATTCTTGATCGCCAAATTAAAAAGATAAGGAATAAAGAGATAGCATCGGTAAAAGTACTTTGGAGGAATCAACAAGTTGAGGAAATCACATGGGAAGCCGAGGAAGTGATGAAGATTAAGTACCCTTACCTATTCAACGATGAGGAGGAAGTTCATGAGACGGAAGAAGAATAATAACAAGTAAGTGTTTATTTTTATGCAAGGATGTTATGATGATGAATATGTTAATTGTAAGCTTGGACATGTCTTAATTAAGTAACTATGCTAACATTCGAGGACGAATGTTCTTAAGGGGGGGGATAATGTAACACCCCATAAATTTTTTCGTACACTTATCACGATTATATGGAGTCCTAAAGACTTGCGTATGGGTTAAATTAAGTTTATGGTGTTCGGAAGTATCCCGTCAATAGTTGTATGTGTAGGTATTGGAATAATATTTCCAACGATATAATGTTTGCCCAAAACAGAGGAGTATTTCATATAAACGAGCACATTCGAAATTTCAAAACGGTGGCCGGAAAGCCTGTGAACAGTAATTCTGCAGGAAAATTACTGCAGCTAGGCAATCCAACTTTAGACGATCATAACTCCTTGTACAAAAAGAACTGTGTTAGCTGATATATATCAACGAAAATATCCGAGAGTCTTCTTTCTGATGAAATTGGTTTCATCCAAATCTAATGTCTATGTAAGGAGATATACCCGTTTTACTACAGCCTATCAAAAAAAAAAACAGAATTGTGGGACAGATTTTTGGGTCAACTTTAAACGACCATAACTCTTTGTAAAGGAAGAAATGGGTGGTATAATTTATATGAAAATGAAATCCCTTTGAATTATCTTTCCAATGCAATTGGGTTCACCCAAATACGATACCGGAGCAAAGAGTTATGATCAATTTACTTCAGCCTGTCAAAACTGTCCACTGGGGACAGATTCGGGATTTATTTAAATCTTTAGGGCAAAATGGTCATTTTCTATTACCTCTTGGACGAAAATTGGTCTTTATAAACCTGCACTTAGCCTCATATATAGCAGATATCATCCAATTATTAAGAAAAGGTGAAACCCTAGCCTAATTTCAACTTCAAATATTTTGTGATTCAACCGTAGAAAATTCGAATTGGTTCCGTAGTTGTGTTCACCATCTCGAAAGTTTCGAGAAGCACCCCATGATTATGTAAGGAGGATTCTAAATACAAGAGTTCATTGTTAAGGTATGAATATTTTTATTCTTGATTCTTATCCATGAATAAGTATTGATAAAGGATTATGAGTATTGTCTTGATGTCGGAAGATAACTAGAAACATAGTTATGAATTGTTGTGTATAAATTGTTAGTAGTAACTTATGGAAGTTGTTGTATTGGATTATGGAGGATGAATTGTGGTGATATATCATTATATTAGTGGTTATGTATGCCTAGTGATCATGTTGGTATTGTATGGTGATTAAGAATGGAAATAAAGTCTAAGAGTGATGTTGAGCGATATTTCATGAAAATGCTTGATATGTGAATGTAATAAGAGTATAAGAGGATGTATGTAGTACTCTTATTGATGATCTAAAGGATTACTTCCTAGACATTATTTGGTGAAGTTAATACCTAAATGGTATGGTTTGGTTGCTAATACTAGTTTGCCACAAATGACTTATTGTAGATAAGTGTTCGAAGAGTACGGGAAGTCACTTGTATTGAAGTGGTTATATCAAGGTATGTAAGACATACTCTATCTAATATTTGGCATGAATAATGACCCATGACACTCTCAAGTAAGCTTCCAACATTGTCCTATGACACATGACACATAATAACATCATATGATCTTCGACACTACCAATTGAACTTGTTTTCACTTTTAAGATGTCCGGCTAGTCAAAAACTGTCCATATACTATTGTTGACTCAGAAATGGTTTAATGAGGTATCCATGATTCTCTACTTCATTTTCATGATATTGATTACCTATTTACATGTTTTTCCTATTGAGGTATCATGGTTTCAAGTTCCATAAAGTGTGACCACAAAGTAACCAATCTTAAAGATTAATTGAATTAAGAAACGGAATGTCTGTATTTTAAATTGATGATATGATGTATTGTATTAGTACCACTGATCAGTTGGCCATTGTATTATAAAGATTATGTATATATGCTATTCCAGGGGTGGTCCCTGATGTATTGTATTAGTACCACTGATCAGTTGGCCATTGTATGACATATGTTATGTATTGATAAGGATTACGGGAGGTAATGATATGAAAGTAATGTGCAGGTATCCCATTAGTTCTTTTAAGTGTGGTCTACTCATACTGTTTATTGATTGGTATCTGGGTTCTATTGATCTTTTGTATCTCATCTTGATACTCACTGCCTTACATACTCAGTACATATTTCCGTACTAAAGTCCCTCACGGGGGACCTGTATTCATGCCTGCAGGAACAGGTGCTTCAGGTCGTACACCTCTGCAGTAAGAGCCAGGACATTCTGTTGTTAGTGGTGAGCTCCAGTTGTTTCGGGGCATCACAAGTCGTCTCTATATGTACTTTTGGTATTTGTATAAAAGTCTTTTGTAGGTGGGAGTTTGTCCCGACCCCAACTCAGTTGTGTATCTATGTAGAGGCTTTTGTAGACATATTGTACAGCCATAGGAGTGTTTGGTTGATAGACGTGATGGCTCTAACGGCCAATTACTGTTCATATATATATTTATGCGTGTCTGCTGGGCTGATGAAGGTACTGTTTTCTTCTATTTACAACGAAGTGCTGCCCAAATTTCTAATTTTCATAAGTAATGTAAATGTTAAAGTATAGGTTATGAACGGGTTCTCCCGGGCCTCCTCGGCTACGGGTGCCAGTCCGCTCCAATGGGATTTGGGGTATGACAGTTACCACCATTGTTTGTGGATAGGTTGTTACTGACAATATACTGTGATCTGAAATTAGTGTTGTATCCCTGTTTCTTCCTGTTCTTCCAATCATTTGGATACCCTAGCAACTTATAGCAATTTTCCTTGGTATGACCCAATAGATGGCAATAATCACACTTTCTGCTTCTATAGTTAGAGTTGCTTTGTCCAAAACCATAATTTTGATTCACTTGCACAGAAAGTGGTTCTGATCTATCATTCAAAGTCATCATACATGCTGAATATTGGATTTCATCCTCTATGAGCATAGCATAAGATTGATTGAGAGTAGGAGTCACTCCTTTGAGTAATATCTGTCTTCTAGCTTGGTCATAGGACTCATTCAGGCCACTTAAAAACTGTAAAAGTCTAAGTTGGCACATATGATCTGAGTATTCTCTATACGTAGCACAATCACAATTAGGATTTGACACTAGTACATCATACTCACTCCATAAACTCTTCAATTTGGTAAAATAGGCTAAGATTGAATCTGTACCTTGAGAGTGAATTTTAATTTCATGATGCAACTGGTATATACGTATACGATTCACCTTGTCATACCTCTCCTTCAAATCCTCCCAAGCTACACAAGCATTTGTGGCTTAAACAATGCCAGATAATAGACTCTCACTCACAGTGTTCATTATCCAGGAAGGTACAATCGCATTACATGTTTCCCACTACTCATGAAGTTCCTTTCTATATGATTTCTTTCTACAGGCACCAATGAAAAATCCAAACTTCCTCTTCCCTACGAGAGCAATACGCATCGATCGACTACATAAACTATAATTTTCTGAACTAGTTAACTTTATTAAAACAAGTACAACATTGGAGCTCACAGATGCACCAATGAAAAGTGGATCACTTTGATCGATTTTAGGCGCCATGATTGATACAATGCAGCTGTAATATAGATCAAAATTGTAAAAAAGGAGTTGAAGGTAGAGATTCAAAAAATGCAGAACAATTTGTTAAATGCGATCGAAAACACACACTTAGTGTGGAGCTCGTTGCTCTGATACCATATGAAAATACTTTGCTAAGACTCTATTGGTGGAGCTAAGAAGAGGAGAAGAATCAAAATTATAACTACTTCAAAACTTTTTTGTTACAATCAGATTGTTGTGCCTTATATAGGCAACAAAATATCTAATAACTACCTTTCTTCTAGAACACTCTATTTGACAGCTCATTGTCACTCACTAATCATTGTCTAACAACCTCTAACAACTTATATAGCTGACTCAAGAATATGCTCCTAACTAATTGAATGCCTACTCCTATCAGTATTACACATCAGTAGAGTAGGTAGTCGTGTATGTTCCAAAATAGTCATAAAATTCCCACTCAGATCAAACAATCCTTGACCTCAAGGATGATTATAAAAATAATATCTTATCTTAAAGCTTTGCTCCATTTCTTAACGGTTATCACAACAGAAAGGTCCATCTATTTTTTATATAAATATACTTCTATCTCAACTTTATAATCATTTTGTGTAGAGATATGAAATTTGTTCTATAATCACTCAAGTAATAGAACTATTTTTTTATGGTTGAGCTACCTAGATCTACAAAATTCATGTAATTTCGTAGATTTGATGGAATGAAGGTACCCTGCCAAATAGACATTAGCTTAAATATTTGGACCAGTGGTGGCGCCACATAGGTTCAGTTAATTGAATCTTTGTCAAAAAATTATACTATAAATATAAATCTAAATAGTACTTTGTAAAAAGTGAATTCAAAAGTTTAAATTGAAATTACTAAAATACTGTCAACTTAAAAAACTCAACTTCTATTTAATTTTTTTTAAATAAAATTTAGATAGACACTAAAACCTAAAGCCTCTAGCTAAAGACTCAGCAAAGAGTCAACTTCAATGATTACAAACTAGAGGGACATCAATCTCAACCATAACTTGCAACACTCCAGCCCTATAGATCACGCTACCAATGCCTTAGTGAAGCATCTTGCCTCCAAATCTCATAATCCAGACAGGCACCAACAAGTACGCCCGGTTACACGATATGGTAGCATCAAGTTCATAGGGGAAACATATGTCCCTAGTCTAGATCTGGAGTCTTTAATTCAGTCTGACTATCGAGAACTGACATTCTATGTGGATAAAAGTAAGAAACCTCCTATTGACCAAGGTATTAAGAAGCCCGCTGATGTGACTTCTCAATACAAAAGTGAGACACCCTTAGTCCTTTGGAATTATATTAGTTTGATGGATCCACACAGCCAATGTTAGTACCCGTGGCATGATATTAACACTTTTTCAACTGGGTTACAGGTTTGACCCCGATTAGCTCAAATTGGGGAATGTCGGTTAGATGATACCTTTCATAATATCAGATACAGTCTCAGTTACAGTCCCAGTTTAGTTATTCAGAATTAGTGTTATTTGACCAACGCATATAAATATTAGTTATTTCAGTATTTTAGTTTTCAGACCTCTATTCAGTTCATGCTATGTGCTTGGTCATGCATCCTCAGTATCAATAGACTTTCATGTATTTTTAGTATTTGCAGATTTTTATTGTTGCACAGTATTTACAAATTTCACATATTTTCAGTATATGCCAATTTCATGCTCTCTATTAAGTACTGCATACTTTACATGCATATTAAGTTAACTATTAGTTCTGTTCATGAAACTATGCATATCAGCTACCTCATTTAGCATACCAGTACATTCAAAGTACTGATCACATACCTTTTTTTTGTGCTATGATGTATTATATCATAGGTTTTGATGCTCAGTTCCTGAAATGTGATTAGAGTTATCAGATCCTCAGCAGTAGCAGTGGTGAGTCCTCATACTTCGAGGATAGGCTTACTTTATTTCAAGTCTAAGTTTAGTAATTAGTTGGGGCTTGTCCCATCAACTCATAGTCATTCAGTTTTAGAGGTTTATCAGACATTAAAGTCAATTATTCAGTATTCAGACAGTACAGTTAGTTATCTAGTTTATTAGTATTTTATCATATTCAGTCAGTTATTTCTATAGACTCATATTTTAGTTTTGAATTCAGTAATTAAAACCTTATGGAATGTCAGTATTTTTCCATATTTATGATCATATTATCCAGTGCTCACAGTAGGTACCAACTTATTGGTTACATTGTTGTTCCTTAGGACTGTAAGCACCGTGTGATGCCCAGGGTATGATCTTGGGTCATTACAAACTTGGTATCAGAGCCTATGGTTTTAAAGTGTCCTAGAAAGTCTGAAATCCACATCAAGTAGAGTTTTGTGCATGGGTGTGTAGCATGCCACACTTATGGACGAGAGGCTACAAGGCATTTACGAAAAGTTTCCCTTCTTTTAGTATTCATGTTGTGCAAGTGAGTATTAGCTTAAGTTAAAGTTCCTGTCTAATCCATTTCTTCCTTTCATTTACAGAACATGCCTCCCAAGAAAATTGGACAAAGAACAGAAAACCAGCCAACTCCTCAGCCCATCCAGGCAGATGTTCTAGATGAGCATGTTACTCACGCAGAATTCAGAGCGACGTTCACTACTCTTCCCAATTCTGTAGCAGCAAAGAATTAACAGAAAACTATTGTTCTAGCTAACCAGGGGCCAATACTGCTTTAACCTAAATTTAGGATTTCACTCGTATGAATCCTCCTTCTTTTACGGGATCCAAGTCTGAAGAGTATCCACAAAAATTCTTAGATATGGTTTAGAAGGTCACGGATACAATGGGGGTGACATCTAGTCAGAGTACTGAGTTGGCTACACACCAGTTGCAGAATATAGCATATAATTGGTTGAAGCAGTGGAAGGTTGATTGGCATGTAGATGCAGGGCCTATAGAGTGGGAAGAGTTTTCCACGACTTTCTTAGATAGATTCTTCCCATTAGAGTTAAGGGAGGCCAAGGTGTTATAATTTATTAACTTGAGACAGGGCAACATGAGCATGAGGGAGTATTCCCTCAAGTTTTCTTAGTTATCTATATTTGCTCCTCATGAGGTAGCTGATAATAGGTCTTAAATTAGTAAGTTTGTGTCTGGCATATCTGATAGTGTGGTGAAGAAGTACAGGACCACAATGTTGGTTGGTGAGATATACTTGTCTAGGATGATGGTTCATGCTTAATATATAGAGGAGAAATAGATTAAATTGAGGGAGAGAGAAAAAAAAGGCTAAAATAGGTAGTTTTAACTCCAGTCAGCCAAAGTTAGATGGTGGTAACCGTCCTCAATTTCATCAAAGGTATTCAGCCCCAGCACCTTCTTCAGCCAGTGCTCTGGTACATAAATTCAGAAATGATAATTGGGATAGAGCACCAGGCTCTAAGTCCCAAGCCAGTGCTAGCAGTAATCGTATAAATCCTCTATGTTAAAAATATGGCAGACACCATTAGGGTAAGTATAGAGCGGGTAGTGATGTATTCTTCAGGTATGGCAGACACCTTCTTCAGTGAATAGATTATACGCTATTCATTCCTACCAAGATCAGGAAAATTATCCTAACGTAGTTACTGGTACGTTGCAGGTTTTTCACTTACTTGTTTATGCTTTACTAGATCTTAGATCTTCTTTTTCTTTTGTAACTCTATATATGGCTGTTAATTTTTTAGTCAGTCTTGAAACTCTAGTAGATTCCTTTTCAGTGTCTACCTAAGTAGGTGTTTCCATTATATCCAGACAGGTATACAGGAACTGTTCAGTCATTATATCTCAGAAAGTTATGTAAGTTGATCTCGTGGAGTTAAAGATGACGAATTTTAACATCATTCTTGGTATAGATTGGCTCCACTCATACTATTCCTCTATATATTGTAGAAACAGAATAGTTTAATTTTAGTTCCCAAATAAGCCAGTCCTTGAATGGAGGGGTAGTATCACAGCTCTTAGTGGTCAGTTGATTTCGTACCTTAGAGCGAGATAGATGATATCGAAGGGGTTTATTTACCATCTTGTGCGAGTCAAAGACTCTAACTCAAAAACATCAACTCTTGAATCAGTTCTAGTAGTAAATAAATTCTCAGATATATTTCTTGAAGATCTTCCAGGACTCCCTCTCGAAAAGGGAAATCAACTACTGAATAGACCTTCTTCTAGATACTCAGTCTATATCTATTTGTAAAACCCAACAAAATTCTTAGATTAACTCATTTCTTTAAGATTGTGAAGGGGTCCCAAACTTAGAAAATTTTAGCCAAGTATCAAGATTTAGAATCACTTTAGCCTTCCATAGTTTGAGGATTTTATTTCCGACCTTCCCGGCCTTAGTTTGTCGATTTTTAAATTGAATCATGATTAGGGTCACTTATAGGTTATCTCAGGCAAGCTTTGAATTTTTTGTACTAGCGTAAGGGTGAGTAAGGATGCCAAAAATAGTGAAGGGTCTCGATAGCCCCGCATCACAAGGGCAACCAACCCAAGTAAGGGTCGCGCCGTGATGGCTACTTGACCCGAGTAGGGGTCGCATTGTAATGGATACTTGACCTAAGAAAGGATAGAGACACGAGGGCTTCCCCATTCAACATTATTTTAATACGGGTTATAGGGGAAAATGGGTTATTTTCCCTACCCTTATTCAGCCTTAACACGAAATTAATCAGCTTATAGGGAAAAATTTCATTCTTTAGTCATAAACTCTCTTAAGATCAAGCCCTATCCTTATCAAGTTCAAGAATTCAAGTCTCAATAACTCACTTTAATCTTCTTAAAAGTAGTAATCATGGTACGTGAAGTGTTCATCCAAGGGTCCCTTCCACCCTTGGAGTCCAATAAAATATTTTTAAACTTAAAGTTTATGGATTTTAAGAGTTCCATGTTGGGTTAGATTATATTCATGTTTATAATGATTAATTGGGATTCTAATGCATATTTTATGATATGTTTCATGTGAGGTTAATTGATATGTATGTAATATCATGAGGATCCATGTAAAACCCTTGAAATTGTCAATGGAGATTTAAATTATGATGTCTTCTTGTTTAGTGTTATGTGCATATGTATGCTCACCAAGTGCTTGATGAGTTATTCATGTGAACTAATAAGGGAAAGAGATCATGTTATGTTAGCTTATGTACAAGTTGTATTATGCAAGTGTTTGATAAAATGTTTTCATGAATGAGTTGTGAACAAGTGCACATGATTATACTTTTCAAGCTTATGCTATGATTTACCATTAGTTATATCGAGTCCTGGAGGTATTAAATACCTGAAAACTTTGCTGTTTACCTAGAGCTTTAGTCAGTTATAAAATTCAAAAAAAATCTTAGTAGTATTCATAAGTCAGTGAAAATATTCAGTTCAGAACTCAGTGGTACTCAGTCATTTAACAGGATTCAGTAGTATTCTGTCAGTCCATGGAACTCTATGAACTCAGTTTAGTTCACTCAAATAGTAAATTTAGTAACAGTTTAGTCAAGCTTAGTACAGTATAGGAATCAACTTAGTATCTATTCAGTTAGGAGTAAGATTCAGTACTGAGTGAACCCAAGGATGGGGACTTACCTGCTAGTAGAGGGTATGATCCACAGAAGCAGTCCTTGAGTTCCAGAACGACTATGTAGACAACGTAGGTTGAGATATCAACCTTCCAGTTGAGGGTTGATAAGGTGATTTAACTTGTCAGTTGAGGGTCCCACTATTCTCTAATAGAGCACCTACTAGATGAGGGTGACTCAGCTTGTCATTACCCATGGCACAGTATTCAAACCCTTCCAACTGGGGTTACAGGTTAGACCTAAAATCAGTTAGAGAAGGGGTATGTCTGTTAGATAATTACGTCCCAAAGTCTCAGTTTCAGATTCAGTCTTAGTTTAGAACTTAGTTCAGTTCTACAGACTCAGGAATGTCAGACACAACCACTCAACTCAGTATAAAACTTAGTATAGTCCCACAAAATCAAAACTGTAAAATACAATCACTCGATTATCAGCAATACAGTGACACTATAATCAGATATAAGTTAGTCAATATTCAGATTTAGTATTCAGTGTCACCATGATTTTAGTAACAGTTTACGTATTCATGCATATATTTTCAGTTTGTTATACTCATGCCATTCAATCAATATTTTTCATGAATATGGACCCATGTATTTCAGCCTACCTCACTTTGCATACCAGTACATTGAAAGTAATGATGCATGCCTTTCTTTTGCACTATGATGTCTTATATCATAGGTTCAGACGTGCGGAGTCCTGAGCACCCTTAGCAGTTCAGACTTTTAGCAGTCAGAGTTAGCGATGAGTCCTTATAGTTCGAGGACATGATTGTTTTCTTTCAGTATTTTAGATTATCAGTACACTTTCCATTGTTAGACTTAGTTGGGGCTTGTTCCATCAACTCCACAGTTCAGACATTTTAGAGGCTTTTCAGACTAGAAGTATTTTTCCGACAGATATTTTAGTTTTGGTAGTGTTATCATATTCAATTTTATTTATATATTTGAACCTTACGGCAAGTTTCTACCTAAATTCCCTATATTACATTATTATTATTATTCAGTTTGTTATAGAAGGTACCAGTCATGGGTTATCTTATGGTCCTTTGGCATTATGAGCATCGTGTTACGTTCGGGGTACAAACTCAGGACATTACAAACTTGAAATCAAAGCCAGGTTCAATAGAGTCCTAGGAAGTCTGAAAGCCACATCTAGTAGAGTCTTGTGCATGGGTGTGTTGCGGGCCATACTTATGGACAAGAGGCTATGAGATATTTTAGGAAAAGTTTTCCTTCTTTCAGTATTCATGTCGTGCGAGTGAGAATGAGGTCTAATTAAACTCTCTGTCTAATCCAATTTTCTCTTCCATTCATAGAATATTCCTCTAAAGAGGAATAAGGGAAGAGAAATGAGAGAACAGCCAGAACCTCAGCCCATCTAACTAGATCCTCTGGATGAACATATCTCCTAGACAGAGTTCAGAGCAGCTTTCACCACCATAGCTAATTTTGTGGTAGCCCAGAATGAACTTCCAGCTTCTATTCTGACCAACCCAATAGCCAATGCTGCTGCTACCAAAATTCAGGATTTCACCCAAATGAACCCTCCATATTTTATCAGTTCTAAGTCAGATGAGGACCCTCAGGAATTTCTTGATTAGGTGTAGAAGGTTACTGATATTATGGGGGTGTCTGCTGTTGAGAGTGCCAAGTTAATTGCATATCAATTGCTGGATGTGTCTCACTCATGGTTTAAATAGTGAAAAATAGAGAGGACTACAGATGTAGGGCCTCTAGAATGGGAGGAGTTTTCCACTGCTTATTTTGATATGCTCTTTCCATTGGAGTTGAGAGAAGCAAAAGTTTTAGAGTTTATAAACATAAAGCAGGGAAATATGACAGCACAAGAGTATTCTCTCAAGTTTACTTAGTAAGCCAGATATGCCTCGCATGTAGTAGCAATAACAGAGAGAAGATGAGTAAGTTTGTGTCTGGGCTATCTAGCAGTGTGGTCAAAGAGTGTAGGACCATAATATTGATTAAGGAGTTAGACATATCCAAGCTCATGGTCCATGCTCAGTATATAGATAAGGCCAAGAATAAAGAAAGGAAGAGAAAGAATAAGATAGCGAGGGCAGATAGTTTTATCTTCGCTTAGCCTAAGTCAAAGGGTGGGAATCATTCTCAATTCCATCTGAAAAACTTAGTTCTAGATCTATCCTAAGCCAGCGCTCCTATGCCAAAATTCAGAAATGATAATAGGGATAGGGCACCAGTCCCTAAACCCCAAGGCAGTATTAGCAGTGCCCGAACCAATCCCCTTTGTTAGAAGTATGGCAGAAACCACCAGGGTATCTGTAGAGCCGGCATTGATGCGTGTTTTGGATATGGCAAGTCAGACCACAGAGTCAGAGATTATCCCAGTCTAGTTCTCAGGGTCTGCATAATTGTTCCCCAACTCAGTCTCATAGCCCAAATCATCTGGGTGTCGCATCTAGTGCCATTAGTGGGCAGCACCCAAACAGACTCTATGCACTCCAGTACTGAAAAGATCAGGAAAGTTCTCCAGATATAGTCACTGGTACATTACAAGTTTATCATTCATATGTTTATACTTTGCTAGATCCAGGAGTTTTTTTGTCCTTTGTTACTCCTTATATAGCTATTGTCTTCGATGTCAGTCCCAAAATTCTAGTAGAGCCCTTTTCAGTCCCTACCTCTGTAGGTAAATCTATCATAGCTCGATGGGTATATAGAAACTGTCTGATTATGGTATCTCAGAAAGTCACTTCATCAGACTTAGTCAAATTAGAAATGACCAATTTTGATGTCATTATCGACATGAATAGGCTTTATTCCTACTATTCCTCATTTGACATTAAAAATATAAATATCTAATTTTAGTTTTCGAATGATCCCGTCCTATAGTAGAGAGAAATTACTTCAGAACTTAAGGGTCAACTTATTTACTATCTAAGGTTAAGAAAAATGATATCTAAGGGATGTGTCTATCATTTCTTGCGAGTCAAAGACTATAGTTCAGAAACTCCCAGTCTTGAGTCAGTTTTAGTAGCATGTGAATTCCTAGATGTGTTTCTCGAAGATCTTTGCAGAGTTTCTCTCGAAAGGGAAATTGATTTTGGAATTGATCTCCTTCCAGATACTCAGCCCATATCTATTCCGCAATACAAAATAGCTCCAGCAGAATTCAAGGAGTTAAAAGAATAGTTTAAGAATCTCCAAGATAAGGGATTCATCAGAACCAGTGTGTCCCCATGGGGTACACTAGTTTTATTCATGTATAAGAAAGACGGTTCTCTTAGAATGTGTAATGATTACTGTCAGTTAAATAAAGTCACGGTCAAGAACAAGTATCCCCTTCCCAGAATTAATGACTTATTTGACCAACTTTAGGGTGCCAACTATTTTTCTAAGATAGACTTCAGATCAGGCTATCATCAGCTTAGAGTCAGAGAATGTGACTTCCCAAAAATAGCTTTCAAAACTTGGTATGGTCACTTCAATTTCTTAGTCATGTCCTTTGGTCTTACCAATTTCCCAATGCTTTCATGGACTTGATGAACCATGTGTTCAAGAATTACTTGGAAATGCTCGTCATAGTCTTCATAAATGGCATTTTTGTCTACTTCCGTAGTGAACAAGATCATCCATACCATCTTAGAATAGTATTATAGATTCTCAGAAACCATCCACTATTCTCCAAATTCTACAAGTGTGAATTTTGGATAAGGTATGTAGCATTACTTGGCCATATATTTCCCGGTGATGGCATTAGACTTGATCCCCAAAAGATTGAGGCAGTGAGAAATTGGCCCAAACCTATCTCTTTGTCGAATATTAGGAGTTTCTTGGGTTTGGTTGGCTATTACTGATAGTTTCTTGAGGGATTTTTATCTATTGCATTCCCATGTCCAGATTGACTCAGAAAAAGGTCAAATTTTTGTGGTCGGATTCTTGTAAGAAGAGTTTTCAGGAGTTGAAGACTTTACTCATTACAGCTCCAGTGTTGACTTTACCAGATGGTTCAAACATCTTTGTTGTTTATTATAATCCCTCCAAAGTTAGTTTGAGGTGTGTTTTGCTACAAAGAGGTAAGTTTATAGCCTATTTCTCTAGAAAACTTAAACCCCATGAGAAGAACTATCCTACTCATAATCTTGAGTTAGAAGTAGTAGTGTTTGCCTTAAAGATTTGCAGGCATTATTTATATGGAGTTCATGTTGATGTGTTCTCATACCATAAGAGCCGCTGGTATGCATTCTCTTCGAAAGATCAAAACCTCCATCAAAGAAGGTGGTTGGAGTTGTTGAAAGATTACAACATGAATGTTCTATACCATCAGGGAAGGGCCAATATAGTGGATGATGCTCTTAGTTGAATGTCTATGGGCAGTGTTTCTCTCATGTATGATGATAGGAAAAAGTTAGTTTAGGAAGTCCATCAGCTAGCTCGACTAGGTATCTTCTTAGTCCATTCAGCAGAAGGTAGTGGATGGGTACAGAGTAGTTCAGAATCATCCCTAGTTTGCGACATAAAGGAAAAGTAGGATAGGGATCCCAGTCTAGTCAAGTTAAAGGAATCAGTTAGAAATTAAAAGATTGAGGTTTTCTCCCAAGGGGGAGATGGTGTATTATATTGTCAGGGTCGACTATTTGTGCTAAGTATTAATGACTTAAGATAGCAAATTCCTGCAGAAGCGCATGGTGAGTGTTACTCTATTCATCCAGGGGACACTAAGTTGTACAGTGATTTGCGGGAGATCAATTGATAGAGATGGATGAAAAAAAACACTGCAGAGTTTTTGGATAAGTGCTCAACATGTCAGTAGGTTGATATTGAGCATCAGAAGTCTAGTGGGTCCATGTAGGATTCAAAATTCTCACGTGGAAGTGGGAAGAAGTGAACATAGACTTTATGATGGGTTTTCCTCGTACTTATCATCAGCATGATTTAGTTTGGGTCATTATAGACAGGATGACCAAATCAACTTATTTTTTACTATTCCATACCTCTTATTCAGCTGAGAATTATGCCAAACTCTATATTAAGCAGTTGGTTTGATTGCATAGTGTTTCGTTGTCCATTATCTTAGATAGAGGTACCTAGTTCACCTCTCATTTTTGCAAGGCATTCCAAAAGGGTCTTGATACTCAAGTCCACCTCAGTAAAGCCTTTCACTTTTAGAAAGATGGTCAAGCAGAAAGGACCATTCAGACTTTAGATGATATGTTGTAAGCGTGTGCGATAGACTTTAAAGTTAATTGGGATAACCACTTGGCTTTGATTGAATTCGCATATAATAACAGCTATCATTCCAGTAATTAGATGGCTCCATGTGAGGCACTTTATAAAAGGAGTTACAGATCTCCTGTTGGTTGGTTTGAAGTAGGTGAGCCCGTAGTGGCAAGGCCGAACTTGCTATTTTATACCCTAGAAAAATTTAAGTTGATCAGGGTAAGGATTAAGAAAACTTAAAGGCAATAAAAATCATACGCAGATATGTACAGAAAGTATCTTGAGTTCGAGATTGGTGATTATGTGTATTTTAAAATCTCACCTATGCAAGGAGTGAAGAGGTTTAGCAAGAATGGAAAACTCAATCCCTGATATATCGATCCTTATCGAATTCTCAGCTGTTTTGGAAAGGTAGCTTATGAGCTTGAGTAGTCTTTAAATTTAGCTTCAGTCCATCCAGTGTTTCATGTCTCTTTGCTAAGAAATGTATAGGTGACCTAGCATTCGTAGTCCCTATAGAGGGTATAGATGTTCAGAACAGTCTCTCTTATGAAGAGGTTCCAGTCGAAATACTTGACTATTAGATTCACAGACTGAGGAATAAAGAATTCCCTCTAGTCAAAGTTCTTTGGCAAAATCAGTCTGTTGAGGGAGCTACTTAGGAAGCAGAAGCAGATATACGGACCAAGTATCCTCACCTCTTCTCCGTAAACTAAGACTCATCTTAAGGTAACAGTTTTCCATAAAAACTTACTCAGTTCCATGCTCAGATATTCCTCACAAACTTGGTATGAGTTATCGTTACATATTCGGTAATGCATTCAAGAATCGTGTTCAGTCATGTACTCACGCATCAGAAATGCATATTAAGTATATATAAGCTCCGCTTATCAGTAATATCAGTTACAAAATCATGCATCAGATATGCATGTTCAATATGAAATTCCAGTATGACAGTAGTCTCAGCCATGAAATCATGTTTTAGTTGTGTATGTCAAGTACGTACTTGTAGTCTATCAGTTCTCCTATCTTACTCAGTCTTATTCAAGGATGAATGTTCCCATGGGGGAGATATTATAAGACCCCGCAAAATTCTTAGCTTAACTCAGTCCTTTAATCTTGTTAAGGGGTCCCATACTTAGAAAATTTTAGCTAAGTATCAAGACTTAGAATCACTTTAGCCTTCCATATTTTAAGGATTTTATTTCCAACCTTCCCAGCCT
The DNA here is from genome assembly GCA_030864225.1 of Capsicum baccatum var. pendulum. Lineage (NCBI taxonomy): Eukaryota > Viridiplantae > Streptophyta > Magnoliopsida > Solanales > Solanaceae > Capsicum > Capsicum baccatum. Next base: position 214,933,418 of record CM061555.1, read on the forward strand.
TAGTTTATTAATTAATAAATTGATTCATGATCAGGGTCACTTGTAGGTCATCTCAGGCGAGCTTTGGATTTTTTGGACTAGCGTAAGGGTGAGTTTGAATGCCCAAAACAATGAAAGATCACGACAGCCCCGCCCGTCATGAGGGCCAGTCAACCCAAGTAAGTGTCGTGCCACGATGGCTACTTGATCCGATTAGGGGTCGCGTTACGATGGATACTTGACCCAAGAAAGGAACACAATGAAAGGGCAACCCTATTCAGCATTATTTTAAGATGGGTTGTGGGGACAACTAGGTCATTTTCCCTACCTTTATTCAGCCTTAACACAAAATTAATCAGCCTGAAGGGCATAATCTTATTCTTTACTCATAAATTATCTCAAGAGCAAGCACTAGCCTCATCATGTTTAAGAATTCAATTCTCAAGAACTCAATTCAATCTTTTTGAAAGTAGTAATCAAGGTATGAGAAGTGTTCATCCGAGGGTCCCTTCCACCCTTGGAGTCCAAGAAACTATTTTTAAACTTCAAGTTTATGAATTTCATGAATTGTATGTTGGGTTTGATTATATTAATATTTATAATGATGAATTGGAATTCTAATCCATGTTTTATGATATGTTTCATTTTAGGTTAATTGATATTTATGTAATATAATGAGGATCCATGTAACCCTTGAAATTGTCAACAGGGATTTGAATTATGTGTCTACTTGTTGTTTAGCGTTATGTGCATATGTATGCATACTAAGTGCTTGATGAATTATTCATGTGAACTAATAAGGGAAAGCGATTATGTCATGTTAGCTTATGTGCATGTTGTATCATGCAAGTGTTTGATAAAATGTTTCCATGGATGAGTGGTGAACAAGTGCACATGATTATGCTTTTCAAGCTTATGCTATCATTTAACTTTTATGCTAACGAGTCTTGGTGGTATTGAATACGTAAAAACTTAGATGTTTACCTAGATTTTAGTCAGTTATAGAACTTAGGAAAATCTTAGTAGTAATTATCAGTTAGTCACAATATTCAGTTCTGAACTCAGTGGTACTCAGTCAGTTAACAAAATTTAATAGTATTTCGTTAGTCCATAAAAATCAATGAACTCAGTTCAGTTCAGTCAAATAGTACAATCAGTAACGGTTCAGTCAAGATTAGTAAAGTGTAGGAATCAATTCAATGTCTACTTTGTTGGGAGTAGGATTCAGCATCGAGTGAAGCCAAGGATGGGGACTCACCATTTAGTAGAGGGTATGATCCTTAGAAGTAGTTCTTCAGTTCCACAACTTCATATCCAGTGTTGGTTGAGACATCAACTTACCAATTCAGGGTTGATGAGGTTATTTAACTAGCCAGTTAAGTGTCCCACCATTCTTTGTCAGAACACCTACCAGATGAGGGTGACTTAGCTTTTCCTTACCCATGGCATGGTATTCCCACCCTTCTAACTGGGGTTGCAGGTTCGACCCCAAATCAATTATATAAGAGGTATGTCAGTTAGATGATTACTTTCCATTGTCTTAGTTCAGATTTAGTCTTAGTGTAGAACTTAGTTTAATTCTACAGACTCAGGATTCTCAAACATAGTCACTCAGCTCCGTACGGAACTTAGTAAGTTCCACAGAATTAAGACTGTCATTTACAGTCACTCGGTTATTAGTAATACAGTGTTAATATAATCAGATATTAGTTAGTGAGTATTCAGATTCAGTATTTAGTGTCACCAAGATCTTAGTTATAGTTTACGTATTCATGCATATACTCTCAGTCAGTTATACTTATGTCATTCAGTTAGTATTATTCATGCATACGAACCCATACATTTCAGGCTTCCTCACTTTGCATACTAGTACACTCAAAGTGCTGACGCATGCCTTTCTTTTGCATTATGATGTCTTATATCATAGGTTCAAACGTGCAGGCTCCCGAGCATACTTATCAGTTCAGACTTTTAGCAGTCAGAGTTAGCGGTGAATCTTTATAGTTCGAGGACATGATTGTTTTCTTTTGGTATTTCAGATCATCAATTCACTTTCAGTAGTTGGATTTAGTCGGGGGCTTGTACCATCAACTCCCCAGTTCAGATAGTTTAGAGGCTTTTCAGACTAGAAGTATTTTCAGATAGATATTTTAGTTTTGGTAATATTATACCGTATTCAATTTTATCTACAAATTTGAACCTTATGGCAAGTTTTTACCTAAATTCCATATATTAAATTATTATTATTATTCAACTGTTACAACAGGTACCAGTCATGGTTTATCTTTTGGTCCTTCGAGATTATAAGCACCGTGTAGTGTTCGAGGTACAGACTTGGAGTGTTACACTATTCTAACATACAAAATGGATCTAGCTGAACTCATAGAATTAAAAGAGCAATTAAAGGATATCCTAGGTAAGGGATTCATTAGACCTAGTGTCTCTACGTGAGGCGTACCTATTCTATTCGTGAGTAAGAAAGATGGTTCTCTCAGAATGTGCATAGACTACTGTTAGATGAACAAAGTCACAGTTAATAATAGATATCCACTTCCTATAATAGATGATTTGTTTGACCAACTTCAGGGTGCCAGCTACTTTTCAAAGATAAACCTTAAATAAGGCTATCATCAGCTTAGAGTCAGGGAATATGACATTCCAAAAATAGTTTTTCGAACTCAGTATGGTCACTTTGAATTTCTAGTCATGTTTGTTGGTCTCACGAATTCCCCAACAACCTTCATGGACTTGATGAACCGAGTGTTCAAGCAGTACTTGGACATGTTCGTTATAGTCTTTATTGATGACATTTTTGTTTACTCCTGTAGTGAAACTGATCATGCAGACCATCTCACTATAGTGTTGCAAACTCTTAGAGCTCACCAATTTATTGCTAAATTCAGTAAGTGTGAATTCTGACTAAGATCAGTATCTTTCCTTAGCCATATAATTTCTAGAGATGGCATTAGAATTGATCCTCAAATGATTGTAGCAGTGAGAAACTTGCCTAGGCCCATCTTTCTATCAGAAATCAGGAGTTTCTTGGGTTTAGCTGGCTATTACCAATAGTTTGTTGAAGAATTTTTTTATATTGCATCCCCCATGTCCAGAATTTTTTAGGAGTTGTAGACTCTACTCAGCTCAGCCCCAGTTCTTACCTTATCATATAGTTCAGATAGGTTTGTTATGTACTGTGATTCATCTAGAGTAGGTTTAGGTTGTGTCCTCATGCAGAGAGGTATGGTCATAGACTATGCCTCCAAACAACTTAAACCCCATGAGAAGAATTATGTGACTCATGATCTTGAGGTAACAACAATAGTATTCTCCTTAAAGATTTGGAGGCAATACTTGTATGGGGTGCATATTAATGTGTTCACTAACCCTAAGATCCTGTGGTATGTGTTCTCTTAAAAAGATTTAAATCTGCATCAGAGAAGGTGGTTAGAGGTATTGAAGGATTATGACATGAGTTCTCTGTATCATCCGAGCAAGGCCAATACAGTTGCTGATGCTCTAGTAGAATGTCTATGGGTAGTTTTGCTCATGTTGAGGATGGTAAGAAAAAGTTAGCTCAGGAAGTCCATCAGCTTGCCCGACTAGGTATCTGGTTACTTAATTCAGTAGAAGGTAGTGTATAGGTGCATAGTAGCTTAGAATCAACTCTAGTTTCGAAAGTGAAGAAAAAGCAGGATCGAGATCCTAGTCTAGTTAAGTTGAAATAATTAGTCAAATATTAGAAAGTGGAGGTTTTACCAAAGGGGGGATGGTGTGTTTGCTGTCAGGGTAGATTGTGTGTGCCTGGTGTAGATGACTTGAAGCAATGAATTCTTACGGAGGCGCATTGTGCACGTTACTCTATTTATCCAGGGGCCACAAAGATGTACCATGATTTATGGGTGATCTATTGGTGGAGTGGGATAAGGAGGGATATTGTAGAGTTTGTGGCAAAGTGCTCTACATGCCAGCAAGTTAAGATTGAGCACCAGAAGCCTAGTGGGTCCATGCAAGTGTTCAGTATTTCAACTTGGAAATGGGAGGAAGATAACATGTACTTGGTTATGGGTTTTCCTCGTACTTGTCATCTATATGATTCTATTTTTGTAATCGTTGACCGGGTTACTAAATCAGCTCATTTCTTTCCTGACTTAGTGTTTGATGCATTAGAAAAGGTTCAATTGATCAGACAAAGGCTTAGGGCTTCCAGGAGCTGACAGAAATTATATACAAATGTGAGGAGAAAGGATCTAGAGTTTGAGGTTGGTGATTTTGTGTACTTGAAAATCTCTTCCTTGAAGGGATTGAAGCGATTCGGCAAAAAAATGAAACTCAGTCCCTGATTTACCAGTCCCTTCAGAATTCTCAATAATTTTAAAAAGGTATCTTACGATCTTGAGTTGCCTTCATATTTAGCCTTAGTAAACCATTGTTCCTTGTCTCATTATTGAAAAAGTGTATTGGTGATCCAGTTGTAGTTGTTCCCTTAGAAAGTGTAGATATTCAGAACACTCTTTCCTTTGAGGAAGTTACTGTCGAAATTGGTCGTCAAGTTCATATACTAAGGAACAAATATGTTCCATTGGTCAAAGTTCTTTGGCGGAATCAGTTAGTTGAGGGAGCCACTTGGGAAGCAGAGGTAGATATACGGACCAAGTATCCTCATCATTTCTCTGTAAATTCAGATTCAGTATAAGGTACTAATCCTCTTAAGATTTCTCTTTATCATGTTTACTTTCAGTTGCACATCATGTTCTTATTAGTCGGGCATTCCTAAGTCAGTTCAGTCATGTATTTCATATATCTGATATGTATGTTCAGTGTGTAATCTCAGTCCATCAGTTTTCCTTCAGCTTAACCAGTCTCATTCGAGGATGAATGATCCCAAAGGGGATATATTGGAATACCCTGCTTTTCTTTAGCGTAATCTAACTCCCAATACATGAGTATTCGTATATATAATTTTTGAAACACTCATTATTTGTCAGTTTAGAGCATTACATAGGAAATTGAATTATCTTTCTAACGATATAAAATTCGCCCAAATTTGCTAACCGGGTAAAAAGTTATGGCGATTTTAAGTTTCAGTCGTTAAACACTGTTATTTTAACCATTAGCGCATTGTGGAGCCAACATAAATGACGATTATCAATTTCTAGTGAAGCTCTATGAAACCATCGCGTAGTGTCATTAGCCAAAATCCCAGTTATCCTTTTCTAGTGTTCTTTAGCAATAATGGCGCGTCGCGCCAAGGGTGAATTCACAACCAAAAGGGCACCACAATTTCTCCGCATCATGCCAAGCCCTCAGTTCCCAGTTGTCTGATTCAAGTGAGACAGGGAGATAGCGCCGCGTCGTGCCAAGGACAAAAATCTAGAATTTTTCCAATTTTCCAATTTGAAATTCCAGGGGCCGTTAGGTCTTTTCCCATGGCCTCAAATCTGCCTAAATGTAGGATTTAACCTACGATAGCATTATTTTTTCACTTTTTCATTATTTTATCAAATTAAAATCAACTCTCTTCAAGAAAAAGAAACCCTAGCTCTCAAGAATCAAGGCCAAATCTCAACAACTCACCATCAATCCTTCCAAATTCGTTATCCCTGGTATGTTAGATGTTCATCCATGGATTCCATTCATCCATAGAGTCCAAGTAACCTATTGAAATTTCAAGTTTTGATCTTTTCAAGTTATTTAATTTTAAATTATTATTTCATCCATGAATCTCCATGTACTATTGATTTTATACCATATTACCATGAAATTATTGTTATTATTCAATCCTCCATGTTTTAAAATTATTATTTATTGAATTAAATCATGATTTAATCCCATTATATCAAATTCATAATATTTCTATAAGTTCCATGACATTCCTATGATTTCTTTAAACCATGAACTACAAGTGTTTGATAAAATGCCTAAAAGAGTGATTGATTTAATAAAAACCTTCATGCTTTGTCCCCTATGTTTTAGTGTCATTTTTCTATTATTGTTTTTGAGTCCTGGGGTTATTGAATACCTAAAAAAAATAGTTTTTTATGTAGTCTAATCTCATTACATTACAGAATAGCCTTCAGAACATACTAGGACCATTATCAGAATAGTCAAATATCAATCAGTTGAACTCAGAACAGTCTAGTATTTAAGTGTCTTTAAGTTGGGAGTAGGATTTAGTACCGAGCGAGTGTAGTGATGGAGGGTTTCCCATCAGATAGGCAGAGTCGTTAGTAGTAGTCCTTATACTCTAGAACTACGTAAATAATGTAGGATATGAGAAGTCACCCACCAGATTAGGCTTGACTATCTCGCAGGGGTCACCCATCCGGTCAGGCTTGACACACTTAGTCCTTTATACATTATATCAGTTTAGTGGATCCACATAGCTGGTGTTAGTACCCGTGGTATGGTATTAATACCCTTCCAAGTGGGGTTATAGGTTGGACCCCGATTAGCTCAAATTAGGAAATGTCAGTTAGATGATACCTCCCCCAGTCTCATGTACAATCTCTGATATAGTCCAGTTCCGTTATTCAGTCTTAGTGTTTATTGACCAAGGCATACAAATATCAAATATTTTAGTATTACAGTTTACAGACTTCTATTCAGTTCATGCTATGTTCTTAGTCATGCATCCTCAATATCTACAGACTTTTATGTATCCTTAGTATTTACAAACTTTCATGCATACATAGTATTTACAAATTTCACATATTTTCAGTATCTACCGATTTTATGCCCTCTATTCAGTACTCCATGCTTTATATGCATATTTAGTTAATCATTAGTTCTATTCATGAAACCATGTATATCAACCTACCTCATTTAGCATACCAGTACATTCAAAGTACTGATCTCATACCTTTTCTTTTGTGATATGATGTATTATATCATAGGTTCTGAAGCTCAGCTCCCGACTCGTGATTAGGATTATCAGATCTTTAGCAATAGCAATGGTGAGTCCTTATACTTCGAGGACATGCTTACTTTATTTCATGTCTCAGTTTTATAGTTAGTTGGAGTTAGCTGGGGCCTGTTCTATCAACTCACAGTCATTCAGTTTTGGAGGCTTATCAGACATTAGAGTCAGTTGTTCAGTATTCAGACATTACAGTTAGTTATCTAATTTATTAGTATTTTATCTAACCAGGTCAGTTATTTCTATAGACTCATATTTTACTTTTAAATTTAGTTATTAAAACCTTATAGCATGTCAGTATTCTTCCGCATTCATGATCATGTTATCCAGTGCTCATAGTAGGTACCAACTCATGGGTTAGCCTATGGTCCCTCGAGACTGTAAGTACCGTGTGACGCCCAAGGTGTGCTCTAGCGGCGTTACACCTACTAAGGTTATAATTTGGACCCCTATAGCTCAAATTGGGGCATGTCGGCTATAGCTAGCTTTGACAATCTCAATATAGTATTCAGTGCATTTTAGATCAGGTTTGCATGACCAAGTGTACATATTTTCAGTTATTCAATTATACCACTTTCAGTTATTCAGATTCCTGATTATCTTAGTAACATATTTATGCTTTGTCTTACATTGTCAGATATTACATGTTCATGCATTCATGTTTAGTTATCTCATGTATTTTATATAATCCATACCTTACATAATAGTACGTTCAAAGTACTGATCGCATACTTTTCTTTACGCTATGTTGTCTTATAACATAGGTTTGGACACACAGTTTCTTGACCGGTCTTAGACAACTCAGTATTACTCTGCAACAGTAGTGGTGTGTCCTCATCCATCGAGGACATGATTAGCTTATTCTTGTTACTTTAGTGCTTTCTTATGTTTAGTTAGTCAAAGTTAGTTAGGGGTGTATCTCATTAACTCCTCACAATGTTTAGAGGCTTTCAGACAATCAGTTAGACAAACCGTCATACATTTTAGTGTTTTCAATTATTTTTAGATAGATAGTTGATTTCCAGTATTCTATCAGATATTTCAGACATATCTTAATTCGTATTTTAGTACCCAGTTTTACAATATCTTACCAACTTATCTTTCGCGTATGTATTGTATTACTATTTTGTTCAGTGGTCACATTAGGTACCAGCTCCTGGGTTAGCTTGCGATGACTTTTGTCCATAAGAACCATTGTCGAGACCAGGGGGTAGCCTCGGGTCATGACAACACCACACATGTGTTTCAAACTAGAATAAATCCATGTGTGGGTTTCTTACTTGTTTATTTATTTACACATGTTAAATTTACTCTACTTTGTTCGGATACTAATCTACATATGAGTTAATTGTCAAGACTGATAATTCGACTCAAAAAACTTTTTTAATTCACCCATCCCCCTATTGAATTTTAATTGGTATTAGAGCGGGTCTGACCAAAAGTGTTGCTTAACCGAACATAAGCAAAGATCTAATTTCAAAGTATCATATTTCAGGAGAACTCCTTCAAGATGGTCACTCATCAACAAGACCACCATATTTTAAAGGACAACAATACTCTTACTGGTAGAACAGATTCAAGATTTTGTTCAGTAAAATGACTTTCAACCCTTGGTGGTCACTAATAAAGGTCCAAAACCTATTCTAGGAATCAAGGAAAAGAAAAAGTAGAAGAACAAGGAATCAAGTAGCATTGACTTGGATGACTTCAAAAACTTCAAAGCCACTAAGGAACAACAAGAGGTAATTGAAACTAATGTAGGATCTATAAGTCTACTTTATTATGCAGTAAGTGGAGTAGAGTGTGAGAAGATATCAACCTGTGAAATGGAAAAAGAGATGTTGACCAAATTAGGAGTTACCTATGAAGGAACTTCTAACGTAAATAAGGTAAGAATTAGTTCCTTGGTCAATGAATACGAGCTTTTTAAAATGGAAGAAAATAAAAGTGTGGAGTCAATGTTTGGATAATTCATCAAAATTTTATGTGAACTAAAGTCCTTAGGTATAATTTATCCAAACAGTTTGCCAGTCCAAAATCTCATAAGAAGTCTCCTAAAGTCATGGGAAAGTAAAGCTTCCATTCAAGAATATGGGGATCTCCACAACATGACCTACGACGAATTAAGAGGTAACCTTATTTCCTATGAACAAAATCATATAAACAGGTACAACAAAGAGGAACGAAAGAAACATGTGGCTTCAATGTCGTAAAAACTAGAGAAAAGAATCATTAGACAAAGACAACAATAAGGTAATGGCTCTAAAAAATTATGAAGTAAGGTAAACTTTAAGACAAAGGCAGCAAAGACCACAAGGCTATAATAATAATGAATTCATGAGGAATGATGATCGATGTTATCACTATAGTAAAGCTATACATAGAATTATTCGGAGTTAAGAAGAAATAACTTAATAAAAACAAAAAATTTGGGGCATGGAGTAATGATGATAAAACTGAAGATAACACAAAAACAACCAATATGTGCTTCATGGTGAAGGGTGAACTAAGTTAGGTAAGACCCTTCAATTTTCATAATTGCAATTTTCTTCAATATAGTATTGATATGATTACTGACGAAATCCAAAAAATTATTAATGACTACAATAAACTTGACAAGAAAAGAAAGATTGCCAAGCTCAGTTCAAATGAAAGCTTGAAGAGGAAAGAAGGAACTAGAAAATCGAAATAGAAGCATGTCAATTCAAAACTGACTTACCTTAAGAAGAACTTGATGATTTGAAAATGCAATTGAACAGCATTAGAAAATCACCAAGTCGCAGTTCTATAAAATCAAATTCTTTTATGGCTAAATCAAGCTCCTCATGAAGTTCATTTGAGTCTGCTAAAACTTTTTTTCTTTTCATGGACCAATTTTCTACACGGTAAAAAGAGGGCACAAATCACACCACTATAGATAAAGATCTAAACGGATAAGGGTTTTGCAAACCAAAAGGAGCACATCTAACCCTCAAGGACTAAGATCACTTGGGTAACTAAACAAAATTATGTTTTTTATTTTGCAGGAACATATCTTTAAAAGTATCATGAATGGAATGTGGGTCATAGATAGAAGATTTTCCAGATATATGAATAAAAAAAAAGAAAAATTTTGTTCTCTCAAGAAAATTGAGGGAGGATCAATCAAATATAGGGATACTACCAAAGATGATATCATTAGAGTCGTCTCATTAAAGTTCATCTCCTCCTGCGAACTCATCGAGTTTTATCTTGTCGATGGACTCAAACATAACTTGTTAAGTATCGGTTGCTGTGTGACGTAGGAATTAGAGTATCCTTCAAAGCTGAGAGTTGCTCGATCAAGCATTAAAATTGAAATATTACTCTTATCGGTGAATGTATTGGTAATATTTATGTTCTAAACAATCCTAATTTTGTACACTGACATGTCTTACTGTTCAAACCAATAACACATTATTGTGGCATAGAAAATTAATACATGCCAGCATGCATGCCCTTGCAAAACTTATTAGACTTGAATTGGTGAAAGATATGCCAAAGCTAAATTTTGAAAAGGATCACATATGTGATTCTTGCTCACTTGGTAAATGACTATGCCCGAAAATGTAAAACTTGTTGCTATTACTTTCTTTTGAGATACAACTCTTACCCCTCTATAGCCCAAACAATCATTATGTAACAACTTAAAATTGACTAACTTAGAATTTTCAACTTCTCTTTCTATTAGCTCAACCTTCAAAGATTCAAACTTAGATTCTAACACATAACATGGATATCCCCAAATCTTTAACAACCATACTGCCTTCATCATAATAGATAAATATCATATCTTTAAACTTATATTTCTCCCAAAACCATAAGAACTACTATTACACCTAAATATCATAAACTTATACTCTATTAACTCGACAAACATACTTGCCTCACTAAGCACATAAGCATAGCCTATCAAGATCGCATATCAAAATTATATCCTTCCAAAAACATAAGAATCAAAATCATACTTAAAATACTCACCACCAACTATCCATAACTCCTCAACTTATCTACTACGAACACCATGTAAACTATATATAGCCTTCTTCTACTTAACCACTCAAAGGTACTATTACCCACCCAAAATACTAATAAACTTTGAAAAACATGCAGCCCCATATCACCTTGTACACACCTCTACATCATATCTAGTTACGAATACATGAACTTAAACTCTTGACTACGTTGTTCAAGCCTACTAGATCACTTCCAAATAACTAGCATCACTAACTATGAATTTGTTATTTCCACCTTGATAATTATCCATTGTTCCTACATAGTGTTTAGTGCTAAGCAGGATGAACAATATAACCTCACATACTATTCCACTTGGAAGATATAAAATAAAACATCAATAAATACTAGCCCACTAAAACCTCATAACAATGATAATCGATCATAATCATATGGTATATCTTATTAAAATTTGCTAGCATACCATCCTTCTGCACCTCACGACTCTTTACCCATCTATACACCTAATTACTTCTATATCTCTATAAGTTTAAGCTAAACTCATTTTCTACCTTCCACTAAACTAACACACAAAGACACATAACCTTACTACTTACTCGATTGCATGCAAAAGTTCATCTATATACATTCGATCAATCATCATTACCATATTTCTTGTCACTACACTTTTAAACCCATACTTACAATTATAAGAAGGGCCTACCACTTATGAATCATAACCCTCAAGGTCATAACATCCCTCTAAAAGCAAACTTTATTTAACACTTTGGGTTTATACTATTTCCTCTCATGAGCACTATCTAGATAAAAAGGGTAAATGAGGAATCTAAATTCATAACATATTTTGTCCTAACTGCAAAACTCATATAGATGAGGACATAGAGGAACTTATAACACACTAGCACGCTTCTCTCAAGACCCTAGTGTGACTTCTGAAGTTACTGATAATAAATCTGAGAGAAACATCTTGGGTGGAATTAGAACTTACAAATCATGTTATCTCAAAAATAAGTCATAGATGGAGAATTATGGATTAACACACGAATCAATAGAATATTTTGAGGGAACAACTTTACAGCATGATGTAGAGTATGAAAGAAAGAAAACTTTTTTTAAATGCTCTATAGCTTCTTGAAGAAAAGTACAGATATCTCCGTACTGTTCCGCAAGACTCTACTTGACACAACTTCACAAACACACTAGGACACTTGAAGCTTGTCCTTTGATACTAAGTTTGTAACGACTCTAGACTACCCTCTAGTCGTCACACGATGTTTAGGACAACACGTGATCCCAAGCTAACCCTTGTACTGGCATAAATCATGAGCAACTGAATAAAATACATAAATCTGAATGAAATATGCAGAAGATCAATCTTTTCAAAATCTGATCAATATAAAGCTATATAAAAATGATTACAACTCTGCTTATACAAAACAAAACTGGAATCAAATACATTAGCTCTATTGAAAATCTATGAAGCCTCTACTATACTGAGTAGAGGTATATGGGATGAGACTCCAACTACCACTAATCAATACACATGAGTAAAAAAATTACATAAATAATATCTAACTGAAGTCCCCAAAGTAGGAGGGCTCATTATCTGTTGTCTGGAATCTACAACTGTCTGATCATGACATATGGAATACAACTGAACTGGTACCTACATTATGAGACAATGTAGCACATAGACATATATATTGATCAGTATTTTTGGAATGTGCTGAGCATGTGGGGGTGAATCCATAAGTAAAACAATATCTCAATGTTTATATAAACTTGTAAAAGGATTCATGCTAAGTGTAAATGACACACATTGGCTTGAATAACTGAAAGCTAAAAAATCATAAATCTTGAATAATAAATCAACTATATAAATCTTGTGAGCCATAACACTTAGTTCTAAAAGTTGTACTTTTTCTCTCTCTATTAGTGGAATAAGTAGGATTGAAGTCAAGTAAGTTTTCAAATTATGCAGGCAAAGTGTAAAAGGACTCACCTCTGTATCTATAAACTAAAAGCTTAAATCTCATGACTAATGACTTATGTAAAACAATATCTGAATAAAATTGTGAGCATTTACACTTAGTTTCTGAAAGTTGTTTTGTTAATTTGTTTTAGGACTTAGACTTAGGGAGGTTCTTCTAACCAAAATACACCATGTGAGTTATCATGATGTCTAATGTCATGTTCCCCTAAGGGGAAAACCTTACGTTGGGGAGAGGTGCCATACTCTTAACAAGGAGTATAACCTAAGCTAAGTGATCACAATCTATATCTGTCATTGATATAGAAATGGGAAAAAGCTAAATTTGTACCTACGTTGATTCGTAGTTCTATGAAAGTAGGATGCACTAAATCCTCATTTCCCGCTCGGTGCTAAATATTACTCTCTTTAATCTGTATGCTCATTCTGTAGGAAATTCAATTTAAAACATAAGGAAAACCAGTTATGCATCTATCTGTTTAAAGCTGTAATCAAAACTAATCTGTTTTCTGAAGACTATAATAAAATTTTATTGTGGATTCCATATCTAAGCTGAGGATCAAAAGATCAAATACTCTTTTAAAGTTTGAAAAAATAATAATCATAGGGTGCTTAAAAACACAAGTTCTTGAAATATAAATATTCAAAACTAGGGTTTCAAAACCCATACTTTGACTCATGTCAAACCATCACAAAGTTTATTTCCAATAGTCAAAATCTCAAGATTCTTTATCAAGCATGAAGTTCAATTCTCAATATATGCAAAAACCAAGATAAACATATGAACATGTGAAAACTGAGATACAATTCAACATCAAATCGTTTGTAACTTCATAAACATCAAATAATTACAATTGGGTATAAACCCTATTTGTAAATCATGTAAATTCAACTTTAAAAATTATTTTTGGGCACAAGGATGAAAGAAGTATCCTTTTTCATAACCCCACATACCTTGCTTGGCTTGATTTGATGGAACGAGTTGACTTTGGGAGCCTTGGGAATATTCTCGAGGACTTTTCTTGAAGTTCTTGGATTGGAAACTTTGAATTCTTAACTATCTTGTAGAGAATGTAATGGATTATTGAAGTTCTTGGAAAATGGACATAAGTAGAAACCCTAATCTTGTTCTTGTGAATAAAGACAATTAGGGGTTTTCAAAACTTATTTATGATGGCTAAGTGCGTGATTTTTATAATTTAAGTCATGGGAGTTGAGGGAAAAGACCAAAATACTCCTCCGAACAAATAGAAATTTCTGAATTTCAAGGGTAACACCCTTGGTTGATAGGTCGTCAAACAAGTGATGACATATCACACGAAGGCGTCATTTAGAAGCTGATTATATGAGTTGCTGGTCTTGGGTGACGAGTTGGGCTTGGATGATGTCCTATCAACTCACGTCGTCACTTGGAAGCTAACTTTTGTGAGTTTCGGGCTAAAGGTGACAACTTGGGCTGATAGGTCGTCACTTAGGTGATGTACTATCAACTCAGGTCATCACTTGGAAGCTAAAAATAATGGCTCACTGGTTTGGGGTGATGACTTGGCTGATTGGTCGTCACTTTGTTGACAGACAAACATATTAAAGTAAAATGAGTATAACTTTTCACTTCGATATCGGATTAAGGTGAAACGAAATGCATTGGAAATAAGATTCAAAGACCTTTCAGTTAATATATAGTAGGATACATAATTAATAATGTTCAGGGAGTAATGATCATCTAAATTTGATCCAAGATGAAATGTTCACTAGAACTTAATCGGTAGGAGCGTTCTCAACCCTTCTTTGAGTTAGGAGATTTTTATGACCTTGACTAATATAAAAGGATGTTTTAACACTATAGATATGATCATCACACATATATAGATATAGAATTGTGTTGTTCCGGTCTATATACCTAATAACAACGGTTTGAATCCTAGTCCGAAAATGGGGGTTGTTACAAAAAAATCCAAAAAAACCCTTTTAATATCCCAAATCATAATTCAAGTTAAAAATTGACACTACGCACGCTATAGGTCAAAAATAAATTAGTTGACATTTGTGCAAGGTCTTACACTTTTGAACTGAACAACCCCTCTACCACCACCATGATCTCCCCTATCTAGACCACTAGCACCTCCATCACCTCTAGCACCACCCCTACCACTCTACGAGCTATCTCTCACTAAATATATTAGAGTAAGTAAATGCCAAAGTTGAGAGCCCTACTGAGTAGGTCCAAACACACGGCATCCTTAGCCAAATGGTCAACCTCATCATATTATAGTATCTTCTATGGCTTGATTGAATTTGAAGGGGAACACAAAAATGAGATTACTGCCCTAGCCCAAAGAATTGAGGCTAGAACCTTAACTTGTATGACTTGATGTTGGGTTACCTGAAACCATAAAACCTGAAGATCCACTACTTGATTCCTGTAAAGAAGCTTGAATTGTCCTACTATGATAACCATGGAAATATCTACTTGAGAAATTTCTACCTTGGGAGATGTGACCACAAAGCTCACCCTATCGTTGCACCTTTTTAGTGCATCCCTAAGTAGCCTGGGTAGTAAACTTGATCAACTTAGTGTTCTTAATAATACTCTAAAAAGAAGCCCCTAAAACAACAATTTAGGAACTAGCCAACTGATAAAGGCCCTCTAACCACTTCACAAACATATGAATCCTCTCTAACTTGGTGGATATGTTGGCAGTTGAATACTTGGATAGAGCATGAAAGCATGGCTCATACTCCAAAATAAGCATAGAGTCCTACTCTAAGTAATCAAACTTATCTCACATCTGATCTCTTAACCTATATGGCATAAACCTCTCCAAAAGACCTCAAAAAACTAAGCTCAAGTCATAGTAGGTGAATCCAAAGTCGTGCAACTAGATAGAGACCTCCACCAGTCTCTGGACAGATTCGTCAATTGATAGGTAGTATAAGCAACTTTTCAAGACTCAAGAGATTAAAGGTTATGTAACTTCTCCTGACCATCAATCATAAAATCATACATTCTCTCTTCAATCGCTCTACTTTATTTGGGATGATTCAAGTGAACAGACCTCTCAAACCTCTTTTGATCATCAGAAGACATCACAGTACCCAAAGCAACTAAGGAATAGTAAGTCTGATAGGAAATGAATCCACAAGTGGGGATGATGATGGTTGCACCCCTGAAGTAGGAATACTATAAGCATATAGCGGAACAGATGAAGGAATACCACTAAAAGTTTGAGAAATACCAGGTACACTGAAGGAAACACCCTCTAAGCGAATCAATAAAAAATGAAGAACTGAGGTTTTAACTGTTCTTTGTGGACCCTGAGATAGCCTCGCACCCCCTGCTGATAGTCATATCTAGAATACTTAACCTCATCCTCATGAGAGGCATTCTTAGCAGATTCTCTATATAGAGCAACTCCTCATGCCCCCCTCTACTCGAGGTTGACTAGGACCCCTATATTTTCTTCAATGACCAGCATCTCTATCTAATAAACGGGCAGTCCACTTTAAAATCATCCGCCCTGCACCCACCCCCAAGTATATGCTTCAACAGGAATCACACAAGGGTAGATTAGAAACCTCTAGTAAAATGCCCGCCCATAACCCAGCAGATAAAGTACATTACATAGTCCAGGGATAGAAGACTTATCCATTTAGTAACTTTGGCACTGGACGTTCCTAAAATGAGGACTATCAGGTAAATTCAATAGAATAGAGGCATGTTGGCATTCCAGCCTTCCTTTTTCTTTTAGGGCCTATCCAAAAGAGAATTCAGTACTTCTTGGTTGTGAATATCCGAACTGGTTATTTGTTGTTCAAAAATTCTTGTGTTCAACATCCCTAGCATTCCTGGACTTAGTCCTCACTAACTATGTAGAAAAGAATGAAATACAAGTTTCAAATATTAGGTATGAACAACCCACACTACAGGGAATTAAATTAGACAAGGTTTTCCTAAAAACATCTTCTAGCCTCTCAAAAATAGTTAAGAGCGTCTACATGCTGAACCGCGAGACTCTACTAAATATCCTGATCTTATACTTATGAGATCAGTGAACCTGACTCTAATAGCAATTTTTCATGACCCAAAATTTGAGGTCATGATGGCATCTACCTGACTCAGCCTTTGGTAGACAAGTGAATCACCCAAAAGGAAAAAAAAATTAAAAGTAATCTACAACGGGAATAAATAGGACTTCTAGAATGAAATTAGGTCAACACATGTACGAATATAGCAGAAGTCTGAAATAAGTACCATAAAAACCTAAGAAGTAGTGTCACAAGTGTAAGAACATCTAATACAACTCCGGATCCTAAATAAAGATAGCATGTCTCCGAAATTATAAATAAAGACAACTAGAAGGAGGAGATCTAAAATCTGCACAAACCATGAAACGAACCAGTACCTCGAGATTCTTATAGTAACACCCAAACTAAATTATTGCGACTAGTACTCTAGCTAGGATATGTATCAAAAGGAAATAGTGGTAATGAATATGATGTACTTAAACTCAGTAGGTATCATAGGCCGACAAAGTAAAGTAGAAAATAATATAAGTAAAGCAATACTATGAGCACGTCACCTACAAATAAAAGTTCTCAAATAGTAGCTCACACTGTCTCCAATAATAGTTCTTATATATAAATGAAATCAATAGAAAAAATCATTCATGAAGGTACATAGAAACTGAATTCATATCAAGAAAGCTCATAAAGAAACACAGAATATGCATATGCAAATGCAATGTAATGAATGATGAAGTAAATAGTTGAAAGTCGTCGCATGAATTTTTGTTTATACTTATCGAGCCTCAATTCTCTCAAAATAGGACCCGAGGGTTCGCAATTCGTATACCCCTAAATGAATCAACTTAAAAACCATTGTATCAGAGCTTGGAAGGTCTACTTAAAATCCGCAAAGGTTAAGGAGAAAAATATATGACTAAGTCTCCTACACTTAGTGAAATTTTCAGGTTCTAACATTCTTATGTATGTAATAGAAGATGAACTGGACTTAGGATAATATGGGGTATTACATACATCAAACTAGATTGTTAGCTATGTTGATGGTAGTAGAATTGTCAAAGAAAATTGGAGAAGAAAAACATCCATATCAAAATACATGAACTGTTGCTTAATCCATTACAGCTGTTCATAACATGATGCTACATACCTTCAACAGTGTAAAAGACTAAAAAATTTTGCTTTTTGGTACCCAAAGAGATCAAATATGATCCATCAAGCATTCCATACATGTGGCACTCTTTATGTCTACAAGATAATCTCTATAATCATCATCATCATATCTTACAAACATGAAATTCTTTCCTTTAGGATATTAAAGACCTAAGTCAAAAGTTCCTATAAGGTATCTCAGTATTATTTTAATAGAATTGAGATTAGACTACTTGGGATTGGCTTGAAACCTATTAAATAAATCAACACTAAAGAAAATGTCAGGTCTACAAATAGAGAGATACAAGGGAGACCAATCATTCCTCTACACACTTTTTGCTCGATAGATGGACCTGTTTTATTAAGATATAACTTGATACTGTGGCAATGGGAGTGCTCATCTCATTGGTTTATTTCATAGAAAACCTCTTGAGAAGTTCCTTCACATACTTTTACGGATGAATCAATGTGTCGGTAGGAGTTTGCTTGATTCACAATCCTAGGATGAAGTTTCATTCTCCCATCGTGGTCATCTAAAATTCACTACTCATAAGCTTTGTAAATTCATGACTCATATTGACATTAGTATAACCAAATATTATGATATCAACATATACTTGTACGATCAATAAATCTTTTCCATAAGTTTTAAAAAAGAGTGTGTTGTCACTTTTACCTCCTGTGTCCTTATGCTCCATGAGAAATTTTGACAATTTTTCATACCAAGCCATTGGGGCTTGTTTCAAATGATACAAGGCTTTGTCTAACTTGTAGATGTAATAAAGAAGCTCAGTACTTTCAAACTCAGGTGGCTTCTTCATATATACTTTCTCCTTAAGATTTTGATTTAGGAATACACTCTTCATATCTATTTGATTAAGAGTGAATTCTTTGAAAGTGCAACTATAAGGAGCCTAATTGCTTCAAGTCTTGCCATTGGTTCAAATGTCTCATAAAATTCTATACTTTATTCTTGGTTGTATTAACCTTGTTCCAATAAACTCAGATAGTTCCAATTATTGTTTTTTCATGTGGTGGTGGAACCATGTGCCATACCTTATTTCTTATAAACTGGTGGAGTTATTCTTTCATAGGAATTATTAAATTTGCATCGATAAGTTCTTTCTTCAGCCTTGTAGGTTCAATCAGTGATATAAAGGCCTTGATAGCACATAATTTCCTCAATCCTAACCTGGTGTTGATCCCAAAAGTGAGATCAGTGAGAATATTTTCAATTAGATGAGATTCTTTATACTTGTCACATTTAGGCACCACCCCATATGAGATATTAGGAGAAATATCTTTAGTATAAATTTGTGTTGTGGGTTGTTCAGTTCCTTGATTAGTAGTTACCCTTATCAATGTGCCTCCAGTTTGTTATTTAGTTGACTGGGTGGTACAACCCGTTCTTGTGACTACTCTTCAATTTCACTTTTATTTTACAAGTTAGTCATTAACACGATACACAATTAATTAAAAAACACATGCACACTTTTTTCAAAAGAGTTTTTTTTATTTAGGACCCTATAAGGTTTATAATGTTGAGAATATCCTAAGAATATTCCCTCATAACTCCTGGCATCCAATTTTTCCATATTATCTTTTCCATTGTTATGACTGAAACATTTGCAACCAATGTTTCTAAAATGAGAAATATTAGGTTTCCTACTATTTATTAACTCATAGGGAGTCTTCTCTAGGAGTATCTTAGACATGCATCTACTAACAATGCAAGGTTTTCTACAAGATTTCCTACAAGCATCATTCTTCTAGATATAACTTCCAAAATCCTATTTTGCATTCTACTATTCTATTTTGTTGTGGTTTTCTAGGATCAGACAAATACTGACCTATTCGATTAGTTGAACAAAATTATAAAAAATATACATTTCCAAATTCAGTTCCATGGTAAGATATAATGGAAATTTGTGAGGTTCATTGTTTATTTTTCTTTTTCTTGATAAAAATAGAAAAGACATAAAAGGCATCCTTCTTGGTAGCTAAAAATACTATCCAGGTGAACATGAAATAATCTAAATTAATTATATAAACATGCATCTTGCATCCTTGACTTTGTACCCTCATTGGTCCATGAGGGTTCATATAGACAAGGTCAAGGCACTTGGGTGTGTTGACTTTGTTCTTTGTTTTGTTGGATGATGTTACATGTTTACCATTTACATATTCACTACAAACATTTTTCCTCTTTGAACATAGTTTTAGGAGAGCCTATCCCTATGTCCTTAGAGGCTTGTTTGTTCAGTTATTTCATACTTACATGTTTAAGTCTTTTGTTCTACAGAGGAGGGTCACTCCTAATTGCACTTAGACATGTCAATTTTGTACCAGGAATACCCATGATATCAACCCTATACATATCTCTACGTCTCTTGGTAATGAGAAAAATTTCCTTTGTATCCTTCTTTTTTCTCACCTTGTGGCCTACAGAAGTAAATGTTAACTTATTTGTTGTGCAATAGAGTTGATAGATTATAAGTAGATTGCATTTTAATCCATCCACATGATAGTTTTCTTCAAAAGTGCTTGATCTAAACCTGCCATTCCTTCTTTTAAATGAGGTATGTGTAAGGAATTTTTATTCATCTCCAGTCATATACCTTAAGAAAGCACTATCTAGGTACAAGTGTCACTTGTATTCTTTCACCTTTACCTGCAAAATAATTTAGGGGTTAGTTTTAAGAACTTAGACAAGATTGAGTCCTTTCTTACGATCAAAATAATGGACTAGGTTTTTTCTAGCCCACCTAGGCAACAGGTTTATCGGATGTCCAAGATTTTCACATATGTAACACAAATCCCTTGTGAAATCAGTTTCTCTATAGATTCCTAAGCCAACCTATTCATTGTGAGTTCTTTTACTCAGTCTATTCAAAATTCTAGATGAGTTAGTCTATCTCTTTCCTTATTCAAGATCAATTATTAGTTTAGACACTTCTGGAGTTAGATTTCTCACTTTCTATTTTCCATAAAGATACTCATTTTTCTATATGTTAAGGTCTTAATTAATTCATTTTTGATCTTCAATCATAACATTTTTCCCTTTAAAAAATTCAGACTTGAGATTCAAATTTGATGAATCAAGCTTGATAACTTGTTCCTTTAGGGTACTATTTCCCTTTCAGTAACAATCTTGCATGTTTCTAGATCAATATAATCAAACTTTAATCTTATAAGATTATTGAATAGTTCATTCCTATCAGAGGTTAGTTCTTGAAAATCATCAATTAAGGCATTCATTAATGAAATATGCTTTTTTTTCTGAAAAAAGATGCAACTTTTCTTTTAGGTCAAGAATACTTACCTCAAAAGTTTCTTCTTCTTCTCAATATCTGTTCTCAAATTTTCATGAGTGCAGTTTCATCAACATATTTATCCTTTTATTCTTTTGATTCTGGACCCTAAGGTGAGCTTCCATGGCAAAACCCTACTTTTCCATTTTCACTGCCTTTTCGTTTTACTCTTTTTCGGCTCTTTCATTTTTCTACTCAATCTCCCAAAGAAGAAAATTCCTAATATGATAATATGTTTTGTCACATTTGTAGCATCCAGCCTGATTTTTGTAATAGGTCTTCTACTTAGTATCTGTTCTTTTCTTGTTAGATTTATTTTTCATGAAAAACTTCTTGAAAATTTTCGTAATGAAGGCTACTTGTTCTTCATCCATTTTAGATTCATCAATGTCAGATGCCCTTAATGGACTTGTAAAAATTAATTGTAATTAAAATACTATCCAACAAAAGATGGACTTACAAATAGTGATCAAAATGTTTTGTCGAAGGTTGCTACTTTTATAATAGTATAAATTAAAATATAGAAATATTAGTATAATACCAAATACCCAATTAATATCGTAGCTAAAGTGTTGATAAAAATTATCTTTCTTAGACAAGTACATTTGGAGAAAAATGAAAATCGCTATTAATAAAAGGCTTGAAGCAGACACCTCTTTGTCTACGTCCATTGCTTATTTCATGCTGAGGGTATTTTTTTTAATTCAAACCTTTTCCGCAATGTGCATTCTTCATGCGGAGGATAATTTTGGAATTTATTTCTATGGTTTAAAGGTGCTTTTGATTTGCTTTTCTGCTATTAGTATGGTCCCACATCAATAAAAGATTCTTCTGTCAAATAAGTAGGTAAATTTTTCATAACAACGTAATTAAAGATAGGTCAAATAATGAAACATGGTGTTTTTTCTGGGACTAACTAAAATGGAAAATATAAATATTGGGCAAAAAATATATATAGGTTAGGGCAGGGAGGTAGAAACTAATTTCTACTAATGCTTCTGTGTCTCTATGTGATAATATGTTCCACATTAGGTATGTCTTCATTAATGTTTCTTTCTATAAGCTTATTGTATTCAAGATCCTGATGTCGCATCCACGATACTTTGCATCTGGTGTATTAATATATGTGAAATTAGACATATATTAATAACGGAGGGAGGTGATTAGACATGACATGGAGCAACTTCAGCTTACTGAGGACATGAATCTAGATAGGAAGGTCTGGAGGTCACGGATAAGGGTAGAAGACTAATGTAAGTGTGGAGAGATCTTGTGTAGCCAGGTTCGTAATTCTTGGATTGTGCACTTTGGTGTGTTTGATATGTGAGGGTATGTTACTACAAGGTGAGGGTGCTATTTTTTATTTCTTAGTTCATATTTTCTTATTTAGTGTTGCCCTTAATTCTCGTATTTCGTATTTTCTCTGGTTTCTATTTTATTATTTCTTATCCTGATTTTTTGTTGTGTCATCCATCCCCTTGTTTACTATTCTTTATCTTGAGCTAGAAGTTTATTTGAAACAGCCTCTCCACCTCTTCTGAGGTAGCGGTATGGACTGCGTACATCTTACCCTCCCCCGACCCCACTTTGTGGGAATACACTGGATTTGTTCTTGTTGTTGTTTCCCAGATCTTTTGAAACCTTAATATTGTAAGCAATAAACATCTTTAATATTTATGTTATCCCTAATTTTTGTTTTATTTATAGCAAATTTGGATTCTACATCTCAGATGGGAAATGCATATGGAGCGGATAGGCGGGAAGAGATTTACCAAAAGTTATTTTTTTTCTATGGTATTTTTATTTGCTCAACATTTTGTGTTTGTTAAAGTAGATTTTGATGAACAGTCTGCTCTTACAACAAATACTTTCATCCCAAGGTACTTCATGTTTTCAGGTTTGTTGGAAATAGAAAATTGAGCATGTTAATAGGTAATAACAGCAATTATGCATTAATCCCAAGCAAGTTGATATGGGATATGTGAATCCTTACTATTCGATATTAGTAGAATATTGTCAACGACAAAAAAATAATTTCACAATCACTAATATAACTGTGATGTGGTGTATTTCTTGATAAATTAATTGATCACGGAGAATTAGTTGTTGAACACTTTGGCCTTATTATCTAAATTCATTAGGTATTATGACTGTAAGATATGGTATTAGTCTTCTTGACATGTCACCAGTTTGCATTAAGTCCCAGCAACAAATTTTTTAGTTGTATGTTTGATGGATAAATGTATTTGTGCTATACCTGAATAAATGGGACTGTGAAAAGACATCAGCACATATGTATTGGTTGGTATACTTTTTCTGTTGTTTATCATTTCTTATAATAGAAAAATTTGATTCTTCTATCTTCAAAACTTGGTGGATAACAGGACCACCCCTCTATATTCTTTACTCACATCCCTAACTTGTTTTATTAACCAGAAATAAGTTTGAATAATTTGAATTTTCCAAAAAAATTTCAACATTAACATGCTCATTATAATCCATCCTATAGTGTTTTGCTTGTGATGGAATCTACATACTCATTATTTCATTCTTTACCCTAGTTTTACTTCCATAAAGTCAAAAGAAAATAATAAAAAATTATTGCCATTATACCATATTACATCTCCCAACCTGATTATAAAAAACTATAATCTGATTCCTCGTGGTCTATGATCACATTATGTAAAGTCGTACTCTTGATGTGAGCAAGAATGTGTACCAAGAAGCCAAAGGAACTAAAGCTCTGTTGCTTATTTTACCATTTACATGTTAGTTGTAGTCTTCCTATTCTACTTCACTTCTAACCTTTTTATCTTGAAATTGGAAGGTTCTTTAGTGAAGATTCTCTAGTGCATCGTACATTTGAGGTAATTTCACCTATCAACATGGAAATTAAGTGTTTCCATTTCTGGAATCTACTTAATTAAAATTTGAAATCTAGATCAAGTCGATGAGGGAGAAGTATTTACCAGAGCTTAATGATTGGTACCACATAATTGCTTCTAAAGTGCAGCAGGTATGCTGTAGCATACTGAGATTTACTAGATTTTGATATAATTTGATATGTTCATAGTTCTCAATCTCGCATCCCTCATCCTATCCCCCAAGGAGGTCACACAAACTTTGTCCTAAATATCCTCTTTCTTGATCATATCACCCTAGTATGCCAACACATCCATTTCAGCATCTCATTTTAGCTATTATCATATTTTGGGTGGCTGATTTGTTGACGGGATAACACTCCACCACATGCAATATAACTTGTTTAACCACCACTCAATTTCATATTGTTGTTCCGGGTATACAAAACCTATATTTTGGCAAAACTATTTCAACGCGAGTTCAAAAATAAATCAAGAACACTTATAATATTTTTCAACACCTTCAACATAAGATCAAACTGATCTTTCAAAGAAGTGTGTTTTCAGTTTTTTAAAGAAAAATAGATGAAGCAGAAAAAGCCAAGTACTACGAATTCACGGAGTTTCCTTAAGAAAATAATTCTCCTAAAGTACCCGAGGTTGCAAAATTTTCCTCCTTGTATAAAATGGCTTAACAACCCGACAGTAGCGGTACCTCAAATGATTAGATTTTCTTCAAACTCACTTGATGGGAGATGGTCACCCAGAGTTTTTTAGAAGACAAGAAGTGTTTTTAATATAAAAAATTTTCATCCGAAAATTATGGAAAATGCAAGTTTATATAGTCATAAAGTGACCCTTCATAAAGGAGGCAATGGTTCATTCAGAAAGGTGTATCCTTTAGAACAGTCATTTCTGTCCATTCGAATTATTTTGTCTTTTTCTGAACAATCATAACCATTTGAACAGTCAACCCTTTTCCAAAATAGTGTATCTTTTCCTCGAAGGGTTGTGACCCTTCATTTTCCAGTCACTCCAATTGAACCCAACAATCCCCACATTATTGGGGAATGACTATTCATTGCATCAGATGCACTCAGTCAATCGATATATTTGACATTTTTAAACCATTGAGCTTTAATATATACCTATACAACACATGTCATACAACCAACTATTAATTGTTTATGGTTCTCACGGTTTTGTTCATTTCAGTCATGAACATGTCTTGATTTCATCAGAGCTTAGAGAATAGGTCTATAATAACATTCTTCTTGAAGTGTCTTCCATTTTACCCTTACATAGGTGATTTCTAAACATTTTAATAGTATAGAATAAACTATTTGGTAAAATATGCCAAATTTAGATAATCATTAAAAGACTTCACACCATAAATCTTATCCTTGTTTACTAAACATTGTCTACATCATGAGAATGTGTTGGGTATATTGGCAATGTTGAACCTATCGGACAAAACTTGGTTCGATCTCCTCGAAACTCAATTTTGGGATCTCCAGTCTGCTAGGTAGAGTTACCTTTTTGTTGACTTGTCATAGGCCATAAACCCTTTCCCTTGGATGTTCTCTCAACTCCCTCTCTAGATAGGCCTTTTTTAAGTAGATCTAACAAATTATCATATGACTTCACATAGTCAACAATGATAATTCCACTAGAGAGAACTTCTCTAATGGTATTATGTCTCAATCTTATGTGACGATATTTACCGTTGTACATCCTGCTCTCTGCCCTACCTATTGCCTCTTGACTATCATAGTGTATTCATACTGGTGCCAATGGTTTGGGCCAACAAGAAATATCTTCCAAAAAATTTTGGATCCATTCTTCTTCTTCATCGGTTTTATCTAATGCGATAAATTCTTATTCCATTATAGAGAGAGCAATACATGTATGTTTGGATGATTTTCAAGAGACTGCTCCTCCACCTATAGTAAATATATATCCACTCATGGATTTTTACTTCATTCGATCCAGTGCTCCAATTTTCATTACTATATCCTTCAAGTTAGGTGGGATATTTATTATATTGCTATGCATAGTCTTGCGTTTATTTAGAATACTCCAAAACTTTTGTCATTTTTGTCCAATAAGTTTTATTGGGATTACTCGTGTACCAACTCAACATACTAATAACACATGTTATGTCTGGTCGTGTACACATCATTACATATATTAAATATCCCAACACTGTTGAGTACTCTAACTGTGAGTCACTTTCATCTTCATTCTTTTTAATTGCAAAACTCACGACCAATGGAGTCATGACAATTACAAATTCCAAATACTTAAATTTGTCAAGTACCTTTTTGATGTAATGAGACTATAACAATGCCAACTCTTGTGAAGTTCAATGGATTCTTACTCCTAAGATCACATCCGCAACTCCAAGGTCTTTCTTATCAAACTTGCCCTCGAGCATCCGTTTCATAGCATTTATGTTAGAAATGTCTCTACTGATGATCAACATATCTTCCACATACAAATAAATAATGACCTTGTGATTTGGAGTATCTTTAATGTAAACACATTTATCACATTCATTTATCTTGAACCAATTTTCCAACAAGGGTAGGTCATAATTTGCATGCCACTGTTTAGGTGTTTACCATAGAGTTACTTAACCTATTTGTACACCTTCTTTTCTTTAACAGGAACCACAAAACCCTCAGGTTGTTCCATGTAAATTTCTTTCTCCAATTCTTCCTTTAGGAATGTTGTTTTCATATTCATTTGATGGATTTCAAGACCATATACCACCACCAAGGAAATTAGCATCTGAATTGACCTTATCCTTGTTACTGGCGAGTATGTATCAAAGTAATCAGGGCCTTGTTTCTATTTGAAGCCTTTTACTACAAGTCTTGCCTTTTATTTTTCAATAGTACCAACTACTTTCATTTTCCTATTGAAGATCCATTTAGAACCTAAAGGTTTATTTCCAGGAGTAAGATCATCCAACTCCTATGTATGGTTCCTTAACATTTAATCAATCTCATTATTGACTGCCTCTTTCCAAAAGGATGAGTCTGATGATAGCATCACTTCTTTAAATGTTTGAGGCTCATTTTCTAAGAGAAATGTTACAAAATCCAATCCAAACAAAGTTGACGTTCTTTGATGTATACTATGTCTTGGATTCTCATCATTATGTACATCCTCACTGAGTTCATCTCAAGGTCGTTTAGACCCCCACTACATTATTTATGTCTAATTTTATATGGATAAATGTGTTCAAAGAATTTAGCATTGTATAATTCAATTAACATATTTTTGTTGATATCCGTGTGTTCGAATTTATGAACCAAAAAACTGACATGGTTTACTACTTTTAGCATATCCTATGAGCACGCAGTCTACCGTCTTAGGTCCTATCATTGCCCTTTAAGGCATAGGAACTTGGACCTTCGCTAGACACCCTTACACAATGAAATATTTCAAGTTGGATTTCCTTCCTTTCCATTTTTCATATGGAATTGATAGTGTCTTACTGTGGGGCACTCTATTAAGTATTTGGTTAGCTATAAAGATATCTTGCCCCCACTCATTTTGAGGTAAACTTGAACTTATTAGTAAGGCATTTATCATTTCCTTTAAGGTTCAATTTTTTCCTTCCGCAATTCCATTAGATTGAGGTGAATACGGGGCTATACTTTGATGGAAAATTCCATTCTTTACACATATTTCCACAAAGGGAGATTTATATTCTCCACCCCTATCACTTCTTATTGTTTTGATTTTTTTCTCTAACTGATTTTCAACTTCTTTTTTATAATGCCTAAACGCATCTATTGCATTATCCTTACTATTTAGAAAATAGACATAACAATACCTAGTGCAATCGTCAATAAAAGTTATTAAATACTTTTTCCCACCATGGGATGGTGTTGACTTCATATCACAAATATTAGTGTGGATTAAGTTTAAAGGATTGGAATTCCTTTAAATAGACTTATACAGATGCTTAAAACACACTAATTCCACACACGTTTGACATTTTTATTTATTGCACTCAAAGTTTGGTAAAACTTCTAAGTTAATCAGTTTTCACAATGTTTTGTAGTTGATATGTCCTAATCGCTCATGCCACAAATCATTAGACTCAAGCAAGTAAAAAGAAATAGAATGCATCAAACAACTCTTTATATGTAAAAAGGTGTTGAGTGGCACCAGAATCCATCCACCATTCTTGAGGATTTCCCACCAAGTTACATTCTGAAAGTATGGCACATAGATCATTCATTTCATCCTTGGATTCAGCCATATTTGCTTAATTCTTCATTTTTCCTTTCTTTGGGACATGAAAATTTGTAGACTTTTAGCCAATCTTTCCACAATTAAAGAATTTTCCCTGAAATTTATTCTTAGGTTGATTGCTTTATTGTCCTGTTTTCTTTCTCTTCTTTGAGTTGTTGGGGTCGTCTTCTACAATACTAGCTTTATTTACTGCAGAATTTTCTATAAACCTCCTCTCTGTGGCTCTACTGTCTTCCTTAATGTGCAACCTCATAATGAAGTCTTTGACTATCATCTCTTTTAATTTATGTTTCAAGTAATTTTTTAATTCATTCCACAAAGGTGGCAACTTCTCAATATATCGCAGCTACTTGAAATGCCTCATTCACAACCAAACCTATAACAAAGTTTATGTGAATATTAAGAATATTTTTAACATATTCAAATAAGGCATTCATTAAATTTATACCTTCTGCAAGAGATCGTGGATGATGACTTACAATTTCTTTACTTGAGAAACGACAGTCTTGCTGTTGATCATTTTGTACTCTAGGAATCGCACAACATAGAACTTCTTGGTTCCCTCATCCTCAGTCTTGTATTTATTTTCCAGCATTTTCTACAATTCTTTAGATGTCTTCATTACATTATAGACGTTGTACAAGTCATCTTGGATGTCTCTTAGGATGTAATTCCTACATTGGAAATCATAATGTTTCTACGCCTTAGTTACAATGAATCACTCCTGGTCCGAAGTTCCTTTGGGGACTTCTGGAGCATCTTCTAAAATAAATATTTGAAAATATAAGTTTGTTAAATATAAGAACATCTTTTGATTCTTCTCTTGAAATCAACTCCATAAAATTTTTTGAGCTAGTGCCATAATGGGTGACACATTTGTGCGACTGGTTGTGGCAACATTAGTTGCTGCCACATGTGTAACGCTATCAACATGACCTTCTATAGTCATTTTTCCTGTCACAAAAAGACAGTCAACTTTAGTATAAAATTATACTTATTACAAGTTCGTAGTAACTTATAAATACTACTTGTTTCTAGTTTAAAGATAAACTTTTTATGTCTTCTAATCATTAACCGAATGACCTTTAACTTGTGATGAATATTTTATTTCTTCAAATCACTTGTTAAGTTCAAATGGAGTAGAAATATTAAAGTTTTAATCTCCAAAAATCAAACAATACAAATTACGAAAAAAAAACTTAAGTGAAAAGAAATTTCACCAAACAAGCAAAAAAGATTTTTTTTCCAAATTTATTTCATTAAGATTGTTGTTCCGGGTACACAAAATTGTATTTTGAAAAATTACTTCAACACAAGTTCAAGAATAAATCAAGAACACTTATGATGTTTTCTAACACCTTCAACAAAAAGTTAAAATCATCTTTCAAAGAAGTGTGTTTTCAGTTTTTCAAAGAAAAAAGATGAAGTAGAAAAAGCCAATTCCTCCAAATTCACTGAGTGTCCTTTAGGAAATAATTCTCCTTATGTACCCGAGGTTGAAGAATTTTCCACCCTGGATAAAATGGCTTAACAACCCTACAATAGTGGTATCTCAAACCATTAGATTCTATTCGAACTCACTCAACGGGAGATGAGCACATAGTGTTTTCAGAAGATAAGAAGTATTTATAATTCAAAATATTTTCATCCTAAACCTGTGAAAAAATAAAGGTTTATATAGTCATGCCGTGCCCCTTCGAAAAGGAGGAAATGGTTCATTAGGAAAGGTGTATCCATTGGAATAATCATGTCTATCCATTCGAAACATTATGTATTTTTCTGAACTATCAAAACTATTTGAACAATCATCCATTTTTTAAAATAGTGTGGCTTTTCCTCGAAGGGTTGTGTCCCTCCATTTTTTATTCACACTAATTGAACCCAACATATCTACCCCAGTCCAGTGCTCTGTGTAGATCATCTGTAATCTCCCCATTTCCTTAGATTATTAAGCCAAGATAGTTGAAACTCCCTCTCTTACGGATATCTTGTGTATAAATTCACAGTTACATTTCTATCTCCTAAATCATTTCACTAAACGTTTACTTCAAGTGTTGTCTTACTCCTTCTCTACATAAACACTTAGATTTTGGGGTATGCTTCGACCTTCTATATATCTTTAAATTCGTCATGTGTCTTTTCAATCAATATTATGTCATTTGTGAATTATATAACCCATTAAACCTCCTCTTTAATATGTCGTGCTAATTCATCAATCACCAAGGAAAATAGATACGAACTAAGAGATAATCCAGCTATCTAGGTGCAACCCTATCACGACTTGAATGTGTGTTGAGTCTCCTCCGACTATCCATACACTAATCTTGGTTCCAGCATACATTTCCTTAATATCTCTAATATATGGTACATGTACACCTCTACCCTTAAAAAATATCCATAGAACCTCCTTAAGAAATTTGTATTAAGCCTTGTCTTGATTGATAAATGTAACACCCCAATTCTGTACCCCGGATGCTACACGGTGCTCATAATCCCGAAGGACCACAAGCTAACCCATACTGGTACCTATTGTAATAACTAAATAATAATACTGTAAATATGAGGAAATTTGGTGGAAACTTTCAATAAGGTTCAATACTGATTTAAAACTAAATAAGGTATAACACTACCAAGACTAAAATATCTGTTTAAAAATACTCTAGTCTGTTTGAAAGCCTCTAAACTGTCTAAAATATGGAGTTGATGGGACAATCCCCCAACTAACTCCAACCACTGAAATTACACTGCTAAACTGAAATACTGAAGAAAATAATCATGTCCTCAAACTATGAGGACTCACCACTAACTTTAAAGGCCAAAAATTTGAAGTACTAAGGGTGGTCAGGAGTCTGTGCATCTGAACCTATGATATAAGACATCATAGCGCAAGAAAAAAGTATGCTTCAGTACTTTGAATGTACTGGTTTGCTAAGTGAGGTAGGCTGAAATGCATGGGTTCATATGCATGAACAATAATGACTGAATGA
Source organism: Capsicum baccatum var. pendulum (assembly GCA_030864225.1). Classification (NCBI taxonomy): domain Eukaryota; kingdom Viridiplantae; phylum Streptophyta; class Magnoliopsida; order Solanales; family Solanaceae; genus Capsicum; species Capsicum baccatum. Next base: position 214,964,899 of record CM061555.1, read on the forward strand.
CATAAGTATAACTGAATGAGAGTACATGCTTGAATACATAGACTGTAACTAGTATCGTGATAACACTGATTACTGAGTATGAGTACTGATTAAATGATATCTAAGTATACTGAAACTAAATTACTGATAACTAAATAACTGTATCTGAAAGTCTTGATTTTGTGCAACCATATTGAGTCCCGTACTGAGTTTAGTGGCTGTGTCTGACAGTTCTGAATCTGTAGAAGTGAACTGAGTTCTATACTGTGACTGAATCTAAAATTAAGACTGTGGGAGGTAATTATCTAACCAAAATACCCTTTCTAAATAGATTGGGGTGCAACCTACAACCCTATTTGGAAGGGTATCAATACCGTGGCACGGGTAAATACATACTGTAAGGTAACCCTCTCTGACAGGAAGCTCTTTCATCAACCCTCTTTGGCAGGAAAACTCAAATAAGATGTATCAACCCTCATAATATCTGGCAGGAAGATATCTCAACCTATGCTGGCTACGTAGTTGTATAATGCAGGTATTGCTATAAATAGTCAAACACACTGCTGGAAGGAATGCCCCCATCCCTCGATTAACTTGGTGTTGAATCCTACTCTTATCTGAATAGACATTGAACTAATTTCCTAGTTCATACCAGGCTTGACTGAACTGTTACTAATTATACTGTCTAACTGAACTGAACTAAGTTCACTTAGTTTTGTTGACTGATGGAATACTATTGAATTCAGTTAACTGACTAAATTTACTGAGATTTGAACTAAACACTGAACGAGAATAGACCGATACTGAGTCTACAGAGTTTTCCTGAGTCCTGTAATTGACTGCGAATACTACTGATCATGGCATGACTTAGATTATTCTTTAACTGACACTGGCTCTAGGTAAACAACTAAATTGTTGGGTATTAAATACCCCTTGGACTCGATAGCATGAAAAATCAAGCATCACATGATCTTGCATAGCATGAAAATGCACACTTGTTTATAATGTATCTATAGAGGCATTTTATCAAACACTTGCATGGTATAACTTGCACATAAGCTAGCATGACATGATTTCTTTCCCTTGTTAGTTCACATGAATAATTCATCATGCACTTGGTGTGCATAATATATGAACATAATTAGTAAGCATCATGATACACTTCAAATTTCACAATTTCAAGGGGTTTAACATGGATTCATACGACTCTACATACATAATAATCAATTCCATATGAAACGTGTAATAAATCATGAAATAGAAATCTAATTCAATTAATAACCAAGAATACACTTTAATTTCAATCATTGAAATCATAAATTCCAACTACTTGAAGTTTAAAAGAGTTTATTGGATTCCAAGGGTAGAAGGAACCCTCAGATGAACACTTCACATACCTTAGTTGGCAAATTCTTGAAGAATAATGGTGTAAACCTTGAGTCTTGGATCTTGAATGTGATGAACTAGGGTTCGTTCTTGATAAATTCTAAGGAGAATGAGTATATTTAGCCTCTTGGACTGCTTAATAATATGTTTTGGGGGATGAAAGACGCGGGAAAAGACCCAATAACCCCTAAAGATGTAGGTTTTTAATGACTAAAAATTGAACCATCGACACACAGGCCAATGCATCGTGTCGTTTGCATAGACACAATAGACAACATACCTCATCGAGTTCGCGTGGGTTCACTAGAAATTGCTACTGGGAGCCAAGGAAAATTTTGATAAACGCGAAGGATGATGCGCCATACCAAGATCTGGTCGATACACTATTTTGGATTCTCAAACGTGGTTCAAACAAGGTCCAAAACATATAAAACTCATCCGTGAGCACCTACTGACATTACTGATCATGAATCAACCTAAAGATAGACATTTCAATGTCATAAGCTTCATCAAAATAGAGTTGCAAACTTACAAAGGACAAATTAATACTAAGTCTGAATACTTAGCTGAAATTTTCTATGTTTGGGACCCCCAGCAAGATTAAAAGACTAAGTTGAGATTAGTATTTTTTGTCGGAGTCTTACAATATCGCCTGCTTGGGAACATTCATCCTTGAATTTGACTTATTAAATTGAGAATACTGGTAGACTAGATCTAGACACTAGACATGCATAACTAAAATATGACTTCATTCCTGGAATTACTAATATACTGAATTATCATTTGGAATATGCATATCTGATGCATGAGCATGTAACTGAACATAATTTATGAATGCATTACTGAGATTACTAATAATCTCAGTTTATGTACTAGGCATAAATGTCTGATACAAGAATACATGGCTGAACTGATTGGTGAAGCATAAGTGAGTATACAATGCTAACTGATACCAAGTAGGTAGCTATATTTGAACATGAAACTAAATAGAGTTAGGGGAACTATTACCTTGAGCTGAGTCTAAATTTACGGCGAAGATGTGAGGATACTTTGTCTGCATATCTACTTCTACTTTCCAATTAGCTCCCTGAATGAACTGATTCCACCAAAGAACTTTGACTAGAGGGACTTCTTTGTTCCTTAGTCTGTGAATCTAATACTCAAGGATTTTGACTGGAATCTCTTCATAAGAAAGGATATTCTAAATATCTATGCTCCCTATAGGTACTACGATGCTGGGTCAGCTACGCATTTCTTAATAAAGGAGACATGGAACATTGGGTGCACTAAAGCTAAGTCTGAAGGCAACTTAAAGTCGTACAATACCTTTTTGAAATGGCTGAGAATTTTTGTAAGGACCGACGTATTGGGAACTAAGTTTCCTATTCTTGCCAAACCTCTTCACTCTTTTCATAGAAGAGATTTTCAAATACAAAACATCCCCAATCTCGAACGCGAGATCCTTTCTGCGTACATCTGCGTACGATTTCTATTGGCTGTGAGCTGTTTTAAGCCTTTCCCTAATCAACTGACTTTCTTTAAGGTATCAATTACCAAGTCAGGCCCTACCTCTATGACCTCACCAACTTCAAACCAACTAATAGGAGATCTATACCTTCTCCCATAAAGCGCCTTAAACGGAGCTATCTAAATGCTGGAATGATAGCGGTTGTCATATGCGAACTCAATCAAAGAAAAGTGGTCATCCCAAATACCTTTAAAGTCTATCACATAAACACGTAGCATGTCTTTTAAAGTCTGGATGGTTCGTTTCTTCTTGACAATTTGTCCGAGGATGAAAGGCTGTACTGAGGTGAACTCGGGTACCTAGACCTTTTTGGAATGATTTCCAAAAATGTGAGGTAAATTGGGTACCCCTATTTGAGATAATGGAGAATGGAATATCGTGCAACCTGACCAACTCCCTAACATAGTTTTGCATAAGCCTTGGCTGAATAAAAGGTATGAACTGGTAGGAAATGAGCTGATTTAGTTATCCTATCTACAATGACCCAAACTGAATTATGTTGGTGATGAGTACAAGGTAAACCCATAAAAAAGTCTATGTTCACCTCTTTCCATTTCTATATGGTAATACTAAACTCTTGTATGGACCTACTTGGCTTTTGATTCTCGATCTTACCCTGCTGACATGTTAAGTATTTAGCCACAAGCTCTGAAATGTCTCTCTTCATCCCAAGCACCAATAGATATCCCACAAATCATGGTACGTCTTAATGGATCCTTGATGATTAGAGTAGTGCGCACTATGCACTTTCGTAAGAATTTGCTGTCTCAAGTCGTCTACACCTAACACACATAGCCGACCCTAGCAACACAATACACCATATCCCCCTTAGAAGAAAACCTCTACTTTCTAATCTCTGACTAATTCTTTCAATTTGACTAGACTGGCATCGCTATTCTGCTTTTCCTTTACCTCAGAAACTAGGAATGATTTTAAAAAACTCTGTACCCATACAAAAACTTCTTCTTAATCGACTAAGAGAACACCTAGTCAGGTAAGCTGATGAACTTCCTAAACTAACTACTTCTTACCAACCTCCACATGAGCAAAACTTTTCTTAGACATCCTACTAAGAGCATCAGCCACTACATTTGCTTTACCCAAATGATACAGGACACTCATGTCGTAGTCTTTAAACAACTCCAACCACCTTCTTATATGAAATTTTAGATCTATTTGATAGAACACATACTGAAGGCTCTTATGGTCAGTGAACACATCAATGTGGACCCCATACAAATATTGTCTCTAAATCTGTAGGGTAAATATTATTGCTGCTAACTCAAGATCATGAGTAGGATAGTTCTTTTTATGGGGCTTAAGATGTCTAGAGGCATAAGCTATTATCTTACCTCTCTTCATCAAAACACACCTGAAACCAATTCTGGAGGCATCACAATACACAACAAAGCCATCTGAACCATGTGGCAGGGTCAAAATTGAAGCTGTAGTGAGTCGAGTCTTCAGCTCCTGAAAACTATTTTCACAAAAATTTGGCCACTGGAATTTGATTTTTTTCAGAGTCAATTTGGACATAGGGGATGCAATAGAGGAAGATTCCTCAACAAACCATCACTAAAAGCTGGATAAGCCTAAAAAGCTCTTGATATCTGATAGAGGGATAGGTCTGGGATAGTTTCTCACTACTTTAGTCTTTTAAGGATCAAATCTAATGCAATAATCGAAAATGATATGGCCAAGGAAGGCTACTGACCTTAGCCAAAATTAGAGCTTAATGAATTTGGCGAATAACTGATGGTTTTTGAGACTCTGCAATACTATTCTGAGATAGCCTACATAATCATGCTCACTATGGGAGAAGACAAGAATGTCATCTATGAATACTATAATGAAGATGTTCAAGTATTGCTTGAACACACAGTTATCAAGTCTATGACGGCTGCTGGGGAATTGGTCAGACCAAATGACATGACTAAGAATTTGAAGTGACCATACCGAGTTCTAAAGACTGTCTTTGGGATGTCACATTCCCTAACTCTAAGATGATGATAGCCTGATCTGAAGTTTATGTTAGAGAAGTAACTGGCACCCTGAAGTTGGTCAAACAAGTCATTGATTTTGGAAAGAGGGTATTTGTTTTATACCATGACTTTGTTTAGCTGATGGTAATAAATACACATTATAAAAAAACATCTTTTTTACACACGAATAAAACTAGTGCACCCTACGAGGACATATTGTGTATGAAAAATCCCTTTTTAAGGAGATTTTTTAACTGTTCTTTAAGTTCTTTGAGTTCTTCTAGAGCCATTCTATAGGGCGGAATAGATATGTGTTGAGTATCTAGAAGAAGGTTTATTCCAAAGTCGATTTCCCTTTCGAGAGAAATTATGGAAAGATCTTTAGGAAATATATCTGGGAATTCACATGCCACTGACATTAGTTCAAGACTAGGGGTTTCCAAACTAGAGTCCTGAACTCGAATGAGATGGTAGACACATCCCTTTGATATCATTTTTATCGCCAATAGGTAAGACAAAAGCTGACCCCTAAGTGATGAAGTACTACCCCTTCACTCAAGGATGGCTTCATTTGGGAACTGAAAATGGACAATTCTTTTTTTACAATCAACTGAGGAATAGCAGGAATTAATCCAATCCTTGTCAAGAATGACATCAAAATTAGTCATCTCTAATTCGACTAAGTTTGATGAAGTGATTTTCTAAGATATCATAACCGGACAGTTCCTGTATACCTGCCGGGCTATGATAGATTTACCCACTTGGGTAGAGATTGAAAAGAGATCTGATAGAATTTTAGGACTGACTCCAAAATTAACAGCTATCTATGGAGTAACAAAGGACAAAAAATCTCTTAGATCTAGCAAAGCATAGACATGTAAATGGAAACTTGTAATATACCAATGACAACATCAGGAGAACTTTATTTATCCTGTAGAGACTGGAGCATAGAGTCAATTTATGCGTGGCCCACTAGTGGCATTGGAGTCAGCTCCCTGCTTTCCATATTCAAAACACATAGCAATCCCAGATATGTAGATACCATGGTGGTTTTTTCCATACTTCTGACAAAAAGAGATTGGTTTAGGCATTGCTAACACTGCCCTAGGGGTTAGGTCCTTACGCCCAATCTCTGAATTTTTGCCCAGCAGCACTCGCTGAGGAAGGAGCTGGAACTGAGGATTATGGGTAGAACTAAAAATGATTCCCACTCTCTAACTTAAGCTGAGCGAAGCTAAAACTACCTATTCTCGCACTCTTGTTATCCCTCTCCTTCTCTTTATTATTGGCCTCCTCTATTTGCTGATCATGGACCATGAGCTTAGATATATCTATCTCCTTATTCAACATTTTGGTCCTACACTCTTTGACCACGCTGTTAGACACGCTAGACACAAATCATCTTTGCTCTATTATCTGCTACTACATGCGGGGCATATTTGGCTAACTGAGTAAACTTGTAAGGATAATCTTGTACTATTATATTTCCCTGCTTCAGGTTTATAAACTCCAAAACCATTGCTTCCCTCAAATCTAGTGGGAAGAACCTATCTGGAAATACAACAACAAACTTCTCCTATTCCATGGGCCCTACACCTGCGGCCCTTTCTTCTTTTCACTATTTAAACCATGAGTGTGCCATATCCTGCAACTGATATGCGGCCAACTTAAAACTCTCAACAACAGTCACCCATAAAACATCAGTAACTTTCTGCACCTGGTCAAGAAATTCCTAAGGGTCCTCATCTGACTTAGACCCAATAAAAGATAGAGGGTTCATTCGGGTGAGCTACCTAATCCTGGAAGTAGCAGTATTGGCTACTGGGTTGGCTGGAACAATAGTTAGATATTTATTCTAGGCTTCCATAGAATGAGCTAGGGTGGTGAAAGTTTTTTTGAACTCAGCATGGGAGACGTGTTCATCCATAGGATTTGGCTAGACGGTTTGGGGTTCTGTTTGGTCTTTCGCTCCTCTTCCCTTAGTAATCTATCAAGGCATATTCTATAACCAGAAGAGAAGCTTGGAATAGATAGAGTGTTTAACTAGAGCTTATGCTCACTCCTCAGACATAAATACTGAAAGAAGGGAAACTTTTCCTAAAACATCTAGTAGCCTCCTATCCACAAGTGTGATGCTCTACACACTCATGCACAAGACTATACTAGATGTGACTTTCAGACTTCCTAGGAGTCTATTGAACCTTAGGCTCTGATATCAAGTTTGTAACCCCCCGAGTCTGTATCCCGGATGCTGCACGATGCTCATAATCTCGAAGGACCACAAGCTATTCTATGACTAGTACCTGCTACAATAACTGAATAATAATACTATAAATATGCATAAATTTTGCAAAAAAATTGCCATAAGGTTCAATACTAATTTAAAACTAAATAAGGTATGACAATACAAAAACTGAAATATCTGTCTGAAAATACTCTAGTCTGGAAAGCCTTTAAACTGTGGAAAGCCTCTAAACTATCTGCAATCTGGAGTTGATGGAACAAGTCCCCCAACTAAATCCAACTACTAAAACTGTACTGATAAACTAAAATACTATGGAAAATAATCATGTCCTCAAACTATGAGGACTCATCACTAACTTTGACTGCTGAAAATCTGAACTGCTAATGGTGCTCGGGACTTGTGCATCTGAAACTATAATATAAGACATCATAACGCACGATAAAAGTATGCATTAGTACTTTAAATGTACTGTATGCTAAGTGAGGTAGGATGAAATGCATGGGTTCATATGCATGAATAATACTGACTAATGACATGAGTATAACTGAATGAGAGTACATGCATAAATACATAGACTATAACTGAGATTGTGGTAACATTGAATACTGAGTCTGAGTACTGATTAACTGATATCTGACTATACTACTACTAAATTACTGATAACTTAATAACTGTATCTAACAGTATTGATTCTATTGAACTATGCTGAGTCCCATACTGAACTGAGTGACTGTGTATGACAATCCTAAATCTGTAGAACTGAAATGAGTTCTATACTGAGACTAAATGTGAAACTGAGACTGTGGGAGGTAATCATCTTACCAATATGCCTCTTTCTAAATAGATTGAGGACCTGTAACCCCAGTTGGAATGGTCTCAATACCGTGCCACGGGTAAAGAAAAGCTGTGAGTTAACCCTTTCTGACAGAAAGCTCTTTCATCAACCTTTATTGTCAGGAAAACTCGAATAAGATGCATCAACCCTCATAATATCTTGAAGGAAGATATCTCAACCTATGCTGGCTACTTAGTTCTATAATTTATGGTTTTCTACCAGGGTTCAAATCCTCTGCTGGCAAGAACGCCCCCATCCCTGGGTTAACTCAGTGTTGAATCCTACTCCCATCTGAATAGACACTGAACTAATTGCCTAGTTCATACAAGGCTTGATGAAACTATTACTTATTATACTACCTAACTAAACTAAACTGAGTTCACTGAGTTCCGTTGACTGATGGAATACTATTGAATTAAGTTAACTAACTGAATTTACTGAGGTCTAAACTGAATACTAAACTAGACTGAACTGATACTGAGTCAACTGAGTTTTTTGGAGTCTTGTAACTAACTGAGAGTACTACTGATCATAACATGACGGAGATTATTCTGTAACAGACACTGGCTCTAGGTAAACGCCTAAATTGTCGGGTATTAAATATCATATGATCTTACATAGGATGAAAATGCACACTTGTTCATAATGTATCTATAGAGATATTTTATCAAAAACTTGCATGGTATAACTTACACATAATCTAGCCTGACATGATTTCTTTCCCTTATTAGTTCACATGAACAATTCATCAAGCACTTGGTGAGCATAATATATGCACATAATAAGTGAGCACCATGATTCACTTCTAATTTCACAATTTCAAGGCGTTTAACATGGATTTATATGAATGTACATAAATAATAATCAATTCCACCTAAAACGTATAATAAATCATGAAATATAAATCTAATTCAATTAATAATCATGAATATACTTTAATTCCAATCACGTAAATCATAAATTCAAACTACTTGAAGTTTAAAAGAGTTTCTTGAACTCCAAGGATGGATGGAACCCTTGAATGAACACTTCACATACCTTAGTTGGAAAATTCTTGAAGAATAATGGTGGAAGCCTTGAGTATTGGATCTTGAATATGATAAACTAGGGTTTCTTCTTGATAAATTCTACGATGAATGAGTATATTTAACCTCTTAGATGGCCCAATGATATGTTTTGGGCTCTGAAGGACATCTGAAAAGACCCAATTACCCACTAAGACGTAGCTTTTTAATAACTAAAAATTGAACCATCGATGCGTGGGCTAACACGCTGTGTCCTTGACATCAACACGATAGCCAGCGTGCCTTGGTGAGTCCCCATCGGTTCACTGGAAATTTCCACTGGGAGCCAAGGAAAATTTTGATCGGCGCAATGGCCTCTACGATGCGCTAAGATTGGATCGCTACACTATTTTGGATGCCTTAACGTGGTTCAAACGAGGTCCCAAAAATACAGAACTCATCCGAGAACACCTACTAACATTCCTGATCATGAATCAACCTAAAGATTGACATTTTAAGGTCATAAGAGTCATGAAATAGAGTTGGAAACTTATGAAGGCCAAAATATTACTAATTCTGAATACTTCACTAAAATTTTCTAAGTTTGGGACCCCCTAGCAAGATTAAAAGACAGAGTTGAGCTTAGGATTTTTTTTTCCGAGGTATTACAATAAACAACATATGTAAGTCACTTTTTCTCTCCCTATATAGATCCACTATTCTCATTATATGATGAACGACACCTATAGTTGATCACCTCAGTGCAAATCCAAATTTGTTCTTACTGATTGACACACTCCTCCTTTACCTCAACTCTGCCATCCTCTCCTAAACTTTTATTGTGTGGATTAACAACTTCTACAGACCTATAATTTTTGTAATTCTAAATATTACTCCTGTTCTTGTACAACAGGATCATTATACTCTACCACCATTTTTATATCCTTGTTCTTGTACTAAAATAATGTTAAACAACCTAGTTAGCCACTTAAAACCTACCATGTCTGCGGGCTTAAAAAATTCCAGCATAATTTTATCTTGTCAATTGCACTGCCCTTCATCGTACAAATAACCTCCTCAACCTTTTTAAAATTTATACTTCTACAATGCCCAATCTACCGATGACTCTTATAAATAACCTAACATGATAGTTTTGTCCCATTCGTCATTCAAAAATTTATAAAAGAAAGTCTGCAAACTTTGTCTAATGCACTAATTTTCCACTATCAGGACTTGTGAAATTTTAATGATTTACAAGAGGCTATGTAAAATGTAAGCACATCTGGTTCATTAAAAATTGATTTAAAAGAGTTCAACTTGTTAGACTACATTTTCTTGGATAAAGTCATATGTGCAAAATAAAAGAATAGAACATTGTTACTTTAGATAAACATAAGGAGATCACTATGTGCTGAAAAAAGGACAGTTAGTGTTTGAATACAACACTCACGAAGAGTGTCCAAAAAGTATAGGAGTCCTTGTGAAGTTAAAAGTCTACTTGGTTGGAGTTACAAATACTGAAGATCTTCCAAAGTGAAGTTAATTTACATATACTAAGAGCAAAAAGGGTAGAACATGAGTAAACAAGCTACAACAATATTTGTGATAGTTCTTCCTAGATATTGATAGAATGCTAATAAAGTGAACTAGATTGAAGAAAATGTTTCATTATTATTTCTAATAGTCTTCTATTTTAGTTATTATGTAGTAGGAAGTTTATTGAGTTGTAAATTTCATGTTTTCTTAGTGCTTGTGTGTTACAAATTTGTTTAGTGATTTACTCTTAGAGTTGGAATAACTAAAAGACGTAGGAACATAAACCTCGGTAGGTTTGTATGTTTTTAGTAATTAGAGTTTGTTACTAGGTTTTCTAGAGTTTTGTAATACGATTTTCAAGACAGGGGACATGAAGTTGGATACAATGGTCAGGAAAGATTGTTGAACATTAGGAATTAGAGTTTATAATTTCATATGTTACAAAGTTTGTAATATTTTGGTGAGAGCCTCATTGTGTTTAGTAAAGTTGAGATTAAATACTTTAGTGGTACATGTCATGTTTCTTACTTCTTTAGTGACCTGCTTGTTTTCCACGTAAAATTATCATATTCATTATTTACTATCTTTACTGCATCTATTGGAACATGTTATGTAACATGGTCCATATGTAAGAAAACAATGTCATAATTCATATAAGTTATTAAGACATGCAGAATTATCAATTTGTATCAGATATAGGTTATCTACTGTTGGCTAACAGCTTAAGATACAATCAATGTTATTGACATGCCCCAATCTGAGTTATGTCTCAATCTGAGCTAATTGGGATCCAAACTGTGACCCCAGTTTGAAGGGTGTCAGTACCTTGCCATGAGTACTAACACTTGTTGTATGGATCTATTAAACTGGTGTCCCTAAGCACTACAGAGTCACACTCTACTAGATGGTGATCTCATGAGATATGTGTCAACCCTCAACTGGTAGGTAAACATCTCAAACCTGTATTGGATACGTAGTTGAGTAACTCATGGATTGCTAATAAGGGTCACACCTTCTACTGGCAGGTGAGCCCCCATCCATGGGTTCGCTCAATGCTAAATCTTACTCTCAACTGAACTGACATTGGTACTGAACTGAAGTAGGTTTAAGTGAACATTATTTCTGATAGTGCTCATAATGATTATATTAACTGAGTAGATAGTAATATCTGTGGTTTAAAAGAATCATTACTTGAAAATCTTATATTATGTAAAAAATATATGTATCAAGTGTTCATAAACAACAACAACAACAAAAATAACAACAACCCAGTATATTCTCACAAAGTGGAATTTGGGGAGGGTAGAGTGTACGCAGTCCATACCACTATCCCTAAAGAGGTAGAGAGGTTGTTTTCAATAGACCCCCGGCTCAAGATACAAAGCAGTAAACAAAAGAAAAATGAATTATTTTTAAATAACAAATAAATATATACTCTATTTGTATTTAATTGATCAAAAAAATAGACATGAAGAATTACAATTTATTAACTTTTTTCTTTTCGAAGTATGAAACATTGACAAAAAAATAAGAAATGTCGTAAAATTGTAATTAATTGCCAAAAATATAGACGAGCAATTTTTTTTATAAAAAGGAAAAACAATGAAAAAATAAAAAAGTGCAAGCGAGAAAACAAAAATCAAATAGAGAACAAGGGTCAGCTAATCAACAATGGCTAATATGGCTAATATATGAAAATAAAACTCCTTAGGTCATTCGGTGGAATTTGTTTAGGCCAAATGACCATTCCGGTCCTTTCTGCTTTCCTTCCTTTTTTTTAATTGGTATATGGTCTTCGCTCACTTTTATCTTTATTTTTCCCTTATTTTTCCAACTTAAGTACCTTATAATAAATTTGGGGTACAGATTTTCTCTCACAACAAATTGGGTAATTACTGCATGATTTATTTAGAAAGCATTAGCATCATTTTATATGCCAAAAGTTTTATGATTTGGGTTTGTAGAAGAAATGCAACTTGCTGCGGACATCTTTATATGGCATAATTTATAGCTAGCTTAGCATTTCTTGTAGGAATGGCTAGTTAAGCAGGGTTTGTTCAACTTCTTTTTCACTTTTCTATCTCGCTCTCAATTGTATCATTAATATCTTCTATATCACAACGGACCTAGTTGCAACAGTACCAATGAGTATAATTGAGGTATGAAATGTAGAGATTTTGAAATTTTTTAACGTCTTATTCTTTTGAAAAAATCTCAAAGGAATAAACAAGAACAGAGCAAAGAAACGTAAGGAGAACCGTTCCACAACGGATAGAAGTTGTTATTGTAATGAAGACAACATTGGCATCATGAGAAGCATATGCTTCAAAGCTGCCCCATCCCTGCGTGGTTAAGTCTTTTAGAAAATAAAGTAATAAAAATGTATCAATATCTAATAGAATTCCTTTGCCTCAGACATTTAGCTCAAGAAGAAAAAGATAACTTGCCTCATACATTTAGCTCAATGTCTCTTTGTTGTTGTAATCACTATACTTCACTGGCTCATCCCAATATTAGCTCTTATTTCCTTGAAGTCTCACCTTTATTATCATCCTAAGAATATCTAGCAACCAACTGGTCTTTGCTCTAAGCTCACATATCAAATATTTGTGTCGGGTTGTAATGATAATTAACTATCCGAGTTAAACCAACTTCCCATAAAATATGATAACAAAGCTTTAAAACTGTAGTATGGAATCATGGTTCAAAGACCCAAAACATAAATATTTTGCCAAATAAGTGAGAAACATGAACTTGAACATAGGAATGTTTTAAAAATGAGAAAGCAACATGATTACATGGTTAAATTCATAATTTGGGGATTTAACATGAAATTCACTTGAATATGACATGGGAAACTTAAACTTAAAGCATGAATCAACCTAACTTTTCATGAAATCATAAGTGGACATGAATTGAGTTCAAATTACTAAGGACAAACATGAATTAACCCATCTTGAACATATGAAACTCCATAATAAAGAAATAACCCATATTTTAATCAAAGAGAAGGTTTTTGGGCTTAATGGGAGAAAGAGACCGATTGATGAATACCCACATACCTCAATAGATAATTTCTTGAAGATTTCATGCGGGTTTCTTTAACTTAGAAGCTTGAACTCTTTATTTCTTAAGAAAGGTCTTGGGATTTGTTCTTGGGAAAGGAGAAGGATTTCTTGACAGTAATTTTGAGAGAAAGGGCAAATAATGCTCACAAGAATTCCCTCAATAGTATTTGGATGAGTTAGGTTAAGGGGAAAAGACCACATTGCCCCTTGATTTCCTTAATGAAAAGGCTTGGCGAGGGGCACTGGTGCGCCACGACCCTTGCTTAGGTCAAGCAGCCCTCGCGCTGCGACCCTAGCTTATGTCAAGCATCCCTTGCACCGCGACCCTTGCTTGGGTCAAGCGGCCATCACGATGTGACACATGCTTTCATAAAAAAGCCCTTGTGCCACAGGCCTATCGCGAGGCCTTGCTACCTATGCTATCAAAACACGCCACGAATCCTATCTAAAAATCCTGAAACTCTCCCGGGACACTCCTTTAACAATCTAAAACATGTTTCAATTCAAAAACCAATATTTCGAGGAAGGGAAGGCCAAAATAAAAATTTGTGAAGTTTAGGGGTCTTGAAAATTCCTTATTCCTTAACAGTTAGTGAAAATTTAAAGACTTATAACCCTTATGAATGCAACTACAACTGAACAGAGCTGAGGATCTTACAGGGTATTACACATCTCCCCTTTAGGAACATTCATCCTCGAATGAGGCTGATTAGACCGAGAACGCTAAGGAAACTGAGATGGTATAATGGACATACATGACTTGGAACATGATTACATAACAAAGTTTGAAGTATGAATCATGAACAGAATTGATTTCTTGAATGCATGCAATTTCAGGAGAATGTTACATAGCTGAAATAGAGAATGAAAAATTGAAAACGTAAGGAAGTCACTACCTTAAGCTGAATCTGAGTTTGTGGAGAAAAGGGTACTTGGTTCGTATATCTGATTCTGCTTACCAAGTAGCTCCCTCAACAGACTAATTCCACCATAGAACTTTAACCAAGGGAACTTCTTTATTTCGTAGCCTATGGATCTGACAATCAAGGATCTTAATTGGAACTTCTTAGTAGAAAAGGATATCCTGAGCTTCCATACCTTTTAGAGGAATAACAACAGCTGAATCACTGTTGCATATCTTTAACAAAGAAACATGGAACACCGGATGTATTAATGTAAAATCTGTAGGCAACTCAAGCTCATAAGCTACCTTCCTAAAAATGGTTTAAGATTTTATATGGGCCAACATAGAGGGAATTGAGTTTCCCTTTCTTGCCAAATCTCTTTATTCCTTTCATAGGTTAAATTTTAAAATAGACCAAGTCCCCCACCTCAAACTCGAGATCCATTCTGCACACATCTGCATAAGATTTTTCATGACTTTGGGCTATCTTCATCCTTGCCTAAATCAACTGAACATTCTCTATTAACTTAAATACTGAATTCAGTCCTATCAAATTAGCCTCAGCTACTTCAAACCGTCCAATAAGAGATTTACATATATTTCTATAGAGAAACTCAAACGGAGCCATCTGAATACTGGAATGATAAATATTGTTGTAGGTAAACCCAATAAAAGGTAAGTGGTCATTCCAACTACCTTTCAAGTCAATGACACAAGCCCTCAACATGTACTCTAAAGTCTGAATGGTCCTATCTTCCTAACCATCTATATGAGGATGAAAAGTTATACTGAGATGAACTTAAGTACCAAGACCCTTCTGAAAAACCTTCCAAAAGTGAGAGGTAAACTGAGTACTTCTATCTGAAATGATAGAAAATGGAATCCATGAATCTTAACCAACTCTCTGAGATAAAGCCTAGCATAATCCTTAGCTGAGTACGAGGTATGAACTGGACAAAATTGAGTTGATTTGGTATTATATCAACAATGACCCATATCGAATCATAATGATGATGTGTATGAGGCAACCATATCACAAAATTTATGTTCACCATTTCCCACATCAGGTGGGGATGCTGAATTCCTAAAGTATACCACTAGGCCATTGGTGCTCAACCTTAACATGTTGATAGTTTGAACATTTAGCCATAAACTCTACAATATCCCTCTTCATACCAATCCATTAATAGATTTCTTATAAGTCATGGTACATCTTAGTGGCTCCTAGGTGAATAGAATACCATGCACTATGCACTTCTACTAACATTTAGTGTCTTAAACCATCAACACGCGAAACATATAACCAGAAAACCTTTAATTCTTGATAGTGAGAGGATTCTTATTCTTGATAGTGACTTTATTCAACTGATGGTAGTCTATGAATATTCTGAGAGAACTATCTTTCTTATTCACAAATAAGATTGGAGCATCCCAAGGAGAAAAACTAGGCCTGATGAAACCGTTATCTAAGACTCAGTTAGAGCCATTTTATTGGGTGTAATACAGATGGGTTGGGTATATAGAAGGATATCTATTCCAAGTCAATTTCCATATCAGGTGGAACTCTGGAAAGATCTTCAGGGAACATATCTAGAAATTCATTTACTACTAGCACTGGATCAAGACTCGGAGCCACATAATTTAAATATTTGACTCGGAAAAGATGGTAAATACCACCTTGGATATCATATTCCTTGATCTAAGTTAGGAAACAAACTGACATTTATGTACTAAAGTACTACCACTCTATTCAGTAATTAGTTCATTAGGAAATTAAAACTGAATGAATCTGTCTCTACAGTCAACTTAGGCATAGAATAAGTGGAGCCAACCCATGCCAAGAGTGACATTAAAATCAGTCATCTCTAACTCTATAAGATCAACTGAAATGATTTTATCAGATACTATAATTGAGAAATTTTTGAAAACCCATCTGGCTATAATATATTTACCCACTGGGATAGACACTGAGAGAGGTTCTGCTAATGTTTTAGACTTACACCAAAGTTTATGGCTATATAAGAAGTCACAAAAAAAAGTGAACATCTGGGGTCTAATAAAACATACACATGAAGAGAAAGACTTGTAATGTATCCATAACCACATTAGGAGAATTTTCTTGATAATGTCGAGTCTAGAGAGCATACAATCTATTCTGGCACTGCCCACTGGTTGCACTGGAAGTGGCACTCTGCTGAGTTGAGCGGCTGGGTGGAGATAAAGAACGATTGGGATGACCCTGCTGACTAGTCCTAGGGCAATCCCTGACTTGTGGACTGGCTTGCCATATCTAAACACATATCACTACCAGCTTTACACTTACCATGATGATTCCTATAATATTTCTAGCAAAGAGGATTAGTACGACCATTGTTTACATTGCCCTGAGACTTAGAGCCTGGCACCCTATCCCAACTATCTTACCTGATTATAGGCACTGGAGCACTATGTGAAGATGGAGCTGGGGTGGAAAATTTCTGATGGAGTTGAGAACGGTTACCAATTTCTAACCTTGGCTACGAAATGTTGAAACTACCTGTCTTGGTCCTCTTATTATCTCTTTCCTTCTTCTTATACTTCTCCTCCTTAGTCTATTGAGGATGAACCATGAGTCTAGATAGGTCCATCTTCTTAATCAACTTCGTGGTCACACACTCCTTAAATTTACTATCAGCTATACCAGATACAAACTTACTCATTCTGGACATATTATTTGCCACCATAGTAGGAGCATACCTCGCTATCTGAGTAAATTTAAGCGAGTACTCCTTCATGCTCATATTACCTTGCTTTAAGTTGATGAACTCCTGAACCTTATTATCCCTCAAATCTAGGGGAAATAACCTACCTAGGAAAGTTGTGGAAAACTCCTCCCACTGTATAGGCCATACATAAATACGTTGAGCTACATCCTGTAACTGATTACATCCAACTCTACACTTTTACTCAAAATGACACCCATGAACTGGTACACGTTATGAGCACTAAATAAAATAGTAATACAACATATTTGTGTAATATAAGCTGATAAGATACTGTAAATCTAAAAATCTAATATACATAATAATGACATGTCTGAAACAACTGATAAAATTAAAAGAACTGACTAACTATCTATCTGATTATATGAAAGCCTCTAAACATCATGAGGAGTTGATAAAAGATACCCCCATCTAACTCTGACTAACTAAGCATAAGAAAGTACTAAAATAACTGAGAAAAACATATCAAGTCCTTAAGTGATAAGGACTCACTACTACTGCTGGGTAACAATGGGTTGTCTAAGAACGGATGAGAAACTAAGCATTCGAACCTATTTTATAAGACAACATGGCACAAAAAAGGTATGCGGTTAGTACTTTGAATATACTGGTATATGAGATAAGGACCGACTGAGATACATGAGATAATTGACTATGGAAACATAAATATGTAATATTTGAGAATGGAAGATCAAGCATAAACATGTTTCAGAGACAATCTATAATTTTAAAGACTGAATTCTGTACAGTTAATTAACTATAAATCTATATTGTTTGGTCAAGAAAACATTGGATGATATATACTCAATACTGACTAAGAATGTAGGAGGTATCATGTAACTGATATGCCCTAATCTGAGCTAATTGTGGTCCAACCTGTAACCCCAAGTGGAAGGGTGTCAATACATTGCCATAGGTACTAACACTGGCTGTGTGGATCTACTAAACTGGTGTCTCCAAAGACTAAGGAGTCATCCTCTACTGGCAGGTGATCTCATGAAATATGTGTCAACCCTCAATTGGAAGGTAGAACTCTCAAAGCTATGTTGGATACATAGTTTTCTAACTTAGGGACTGCTACTAAGGGTCGCACCTTCTACTGTCAGGTAATCCCCTATCTGTGTGTTCGCTCGATGCTAAATCTTACTCCTAACAGAACTAACATTGGTACTGAACTAAAGTAGGTTTAATGGAACATTCTTTCTTATAGTTTTCATCATGATTATGTCAACCGAGTAAATAGTAATATTCATGGTTTAACTGAATCATTACTTAAAAATCTAAAATTATGTAAAACACAAGTATCGGGTGTTCGTAACCCACTAGCACTAAATGACCATAAAATACGATAAAAAAGCTTTAAAACTATAGTATGGAATAAAGGTTCAAAGACCTAAAACATAAACATTTTTTCCAAATAAGTGAGAAACATGAACTTGAACATGGGAATGTGATAAAGATGCGAAAAAAACATGATTACATGGTTAAATTCATAATTTGGAGATTTAAAATGAAATTCACTTTAATATGACATGGGAAACTAAAACTTGAAGCATGAAACAAACTAACTTTTAATGGGATCATACGTGGACATGAATTGAGTTTAAATTACTAAGTAAAATCATGAATTAACCCATCATGAACATATGAAACTCCATAATAAAGCAATAACTCATATTTTAATCAAAAAGAAGGTTTTTGGGCTTAATGGGTAAAAGGGACAGATTGATGAATACCCACATACCTCAATAGATAATTTCTTGAAGATCTCTTGAGGGTTTCTTAAACTTGGAAGCTTGAGCTCTTGATTTCTTAAGAAAGGGCTTGGGATATTTTCTTGGGAAAGGAGGAGGGTTTCTTGAGAGTAATTTTGAGAGAAAGGGTGAATAATTCTCCTAAGAATGCGCCTACTTTTGTTCTGGACGAGTTGGATTGATAGGAAAATACCAAATTGCCCCTTTATTTCCTTAATGAAAAGGCTGGGCAAGGGGCACTGGTGCACTGCTACCTTAGCTTGGGTTAAGCAGCCATTAAGACACGTCACTTTCTTAGGTCAAGCATCCTTTACGCCGCAGACCTATCGCGAGGCCTTGTTGCCTCCACTATCCAAACATACCCTGAATCACATTTAAAAATACCAAAACTCCCTTGGGACATACATTTAATAATACAATGCATGTTTCAACTCAAAAACTAACATTTTGAGGTTGGAAAGGCCAAAATAAAATTCTGTGAAGTTTAGGGGTCTTAAAAATTACTAAGTCCTTAAAATTTAGTGACAATTTCAAGCCTTGAACTGCTAAATAATTAAACTATAGTGTAACGTCCTAAGTCTGGCACCCCAGATGCTACACGGTGCTCATGACCCCGAGGGACCACAAGCTAACCCTTTTTGATATGTGTAACTGATCACTGCATAACATACTGAAATAAATACAAAAAACTATCAGAAACTTACCATAAGGTTCAAATACTTAAAATACATCTGAATAAAGTTTAACAATATCAAAACTAAATATCTGTCTTAACAACTAGTTCGAAAGCCTCTAAACTGTCTAAATAAGAAGTTGATGGTACATGTCCCCAACTAACTCCATCTACTAAAAATAAACTGAGTCTAATGCCATAATAAAATAAGGATCATCCTAGAATGATGAGGACTCACTTCTATGTCAACTGCTACTGGCTGAGTCAGGACTGCTAAGGGTGCTCTGGTTCTCGCTCGTCTGAACTTATGGTATAAGACACCATAGCGTAAGAGAAAGGTATGCATCAATACTTTGAATGTACTGGTATGATAGATGAGGTAAGGCTAAATGTAAGGGATTATGCATGAGTATAACTTAACTAAATAGCATGAGAGTACTGAATGAGGGTATATGCATAAATTCACAAACCAAAATTGAAATCATTGTGACTTATGAATACTAAGACTCGGATACTGCTTTACTTATGCCTGAACTCACTTCTTATACTGAAATACTGAATAACTAAATCTTGTAATATTAATAACTGAGTACTGAACTTGAGATCAGTCCTATATAGTGGGTGATCTCTGAATCTAATGATAAATGGGAATGCTAGACTGAAATCTAAGATCAGTCCTATCTACCGGGTGATCTCTGTATCTACTGATAATGAGAGTACTTAACAGAATCTGAGATCAGTCCTATCTAGTGGGTGATCTCTATATATAATGATAATGAATATAGTATGACTTAGTTAGAGATTAGTCCTATCTAGCAGGTGATCTCTAAATCTGATGATAATGATTAACTATGTTTGAGATCAGTCCAATATAATGGGTGATCTCTAAACATACTGATAATTAGATTGATTGAAAAAATATGTGATCATTCCTATCTAGTGGGTGACCACTAAATCTGCTGGTATGCTAAGGGTTGCCTATATCTAGAATTCCTGAATCTATAATACTAAGCTGAGTTCTATTACTGAGACTGATTTTTAAACTGAGACTGTGGGAAGTAGACATCTAACCAACATGCCCCATCTAGCTAAGTTGGGGTCCAAACTATAACCCCAGTTGGAAGGGTTCAGTACCATACCACGGGTAAAGTCCTCTCTTATGGAGTAATTCCTATCTAACGGGTGACCTCTGGGATCAGTCCTTTATATATATAATATACTAAGGGGTGATCTCTGAGTATATCAGTCCTATCTAGCGGGTGACATCTCATACCTACATTGGCTACATAGTTTTGGAACTTAGGGATTGCTCCTGGGGTTCTTAGTCCTCTCTAACTGGTGAGACCCCATCCCTAGGACCGCCCGATGCTAAATCTTACTCCTAACCAAAAGACTCTGAACTGATTTTTTTTTCTTAAACTGTACTAGACTGAGCAGAATCTGTTATTGATCATACTGATCAACTGAGTTAAGCTGAGATCACTTTGTTCCAAAGACTGATGGAATACTATTGGATCAAGTTACTGACTGAATGATAATGAGTTCTGAATTGATTACTTGAATGTTACTGAGGTCTGAATTGAACACTTGGATACTACTAAGATCTCAGATGAGTATTGAACTAAAGATGGAATGCTAATGATACTTAGGTTATTGAGACTTATTAAGTTCTGTAACTGTCTGAGAGTACTGAGTTCTGTAACTGACTGAATTCTAAGGTTCGTCGCTTGACTGAGATTATCGTGAAAACTGACACGGGCTCTAGACTTGTAGCTAAATTGTCGAGTATAAATACCGCCACAACTCAATAACATAAAAGTAAAACATAACCATCTTAAATAATCACGATGTGGACTTTCATTCACTATTACAATCATTAAAGCATCTCTTCAAGCACTTGGAAATCATAAACAGACGATAGTATAGGTAGACATGCTATTGGCTCGCACTCCATTCTACAAGGTCTTGCATCAAACACTTAGCATGCATTAGAAACACATAATTGAGGAATTTCATGCAAATATGTCACAATTTATTCACTATGTCTTTTCAACAAACTCTTGACATGCATGTACTTACATACAGTTGGGGATTTCTAGTCAACATGCTATAATGTCACTAATTCCTTCACATAAGCATTTTATCAAATATATGGGGAGAATGGTTTGGTTATTCAACAATTTCCACACCTAAACATCATGATTTCATCAACCATATTGCAAATTTAGGAATTTAACATGGATATAATGCAATTCAACTTGAATCAAGATCAAAGCGCGCAACTTGTATTCTAAAGTATGAACTATATCTCAACAATAACATGAGCATGGACTTCAATTCACATGAATCATGAAAAACTCATTAAACCGTAATCTTTGAATTTAAAGAGGATTTCTTGAACTTATTGGGTGGAAGGAACCCAAGAATCAACATCTAACATACCTTAGAAAACTCATTCTTGAAGGTTCTTGAAAAAATCCTTAGGCTTGTTCTTGATTTCTTGGATAGGGTTCTTGACTTCTTGAGAGAGAAAATATTTTGATTTGGGAAAAATATTGATGAATAATGAAGTACTTTCATTATTTATTGTATATATCCCTTAAAAAGACTGATTTGGGGCTTTAGGAGATTACCAATTGGTCATTGAAATTTAAAAATGGAATCTAAAAATCCTGATTTCACATACTGGCGCGACGCGGTTGAATCGCGCTAGCTCACTGGAAACTGGAAAATTGGGAAACTAGTTTGTGTCACGACGCGGTGAAAATCACATTGCAACCTTAGTTGCGAACTGGAAAGGCACCACCATGTGGTGGAATCACGTTGGTGCACTGGAAATTGACAACTCTGAAAATAAGCCTTGGTGCGACGCGCCATAATCGTGGAGGCTCATTGGATTTTGACGATTGCCATTTGGGTTGGCCCCACGATGAGCTAACGTACTAGGTGGTACACTGTCTTAATAAATGGCTCAAACTCTTTGAACGAGTATCAGATTTGGGAAAATTTTGTATCGATGAAAATCTTATTCAATTTCCACATGATAAAAAGTCAAAATCTTAAAAATTTCACATTCAATAAAATATATTCATCTTTAAAGAAAGAGCTTTGATGTTCTAGAGATGAATTTGAACTAAGAGAAGTGTGGAGTATTACATACAATTGAACCAAGCTGAAGATCTTATGGGGCATTAAATCCAGGGTAGTATTTTTGGGATCCACCTGGCTACCACCCCTTGTGATCTTCATCCTCTCGATAATCGAATCTTATCGGTCCATATTCATCTTTCTTTGTATATCCTCCATTTCTTTTGTCAGCTCTCCTTCATGATCTTTCATTTATTCCGTTGGAACTTCTTACAAATCTTCTTCTGGATATTTGTGTCACAACCGAACTTTTCAGGTCATGATGGTGTCTACCATAACCCACCAATAGGCAAGCCACCTCCTAGTCTAGAATGGCTAGTAATGGACTGCTCAATAATATAAGAAAAATAACGTAGAATATATGAAAATAAATATCAATATATAGAAGAATCCTAAAACATGGTGGTATCAGTACAAGAGCTTCTAAATATAAAAAGAGTACAAAAGTGAAATATCAAGAGAAATACAATGCTGCACTTATATCCAAATGCAACTTAGAGACTGGTCTAATACATAAGAGAGAGATAAGTAATGCTCCGAACGTTAGGAGCTAACTCTAAATCTCTGGACCAGGGCTTCGACACATGATGTACACATCAACGACGATAACTCATATTATGGTCTGCAGAAGTGTAGTATGAGTACCAAACGAATGATACTCAGTCGGCTACTGCAACTGAGCTCTAAATATAAAGTAGATATATAAATCATATAAATAAAATTGAAACTAAACCAAAGAGTCAAAAAATCATATGACAAGTCAATGAGGTAATAAGGAACAACTGTTATGTTCATGTCCAAGAGTCTAACATAATAAAACTAAGGAAGTATTAGGGTGAACTATCCTATTCTAGCTACATTCAATATACGTCAATGCTATGCCATATATCCCATGTCAATTACGAATAAAGAGCGAAAGAAAAATATATATAGTAATATACAGGGAGAAGAAATTATTATACAAAATGAACAACAAACGAAGGGATATACGGTAATATCATAGCTTTATATAACTATATATATATAGGTATATATAAATATAAACACTATCATACTCATGGTTTCTAATCCACATGGCTAGATATGAAATAATCGTGCATAATAATGTAACCATAAGAAAGGAGAGGCCAAAGACATACCTCAAATTCTAATACCAGATCAATGACTAATCTGTCATAAGCTAGCCATAATAATGATCATAACAATATTAACAACAATATCAATGACAGCGTGAATAATCGGCTACCCCAGACAACCAAATACCTAGCCGAGGCTATGTGTACCCCCATTGCCCTAAGCTCAGAAGGTTCAATCAACATTCAATAACACAAGGCATATTCTTCACCCATATATATACAACCATACCATAACAACTGATAAAATTAGGTGCATACTGGTGTTAGGCAATACACATGCAAAAATGAATAGAAATTACATAATCAATATCACAAATCATCATAATTGTCCTCATCAGGACAATCATCATCGTAATCAACCTCTGACCTTGCCAGGTATAATCATAACATTAATATATCGTCTAGCCTTGAGGGGTATCAAAATCATCACAACGGTATCCTCCAGCCTTGTCGGGTATCAATATCATCACAATAATATACTCCAGCCTTCACGGGTATCAATATCATCACGATAGTATCCTCCGGTCTTCACGGGTATCAATATCATCACAATAGCACCCTCCAAACTTGATGGGTATCAACAACATCAAAATAGTATCCTCCGGCCTTATCGGGTATCAATAGCATGACAATAGTATCCTCCAGCCTTGTTGGGTATCAATAGCATCATAATAGTATACTTTGGCTAGGCTAGGTATCAATAGCATCATAATAGTATCCTCCGTACTTGCCGGGTATAAATATCATCACAATTACCATTACCGAATAAGATACACTAAAATACTCATAATCATAGACATATCACCATGGAATATTTATCTAATCAACACTTCCCAACAACATTTTATTAGTTAAACAAAACTTATTATAATAGAATCACTAGTTCACTAGTCATTACACAACCTTTAGTTATTAGCCTAAACATTATCCTTAATCACTAGATAGCAACTAACCACAATATATTAAATAGCCAACATCTAAAATCTAGTTAAGGTTTATCACTAGACCAAAATCGCCATTTATCCACTATTCATTATTATCAACTAGTCATACAATATCCGTTAATCATTAATAAGCAACAATTTAGTATTATCATCTTACCATCCTTTATTAACTAACACAAATCAGTATCTAATAATCGTTTACCAACTAATCTTTGTTATTAACTAGTCCTCGTTATTAGCTAGTCGGCATCCGTAACTAGGCATCATTATTAACCAAGAATCATTATCACTAGCATACCTTATCACCTAGAAATATTAACCATATCATCCTCACTTAAAAACTAATCGACATTATAACTTGTTATCAATAGTCACATATCATTACCATCCATAAACCCATCTTAATAGCCACGTATCAACCCTAGTCGTTAGTTACCATATTACTAATCAATGCTCATTAACTAAAATATTTTGAATTCTAACCATCAAGTACAATATTCACCTAATAGACAACTAGTTACCACATTGCTTATACAATAATATTTGGAAGAAAAGTCAGAAGATCATATTTCAACTAGATCATATCAATAACTGATATAATAATCATGAATGTATTGGATCTATGCATGTTGTCACCAGTATTCAATCAGTGAAATCATAAGCATCATACCACACCTTCCTCCATCCCATACCGAAGAGATGTGTATATGTATATATATATATATATATATATATATATTCATGAACAGTAATTGAATCCTCTACAAGGATAAGAATTTCCCGCATGTCCTATCAATATTTTCTATCGGCCCGCGGCCCAATAATATGTCTGGAATAATTACAAAATCATCACCACGGGTTTTGACCCATATACATATCTGAAACTCATCTCTATAACCATATTTATAAGTCACAACATAGTATAATCATCTCATATCTCGGAGGCATCTTGTATATATGAGGTATAATATCAATAAGCGTATAATCATCTCTCACATAGAAGGGGTAATATCAATAAGCATGACACGACTATAAGTCATTTCATATATAAAGGTCATTCATCATGATGGTGAGGAATATCACCTCTCTAGGCCAACTATTATGTCTAAAGGAGATAACATCTCTCTAGACCAGACATCTTATCTAAGAGAAAGTCATCTCTAAGGACCCAACATTATGTCTTAGAGGAAATAACAAATCTATGGGCAAAATATCAAGTCAAAGAGGAAATGGAATCTATATGGGCCAAGTATCAAGTCTAAGAGGAAATGGCATCTCTATGGGTCCATTATCATATAATTTGTATGCGCAAAACTATAGTTATAACTCATAAGTCACAATCCTAAGAACATCATTACAGTATACGATGTAACGAAGTAACCTTATACTAAGGTACTAGTCTCTACTATGCCTAATATCTGAAGCTAATTTAGCAATGACTAATACAAGACTAGGCCTAAGTAGTTCGGACAATCCCACTTCTAAACATCAGTTTCCTTAATTAGGTACACTATGCCCCAAACTAGGCTAAGATATCTAATCCAACTTCTATATGTAAATTAAGCCACATACAAGCCTAAGATAGTAACTTAAACTAGAAGTAAGGGTACTTAAGTCAGTTCCACACAAATTACGATTCCAAGAATACTACACTAGCCCAATAAGATCAAGTATTCTAATCATTCTTCCAACAATAAAACCACATTTAAAACATAGAATTATATCATATCTATGCTATAACTAATCAAAACAAAAGAGGGAAGGGAATAGGATAAAAAAGGGTCATAAGCATTCCATCTTACTGGTCTAAAACCTTCATCTATTCCCAAAAACATTAACAGTCAATGCCAAGTTATCCTACTCATAATCAAACCTAACATCCATTTCATATGGAACATATATAACACATTATCTATAAAGAAAAGTAGACAGAATCCTACTTCACATCCAAATCGCAAAACTTCACTTCATGCACCACATGTTTTTCTTCACTTTATAATCCTCAAAATGCCATCACACTATCAAAACCATAATCTGTTCATCAATACGAATCTAATGATACCCATAATGCACTATTGTACTTTGGGTACAAAAACAATACCAAAACCACAAGTGGGTCCCATATAAAGAAAATAAGTTTTCGAGTCCAACCCAATGTTCGCACATTAAAAGGTAAGCGTAACCCTAAAAGAATAGGTGAATACTAAGCATACTTTTAGCTAAAATCAAGTCCTGTTAAATTTGGGTTTTGGGTACAAACTAAGAAATTCATGCATGATTCCAGGAATTCTTACCTTAATCGCAAAGATAATCATGATACAAGCTAATAATTAAGATCCCTAGTAACCCCCCTCCCACAACCAATTTTAAGTTATTTCACTTATTTTGAGGTTTCTAGGTCTAAATAGTGAAGGGAAAATGCCCCAAACGTATCTTGGGACCTTTATATATCCCCAATGGGTAAAGAGATACCTCTATCATGGTCATACAGGACGAGATCGTGCTCCCATGATTGGACACACTTGGTCGCAATCGCGGTTGCACCAGATGACAACAAACTCAAAAATAAGTTCTTGACCCTCTAAACTCTTCTGGAATCCAAATAACATGTTACAATAGTGAATTATTAGTATAAACCACATTTCAAAACCATTAGAATCATCAAAACTTTCATCGGAGATCATTCAAGTAAAAAGTGGGGTCCACACCTATAGTTTTATCACTTTTCATAAAATTATCTCAATAGCTTAAAATAAGTTTGGGAGACTTGGGACCTGAACCAAGGGTCTCCCTAGAAAAAATTCAATGTTCCAAATACAATGGAAAAATTGTATTTTCAATCCAAGGTTGTTTCTACCATATGTGGGTCCCACACTCATTCTTTCCAATTTTCAACCTTACGACCAATATGTCGAAATGAGCTTTGGTTCATTGCGACTTGAACAAAAGGTCTTCCTTGAATAAAATCAATATTCCAAATCTGCTGGTGTAGTCAAAATATGGATCAGATAGCATTTCACTAAAGTTTTCACCCGGTGGCCAATTAGAACCAGCGAAGACTTCAAAAGAGGGAATTGGCTCAAAAAAATAAACGATCCATTCGGTAACCAAATCGTCCATCCCAGCAAGTCAGAAATTACTTGGGAAAACTATGGAGAAGCTCAAATAGTAAAGATAAGCATAAATATTGAAAATGACCTGAAGGGTCATTACAATATCTACTACTAAAAGGACTTTCATCCCCGAAATCAATGGATAGAAAATCTCAAAAACTCAAAAGAATGAGGGGCTAGGCTCGCATGTTCCAAGCATGACTTCCCAGATAACCTTAATAGAGAGAAAACACTTGCAAGGGATTTCACCATACGTATTCCTTTGTCAACAATCACTCTTATTCTACTTCTAAAATAGCCAACTCAACTTAACCGCTAATTGTCCTCCAACTGAACCGAAAAGGATGATGCACACACATTTGAATCACATCACACTAATACCATCCCTATATCATCATAAATCCACAAAGGCTCATCCCATCCAAAATCAAACCAAGACACAAGTCATAAAATTGACTCCAAATTCAAAAATAACCTTCCTTTACATTTTTGCATATGCTGTCTACTCAAAGCTAGGAGGAAAAACACTAGAGTCTCATCCACAAAGTCTCATCATATTAAACTCAAACAACTAAAGTTGATCCGTTGAAATTCCATAAGGCAAACATGAGAATAAGCTCACCACGCATTATCCGCATTATCAAACTAAAATCTCAAAATCTAAGGTCTAACTACCCATCACTAAATATTGCATTCCAGGATGTCTCATTTATCGAGAATGAAGGCATACTAAATCCAACTTGAGAATATTACTCCTGTTGATTAAATTCTCTAAAATTCCAAAGAAAATTGAAACTCAAGGTCAAAACTGAAATAACCAATATGGGGCCGATGGGCTTTCATATAAACACTTATTAACTATAATCCAACCAAAGTCTAGAAGACCGATTAGGTAACCATAGAGTAGGCTCAACTAGCCTATAAATGAAATTTAAACAAGGATAAGTCTAAAACAAAAGCTGCATTGAATCTCTACAATACCAAGCTGAAATCTTAATATCACGGCTGAATCGCTCGGTCTCAAATATCTAAATAAAAACTAACATCAAGTAGGAAATAATGCTCCAAATCTATCATACTTTCAAATCTTTATTCCAAGGAGTCATAATCCAAAACAAGGCCAATAAAACTATATCAATGTCAACTATCTCAAATCGACTCTAGTATTCAAATATGTCATATCCGAGATAAATCATACCAAGCCACAGTCGAGACATATTTGGGGAGAAACACCACCACAGGAATAAACACTAACTGATAACACAAGCAACCAACTCTATATCGGTTGGAGAAAATGGAATATAGACATAAAATAGAGATCATGCCCAAGGCAAAATTAATGGCTAAAAATCCATATAATCCACACAATATTCTCTGGAGGGCATGACCTATCCAAATATACTAAAAACCATCCCAAGGTTGAAAATCACAACTGAAATGGCAAAAGCTCTAGCAACTCGGAAACTAACCAATCTAATACTCCATCTAGGCAAAGAAAGAGCCACAACCACATATCATCGAGGAGAATCACTCCACCAATCCTCCCTAGTCAAAACAAACGTTTAAATGGGAAATTCCTAAATCCACCCAAGAACAACATCATTGAAGAAGAACTACAAATCTTAAAACCAAGGTCAGAGTTAAAACCACCACCAAAGTACCAACAACTTGAGAGAAAGAGTTTCTAATTTGCCAACTTAAGAAGTAATCACTGGAAAGGCCACCTACCTCTAACTTTCCAACTCCACTAGAAAAAACCATATCACAATGACAAAAGAGCATCTAACCTACGTACTAACAATAGGGAAAACTATTCCAAGGGAACACACCCAACAAACTTATGAGATAAATCCATAATATCACAATATCAAATATCAAAATCACTATCAGCCGAAGAAATCACAACAAATGAAGAATGAATCTCAAACTGGTCCATCTTACAATGGAATACACCAGAAAGGATAGCCAAAACAAAAGCTTTGGCAACCCAGGAGGAAAGTCTAAGAATCTCAAACTCAAACATGGGCAACATAACTAAATTTTCTACTCTAAAACATAAAGAACCAAGAAAGTTCAACTTACCTTTGATACCACAATACATGCATGAATCAATCTAATACAGCTAACTAAGAGGGAACTTAGTCAACCTCGCCACGCTAGGGGAAAGAAATCACCAAATTGAGTTAAATATGCTCAATCACCAAATAATATCACAAGAAAATAAAAGTCTAACTAGATAATACTAGTCTATACAGTTACCCAGCAAGAATTAAATTTATCATGTAACAACATCACATTATAATATAAAGTAATATAAATAACCTTGCATAGTGGTAGCAATAGCAACGGCAATAGAACTATCAACATACTAAATATGCGGTACCAAAATCAATATAAATATCATATACCACTTAAGGGCCACAATAGGGTTAATGTTCCAAGATAAATGGAACTCAAAACCAAAACCACTCCCATAGGGGAGAAACATCAATAAATATCTACTCTACCTACTACTTAAAGAAATAAACCACAGTGTAGTAACATAATCATGAATTCAATAATAAGGCACATAATGCCCGCTATAGGTTCATCAAGGCATAAAATCACCAATGGTTATGAAAACTCAAATACACATAATAAGAGATAAATGCGAGAAATAAAAGCACACCAATTATGTAACATCTATAGGCAATTACCTGATGGGCATATGGAAAATAAATTTGAATGGGTCTAAATCAGACCAACTGACTGAATCATAAGGTGCTAAGTGCACCATCCCTAACTGAAGATATCACAACATCACTGGTTGATCTAACTAAGCTAAATTACTGGAATTTTATGTCAGGGAAATACCCTAGACTAATAGTCAGTCTCTCTATGACGGTAGCAATTCCTTAAGAATTAATATGGAGAGAATACAAATTGAGCCCAAATGGCTGGCCAACTAACGCCGAGAGAAATTCACAAAATTATGTCTGATTTTTAAAATTACAACCTATCTTATGAAATTTTGGCTAGCGGAGAATACATGCTAACTTTAGATGATCATCTCTCTCATACTAGGGGCATTCTCTGATCCAGTGTCTTATCACAACACAACCAAACCAAGACTTAGAATACTTTGACATATTGCTCCTAATAATCTAGAATGGTCATCATGGATTAAAGAACCATATCACACTCTGCAAATCTAATAGGATCTGTGCCTAAATCCATTTTAGATGCTGCTGAGGATCTTCTGTTTTTATCTCTGACTCTAAAGTTTGATGTTGTGCTGAAATTATAGAAACAAATATTAGAGTCTCATCTGCATCTGTTAACAATATTGTATCATTCTTCGGGGAGAAAATAGAGTCAAAGAATATATTTAAGGTACATTGGAATATAGACACATGATAAGGATTCATGAAGTAAATCTCTTAAAATGTCATTGTAGCCTCTCAAAGATAGGTAACAAACATCTCCACACCAATCCGCAATACTCTACTAATACTTAGCTCTTGACTAATACATAAATGAAACCTAGGATCTAATACTAATTTATCATGACCCAACTTCTCAGATCAAAATGGCACCTACCATAACCCATAAGTAGGCAAGCCAACTGTAATACCCCGAGACATTAACCAATAGTGCAACCATGAATCAAGCTCATGATAAATAAACTATATTCTTATGGGTTGTTTTATGATCAAGGATGATGTGTATTAAGGCCTTAAATATTTCCTAATTATAGGGTGAATCAAAACATTCATTACTAATTAAATTCTTGGGAAGGATTTTTCCATATTCAACTTTAAATGATCATATCTCTCGTTATACTACTAATTATTGATCCTATAACCTACCAAAAGATATATAATTGGATTATCTTTCCAATGATACCAATTTTGTCAAAATCTGATATAGGAGCATAGAGTTATGCCCATTTTACTCCGGCATATTAGGCTGCAAAACTAAGAGATGACATTCGTGAAAAGATGTCATGAGTGTGATGTCTTATCACCAATGTCGTCATCCCTGGGAAGATTTCCAACCCCAGTGACGACATTTTGTGATAAGCCATCACGCTCGTGATGCCTTATCACCAATGTCGTCAACCTTAACCAAAAAAATGAAAATTTCACCCTTTTGTGATGAAATTTCGTGGTGACTTGTCACCGGTTTGATGGCTTATCACGGATGGCGTAAACTGTTTCTTCAAGACACTAAGGGATGTTTTTATAAGGGTATTTTGGTCTTTTCCACCCCCTTTTAACCTCTATATATCCAAAATAGGGGAGAGAAATTCATGTCTCTCTAATTCCTTTCCAAGAATATTCAGGTAGCTAGGGTTTTCTCTCAACCCAAAAATCAACCCTTCTTCCAAGAAATTCATGAATCTTCCAAAGATTTCACCAAGTTGTCCAAGAATCATGTTCTCTAAGTCAAAGGCATCAATATACTTAATTCAAAAGTGTAAAGAAGAGTTTCCAATCAAGCTTGTTCATCTTAAAATTCATAATCCAAGGTATGTGAGGTTTGAACAAGAACACTTCTTTCATTCTTGTGCCCAATGATTTAATTTCTTTTTAATTTCATGATTTTTTTGCAAAGTTGGTTTACACCCAAATTACCTTATCAAGGATTTATGAGAGTTGAGCTATACTAGATTGACATACATGACTAATTCATTGTCTTATTTCTTATATTGAGGATTTATGCCATGAGTTGTCTATTGTTATCATGAAATGATGTTTTCTAAGTAATTTAAGATAAGTTTCATCATTTTTACCTTTCCATAAGAAGTTTGACTATTGAATATATATTGATATTGAGCTTGAAAGTCAAGAATGAGTTCTTAGATGTTTTCTTGAAGTTTTGAAATTTGATATGAGTTAATGAGAAAGTACACTTGATATTGAGAAAGGTTTTTTGAGTTTTAGTTGAGTTAGGAATATAAAATTTTTTTGACTTCAAGATGAGAAATATTTATGATTTGGTCCCTATGGTTGACCCTTGAGTTGATTAAGGTGGATTTCCTAATACATTGTTAGCTTAAGTCTGGGAGTAGTATTTAGCACCGAGTGGGAAGTATGGGTTTAGCGCATCCTACTTCTCCAGAACTACGTGCCACCATAGGATTAAGATTAAGGGCCAAAGGCGAAGATAGTGATCACTAAAGTTAAGGTTATACTCTAATGGCAAGGATAAAATATCTCTCCCTAACGTGGGTAAGACGTTGGACTCCATGTATGCTCACATAGTTTATGTCGGTTATAAGAAACTCCCAAGTCCATAATAGTTAAGTTTCTTGAGACACCAAGTCACTCTAAGTCTTAAGTCAAAGAGTTTCAAGTTGAGTCCAATGGTTTATGAGATTTGTGAAGCATGTGTTATAATTGATGATTCATGAAAAATATGTTTTAGGTAACTCAAGCGAAGAGAGTCATTATTACCAGCATGCATAATTTTTTTATACATTTATGATATTATTTAAATGTTGTCTGTGCCCCCACATACTTAGTACATTACCAAGTACTGATTCCCATACTCTTCTATGTTCTACATTTTCTTATGATGCATGTTCAGGTGCTCAGTCTCAGCAGCGACAGTGATCTTTGAGTACTTCCATCTACAATCTAAAAGTTAGTGAGTCCTCATAGTTCGAAGACCTATGTCCCTGATTTTGCTTTATAGTAGATGGCTATTTATTTTCAGTTTAGTTCAAGTCAGATAGGGATCTGTCTAAATTGCTCCTTAGTCTTATGTAGTAGAGGCTTTGTCAAACTAGAGTACTAGTATGTACAGAAATTCAGTATTTTAATTATGCAGGACAGTATTTCTTCGTATTCGAGTATGTTCATGACATGATTATTCTTCCTTATTACAGCTTGATTATTGTCATAGTGAGTTATAGAAGTGATGACAGGCTTATTGTCATAGTGAGTTATAGAAGTGATGAAATTATTTCTCCTTTCTCTGACCAAGCACAGCTCCAATGGCTACACCACTAGCATCACACATGACTTCAAACGGGAGAGACCAATCTGGTGCTACCATGATAGGGGCTTCAATGAGTTTTCCTTTGAGGCATTCGAATTCCTTTAAGAAATCTTCATTAAAGTCAAAGTTCGCATCTTTCTACAAGAGTTTGCACAATGGACTAGCAATTTTGGAGAAGTCTTTGATGAACCGACGATAGAAACATGCATGGCCGAGAAAACTACGAACTCCCTTCAGCGAAATTGGAGGCGGTAGCTTCTCAAAGACCTCTATTTTTGCTCGATCAACCTCAATTCCCCTTTTAGAGATTTTGTGACCAAGAACGATTCCTTCTTTTACCATGAAGTGGCACTTCTCCCAATTCAGCACTAGGCTGAACTCTACACATCTTTTCAATGCCATGCTTAGGTATGCCAAGCATGCTTCAAAAGAAAAACCATCCTTTCCCCGCTAATCGATCTAGCATTTGGTCCATAAATGGCACTGGGAAGTGATCTTTGAGTGTCCAAGAATTCAGCTTTTGGTAGCCCATGCATACTCTCCATCCAGTGACGGGTCTGAGTGGAATAAGCTCATTCTTCGCATTCGCGACCACCGTCATGCCTCCTTTCTTGGGAACACATTGTATCGGGCTTACCCATGTACTATCAGAGATTGGATATACAACTCCTGCATCTAACCACTTGATAATTTCTTTCTTCACCACTTCTTGCATAGGTGGGTTTAGACGTCTTTGATGCTCAATGGTGGGTGTGCAATTTTCTTCAAGCTGAATTTTATGTGTACAAATTCCAGGTGGAATACCAATAATATCCGCAATGGTCCATCCAATGGCCCTAATATACTTTCGTAGAGTAGTAATAAGAGTTGCACCTTGTTGCTCACCCAAATCGGCTGCCACAATGACTGGAAGTGTGTTTCCACTTCCTAAGAATGTGTACTTTAAATGACTTGGCAGCTCCTTCAATTCTAACGTGGGTGGCTCTTCAATAGATGTCTTGGCTGGTGGAGTGGGTCGATTCTTGAGATCAAGGTCCAGCTTCTTGGGAGCATAGCAATATGTCCCTAATCCTGATAGAGCACAAATAGCTTCTTCATAATTTTCAGCATCCTCATTCTCTCCATTCATGAGTACAACCGCCAAAGGGTCATCAATAATTTGATCTTCTTCAAGTAATTCTTTCTCATCATCAAAGAAAACATCAGCCACCGAAAATACACTTAGATCTTTGGGTTGCTTCATTGATTTGCACACATCAAAGCGAACCACTTCGTCATTTATTCGGAATGAAAGCCCATTAGCTCTCAAATCAATGAGCACACTTACTGTAGCAAGGAAAGGGCACCCCAAGATTATGGGAACTTCTGAGTCTAACTCACAATACAAAATAACAAAGTCTGCCAGAAAGATTAATAAATAAACCTTTACCAATACATCACATAGAATACCAATAGGTCATTTTATCGACCTATCCGCCATGACAAGCCTCATGTTGGTTGGAGTAGGATCACCCAACCCCAACTTCTTATAGATCGATAATGGCATCAAATTGATGCTGGCCCCTAAGTCACATAATGCTTTGGCAAAATTCAAAGATCCAACGGTGCAAGGAATAGTGAAAGCTCCGGGGTCGGCCTTCTTCTGAACTATCGATCAGGTAGCGATTGCGCTGCAATGATGAACATTTTCTTTCAACTCATAACTTGCTGCCGGCTTCTTTGTCAAAAGATCCTTCATAAATTTCGCATACCCAGGCATTTGTTCAAGTGCCTCCACCAATGGAACATTAATGGTCAGCTGCTTTAACATAGTCATGAATTTGCTGAACTTTGTGTCATCCGCCACCTTCTTCAATCTTTGGGGAAAAGGTGGTGGTGGGTATGGAATTGTTCTCTCCACGACTTTCTTCTCCTCTTGCTTCCGTTTTTCATCTTTTTCAGGTTACACGTTGTTGGGTGTGACGTCATGGTCGATAGGATTAGTTGCTGCGGCATCTTCTCCTTTCGCCATATCATCAATGTCTACTACTTCGTCAACCACTTGCTTGCTTTTTGCTGAAGTTTCCAGCACCTTACCACTCCGGGTAGTAATGGCCATGCATGACCCATCATTCCTTGGGTTTTTCACAGTATCGCTAGGTAAGGTTCCAGCCTTTCTTTTATTGAGTGCTGGTGAAAGTTGGCTCAATTGCTGCTCTATTTGCTTGATTG
Organism: Capsicum baccatum var. pendulum; assembly: GCA_030864225.1. Taxonomy (NCBI): domain Eukaryota; kingdom Viridiplantae; phylum Streptophyta; class Magnoliopsida; order Solanales; family Solanaceae; genus Capsicum; species Capsicum baccatum. Next base: position 215,001,091 of record CM061555.1, read on the forward strand.
AAGTGGAATGAGAATCAACTAATTGTTTCATGGAGGACAAATCATTAATTACCTCCGTTACTCCTGCGCTTGTTGCTTCCACTCCTTTCAATAATTTAGCCATCATGTCTTCCATACTTTCAGAACTAGATGTGGTGGTGTCACGTCTTCCAGGGGAACGTACAAACCACTCTTTTCATTCTTGTTCTTCCACTCTTTTCAATTGCACTCTTTTGGATGGCGGAAAGAATCTTTCTAGGAAAGCGTCTCTCAATTGCCTCCAATTTGTAATAGAATCAGGAGTTAGCCCATTCAACCATAGTGTTGCCTCCCCAGATAGAGACAATGGAAATAAGCGTAAGCGAATTGCATTCTGACCAACACCAGGATTGTCAAACGACTTGCATATAGAAATAAAGTTGATGAGATGCATATTCGGATCATCGCCTACTAGTACACCAAATAATCCCTTGAGTTGCAATAACTGAATCATGGTACTTGTGATGTTGAACTTGGCTCCGGGCGCTAATGGTGGAGGAATAATGGCGCCTGTGGCTCCGGCTCCATCAAGATCATCATCATCGTCGTCGAAAGCTGGTTGCATGGGTTGGCGATCATACCTAAACCGAGCTTGTCGACCTCTTCTGTTGGCAGGTGTTATGATTTCGGCATCCCGCCTTGGGTTTAGTAACTTGTCATCACCTAAATCCTCATCGTTTGGATTTGTTGCTCGCCCAGGATTATCAATGTTTTGTTGTTGAACTTGAGCGGCGACAAGAGCAGCTAATCTCGCCTGTTCCTGTTGAGCAGCCATCCTTTCAATTTCTGCTAGTGCTTCTATTCTACCAATGCGTTGTGGTTCAGGATTGATAGGTAATAACGGTTGACCAGAACTTCTAGTATGGGGCATGCACTGAATAAAAAACTGCAGTAAACAAAAACAAAAACTGAAAGAAAAAGTACGAGAATCTTTGACCAAAGGGTCTAGTAATTATCACGAACTTGCTTGACACTCGTATTCCCCGGCAGCGGTGTCAATTTTTGATAATGCTCAATCTAAAACTCTCGTAGGAGTGTAAAGCGGTCGTTAGCAAATATAGAACCCAACCTGGGGGTATGTCCACCTTTTGAGTTATATGTCTCTATTGACTATGAGTGTGTGGAATTCAGACATGTATGTGCTTATAGAGAATTGTATTCGATGGTAAATCTAGGTGTCTTTCGACCTATTCGAGGATTATTTCACGTTAACTCTTTCGAGCTTAAAGCGTATCTAATGGTATGAATTCTCCAAGAGGTTAATCCAGTTACGGCACTAACTTTTTAATAGGGGATGGGACCCTACTACATTGACATTATCTCTTTTCCAGACAAATAACCTTTCTTTCGAACAAGTTAAATGTTATACTGGCGTATTCTTGCGTTTGCAACCACAAAGAATGTAGATTAAGATGAAGAGAATAATGATATAAGCAACATACGTGTCACGAACTCACAAACTCATAGCAATAGATAGTATCTCATTCTGCTTCCATAACCCCAACAGAGAAGTTTAGTTACCCATGAGTGCGAAGGAAATCACAATCGACAATGTTATTATACCACAATAATGATTAATTTCGTGTAGCACAAGAGTGGTAGGAGTTAGGCGTGAATTCCTTAGCGAAGTAACATTTTTCTTGTTGCGAAAATTAAGAGTAGATGAATAGAAGAAGAAAAATAGAATTAATGGAAAAGTCTTACGGAAGTAGAATGATTAATTGACGAGTGAATGTATGAATATGTATAAGAGAAGAATGTATTAGAAGATGTCTCTAAATCTCTAGCAAGATAGTATAATACCCATATCCTAATCCTAATAAGCTAATGAAATATCTAACTAAATCCTACTAAGCTAATGAAATACTTAACCCAATTGTACTAGGTTAATGTATCATTATCCTTATCCTAATAAATTACTGCTAGCCCCAAAGTCTTCAGAATTGTTGGTTTAGCCCGGGACTAATTTTCCATGCATCACTTTTGGTCCTTAGGCGTCGAAGCTTCCTTTTCTCCTTTCGTGAAGCTTTATTTGGCGTCAAGTAATCCATAAAATGCTGAATTCTGCATCATTTATACCTGAAACTTTGCTAATCATGTTCGTTTGCTCACTTATAGGAAAGAGGACTAAAAGTGCATGAAATATATAATTTATTCTCAAAACATGGCACAAATATGGGCAAAATATATTGATATAGGCACGTAATATCGCCTATCATCAGGTATCAATAGCATCACAGTAGTATCCTCTAGCCTTGTCGAGTATCAATAACATCACAATAGTATCCTTCGGCCTTGCCGGGTATCAATAAAATCACAATAGTATCCTCCAGCCTTACCGATTATAATATCATTACAATTACCATTACTGAATAAGATACACTAAAATACTCATAAACATAGACATATCATCATAGAATATCTATCTAGTAAATACTTCCTTACTCGTTATTAGTTAAACAACACTTATTATAATAGAATCACTAGCTCACTAGTCATCACATAACCACTAGTTATTAGCCTAAACATTATCCTTACTCATGGAATAGTAACTAACCACTATTTATTAAAAAGCCAACATCTAACATCTAGTCATGATTCATCACTCGGCCAAAACCTCTATTTATCCACCATTAATTATTATCAACTAATCATACTATATCCGTTAATCATTAATAACCAACAATTTACCATTTACCATGTAACCATTCTTTATTAACTAACACCAATCAATATCTAATAATTGTTTACCAACTAATCCTCATTATGAACTAGTCCTCATTATTACCTAGTCGTCATTAGTAATTGGGCATCATTATTAACTAGGCATCATTATCACTAGCATACTGTAATACCCCGTACTTCTACCTGGCTTAAAAATTATCCTAAAAATGTTAAAGACTTTATTTATAGGATAAATTCACTTTTATACACGTGGAATTTTTAAGATTTTAACTTTTTGTTATGTGGAAAATTAAATAAGCTTTCCATCGATACCAAATTTGCCTACATCTAGTATCAGGTCAGAAAGTTATGGCCAAAATATAAAAATTAGTTTGAACCGCCTAGGTGCAATGGAAAAGGGTCGATGGAACGTTGAGCTAGCGACAGGCCATCACTAAACCGTCGCAGCGAAGGTAGTCAGTTGACCTTCTAGCCAGGCATTATGGAATGGCCTACGGACCATCGAGATAGCAACGAATCATCGCCCAAACCATCGCAACCAAGGTAGAAAGATGACATTCTGGCCAAATATGATGGGAAGGTCGACGGGCCATCTATCCAGCAATGTACCATCACCCAAGCCATCACAGATCCCGTTCAACAATTTAAAGCCATTTTTATGAGGGCGTTTGGGTATCTTTCCACCCTTATTAACACCTAGTTATACTAGGCCATGGATCATAACTTTATCATTCATCTACAACAACAAATTAGAGTTTCTCCCAAAGATCAATCCCCAAGAACAAGATCCCAACCCTTCTCAAAGATACTAGGAAATCCAAATTTACAAGTTCAAGAACTATCAAAAAAGAATCAAGATCTGTGTTTCCCAATCTAAGAATGTTCAAGAAAAGTTAGTTATCTTTCAAGATTCATACTTTTAAGGTATGTCAAGTGTTGATTCATGGATCCCTTTCACCCATGAAGATCAAGAATCTCTTTTAAAAATCCAAGATTGTGTATTTATGAATGTTCATGATTTAGTTGAATTGAAATTCATGTCCATGTTGTTGTGGGGTTTTGATTCACGTTTTAAATTATATGTTCCAATGATTGATCCTAGTGTGTGATTATTTTCATAATATTAAGGATAAACCCTTCAGATTGCAAATTTATTTATGAAACCATGATAATTGGATGCATTGATGATGGTATAACCAAAGTATGCTATCCATGTGTTTGATTAAATGCCTATGTGAAGGAAAAAGTGCCATTATAGCATGATAATATGAAATTCCCATTCATGTCCAAGTTAATGAATTTCAAGTGTTTGATAAAATGTCTTAGTCAATGAATTATGGATATATGTGTAGCCATTGTTGTGCTTACAAAGTTGTGCCATGAATTACTTTTACGCTATTGAGTCCTGGGGGTATTTATGCCCAATAATTTAGTTGTGTGCCTAGATGCAGTGTCAGTTTCATGATAATCTCAGTCATGCCATGATCAAAAGAATTCAGTCAGTTACATAACTCAGGAAAACTTAGTAATCTCATGAACTCAGTTAGTTAACAGAATTTAGTAAAATTCCATCAGTTCACGAAATTTAATGAAATCAGTCCTGTTTAGTCTAGTATATTTAGTTCAGTGTCTATTCAGATGGGAGTAGAATTTAGCATCGAGTGAGCCCAAGGATGGGAACTCACCTGTTAGTAGATGGTGTGATTTTTAGAAGCAATCCTTGCACTACAGAACTACATAGCCAGTGTAGATTGAGACATCAAACCTTCTAGATGAGGGTTGATGAGGTGGATCAACACTGGCAGATAAGGGTCCCACCATTCACCTTTGGGGATACGTCACTCATAGATTATCCTTAACTATGGTGTGGTATTAATACCCTTCCAATTGGGGTTATAGATTGGACCCCAACGCAGCTATAATAGCTTATTAGGGGTATATCGGTTAAATGACTACTTACCACAGTCTTAGTCTCAGGTTTTAGTATTAGAACTTAGATAGTTCTACATAATTCAGACTATTACATAACACCACTCAACTCTATATGGAGCTTCTCTAGTTCTATCAAAACCTAGACTGTCAGACACAGTCGCTCTGCATCAGTTATATCAGTTATCAGAAATCTATGTTATCAGTATTCAGACTCAATAATCAGTGTTGTCATAATCTCATTTATAGTTATGTCTTCACGCATGTATTCCCACATTTATGTTACTCAGTCAGTTAGTATTGTTCATGCATATGAACCCCTTAATTAAACCTCCCTCACTTCCATGCCAGTAGATTCAATCGTACTGATGCATTTGTACTATGGTGTTTTATACCATAGGTTCAGAAGCACGAGCTCAAGACCATCCTTAGTAGATCAGCCGATCAGCAGACAGACTAGCAATGAGTCCTTATCATTTGAAGATGTTAGTATTTGACTATTCTATTCTTTCAGTAGTTGGAGTTAGTTGGGGACTTATCCTATCAACTAATTATTCATACAGTTTAGAGGATTTTAGACTATCATGTTCAGACAGTTATTTCAGTTGTTTTGGCATTGATATGTCGTATCTCCAGATGTTATGTTTTATTAGATTTTTGAACCTTATGTCCTTCCATCCTTTTATTCCGTATTTATATAGTATGTTATGCAGTGCTCAGTTACAGATATCAGTTATGGGTTAGGTTTTGGTCCTTCAGGCTGATGTGCACCATGTGGTATTTTAGGTACCAGATTTGGGGTGTTACTCATACTTTATCACCTAGAAATATTAACTACATTAACTCATTTATCAACTAATCAGCATTATAACTTGTTATCAGTAGACGTATATCATTACTATAGATAAAACCATCTTCATAGCCATGTATCAACCCTAGTCGTTAGCCACCATATAACTAAGCAAGGCTCATTAACTAACATATTTAGAATTCTAAGCATCAAGTACTATAGTTACCTAATAAACACCTAATTACCACATAGCTTATACCATAATATTAGGAAGATTAGTCATAAGATTGCATTTCAGCTAGAATCACATTAATATCTGATATAATAATCATGAATGTATCAAATCTATTCATGCCAAAATAGGTATGCAATTAGTGATATCATAAGTGTCATACCATACCTTCCTCTATCCCAAACCCAAGAGACGTGTATACGCACATACATATATATACGTATATGTTTATAAACCTAAACCGCATCCTCTACAAGGGTAAGTACTTCCTAGATGTCCGATCAATACCATCTATCGGCCCTTGACCCAATAATATATTAGGAATAATTACAATATCACCATCACAACTTTTGGCCCAAATATATATCCCAAACTTATCTCTATAATCATATTTATAAGTTATAGCATATCTCTAATCTCCTCACATCTAGGAGGCATCTCGCATATATGAGGTATGATACCAATAAGAATATAATTATTTCTCACATAGGAGGCATAATATCAATAAGCGTGAAATGACTATAAGTTATTTCATTTATAAAGATCATTCATCATGAAGGTGAGAAGTATCACCTTTCTAAGCCAACTATCATATCTAAAAGAATATAGCATCTATTTAGGCCCAACATTGCATCTAAGAGAAAAATCATCTCTAAGGACCCAACATTATGTCTAAGAAGAAATAACATCTCTATGGTCCAAATATCAATTCTATGAGAAAATGACATTTATATGGGCCAAGTATCAAGTTTAACAGGAAATTGCATATATATGGGCCCATCATCATATCATTTCTATGAGAAACAACATAACTATAATTCAGAAGTCATAATTTGAAGAACATTATTACAGTATACCAAGTCATGAAGTAACCTTATAATAAGGTTTACTAGTCTGAACTATGTCTAATATCTACAGCTAATTCCACAATGACTAACACAACTCTATGCCTAAGTGGGTGGGACAATCCCATAGCTAAACCTCAATATCCTTAATTATGTACACTACACCCCAAACTAGGCTAAGTTACCTAGTCCAACTTCTAGATGTCAAGTAAGCCACATACAAACTTAAGATAGGAACTTAAACTAGAAGTAAGGGTACCTAAGTTAATTCCACACAAATTACGATTCGAAGAATACCACATTGGCCCAATAAGATCAAATATACTAAACATGCTTCGACTACTAAAAACATATTCCAAACATAGCATTATCTTATATCCATGCCATAACTAAGCCAAACTAAAGAGGAAAGAGAATAGGATACAAAAGGGTCATAAACATCCAATTTTACGAGTCCAAAACCCTCATCTATTCCCATAAACATAAAAAATCAAGGCCAAGTTATCCTACTCATAATCAAGCCTAATATTCATATTCACATACAATATATATCACACATCATCTATAACGAAAAATAGATAGAAGTATACCTCAAGTCCAAACTGCAAAAAACTCACTTTATGCACCACATGTTCGTCTTCACTTTAAAATCCTTAAAATTTCATCACACTATAAAAATTATAATCTACTCATCAATACGAGTCCAATGATACCCATATTGCCCTATTATGCTTTGGGTCCAGAGACACCAAAACCCTAAATGGGTTCCACATATGGAAAATGAGTTTACGAGACCAACCCATTGTTCATACATGATTAAGGAATCATAATCCTCAAATAATGGGTGAATAATAAGCGTACTTCGCGCTAAAATCAATCCATAAGATAAATTAGAGTTTTTAGTCCAAACTAAGAAATTTAAGCATGAATTCAAGGAATTCTTACCTTAATCTTGAAGATAATCATGATATAAGATGATAATTAAGCACCCAAGTCACAACCCATGTCCAATTTTAAGTTATTGCACTCATTTTAGGTTTTCTAGGTCTAAATAGTGAGGGGAAATGCCCCAAATGCATCTTGGTACCTGTATATATATTCCCTAGAGGTAATGAGATGCGACTATCATAGTCAGATAGTCTGTGATCCTACTACCATGATCACACACTCTTGGTCACGATCATGGTTGCACAAGAAGATAGCAAACTTAAAAATAAGTTTTTGACCCTCGAAACTCATTTGGAATCAGAATAACATGATCTAATAGAGAATTTTGAGTGTAAACCACATTTCAAAATCATTGGAATCATGAAAACTTTTATCGGATGTCTTTTAGGAAACAATTGGGGCCGGCCCAAACCTATAATTTCATCAGTTTTCATAAAATATTCTCAATAGCAAAAAAATAAGTTCAGGAGCCTTAGGACCTAAACCAAGGGTCTCTATAACAAAAAATACACATTCCAAATGTGATAAAGAAGTTGGATTTTCAATCCAAGGTTGTTTTGGCCAAATATAGGTCACACACCCTTTCTTTTAAATTTTCAACTTTATGACCAATAGGTTGAATTAAGCTTGAATTCATTAGGACCCAAAAAAAAGGTCTATGTAGAATAAAATTGATATTCTGGATCTAGTGGTGCAGTCAGAATTTGCATCCGAGATCATTTCACTGAAGTTTTTGCTCAGTAGCCATTTGGACTAACGAAAACTTCAAAATAGGGAATTTTCTGTAAAAACAAAATGAACTACCTAGTAACTCAACCGTCAGTCCTAGCAAGTCATAAATAACTTGGGTCATCTATGGAGAATCAAAAATAGTAAAGATAAGCATAAATATGGAAAATGACCAGAAGGGTCATTATATTTTATTGTGTTTGTTACCTATTACAAGGATGAGATGGTCCACTAATCTTGGGATTACCTCCTGGTACATGGCGGTGGATATATGCATGAGGTGTAGAAGTAGGTCCCAAATATAATATTCCCTATAGACATGGGCAATATAAAGGTCTTATAGATGGCTAGACATGGTTTTAAGACCTTTAAGACAAGGCAGATCAGATCAGATCAGGTCCCAAATCTGATCTACCCTGTAGACATCTAGGGACCTTTATATATCCCTCCACCAATGCCATGTTTGAATATAGGGTTAAATCTTTGATTATGCCAAACCACCGGAGAATCCTCAGTGGATAATATGGCTTGATCCCTTCTAGCCTAATTAATTCAAGGAAGTAAAGATAATATCTCCTCAATATTTCCAATCCATTGATCCATTATAGTCACCATTTAATGAGGTTACTAATGAGTTGTCTCAAGAAAGGGCCCCATTGCTCTTCGTTACTTGGAATGTTCCATATGTTTATTCTTAGATCATGATTACGGATTTTATTATACTTGGCCTCTTTGGTACCATAATATACTTTTCTCACATAAAAATTCTCCAACACCCATACTTGGAGCATTAAATTACATATTTTTAAAAATTAATACCCTGTGGAGCATGTAAACAAAGAGTGAAAGATCTTTGCCAGGATCATTGGCATAATCGTCACTCTAGGTAATCCTGTACACATGAAGATGATCAATCAAAGTAAGTTGAGATTTATTTGATTCTCCATTATTAGGAAAACAATGATGCTAATGAATTCCACAATGAATATAATGGATCTTTGTCTTTCCCAATTGATTCTGGAAAAGAGAAACTAACTATAAAATCGGTCGTAGCTTTCTTTTTGACCAAATCTTTCAAAAAAATTTCTTAGGCTAACATGTAAAAACCCTTCCAGTCAGTTTTTTAATCCCATTTATTTTTGTTTTTTGATCTTAGACATAGCTATACTAAGTCATTTGTTACTTGATGGGACTGATGGTTTGGTTATTGGACCATTTGTTTGGTTTTTATAGCCAATTCCCTATTTGAAAGTCCTTACTGGTTTCAAATAAACACAAGGTGAAAACATCAACAAAACAATCTCAGATGCAAATTTGAACTGCACCATTAGATTCAGAATATCTATTTTAGGCTAGGTAGACCTTTGTTTAGGATCCCTATAAACCTGAACTCACTTTGACCTATTGGTCAGAAAGTTGAAAATCGAAAAGTGTGGGTGTGGGACCCATATTTGGTCAAAATGAAGTCGGATTAAATATTTGACTTCGACAATGTGTCTGGAACATCAAATTTATTGTTTTTATATAGTTCATTTATGAAAATAAGATTCTAAATGAGTCCTTAGGCATTGGCCGACACATAAAAAATTCTAAGTTTCAGCTTTCATTTGTGATGGAAAAAGATAGAACAATCATGGTGCGTTCCTTATGGTGATTGACCTAGCTCAATCGTGGACTAAGGAGAGAGATCACAGAATCTTATTCCCTATGGGTCTATAAATAGACTCCAATGTCGTGAATTGGCCATTTACCTTCATCTTTGAGAGCGTTAAACCCAAAATGGGTGTGATAACTTAAAATTGAGCATTGTGGAATCCTTGGGAGCTTTTTTTTAACATCTTCTATCATTAATATCTTCAAATTTAAGGTAATAATCATTTGAATTCATGGTTGAATTTCTTAGTTTGGACCCAAAATCACAAATTCACTTAGGGCTTGATTTTAGCCTAAATTAGATTTGTTTCATTTCATTTATTAAGGGTTATGATTCGTTGCTCGTGTATGAATGTTGAGTTGACCTCAAAAATGCATTTTCCATAAGTGGGAGACACTTGGAGGTTTTGTTATCAATTTTGGACCCAAAGCACAATAGTGCAATATGGGTATCGTTAGACTCGGGCAATTATTAGATTTTGATTTTGATAAAGTGATGAAATTTTAGGGATTGTGAAGAGAAAATGAGTTTTTGGTGAAAGTGTAAGGTTTTGAGTTTTTTCTTTGAGGTATACTCCAACCTACTCTTCTTCAAAGATGATGTATGTTATATATGGCATGTGGATGTGTAAATTAGGCTTCATTATGAGTATAGTAACTTTGTCATGATTATTGTAATTTGTGGATTAGATAAGGGTTTTGGACCCATAAGGTGGTAGATTTAGGACCCTTTTTGGATCATACTACCTTCAACCAAGATTGAACTAAATCGTAGCATGGATGTGATATAAGGATAGGTTTAGGATGTGTCTTAAGTGTTGGAATCATGATTAATATGAATAACCTTAGTTGGGCTAGTCTAGTGACCTTGAACCATAAATTGAGTAAAGTTGACTTGTATACCCATGTTTCTAGACAAAATTCCTCTATTAGGCTTGGATATGGCTTACTTAACATCTAGAAATTAAACTAGTAACGCTAGCCTAGTTTGGGGCATAGGTTACCAAAACATTAAAATGGGTATTGGTAGTAGGATCATCTGTCCAATGTAGGTCGAGCCTTATTTTAGCCCTTGTGGACTTAGTTACGGATGTTAGGTCTAGTTGAGACTAATGAACCTTATTTATGAGATTTTCATGGTGAATTGATAGATATAGATGTAGTTTTCCCAGATAGAGACTAATGGCTTATGGATATGATGTTGGGCCTTAAGAAATGTTATTCCTCTTAGTAGTGATATTTGGTCAATAGAGATGTTGTTTCTCCTACACTTAATATTTGGCCCATACAGATGCTATTTTCTCTTAGACTTGATGTTGCATCATTGGAGATGTTAATCCTCTATGATATGTTATTTCTGTCCTCCGAGATGATAATTCCTCTTGTCTGTCATTATTAGGCCTATAGAGATGACTTTCCTCTAAGTTATGATTTTTTGCCTATACAAAGATGATATTCCTCTTAGATAAGGTAGTTGTCCTATAGAGATGATATTCCTCGTAGTAATGGTATATGACCAATAGATATGTGATGTCTTACAAATATGATATGCTTATAGATATCATTCCTCCAAGATGTGAGATGCCTTATATGTTTAAGATGTGTCCTAGATGTGAGATGACTCCTATAGGTGAGATAATTATAGATATTCTACGGCTTATAAATATAATTATTGGTATGAGTTTTAGATATGTATATGGTACTAAGGGCATGATTATGATGTTGTCATCATTCCAGAAATATTATTGGGCCAAATACCGTGTTATGATATTAGTTGGACATCCGAGAAGTAATTATCCTTGTAAAGGATTCGGTTGTAGTTTATGAATACACACGTACATATATATGTGTGTGTATATGTATATGTGTTTATATACATACCTTTTCAAAATTTTTCTCTTTCTTCCCTTAATTTCTATGATCATCAAGTGTATCCCCATCAGATAGTGCATCAAAAGTAATAGAATTATGAATTTTTGTCTGGGATTCTTCTTCTACTTCCCCCACTATAGGCCGATACTTGTCCCGTCTATACTTATTCCTCCTATTAAGCCACTAAGACACTACTTCTTATAATTTTTTCTTCTCCTTTGATTATAAATGGCATCTCCTTCTTCTTTGTCTTTATTTCCATTCCTTTGTTGAGTTAGTTGGCTCATCTGCTCCTTCAACTTCTCCTCGTGTAATACAGGATATTTTTTCCAACACATCTACTTTCACCTTAATATGATATTGGAGTAGAAAGTTATCATAATTTTAGCTGAGATTATCTGTTTGCCAAAGATTGACAATGGGAGATGACAAGCCATCAACTACTTGATGGTATGTCAACTGAACTCGTCAACCATAGTTATTAAAGCTTAAAAACATTTAGAAGCAGACAACTGTAGTTGATGAGCCATTAGCTAGTTGACAACCCAAGCTGTCAACTAAAGTTATCAACCTTAACCAGTAAAAACGAAAGATGGATAGAGATTGACGACAAGAGTTGACAAGCCATTAACTAGTTGATGGGATGTCAACTGAAGTCATCAATTGAAAATTTTCTACAATTTTTATCTTCAGTATTTTTAGAGGTATTTTGATCTTTTCCTTGCCTCAAACCCTACCCCACGACTTAAATCACTATATAAGTATTATTTACTCAGCTATTATAAATTTTTTATCGCTCTTTCTCCTCTTCACTCTAAATAAAAAATATGTTAGGATTTCTTTCCAAAACTGATACTTCTAAGATTCAAATTCAAGCTTTCTCAAATTTTATTGATCAAAATGTGTGTAGAACGATCCTAATACTCATAGACTTAACTATGGAATTTTCATAAAACTTTAAATTACATTTATATACATATATTATGGATTTTGAAATTGTTTGAAGAGAATAACTATGAAATCCTTTTTATAATTAAAATTATGTATTTAACCAGTGTTGTGGAATAATTATTGAATGCTAAAAAGGTTGGGTTTTAAATGCTTCTTTTGGAAAATTATATATTGTTTATTTTTATGGATTCAAAGGGTTGTTTCTTGTATTTTTTTTTTCAAATGCTCATGTTTTCTTATGGAGATTGTGTGAAATTATGAAAACATGACCACGTTTGAAATTATAGAGATGTCTTGAAAGAATTTTATTTTACATAAATTTTCTCATGAATTTCAATAGAATTCTTATATGATATTTTAATAATTTAGGTGGTCAATTATATGATTTTAAATAATGTTCTATGGAGATGATATGATATGATTTATGCGATCTACAAGTCTAGGTATGACAATACCTTTTCAGAGAATGTCCTTAAAGAGAAAGAATGAACTTTATAACAATTATAAATGATTTGAAGATGCTAAAAATGGTCTTTAAGAGAGTTAGATGGTTAACTGTGAGGGACTGAGTTGAAAGTCTTACAACACAAAATCATATTTTATCAATACGGGAATTCATTCAGTCCTAAAATTGTGATGGTCAATATATTCTAGCCCTAGGCATGGTATACTAGAATCGAATATAGATACTCCAATCCTTGAGGAAAACTTGAATTTGGGGACCTAGCCGACGAGTTAAAGTCGAACCCATATAGTCCATGGGTAGTAAAAAGGTCGAGGATGTCATCTAGCTCAAAATTAAAAAAAAAGAGTGGAGTCTATATCTTTATGAGATTGAGTGAATCTTTTAAATTATGCCTATGCATTTTGATTTCTATTTTTTTTGAATTATTTCATAATGCTCTTGTTTATTTTGTATAGAATATATGTTGTTTTTGGATTTTTCTACATGCCAATAAATTTAAGGCATTGACCGCCCTGTGGCATCTAGATTTTTTCATAATGTAGGTTATGAGGTTCAGTCGCGTGGTCTATCATAATAGTAGAAGCTTCCAAAGCATCAGAGTTGGTGAGCCTCCATTTTCTGATAGGTGTTTTAGTCATATGTTCATTTCTTTCATTTTATATTTTGGATGAGGGCCTTATCCTAGCCTAGACATTTATTATTTAGTAGAGACTTCATAGACTATATTTGGTTAATGTTTTGTTATAACTTTATTGATAGATTTTGCATCTAATATTTCTTGAACTTTATTATATCTTTTGCATTTCATACAAATTAGCTTATGATAGTATTCTAACGGGTCTCTTGAGCCTTTGTAGTTTGGAATGCCCGTCCAACCAGGGCAATGACTCGGTTCATGATAAGCTTGGTTTTAGAGCAAGGTTCTAGGTCTCAGTATGTCTATGAAGTTATGTCGAGTAGGGAATCTTTTATGGGTGTATAGCATGCCACACTTATAAAAGAGAGGCAATGAGACATTTAGGAAATATTTCTCATTCTTTCATAATATCATGCAATAGTGTTGTCCATAAGAAAGTTATCCAAATTCCTTCTTTACTCTGGTTTTATGGGCAATGTCTTATTGTCGAAGCGATACAAATGTCAAAGCTTAGATTCCTAATGATATGGTCCTGTTTGATTGAAACATTAAGAAGTTATGAAAGAAAAGAAGGACTTGAAAGGAGTCTATTAGCACATCAAAGTGTATGGATTCTAGGATATACCTTCATCCTCATGAATTGTGTGTTTTAGCCTGAGATTTGATGTGTGTCGGTATCTTTCATAACTTTATTGCAAACATCTAGCTTAAGGGGAAAGATATGTATCTGGATATTGGGATCATATTTCCACCTGAGAGGTCATACAAATCGGGGTGTTATGACCTATTAATAGTAAGATGATCCCAAGGATAGTGATATGAAGTCATAAGTTTAGATGTCAAAGTGGGGTTAAATTTTTAGTAAAAAGGTAGTTGTATTTGTGTAATCTTTAAGTGAGTGTTAGGGGTGGTATGCACTTATGGTTATTGGATATGTCTGTATAAAGACTTGTAGATTTTAAGGTAATTAGTAGAGGGAGTGATTAGTCATGATAATTTAGAATTTATGTAATATAGGGAAGGAGATCGTATTGGATAGTTATGGTAGTAGTAAAAATCATTCATAGGTTGTGAATGGAAGGATTAATCTGCTAATAATTTTTCAATTTAGACTTTATTTGTGGAAATCTTAGAAAGGGGGACTCAATGATGTACAGAATTTTGAAGGTACATTAAAGGTATGCCTAGATAAGTAGATGTTTATGTTAGGAAGTAGAATGTGATAATAGACAATAATTGGTTATGTTAAGTTTAAGATTGACTATCCGAATTATATATTCTTACTACACCTAGAGTCCCTTGGTTTTACGTAGTAGTTGTAAGTTAGTCTAGTATGTAAGAAGATATGTAGTCAATTTTATGGTGTAGTAGTAATTTTGTGAAGAAGTTCTTGTAGGTTGTAGTTAATTGAAAATAAGGAATTTAGATTGATTAATTTGTCATATATTTTGATGGACTAATACAGTATGTGGGATCTTTCATTGGCAATTCATGAATGGTAATAGATGTTAAGCTTGAACTTTAGATGTTGATTGTGGTGATAAGACTATTAGCTCGACCATAGTGTTGCGAGAATTGTTGGAATAAATTAGTAGGCTTGATTTGAAATGTGAAAGATCTTTGGTTGATAACTTATGAAAAATTTTAGGGGATAATTTTGTTATAATTACATGAGGACTAGTGTTGAAATAATGAATTACAGCTAAGTATTAGGTAGATCTGAGCGATAGGTTTATAAAAATAAGTGAAACCCCAGGTAGCATGTTGAGGTTTTAAGTGTATAAGTGGCATGTGTACCTAGTTCATATTCTTGAAACTCTTGTATGGTCAAGTCTGGGGAGCTGTTATCTGGTGTTCTTTAAAGTTGAATTAAGGAAGATATAGATAGACGATGTGAGCCCTTGGTATAGTTCTAAAAAAAATATTAGTTGTGAGGTTATACGATTAGAGGTTTAATGATAGTATACCAAGGAGTTGAGAATGGATTGTTATGTGTTATGAATTATGGATGTGTATGCTATTAGGAGTGTGAGTTATAGGGTGATAACTATGGAACCTAACAAAAATTAAGATTAGGATCCTTGGAAAGGATATCCTAGAAAGAACTCAGTGTCCTTATATTATAGTTATCAGAGAGATTTTGGCGTTCATGTGTATGGTGATACCCCATTGTGCGGAGTGTTGTGTTGTTGATTTAAGGTGAGGGTGTGTTCACAAGTCTAGGATTATGATCGTTGAGCTAATGAGAGATTATGAATTAAGGTAGATCTTGAATTTTGTCATGGTGGGGAGTTTTAGGGAAGAGTCCTGATAAATTTATTCTTATTCTAGCAAATTCCTCCTACTTCAATTTAAGAGGACATTCTACCAATATATTATGTATTGAAATTGTGCCTATACCTGAGATCCAAGTTCTCTATACAACTTATGTCCATTCTTTAACCCCTGAACTAGATGCAATAATGTCTCTCAGGAATCCAAGCATCTAAGTATTCAAGATTTATGTGATGATGCTCATGTTCCATAAACTCATGCCTCACTTTATTCTTAGTTCTAAGAAACTATAATCTATGTATGTTACCAACTTATTTTATGTCATGTTACCACCTTATTTTATGTCAAGTCTTATCCCAAAGTTATGTTATCTATGCAAACTCGTGATCATTCTCAGTTCTTAGAATGAGAAGCAATAGCTTCAAGCAACAATCCTTGTCTTATTCCATGAATATATGAATATCTACTTTATATTATATGACTCATGATATATGCACTCATGTTGCTCACTGTGTCTAATCCTAAGAACTTAGGTTGTGTTATATTTATGCCCGAACGACCCTCTATTTATGATCAACATGGTTGCTATGAATTATTTTATGCCTATTGTACCATATCTCACTTCACAGGTATCACCTTGAGTAGTACAAAAAATAGGAGTCATAATTGAATAGTGTCACTTCCATTCCTGATAGTTGTACTCTAGTCCCTCAAACACCCTGCTTATGTTAGGATGATAGTGTCTATGGAAGCGTAGTAATATTTTAGATAAGAGAGCAAATGTTGCTTATTATAAAAAATTTAGTGCGACTACTAGAGATAAGGTTATATATGAAGAGGGAAGATTGAGATGAACTTTCATTATGTGAAATAGTTAAGAAGAGGATATTGGTGGAAATCATTGTGATAGTGATTGAAGCTTCTGGCTTGTGGTGGGGAGATCCATAAAATGGGTGTAGTAAAGATATGCTTGAATGTTTGGTTAATATAAACACAAACCATTGTGTTATGTGTCTAGTACTCATTTATTAAGACTTGAGGTAATTATATTATAGTGATAATATGGAGTAGTATTTTTGGAGGGGTGTAGAGTATATGGCCCATAGCTTAAGCTATCACCTTTTAAATTTGAGCTTACGTAATTTACTTGGTGATGTCATGAAGCTCTTTTATTTTAATGCCTATGTATGTTTTGTTGAGGGGGGACTCCTTATGTGAAGTTACATCCTTTATGTCAAGATTTTTGAGCTTCAATAAGTTCCTATCCATCATACGAGGACGTATGATTTCAAGGGGGGATAAGTAACACCCCACATTTTTTAGGTAGAATTTGAACCATCATCCTTATGTGTATAGAGCCGAATCCAGTGATTTCTATGTAAATATAAGTGTGATGATCAATTCAATAGAGTGTAAGCATCTTTGGAAAGGAATTGAGGTCATAAAAGTCTTCTAACTCAAAATTCGGTTGAGAACTTTTCTAGCAATTGATTTTTAGTATATTTTTCTACTTGGGTCAACTTCCAACTACCATTACCCTTAGAAGCTAATGATTTTGGTGGCCTACTAGATACCAAATGAAATATCTTCTAGTCTTCTTTTCAACACATATGATTTCACCTTAATCTTATATCAGAATAATAAGTCATGCTCATTTTACTTGAGAGTGTCTGTCTGCCAAAGATTGACAATGGGAGTTGACAAGTCGTCAACTAGTTCACAGGCTGTCAACTAAGGTCGTAAACCTTAGGCAATAAAGCTCAAAATCTGCCTGAAGTTGACAATTAGAGCTTATGAGCCGTCAACTAGTTGATAGGATGTCAACTAACGTGATTAACCTTGTCCAGTAAAGATCAAATATTGCTAGATATTGACGACAAGAGTTGACAAGCTACAAAGAAGATAAAAGAAAGGGGGAATTTTCCTTGGTTAAGTTCTGTTAAAACTACAAAGAACGTTGTTGATGATAAGTAGAGAATTGGAGACACAAAAGTTGGATTGCCCCCGATAAATGGAAGTTTCATTCTACATGAGCTATCTATTTTTGAATGTTCAAGTAGTAAATAAGACATAACAAAAAAGGAGGTAAAGAAGTTTATTAGCAATAAGCATATTAAATTAGCTGGTTCGATAGAAACAATAATAAAGGAACATAAATCATCTAGTATTCTAAATCAAATAGTTTCTGGTTAGGGCTCAATAACTAATTATAATGTTATTGATAATGGTCAGGTTTAGGTAGTTTGGGATACCAACTATTGTGTTGTGACTACCTTGAGACAAGTAGATCAGGTTATCCCTTGCAAAGTCCATCAAGATGCTGATATTGAGTGTTTCCTAATAGTTGTCTATCAAACAAACACTCTAGAACAAAGATGATATTTATAAGGATATCTAACACAAATAGCTCCTACAGTTAATAGCCCTTGGATGATGCTAAAGATAGATTGAGGGCATCCAGTACAGTTTGCTAAGATTAAAGATTTTGGAGAATGTGTACAAGATTTACACTTGAGTGAAATAAAATGGAAAGATGACTACTATACATTTTCTAATAAACAACTTGGACATGCTAGAGTGTGTAGTAGAATGGATATATCCCTAGGAAAACACCATTGGATGATGACTTGGGGTCAAGTGGTAGTAGAGTATGTTCTTACCAATGAATTTGATCACTCTCCCATGATCTTGACATTATCAAGCATGACAAAGAGTACTAAGGTACTATTTAGATTCTTTAATATTTGGGTTGAGCACAAGGATTTTCTAAATATAGTTTTCAAAAATGGATATGTAGACATGTTGTTGGGTCTACGAAGAATGTTTGTATCAAATTGTAGAATCTTATAAAATGCTTAAAAATTGGAATAATGAGGAGTTTAAAAATGTAGTGTAGAGAATAAAGATGGCTAGGACTGAGTTGGCTGCCTTACAAATGAAGATGAGGATGAAATGGACTGATTCTTTGCAAGAGTAGGAGCAAATTGAAAAATGGTCACTCTTAGAAAAGAGTGCACTCCAGCATAAAGCTAGAGCAAAGTGGATTAAGTTAGGGGATTGTAATTACGAACACTTTGTTGTAGTTTTCAAAGAAATATCAATACTTTTACAACATTAGATGGTAAAATACAAACAAATAAAGAAGATAATATGGAGGAAGTAGTACAATTCTATAAGGGTTTAATGGGCACAACATATAACACCCCGCATTTTGGACGAGAACGAAAATCATCATTTCCTTCACGTAAAGGTTGCAAAATCCATAAATCCAATGCAAGTTTAGAGTGTTAATAAATTATGTAGTGTGTAAACCTATTTGAGCATGAATTGAGATCATAGAGGTCCCCTAACTCAAGTACGAGTTGAAAGCTTTTCCATCGATTGAGTTTTAGTGAGGGTTGAAACTTAGGTCAACTTCAATTGGTTATAAATCTTTGCATATAATGAATTAGAGTGCCTACTATATATCAAATGAAATAACTTTGAATTATCTTTCCAACGATACCAATTTCGAAAAAATCTAGCACCCGAGGAAGAAGTTATGGCTTTGCAAAGTGGAGTGTGTCGTGCAGCATAAGGTGTGCGACGCCCACCCTAACTTATGCCATAAGGTGTGCGACGCACAATCTAATGTGCGCGATAAAGAGTGCGCCTCACAACCTATATTATGCAATAAGGTATGCGCCGCATACATTATTACTCAAGTGACTTAAACACTCTATTTTTGGGGCAAAATGGTCCTTTTCCCATCCTTATTTAGCCATAAACACAAAATTTAGTCCCCAAATACCCCAAAATATACCTTTATTCATCAAAATTGCTCAATAACTCTCCTTAGGGTTTCAAAATAAAAACTCAAGCAACTCAAGATTCAACCGTGGATTTTGGAAACTAATTCCATATTTGGAATTCCCAGAACGTAGGCTTCAAGAAGCACCTATCATCTTCACATATAGAGGTGCGTGGGGTTGTCTCAAAAATCTCATGGGCTTTAAAATTCATGTTTTCAAAATGGAGGTTTTGAAATTACAAATATGATTATGTTTTAAATGTTTTATAATATTGATTTGGTCTTTAGGCCTAGTTTCGAAGTAATTTGACATATTATATATGTATATGCATGTGTTTCGAAAAGGTGTTAATTTTAGAGCATAGATTATAAGAAATGCCTCTCTTAATGTGAATTTTCTTTAAATGTTCATATGATGTAAATTGTTTGAAAACACCTTAAAAAGCATGACATGAAATGTTTTGAGAATTGATATGATTTTGACTTGAAAATGAGAGGGCTATTTGCGTTGAAACATGTTGAATACAATGGTTGAATAAGAAGAATGATGTGATATTGATGTCTTACAAGTCGGGTATGATGATACCCTACAGAATATGATATGTGATTGAATCAGGTGAAATTTGAATACATTGATTTTACATGAGATAGATGAATGCTTGAAGAAGGTGTTTGAGTGTAAGAGCTTATAGTTGGAAACCGTGTTTGCCGACATGGGAATTTGGTACCCTGCTTTGTAATCTTGTATACCTGACCTTATGTCATTCCCAAGTTAGGACTATAGTTAGGAGCCCTGCTTTGTGATCTTGTGCACTACCATTGGGTTGAGACACCATGCTGTGTGATCTTGTCTGTCTTCTCCTCACTTATACTCTAATCTCGGCAGCAACCGAGGTTTGACAGTTAGTGTAAATGTTATATGTAGGGTATTCCACCTGGCTCAGTTGCATTACATTATTGTTGAAAACTACTACATTATGCCCATGCGTTTTCAAATAATTTGATATGAAACTGCTTTATAATGGCTCTCACCTATATTTGGTAAAAATATTATTTTGTTTTGATTTCTCTGTGTACCAATACTTTTGTATTGACCCCCTTCCCTCTCACGTTCAGAGGAACAGTCTAGGGGTCCAGAAAATCAGTAGATTCCTTAGATAGATTTGTAGAAGTCACTGGGTGAGCCTTCTATATTTTGGAAGGCCTGATTGTTTAGCAGTTTCATCTATCATTTAGTAGTTTTGGGTCTACTGGAGGCCTTGTCCCAGTTTTCAGATAGTTATTATTTCAGTCATGTAGTAGAGATTTCGCAGACATTTTCGAGATGTTGATTAAGATTGTGGGACATTATTCCCCATTATTTTTTCCACCATGTTTCCGTTATATTGTGTATCTTCCGCATTTCTTTTGTCATACAAGTCATGTGCATGATTAGCAGATAGATAGGTGTGTTTTGGGTTTTTATGGTTCGGAATACTCGTCACGGTCAGAGCCCCGTTTTGGGTCGTAACACAACAACATCAAGATTACCAGCAGTTAGCAAAGTGGTTATGTCAAAATGCCTTGTTCTAACTTATCAACAAACATTATTTCTTAATTCCCCTGTTACTACTGCTGAGGTGATTTCCATCCAAAAGGCAATTGGTGATGATAGTAAAGCCTCGAGAGATGATGAGTATAATGTTGTGTTTTTCAAGAAAGGATTGGGGGATAGTTCAACAGGACATCTAGTTCAACAGGACTTCAATGAGGCAGTCCTGGAACTTTTCCATACAGGTAAACTATATAAACAATTGAACTGCACCTCCATTACCTTAGTTTCTAATAATGCTAATCATGTCACAATCAAGGAGTATAGACCACAGCTTGTATTATCTTCTATAAGATTATCTCAAAAATCTTGGCAACAGGATACAAAAGGTGATTGGCACAATTCTCACATGCGTAATCTAGTTTCATCCCTGGTAAGAGGCTAGGTGATAACATTGTTCTTGCACAAGAGCTTGTAAAATGTTACAGTAAAAAACATATCTCACCAAGAACCATGATTAAAATTGATTTGTAAAAGGATTACGATTCTTTAGAATGGAGTTACCTGGAGTAAGTTATGCATGAACTTGGTTTCCCGAATACATATTTACAATGGGTCATGAAATGTGTTAAGAGTGTGAGATATAGTATCCTGATTGATGGTGACCTCACTAGCCTTTTTCCTACTACAAAAGGGATAAGTCAAGGGGACCCAGTCTCCCCTTTCTTATTTTCTATTGGAATTGAGTATTTTAGTAGTCTTTTACAATAATTTAGGGAAGATCATATGTTTAAAAATCATTCCAGATGTGGTAAGTTTGGAATCGGCCACTTATGTTTTGCTGATGATCTGCTTCTTTTCACCAAAGGAGTTTTGGAATATATTACAATGTTGTTCAGCTGCTTTAACACTTTTCCTAGGGCATTAGGTTTGCAAGCAAAGTTGAACAAAAATTGTGTCTGTTGAATGTGTCGATCATACAGCCAGGACCAACATCTTCGATCACATAGGATTCATAGTAGTAGAAATTCCATTCAAGTCTCTTGGGATTCTTATGACCAATCAGAAACTCTCTTTAATGCAGTGGCAACCCCTTATTAAAAGAATCACCACAAAAATCTCCTATTGGATTGCTAAGAAACTCACATATACAAGAAGAGTCCAGTTAACCCAGTTAATTCTCTTTGGTATGCAAGCTTTCTAGGCATAACTGTTTCCTATCCCAACAAAAATTTAAAGAAGGTTTTAAAAGTAAAAATAAATGACGACGAGAAAGAAAAATGTTTGAAATGATAATTAGGAAAAATCCTGGGTCAAGTCAATTAGAACAATCCTACAAAGTTGTACAATCTCGTCGGTTAAGTTAATTATCTTGGTTGTTGACTAATAGTATTAATAACATGATTATAGTTCTCCTAGCCTCTAATAGTCTATCTAAATTAAGGCCATCATTGATCGGGGGCGTGACAACTAATTCAAACGCATTTGTATATCATCCCATATTTGAACCAAATGGGGTGAGTTATGTATATTCCTATGCTAACCTTGAATCCAATTTTTAATTCATCTAAAGACAAGAACCCATTTCATATATTCCACGTTCTAATCTATTGTTACTGCTTCTAGGATCACAACAGAAATATAAAAGTATTTTAAAGGTCGCAAAGCAATAGAATAGAAATTACAAGAATCTATGAACGACCAAATATAATAATCAACTTTAAACCAACTTAATTGAGAGCCAAGTAATCATGTTCGTAGCCTTAACCCTGAAAAGAGGGTTTTAAGCCGCCCATAATTTATTTTACAATCACGAAATTTATCTAGTTCGTACAAGAATTAAGTAATGAAAATAGAAGAATAAAAACCCTATTTGGAGCCTCCCTCCTGTGTTTTTCCTCTCCCAAGTCATATGGGAATATGTAATACCCTGTACGATTCTAGCTCAATTCAGCTCACAATTGCATATTAAAGGGGTCCAAGACTTAGAAATTTCACTAAGTGATGGGACTTAGTCATTTCCATGGCCCCTAAACTTTTATGATTATCAATAAAACCATCTTCCACCAAAAGAACAAACCCTAACCCATTCACAAGTAATCAAGGAATTCAAGCTTCAAACCTCAAGAAATTCCCAAAAATCTTCACAAACTCATCTAGTGAGGTATGTGTGATGTTCATCCATGGGTACCTTTCATCCATGGAGTCCAAGAATCCTTTTTTGTTTTTAAATTATGAATTTTCATGTTTAAGTTGAAATATCTCCATGAATCTCTTGTGAATTCAATTACTTGTTATGTTTACAAGTGTTTTTCAAGTAACATGAGTCATTACATATTTAAAATGTGGTAATCTTCATGTTAAATCCCTAAGTTATGATTTTTGTCTTATTATCATGTTATTCTCACATGATTTACCCATTCTCATGCTTAAGTTCATGACTCTCATGTGTTTGATGATATGCCTAAGTGATGGGTTTTGAACAATGATCCCTTACTATGGTTTTAAAGCTTTGATATGGCATTATTGTTGATTCCATTCGGTGCTGGTGGGTTATGAACACCCAATACCTAAGTGATTTACTTGAATTCTACTTTTCAAGTACCTAGTTAATCCATGACTCTTATCAGTATACTTACATTCTTATATTCAAGATGAGCAACTATCAGTTATGTAATAATGTTCAATTAGTTTAGTCTATCCCAGTATCAGTGTCAGTTCAGTTGGGAGTAGAATTTAAAAAAGAGCGAAATCAGGGATGAGGTCTCACCTGACAGTAGAGGATGTGAACCTTAGAAGCAATCCCCTTCAAGAACTACATAGCCATCACATGTTAGAGATATCAACCTGCCAGTTAAGAATTGACAAAGTGTTTACTTTCCAGTTGAAGGTGACTCATTAGTCCTTCGGGGCACTATTTTAGTGGATCCAGACAATTAGTGTTAGTACCCGTGGTATGGTACTGACACCCTTCCAACTGAGGTTATAGGTTGGACCCCGATTATCTCATATTGGGGCATGTCAGTTAGGTGATACCTCCCTCAGTCTCAGTAAAGTATTCAATATAGTTTCAGTTTAGGTTGCCCGACAAAGACATACAGATTCTAAGTTATTCTTTCATCAGATTTTAGTCTTTCAGTTTATAGATTATTTTAGATATATGTTTATGCTTGGTCTTCCATTCTCTGATATTACAGTTTCCATGCATCCATGTTTAGTTATCTCATGCTTTTCAGTTAGTCCCTATTTCATATGCATAGTACCCCAATGTATATTATCCTAACCTCATTTCATATGCCATTACATTCAAAGTACTAACTATAGACTCTTCTTTACGCTATGATGTCTTATATCATAGGTTCAGATGCACAGTTTCCCGACCACAGTTAAACAACTCAGCATAATCTAGAAGCCATAGTGGTAAGTCCTCATCTATCAGGGACCTATTATGTTTATTCAGTTATTTTCGTATTTCATTTTATTCATTCAGTCGGATTTAGTTGAAGGCCTATCCTATCAACTCCTCAGTCAGTTTAGAGGCTTTCAGACATTCAGACAAAATAATTAGACAGTCAGTCAGTCACTTTCAGTTTTTATCAGATGTTTCAACTTATGATTGATTCAATATTTAAGTATTCAGATTTATATTTTCCTTTTTAGTTAAACTTCCGCACAGGTGTTATGTTCATATTTATTCAATGCTCGCAGCAGGTGTTAGCTCATAGGTTAGCTTAGGGTCACTTGTGACTGTAAGCACCGTTGTCACGGCTAGGGGGTAGCCTTGGTCATATGACAGAATATCCCAATAAAATAAAACAAGCACCCTATTTATAGTATAATTGCAAAAGTTGTCGTGAACACCCTTTCGTGCCACATCTTTATTGTGTCGATCTAGCGGCATGGCATGACTTTATTGCAAATCTTCACTGTTTCTTTCCATTGAATTTTTTTGCCATCTCTGTGACACGCCCTTATTGCGTAGCTTAGCTTTCGTGGAATGGAGGCATGTTTCAACTTCCAATTTCCCACTATAGCGAAGTCTCTCCACTTTTCTTCATTTGCCATGGTCCGTAATTTCCTTTGACCTCTCTTTAAACTCATCTTGCCTCCTAATATTTATCTTATTGCCTTCAATAATCCACAATATTGTCATTCATGTCAAATCACACTCAAGCTTTGCAAAAGCCTTAACCTGACCACTAATCATATCCATCAGGTCGTGAACATAAATAAAGCTCAATCAAATGAATGTATATGCAATGTATCTCACAAATAGACAAAAGTGTTGGCAATAATTAGTACTTGGACCTATAAATATGCCCAGGATCACCAACCCATACCTAAATCCTTGTTCGTCCTCGAACATCTCCTTATACTAAGAACACTCAAATGAGACTCTAACATCACTACTTGCACTAATACACTTGAGATAGAACTACATTGACTACATGAATAGAAAGTGCCATATAAATCATGTCATATTACAAACCCAAAACTTATGAATACTACTTTAAGGATTCCTAACCTCAAGAATTGACTCTGCTAGGTTGGAAAACTCGTGCATATTACTTAACAAAGAGATCATACAAGTCATCAGACCATCATCAAATATGCACCCTTACCACAGAGAGTCACCCATATTCACTCACTAATATACAATTTATCACTAGAATGGGTGTAAGAATAAAATTTGGCTCACTCTCACAAAGAATTCATATGTCACATAAGTTGAGACATAATCTTTTACTTTGTGTATTACTTCACTAATATCATAACATAAAAAATTAAGATCAAGTAGAACTTTAAGGGTTGTAATTTAGACTAAGGGATGGGTAGAAACTATTATGGACCATAATGGTGACTATCTTCTGCAAGTGTTTTAATACGTCCCACTTTACATTAAACTATCTCTAACCAACAATTTCCAACACTTTTATCTTCCCCCCTCTCTTTTGATTTCCCATAACTTTAAGCTAGTTCACACATCTTTAGTAGGGAGTATTTGACATTCAACAAATAATTCAATGATCAAATTCATTTTTCTATGCATCACTCCCAACCACAACATATGAACTTTAACACACCAATAGCTCTAATTTTGTTGCTTTACTTTCACTATTTCCTCTTCTTTAATTTTACACTTTTTATTATCTTAATTTCTCAACTAAAGTGCTTCTGAGTTTTGAATCAAATTATGGACAATTGAAAGCAAGGGAATAAGCTACATAAGGCTAAAAGAAAAATAAGGATTATTGAGGTCCTAAAGAAAGGGTAGATAAAGTAGGTATAAAACATGGCTATTGAATAAATTCCTATATCATATGCTAAACACAACATTCTTTATTTCTCTTCATAAACACGAAGTGCAAGTTCTCGACATCACTCTAAAATAAGAAATATAACCAAAAACCTTGCTCACAATGGCACATGCTTAAATAAAGAAGGATACTTAGACTCTCAAACAGGCAATAGCAAGAATTAAAATTAATCCAACTTCGCACAAGAGTCAATAAATGAGCCTAGGTGTCTCTAAAATAGCCATTCAACTCACTAGACACGCTTTGACTTTCAAAACAAACATTCATCATGTAATCATATATAGCACCTAGCAAGAACATCTCGATTTATTCATAATGATAAAAAATTTTAAAATTTCTTGTAAAGATCTAAAAGAGATACTAGGTTCAAAGGTGGGGGGGGGGCCCCCCCCCCCCCCCCCCCCCCGCCTCCCTCCAAAAAAGGAACAAAAAGAAAAATCGAGGGGTGATTGAAGTGTGCTTCTACTGAATAAACCAAACACCAAAAACTAAAAATAAATAAAGATGAAATATTTTTGTAATATTTTTAAATGTAGTGAAAAAATAGAAAATAAATTAAAATTAAAATCCTATAGCACACTTCACCCTAAACAATAAGAATATCCCCCATCCCCACTAAAACTTTGTCCTCAAAGTATAAATTAAAGAATGAGGATTAAGAATTCTCTCTAAGGCCTCTAGGACTATCTAGTATCACTTCATCTATCAAGGAGGTCCAAAAACCCAATACTCAGTTTTTGTCATGCTCCTTAACTCAAATCTCTGGTACTCAGACTTCCATTCAACCTGTTAACACAAAACAAAAACAAAACAAACGTTGATACAAAAAGAAAATAAAAAATAAAAATAACTATCTTAACTTGGGTAGCCTCCCAAATGCCTAATTTATTATAGCGGAACGACTCGACTCACAACTCTTAACCACAGTCTCTCATCCTTTTCCTCCTTCTAAAAGCCTATCTTCTTATTTTTATCTAACCTCTTGAGTGCTTACTCTAAAAGTCTATAGCTCTTTATACACTTACCTTTTAATACTCCCCTTCTAGTTTCTTAATTTCAAGCTTAATTGTTAATTTGAGCAACTCCTGAGAGATTTCGAAGAGGTAATTAGAAGTTTACACTCCTATACCTCAAACTTATTTACTTCTTAATAAGCAATACTGGAACACCCCAAAAATAAGCCCTAGTATGAATAAATCTCTTATCAAGTAACTTCTGCAATTGAATTTTGAGTTCCCTCAACTCAGATGGATCCATTCAATAGGGAGAATTGAAATAGGGTAAGCGTCCAACTCTAAACCAATACAGAAGTTAATGTTCAGCTTTAGAGGCATACTAGTGAAATTTATGGAAAATGCCTCTTGAAATTCTAACACCATAGGGAATGATTCAATAGAAAAAGATTCAGTACAACATCACAGAGATGTACTTGAAAAGCCGTGCACTCTCTTCCAATTAACTTTTTATCCAAAAAAAAAGATATAACCTTCATATTCTTAGGCATATACATACCTTACCAGTCTAACTTATCCCATTCAGTATCTCGAAGGTTAGTGTTTTATTATTGTAGTTTAAAATATCATGATATGAAGATAGACAATTTATACCCAGGATAATGTCAAAGTCAAGCATATTATATTATCAAATATACCTAATTCTAAAAACACATGAACTACTCAAAACCTGCACGATAATCATGGGTCACTCCCACAAAATCGTCAGGGAATTAGACACATAAACTGAAGTGTTAAGTATATGACAAATCCAAGTCCAATATCAAGGTAAATATTATAGATATGTTATATTAAGTAGAACCCGAATAAAATAAAATAGTATCCATTCAGCCAAAAATGAGAATAGTATAGAAAATGATGGCATCAAATGTCTCAGCCTCAATCTTTCCTCGAAAGGCATAACAGTGAGCCTTATCATCAAGATGGGAATGCTCCTTAGAATGTTCTTGTTAAATCCAATCACACATGCAAATGCAAGTGTACATAGCCATGAAAATAATAAAGTGGCTTTTGCAACACAAAAATTAAATCCAGAAGGTCTAGGCATTTAGAAGATAATTCAATTCAAATATTACAACTAAAGTTAAACTAGTGAGATTTGTAACCAATGAGAGTTTGAGTTTTATATGCTAAAGTAACAGTAAATAATAATTTTGAGAGTTCCAGGGTTAAGTCCTGCTGAACAATCATAAAATGGTTATGCAATTCCATTGATTCAGTTATTTATTATAGTTGTTGATTCACATATTTAATAACATGATTATGATCTTTTGAGCCTCTAACCGCCTAATTAAAATTGCCTCACAACTATATTATTGAGATAATATGTCGGACCTAATTCAAATGCACTTATATTTCATCCTATATTTGAGCCAAATGGGACAAATTAGGTATATTCCTATCCTAATCACAAATTTTATCTTTAATTCATCTAAAAGATAAGAACACATTCCATATGTTGTTACTCCTTACAAGATCACAAAATAAATATAAATGTATTCTAAATGATGTGAATCAATAGAATAGTAAATACAAGAACATAATAACAACCTAATATGATATTTAACATTAATCAACATGAATAAACGCTAAACAATCATTCTTGTAGCAGTAATCATAGAATTATGGTGGTTATATACTCATAGCTATACAAAGAATCACCAATAATGAATTAATAATTAAAATATAAGCAAATTAAAAGCTAAAGGAAGAAAAATCCTAATATAGAGCCCTTGTTGGCTTCTACTCTCCCAAACTTATGTTGTTCCAAAGATGTCCAATAAATATGACCAATTACTCCTTATATATACCTTTAGGTCATTTATAATGCCTCATACAAAATATAAGCAATGACCACTTTGACCTAAACTTAAACCAAGAAAAAGACCTAGTTGTAGTCGGGAGAGAGGGAGGAGGAGGGAGGGGTGCACCACATGGCCTATAAAATGGAAAGGGGTGTGAAGAACATGGAAATCATAGGGAAAAACTAGTAGAGATGAGAGGTACGGCCTATAGATGACTTAGGGGATGTGAAGCATGTCATTCCACAACATGGCATTTTCATCCAATTATTGTTTTGTGCTTATTATCTCTTTATTCCTGGTTTATTGACTCTTTGTGTCTTGTATTTAGGCTTTATTTATCTCCATATATGCTACAATGATCTCCTACAATGATGTACATCAACGTGAAGCTACTTCAAGAAGGTCTTTTACAAGAAGTCAAGCTAAGGCCCTTCAAGCATTTTTAGCTTTACGGTTGATGATGGAATCTTGGAAGGTTCCAACATGGATGTCTTGAATATATTTAATATACTAAGTGTCTTCCATTTAAATTAGCTTGTATTTTAAATGAAGGATAATTTGATCTTTCTTTACTTATTTTAACCCTTACTTTAAATTGTTAGATATTAGGGTTGAACTACTAGTTTTTGAAGATTGAAGAATTTTGCCTCCTTGAGAGCTTGAGAACCCTTTGTTGATTTTTAACATTTGTGATGGGATCTGCAATTAAGGTTACTACCTTTTTGAGAATTCTAATAAATTAAGTGTCTTTTAGTTTTCAATTAAGTGGCGTTTTGGATAGTTTTACCATTACATTTTTTAATTTCTTAAATTTAATTATGTTTATCTATCTTTAACTTTTATATTTAATTGCTATCTTTCTTATATTTTCTTGTTTCATATCAAATTAGTATCAAGAACATGGATTATATTTGTTTTCATAAATCTAAGTCTTTGGATTTTTGTATTTACAACAAAAGAAAATTTGATTGAATGTTTATTGATATTATTCCTTGATTTAAGTTGCTATTTCCTAGTTGAAAAAAAAAAGAATACATGTATCAAATTGAAATTATGTTGAAGAAGAAACTTGAAAATGAATTTTGTTGATTTGGTGTTTTGTTGATGAAATTGTTGGCAATAAGTTGTTGATAGAGTTGTGGGGAAGTTATATTTCAAAATTGAACTTATTTGTTTGAGTATTGAAGGAGATTGATATTTTAAAAATTTTGAGCTTTTTCTTAGAGAAGATGAATTTGAGAATTAAAAAATAGTCTGAACCATTCAAAGTTGTTTCTCTTTGGGTATTAATTCATACTTAATGTTAACATAGTTTGTGTTTATTTAATTTATTCATGTCAATCTATTTCATTTTTTTTCTTTCATTTGATTGTATGATTATTTGTTTCATTGTCTGTTAGTTTTAATTGTCCTTTCTTGAATACATAAACTCACTCCATTCCAAAGAATTACTACCACTTGTGAATTATTTGACAGTGTTGAATCCAACCTTGGGTTATTCAAGAGTGGTAAAAAGAAAGAGTGAGTTGTTCTTATTTGAGAGTGACCTTAAAAGCCTTTGGCCTTAAAGTGATACATGAATGTGAGTAAAAAACGGAGAGTAACATGATGTGAGTGAGTGGTGAGGAATCATTTCTACTGCTTTTTTATTTATTTTTGTAGGTACAATGACTAAATTAGATAGAGAATACTCTACCAAAATAAAAAATTTTCTTTGAAATTTATTGGAATAAATGAAAGAAATGAAGAGAAAATTGGTAGATGTGGATATAAGGGTGAGATCGAGAAATAGCAAAGGAACCACTTGAGTTTTTCTATCCCATTGATCAACACGACGAGAGATAAAGTAAGACTCCTTTTGAAACAACTTCATCCCACATAGTAGTGAAAGATACCCTCTTTCCTAATGCTACTTTACCCAAAGGTTGCAATTAAGCAATGCTTTCAAAAGGGGAAAATAAACAAAGAAATCTTCTACCATAAGACAATAAACTCAAATGAGAGCCCAACATAACCTTAATAGTATGATTTTTTTTATGGTGGAGTTAATTATCAAGTTCAAAAACAGATGTTAGATAGGTGATGAAGAAGAAGAGGGAATGGAGGGTGATATTCATTTAATGGAAGAGAATACAATGGAAGGAATGATAATGAAGATCAAGAATTAAACAACATCAAGTTTATCCATTCATTCTTCAAAGGAAGTAGTGACTTGAATAAATATATTGATTGCATTGTTAAACTTGAAAGGCAATATAATCTCAATAATGTGAGTGATGTTAAATATATGAATTATTCTATAAGTCACCTTGAGGGTTTTTCTTTTACATAGTGGGAAAAATTTAAGGAGATGATTTGGGGAATAGATACTTTGTTACAAGTTGGAATGACATGAAAAGGTCTATAAGAGAAAGATTTGTGGATCTGAATTTTGAACAAAATACACTTAAGAAGTATTACAATCATCATCAAGGAAGTAAGAGTGTGGAAGAGCATTATGATGAGCTAGATCATACTAGGCTTTGAGATAATGTCAATGATGAAGATGCGAAACTTGATGCGAAATTTATCTCGAGCTTAAATAAGGAGGTAAGGAAGCTATTGGAATTGCATCACTTTTCTACATTATATGAAGCTTATAAATGGCACTCAAGGTGGAGGGTCATCACAAGAAAAACAAGTCAAAGGTTCATTCTTATTTTTCTTCATGGTCTAAAAATAAGAAATCTTGGAATTCATATCCCTCTTGGGACTAATCAAAAGGTGCACTGCAAGAATTGAAGTCAAACTTGGACAAAGGAAAAACTAAGATGGACTACAAAGATGGAGGTGAGAAAGCTAAACTTGAAACTCTGTCTAAAATAAAGTGTTTTAAATGTCAATTATATGATCATAAAGAAAATAAGTGTCCTAGTAGAACAACTACCATTGTATTCAATAATGGTGGTTATCAAACCATATATGAATTTAAATATGACCACGTGGAGGATAATAATAGTGATAAGTTATGGGAGAAGATGATGGAGAAGAAATTAATGATGATGGAAAAATTATTCTTGTTGTGAGGAGAAGTATGAATGCTCTAGCAAGAAAATATCTTGATCAAAGGGAGAAGTTAGTTCATAATTAGTATAGAGTTCAAGAGCAATTATGTTTATTTATCATTGATATTTAATGTTTTGTCAATGTTGCTAGTGTATCTATGGTAGAACAATTGAAACTTCCAACAAGAAGGCATCTAAAACCTTATAGACTACAATGGTCAATGAATATGGTGAACTCAAGGTGTCCAAGAGAGTGTTGATAAAATTTATGTTTGAAAGTTATCATGATGAGGTGCTTTGTGATATTTTACCAATACAAACTTATCATTTATTATTGCGAAGACCATGAGAATATGAAATGGGGGATCAACATGATGAAACGTCAATTAAATATGCATTTGTTAAGGATGGTAAAAAGCACATTCTTAGCCTTCTTCATCCTTTTAAAGAGAGTAAGTAATATATAAAAATAGAAGAGTTGAAAGAAAAACTTGAGAGAGAAAAAAAAGAGAAGAGTAAGAAGGAAAAATGATAACTCAATAGAGGAAAAAGGAGAGGTTGAGAGTTTAAGTGTGAATGAGAAAATAAAAGAGTGTTAAGCATGAATAACGAAAACAATCAAAAAGAGAGGAAATGTTCATGATTTTGCAAAATCAAGAGAGCATAAGAGATATAAACATTGAGGATGCTACTCAAGTCATATTTATTAAACCTAAAGATTATTCCTTACTGTCTAGCAATGAACTAATCTCTTTATATTTGCAAAGTATTATTTTTTTTCTTTGTTTCTATATTATGAAGATCTATTTTTAGAAAAAATACCAAGGGTTACCACTTTTTAGAGTAATAGAGCATGAAATTGACTTTTTACAAGGTTCTAAAATATCCCACAAAGTGGCTTATAGGAGAAATCCTTAAGAGATCATAGAATAGAAAAGACAAGTCGAGGAACTTGTAAATATAGGTTCAATGAGAGCAAGTTTAAGTTCATGTGTGGTGCCCATAATTCTAGTACCCAAGAAGGATGGGACATTGAGGATATGTATAGATTGCAGCATCATTAATATAATTATGGTAAATATCAACATCCCATTCCTAGACTTGATTATATGCTATATGAATTGTGTTGTTCTACCATATTTTGTCAAATTTATTTAAGAAGCGGATACCATCAAATTCGAATAAAATCAGGAGATGAACGAAAAACCGCTTTCAAAACTAAGTTTGTATTATAAGAGTGGATGTTGATTTCTTTTGGGAAAGAAAATGCACTAAGCACTTTTGTGCAAGTAATGAAACATGTTCTCAAGTCATTTATTAATAATTGTTTTGTGGTTTATTTTGATAACATTTGGTTTATATCAAATATTTGGATGATCATGTGCAACATTTGAGAATGTCATTTGACATGCTTTTAAATGAAAAGTTGTATGAAAATTTTAAAAAACTATTTTTTTGTGTGGGTCATGTTATTTTCCTTGGATTTTTTATGTTTTTCATGAATTTGGGTGGAAGATGAAAAGGTAGATGCTATTAGAATTGGCCAAGTCCTAAGTCCATTAATGATATTAGAAGCTTCCATGGGTTGGGAAGTTCTTATAGGATATTTGTGAACGGTTTTAGATCTCTAGTTACTTCTCTAGCCGAGTTCATTAAGAAGGATAAACCTTTCAATTGGGGTAGAAAAAAAGTATAAGTGCTTATAATCTTGAAAGAGAAACTTAGTTCCACTCCTTTACTTCAACTTTCTAACTTTGAGAAAATATTTGAAATTTAGTGTGATTCTAGTGGAGGGGGAATTTGTGTGACCTTGATAAGGGAAACCCATAGCTTACTTTAGTGAGAAATTAAAAGTATCCCCATTGTAGTATTCTACCTATGACAAAGAACTCTATGCCCTAATGAGAGCTTTATCAAACTGGCAACATTATTTGTGTCATAAGGGCTTATGATTAGCACCGACCATGAGTCTTTGAAGTATATTAGGATCCAAAATACACTCAATAAGAGGAACTTAAAGTGTCTATAATTCATTGAGTCTTTTTCATATGTAATTAATTATAAGCAAGGTAAAGATAATATTGTAGCTGATGTTTTATCTAGAAAATATGCATTGATGAATACCTTGACTTCTAGGCTGATGGATTTTGAGAGTTTGAAGGAGTAATGTTTTTGTGGAGATGATTGTAAAAAGTCTTTGAAGAGAGTCAATTAAGCTTGAATAGATGTGTGCAAGTTGTTAACAATGTAAATGAAGTTAGAACTCCTATATTTGAATTGAATGATGACCACTTGTTTAGAAATGAAATACTTTGTGAGACTATGTCTTCATGAAGATATTTATTAGTGAAAGAGGGGCACAATGGAGGTTTGATGTTCATTTTTGAGTGTCAAATCCCTTAGATATTCTCAATGAACATTTCTTTTGGCCTAAAATGATTAGATATGTGGAAAGAATTTTTGCTAAGTGTTTGTATTGTAAGCATTTTAAATCTTATACCCAACCCTATGGCTTGTATACCCTTTTGCCTATTCCTATGGGTACTTGTGTAGATATTTCCATGGATATTGTTGTTTGCCTCCCTAGGATTAGAAATGGTAATGATAACATCTTTCTTATTTTGGAGATTTTCTAAAATAGCCCACTTTATTGCTTGTCATAAAAGTGATGATGTACCTCATGTTGCTACTTTATTTGTTATTAATCTGATAAAATTTTATTGTTTTCCCCAAACAATTGTTACTGATAGGGATTAAAAAATTCTTAGCCATTTATGGAGAGTTTTTGGGGAAATTTGGGAACCAAATTCCTATTTTCTACAACTTTTCATCCTTAAATGGATGGTAAAACTGTGGTGTTTAATAGAACTTTAGGTAACATGCTTAGAGGTATGGTTAAAGGAATTTTAAGTTCTTGGAAGGATCAATATCCATTAATTGTGTTTGCATATAAAATAACTATTCATAGATCTATTGGTATAACCCCTTATGAGTGTGTTTATGACTTGCTTTGATCCCTTGACTCCATTGTATTTAAATCCTTTGCCCAAAGATATTATTATAAGTATAGATTCAAAATGTAAAGCATAGGCTATAAGAGAACCCATAAGAAAGTAAGATTGTAAATTGAGAAGGCTAACAAAGATGCAACTAAAATAATCAGCAAAGGACGATATTGTAATACCCTGAAGTTTCCTAACTAATTTTATCTCAAGAATATCAAGTATTAGATTCTAAATTAAATGATGTTTATTAGATGGAGTTTTCAATATTTTTACTCTTGTTCATGTGGAAAATTCAATAAGATTTCCATCGATATAAAATTTGCCTAAATCCAATAACCGGGTAAGAAGTTATGACTATTTCAAGACCCCATCATAAAACAGCGCCATATTGGTCAGTGGCACGCTGCGCCACAAGATAAGATGGCAGTTGTCCTTTTTCCAATGTCCCAACATGATTATTCCATGTCGCACCAAACTTCCAGGTCACAAACGAAGTGGCAAGACGATGGCTCTGCATCTTTCCATTTCCCTATTTCCCAATTGTCAAATTCCAGTGACACGACGCGACGTGGTGGTAAAGGTTGGGAAATTTTCACCCATTTAAATGATGTGTCTAGGGTTAAAAGAGTCAATTTTACACCGTATTTAAGCCCTTTAACATGAGATTTAGCTATTTGGAACCCAAAATATACTAGTTTCTCTCAATTTTCTCTCAAGAACAAGCTAGGGTTTCAATTGGGGATTCAATTTCAAGATATTATCTCCATCAATCTTCGCTAGATCAAGAACTAAGGTATGTCATGTGTTGATTCATGGGTCTCTTTCGCCCATGAAGCTTAAGAATCTCTTTTCAAAATCAAAGATTTGTATATTTATGAATGTTCATGATTTGATTGAATTGAAAAGTGATGTTCATATAGTTATTTGGTTTCATTCCATATTATAGACTATTAATTATAAGAATTGATTGTATTATGTGAGGAATTACGCGGTATTTATGATAAACCCTTCAATTCACAAGTTGATTGATGTATCCTTGATTATTAGATAGGTTGATGATTGTATAACCATAGCATGCTCCCCCCATGTTTGATTAAATGCCTATGTGAAGGAAAAGTGCTATACTAGTATGATAATATGAAATCTCTATTCATGTACAAGTTATGTATGTCAAGTGTTTGATGAAATGTCTTAGCCTATGGATTATGTATTGTTGATGTTGATCCTGTACTCAAAAAAGTCATGTTTTGTCAGTTTTCATCTATCGAGTCATGGGGGTACTTGTATCCAAAAAATATAGGTGTGTGCCTAGAGTCCGTGTCATGTTTTCACGATATCCTCTGTCAAGCCATGATCCATAGAACTGAGTCAGTTATGTGACTCAGGAAAGCTCATTAATACAGTAATCTCAGTACTATTCCGTCAGTCAATAGAACTTAGTAAATTCAGTACAGTTCAGTTCAGTAATCCATGATCAGTGTCTATTCAGATGTGAGTAGGAATTAGCACCGAGCAAACCCAAGATGGGAACACACACTGTCAGATGAGGGTGTGATTCTTAGAATTAATCCTTGCATTCTACAACTATGTAGCTAGCATACGTTTAGACATCAACACTGTTAGATGAGGGTTGATGAGATGGATAAGCACTGTAAGATGAGGGCCCCACCATTCTCTTTTGGGGACACTGTCAGATAAGTGTCATTCACAGCTTGTCCTTACAAGTGGCATAGTATTGACACCCTTTTAATTTGGGTTAAAAATTGGACCCCAACTCAGCTATAATGGCGTATTAGGAGCAAGTCAGTTAGATAACTAATTCACACAGTTTCAGTTATAGAATTAGGATTGTCAAATATAGTCATTCAATCTCAGTAATAGAATTTAGATAGTTCTATAGAATTCAGGACTGGCAGATATAGTCAACTCAAAACAGTACGAAACTCAGCTAGTTCCATCAGATTCAAGAATTTCAGATACAGTCACTCATGTCATCAGTTGTATCAGTCATCAAAATTCAGTTATTAGTCATGTTAGTTATCAGTAAATTCATGTTATCATGATTTCAAATATAGCTAAAACATATTCATGCATATATTCTAACGTTCATATTTGTCAGTTAGCTAGTATTGTTCATTCATATGAACCCCATGTATTTAGCCTACATTCCATGGATACCAGTACATTCAAAGTACTGATGCATTTAAGCTATGGTGTCTTATACCATAGGTTCAGAAGCACGAGCTCTAGAGCATCAGTAGCATTCCAGTATCAGCAGTCAGAGTTAAAAGTGATTCCTCATCTTTATAGGACATAATAATTTATTTATTATTTCATTAATTAATTTATAAGTTGGAGTTAGTGAGGTATATGTCCCATCAACTCCTTATCCCGACAGTTATGTTTTAGAGCTTTTTCAGACTATAGTATGTTCAAACAGTAATTTAGTTTTAAGTATTCTATTACGCAACTCAGATGTTATATTTTATTAGTCATACAGTTTTGAACCTTATGGCCTTTTAGCCTCCAGTTCCACATTATATTTAGTATGTTATACAATGCGCAGGTGCAGATATCAGTCATGGGTTAGCTTGTGGTCCCTCGAGGGTTGTGAGTACCGTGTAGCGTTTCGAGTACAAAATTTGGGGCATTATAGATAAGAAGTCACCTTTGTACTTGGTGTTTGGGTATGGGTTCACTTTATAAAATAGAGATTTCCAAGCAAAAGAAAAAATAAGCTTATGCCAAGGGGAGATGGACCTTTTAAGTTCTTGAGAAGATTTGAGATAATGCTTACAAAGTGGACTTACCAAGTGAATATTTGGTCTACAATGTTTTCAATGTTAGTGATTTATCTCTTTCTTATGTAGGTTTGGAAAATTTGAGGATGAATTCTTTTGAATAAGGGGAGAGTGATGTACATCAAAGTGATGCTCCTTCAATAAGGCTTTTCACAATAAGTCAAGCTAGGACCTTCGTGCATTTCAAGATTTATGGATGAAGATGGTATCTTTGGATGGCTTCAATATGGATAACTTGAAGATATTTAATATACTAAGTGTCTACCATTTAAATTAGCTTCTAATTTAGATAAAGGATAATTTGGTATTTTTTTTTACTTCTTTTAACCCTTATTTTAATAGTTAACTATTAGGGTGAACCACTAGTTTTTGAAGATTGATGATTTGTGCTTCCTTTGAGAGATTGAGAACCCTTTGTTAATTTTCAACACATTTCCGAGGATTTTAAAGTAAGGTTATTACCTTCTTGAGGATTCTAATAGATTAGGTTCCTTTTAGTCCCCAATTAAGTTGTGTTTTGGTTAGTTTCAACGTTGCATCTTTTAATTGTTTGATTCTAATTGTGTCTATCATTCTTTAATTTTTATCTTTATTTATATCTTTCTTCCATTTTCTTGTTTCACATCATACAACGACTCAGAAAAAACATAAGGCCACACAACACCATAAAGCTCAACAAAGTATACTAGAACAAGCATAGCATAGTCTAGCCAAACTAGTATTCTCGGCTAAACTCTATATGATCATTTTGACTCTTGGATTATTTTAAATGCACTTAAAACACTCTGAACATGTAACTTAGCACATAAATAAACAAATAACACTTTTTTATTCATTAAACACACTATCTTTTCCTCTGCACTAGCTAAACAGGTGTAGATAATGACACTTAAGTATATAAATACCCTAAGATCACCACCCACACTTGAAGCTTTGTTTGTTCTCGAACAACTCCTTACACTAGAATAAACCACAAAAAACTCTCAGATCACTACTTGAACTAAGACACTCAAGCTAGAACTACAATGACTACATGAATGGCAATTTCTACATTAAGTGTTTGATATTGCAATTGAAAACACATGAATACTACTTCAAGACTTCCTATCCTCAATAATTGAATTTACCAAGTTGTCAAACTCATTCATATTACTTAATAAAGTGATCATATAAGTCATCTATCAATCATTAAAAATGCACCCTAACCATAAGATAGTCACCCATATTTACTCATAGATTTGTAATTTAACATAAGAATGGGTGTAAGAATCAAATTCCACTCACTCTCACAAAGAATTCACATGTCACATATGATGAACCATCATAGCGAAGTACTCCACTAATATCAGAATAAAAAAGCTCAAGATCAAGTAGAACTTTAAGGATTGTAATGTAGGCTAGGCACTATTCTAGCTAGTAATGGTGACTATCTTTCCTAAGTGCTTTAATACATCACACTTTATGCTAAAATCATCTACAAACAATCTAATCTTTTACCACTTTTATCTACTCACCTCTCTTTTGTTTTTTCCCTGTCTCTTTAAGATAGCTTACACGTCTTTAGTTGGGAGTAGTTTCTATCAACACATAATTCACTTTTTTTGGTCATTGTTTCTTTTCATTACACTACTCCCTACCAATAACACATAAATTTTTTAAAAACACCCATAGTTATTACTTTGGGACTTCAACTTTACTTTTTCCTTCTTCAATGTTACACTCATTAACATCTTAACTTTTCAACTAAAGCATTTAGCATTTTTAAATTAAATTTTGGTCAACTAAAGGAACATTAATAAGCTACATATGAGGATATAAGAATAGGCTAAAGGCTCAATGAGGTTAACTAAGGCCATGTAGGAAGGGTTGATAAAATTTGTATAAAACATGGCTATAGAGGTATAAAACTTGGTTGTCACAGAAATGCCTGTATCATTCATAAACACAACATTCCTTATTTTTCTTTGCAAATACACTGGGAAAGTTCAAGACATCAATATGCACACATAAAATATGACTCTTAACCAAACAATCACAAGAATATGAATTTAAGCCAACATCAAACCAGACTCAGGTAAAAGAGTCTAGGTGTCTCACAGAAGGCATTTAATTTTCACATCATGCCTTAGGATTCAACACCACTTGCAATAAGTAATCTTTTGCAACACCTAGCTAGAGCATCTCTATTTAGTCCAACTAACCAAAAATTTTAAAATTACTCCTACAAATTAGAAAGGATATTGGGTTCATAGTTTTCCCCTCCCCTTTGGAAAAAAAAAAGGAAAAACTGAGGGGGCGGGTGAAGTGTGCTTCTAGTAAATAGACAAACCAACAAAAACTGAAAGAATAAACAAAGATAAAATCTTTTTATATTTTTTTTAAATTTAGTAAAAAAACATGTAAATAGATAAAAATGAAAATACTATTGGGAACTTTATCCTAAAAAAATAGAAGACTCCTCACCTCACACTTAAAGCCATACTTTGTCCCAAAGTATAAATCAAATTAAGAACAAAGATTAGAAATACTTACTGAGGCCTCTAGTCCTAGCTAGTTGCATATCACTTTCTCTGATTTCCATCATATGGGCTGGGGGACCCCATACATAAGCTTTCATCATGATCCTTAGCTTAGATTTTAGATACTTAGACTACCTCTAATCAACAAAAAACTAAATACAAAATAACTAACTCTATTAGAAGATAGGTTGACTCCCAAGTAATGCCTAATTTATTATCGTGGAATGACTAATATCACAATCATCATCCACTCTGTCTCAATTTTTTCTCTTCTTTACTCAACCAATAATACCCTTTGAATTTAACCTTTTACCATTTTTCTCACCTTATGTAGAATCACATGTAAGCTATTTAAGCTTACACTTAGTCATCTATTTGGGGAATTCCATGAGAGAATCTGAAAAGGTAGTGGGAAGTTTGCACTCTTCCACCCCATACTTATCGACTTCTACAGTAATAATCATGTATAAATCTCTATAGGGTAAGGGGTGTGTTGAGTGCTTTGTACACTCTGAAGACCATCACTTCGTCATTCAATCTCGTCTTAAGTGTGCCCTCTCTAACATCTATCAAAGCTCCATAGGTCACCAATAATGAACATCCCAATATAATTAGTATCCTGTCATTTTCCTCATAGTCAAGAACAATAAAGTCAATAGGAATAATGAACTTACCAACCTTAGTGGGAAATTCTCAATGATTTATTTAGGGACCACTCTAGTTCTATCTTCCATCTGTAGAACAAATGAACAGGACCTTAGCTTTGCCAAACTTAATGCTTTAAACACAAAAAGAGGCATTAAATTGATGTTTTCCCCTAACTAACTCAATGGTTGAACAACATCAATTTCACCAATTTGTATGGATAGGGTGAAACTCTTAGGGTCCTTGAGTTTTTGGGCATCTTACTCAAAACCATAGAACTACACTCTCTTGTTAGTGCTACAGTCTCAATATCGCCAAGCCTTATTTTTTTATCACCACATCCTTTAAGTACGTAGCATATAAGGTCATTACCTGCCAAACATCTAACAAAGGAAGGTTAATGTGATGCTCTATAAATATGTCAAAAACCCCTTTAAAACAAGCATCCCCTTTGGCTTTTTAAAGATTTTTAAGGAATGGTGGTAGTGGTCTATTTTAAGATTGCTCAATTGGCCTCTCATTTGGGTACTCAAACTTCTATTTGTTTCCAGCTTCTTTAGATTCAAATTTCTTTTCTATCTTCTTAGGTGTGATTAGATCTTCTTGCACCTCATGATTTTTCATTGTAAATGCATCAATTAAATATCTACCACTCCTCATGTAATTTCCATAACTTGCTTTGGATTTTGTTCTTAATCAATAGGCAAAATTTCATAACCTGAGCCAAGGTCCTGT
Source organism: Capsicum baccatum var. pendulum (assembly GCA_030864225.1). Taxonomy (NCBI): domain Eukaryota; kingdom Viridiplantae; phylum Streptophyta; class Magnoliopsida; order Solanales; family Solanaceae; genus Capsicum; species Capsicum baccatum. Next base: position 215,043,326 of record CM061555.1, read on the forward strand.
ACGCGACGAGCATCCCAAATCATAAAGGCTCGAGCGCCCTTCCTATCTGGAAATCATGCACATCATTCATATATTATTAAGAAATTTTGAAAATATAATAAGACCGAAACATGGTCACTCTTTGAGTTCCACTAAATAATTCGAAATTAAGCTCATAATATTCAAAACACATGACACCAGTTTGCAAAATCTCTAATGATATAAAAGTCAATATCTTGCCTTAGCTGGGACAATGCCCCCAGTCAGACCAAAAATAAAATGAATAAAAATGTTCAAAAAATAGACCTTTCGAAATAAGGGCGGCTCACCAGCTGTACATTCTATCTGACAAAACTACGGCTTAGCAGGACCCTGGATAGAGCCTCGAACCATGAAATATAGGGGCTCAATACAAATGTACTGGTACAGAGAGCAATAAAAAATAATGTAATTTTATATATAATATAAGTAAGAGTATTTCATAAAGCATTATGTTTGAAGAAATTCAAAACACATAGGCAATTCTCAAATAATCTTAAAGTTATTTTGTGGATGCAATTCCTTTCTTTATTTTACTTCTGAGCTAGGTGGTACACCCTACATATCTGAAAGTATCCCACGGGCTATATGGGATATGCCCTTAACTCGGCATCCAAGCCCCCAACCCAAGTTTGTCGTAAGGGTTGAAGTATCTGAACTTGATACGCCACAGGGCAAGCGTATAATCTCTTTTTGGGGACATAATAAACCCGTATCGGCAAAACACCGCTCTAGGAAATGAATCATATGACTCATTCCTACTTAGGGTAACCACCTAACTCTCTTAGTTCCCATTTTTATCCTGCTCTAAGCATACATCTTTCTTAATTCAAAATCTAAAATGAAATCTGCATTTTATTCTGAGTTTATTATAGCCTTATCTGATTTGGTATCTTCATACCAAGACTTGCAAGTAGTATCTAAGCCATTCAATATCATATTACAGTCTTCACATTCAAAACATTATGTTAAGACCACCAAACTATTCAAATCGGATAAGAGGATGCATATCGTGAAATTCATGAAAACTTAGGGAAAGATCCTCAATTTCAGTTCACAAACATGTGGTGGTCAAGTATTTTTTAAATAAGTCATGCAATTGATCCCTTTAAGTCATCACTTTCATTTATGTAATTAAGAAAACACCCTCTCTTCAAGTCATCATCAAAACCAAGTCAACAAATAATTATAAAGATATTTATGTCATGCTTCTCAATATGCAGTCTAATAATTCATAACGAGAGAGGGAGTATAAATCTGCATGCTCTCAATTCAAGTTTCAAAACTCAAACCACATGTATACATATATATGAAAAAAAATTGAATTTAAGAGAAGACCTCAAGACCAAAACATTATTATCAAAAAGGTCTCATAATACATAATTGTAAATGTAAATTCAAACCCCTTTGTAAGTTGATGATTTCTCAACATCAAAATATGATTAAAACAATTTCATCATGCCCATGTACTTTAGGAAAAACCCACGTACCTTAGATTACTTAGTCTGGAGAATGGAACCCAACTCATGACTTGTCTCTTCCAAATTGTTAAACATAAGAGGTAAATTCTTGGTTTTTGGGAGGGGAGTTAGGGTTTGTTTCTTGATAAATTTGAGTGGATTTGGCCATAATATGCCCTGAGGACATTTTAATTTCGTGTTATGGCTGATATATGAAGAGGGAAAATAATGAAATACCCTCTCAAACCCAGAATTTATTAATGCGAACTGGACACCCAATATGTCACATCTGTCCTTCCAACGCGATAAGCAATGTGATGCGTCGTTCCTGCCAATGCGGTACCCGATGTGATGTGTCCATATCGCGTTAACATTCTATTTTTGAAATCCAAACATGCCTCAAACATCGTTCAAAAAATCCAAAACTTCCTCGAGACACCCATTTACACCCCTGAACATGAATCAACTTAAAAATCTGCATCTCGAGGTCGGGAATATTTATTTAGAAATATTAAAAGTTTTGTAGCTTAAAATATGGCTAAGTCCTTTTGACACTTAGAAAATTTTCATGTAGTTAGATTTTTAACCATGCTACCAAGTAAGGTATTAAGTCAAGAATGCCATGGAGCATTACATTATCCCCCCTTGGGATCATTCATTCTCAAATGATTGCTCGAAACACAAACAAGAATGACTTCAACCATACTAAGTAAAAGATAAAGAGAGTAGCCTATTATTTATACCTTCTATGCCTCATCTACAATCTCAAAGAGGGTTGGGTATCTAGTTCGTATGTCATCTTCTGACTCTCAGTAGCTTTCTCAGCTTTTTGATTCTTCTACAATATCTTAACCAAAACTATTTCCTTAATTCTTAGCTTTCAAACTTGGCGATCCAAAATGGAAATCGATTCTTCTTCATATGACAAAAAGTCTTTCACATTGATATCCTCTATAGGCAATAATAGATAATGATCTCCAATGCACTTCTTCAACACGGACACATGGAATACTGAATGCATGGAAGCCAGGCTCGCGGACAAATCTAACTCACAGGCAACCCCACTTATCCTTCTCACAATTTGGTACGGTCTTATGTAATGAGGACTGAGCTTTCCCTTTCTTTCGAATCACATGACATCCTTTATATGGGAGACTTTTAGAAACACCCAATCACCAACCTCAAATTCCAAATCCCTTCTGCTAACATAGGAATAGGATTTCAAGCGACTCTGAGCTTTCTTAAGTTATTCTCTAATGATCTTCACCTTCTTTATTGCCTTATTAACAAGGTCAGGACCAAACAACCGAGTTTCACCCACTTCATACCATCCAATTGGTGACCTACATCTCCCCCTATAAAGTGCCTTAAAATGAGTCATCTGAGTACTAGAGTGGTAGCTATTATTGTAGGAGAATCGTATAAACGGAAAATGACCCACCCAACTACCTTTGAAGTCAATCACACAAGCCCTCAACATATTTTCAAGGATCTAAATGGTGCATTTAGATTACCCATTAGTCTGAGGGTGGAAGGCAATACTCAGGTTTACTTGGGTACCTAAACCCTTCTAAAAAGACCGCCAAAACTGTGAAGAGAATTGTATACCTTGATCATATATAATGGAAATCACTGCCCCATGTAAGCGAACTATTTCCTCAATATACCGCTTGGCATAATCATCTCCCAAATAGTTAGTCCTAACAGGGAAAAAGTGAGCTGACTTGGTCATCTTGTCTACAATCACCCACATGGAGTCATATTGATTTCGGGACCTCGAAAGCCCTGTCATGAAATCCATATTGATCATCTCTCATTTCCACATTAGCAAGACTATCTCATGGGAAGTACCACCTGGCCTCAAATGTTCCACTTTAATTTGTTAAAAATTCAAACACTTAGACACAAAGTTAGCAACATCTCTTTTCATATTGTTCCACCAGTAAATAGCCTTAAGTTCATGATACATTTAAGTAGAACCTTGGTGAACAATATACCTCGAAGTATGAGCTTTATCAAGAATTCTTTCTCGAACCCCATCTACATCCGGCACACAAAGCCTACCTTAATACCTAAAAATCCTATCACCGCCAATTTCAAATGCTAGCACCTTCTGTTGACCCACAATATTTTACTCTGCAACAAGATAGGGTTTTCGGCCTACTTTTCCTTAACTTCAGAACATAGGGAAGATTTAGCTATCTCATGAACAATTACTCCTCCATCTTTGAAATCTAGAAGTCGAACCCCCAGATTTGCAAGCTGGTGAATATCTTTCACCATCTCCCTTTTTTATTTTTCAATATAAGAAAGACTGCCCATTAACAACCTGTTGAGGGCATCGGCCACCATATTTGCCTTTCCTAGATGATAGTGCAGGATCATGTCATAATCCTTTAATAGTTCCATCCACTGCCTTTGCCTAAGATTTTTTTTGTGTGAAAACATACTGGAAACTTTTGTGGTCAATGAATATATCTACATGTACCCTATAAACATAATGCCACCAGATTTTAAGTGCAAACACCACAGCTGCTAATTGTAAGTCATGAGTGGGATAATTCTTTTTATGTATCTTCAACTACTTAGATGAGCAAGCCACCACTTTACCATGCTGCATAAGCACACACCCAAGTCCCACCTGAGATATATCACAATACACAACAAAACCTCTTGTACCATCAGGGAGAGTAAATACTAGCATAGTAGTCAACTTATCTTTCAGTTTCTCAAAACTAAAATCATATGAGTCCAACCATAAGAACTTTGCCTTTTCTGAGTCAATTTGGTAGGGGGAGCAGCTATGGAGGAAAAACTCTCTATAAATCTTATGTAATACCCTACTAAACCCAGAAAGCTCTGGATATCGGTTAAAGTCGTGGGTCTGGGTCATTTTTCCACTGCCTCAACCCTTTGGGGGTCAACTTTGATCCCCTAACTAGAAATAATGTACCCTAGGAAAGCAATAGCATTGAGCTAGAATTCATATTTAGAAAACTTTGAATATAACTCATGATCATTAAGGGTCTGGAAGATGATTCAGAGATGGTTAGCATGATCCTCCCTATACTTAGAATAAAGAAAGATGTCATTAATAAAGATTATGATGAACAGATCTAAAAACTGATGAAACATTCTATTCATTAGGTCAACAAAAGCTATAGGGGCATTAGTCAATTCGAAGTACATGACTAAAAATCCATAATGATCGTATAGGGTTCGAAGAGTTATTCTAGGAATATCAGCCTCCCTAGACTTTAACTGATGATACCCCAGATGAAGGTATATCTTGGAGAAATATTTGGCACCCTGAAGTTGGTCAAACAGATCATCAATTCTAGAAAGAGGGTATTTGTTTTTAATAGTGACCTTGTTCAATTGATGGTAGTCTATACACATGCAAAGAGAGTCATCCTTCTTGCGCACGAAAAGCATTGGTACACCCCAGGGAAAGACTCTAGGATGAATAATGCCTTTATCAAAAAGATCTTTTAGCTGTTCTTTCAACTCTTTTAGTTCAGTAGGAGCTATTCGGTATGGCAAAATTCAAATAGGATGAGTGTCCATCAATATGTAAACACTGAAATCTATCTCCCTGTCAGGTGGGATCCCCAGGAGATCATTAGGAAAAAACTTTTGGGAATTTATTAACTACGTGGATAAACGAGAGAGAAGGACTTTCAGTATTAGAATCTTTTACTTGAATCAGATGATATAGACATTCCTTAGATATAAGTTTGTGGGACATAAGTGAAGAATTTCCCCTTAGGTGTTAAAGAATACCCCCTCTCACTGTATCATAGGTTTATTTGGAAAAGAGAAGGTGACTTTTCGGGCTCTATATTCCAGTGTGGCATAACATAAGTGAAGCTAATCCATCACCAAAATAGCATCAAATTCAATAATATCAAGCTCCACTTGGTCTTCCACAGTATCTCGGATACGAATGGACACAATACAGTCTCTATACACCCTCCTAGCAACAATAGAGTCACCAACAGGGGACGAAAATAGAGAAAGGTTCTAAAATAACTTTAGGCTCAAACCCAAAACTAACTGACATATATGGGGTCACATAAGACAAAGTAGACCAAAGAAAAACTAAGACATACACATCACAGGAGAATTTATAACATACCCATGACTATATCTTGTGAATCCTCTGCATCCTGGCAATTTGACAAAGCATAAAATTGGTTTCGACCATCCCGGGTAACTGATACCAAGTTTATCACATCCCGACTCGAGGCCCTATTCGTGACGAGCATCCCAAACCAGAAAGGCCCGAGCGCCCCTTCTATCTGGCAATCATGCTCACTATTCATATCTCATTAAGAAATGTAAAAAATATAATAAGACGGGAACATGGTCAATCTTTGAGTTCCACTGAATAATACAAAGTAAAGTTCACAACATTCAAAACACATAACACCTGTCCGTGAAATCTCTAATGATATGAAAATCAACATCCATCCTAAGTTGGGACAATGCCCCTAGTCGGACCAAAAATAAAATGAAATAAAAATGTTAAAAAAAACAGACCTTTCGAAATAAGGAAGGCTAACCAATTGCACTACGGCTTAGTGAGACCCCTAGACTGAGCCACAGACCTTGAAATATAGGGGGTCAATACAAATGTATTGGTACGTAGAGCAATAATGTACTTCTATATATAACATATGTGAGATCATTTCATAAAGGGTTATGCATGGAGTAATTCAAAACACATGGGTAATTCTCAAATGATCTTAAAATGATTCTGTAAATTCAATTCCTTTCTTTGTTTTACTTCTGAGCTAGGTGGTACACACTATATGTCTTAAAGCATCCCATGCGCTATATAGGATTTGCCCTTAACTCGGCGGCCAAGCCCCCAACTCAAGTTTGTCGCAAGGGTTGGAGTAATTGAATCCAATATGCCATAGGGAACTAGGAAAGCGTATAATCCCTCTTTGGGGACACAATAAACCCGTATCGGTAAAACACAGTTTCGATAAATGAATCGTATGACTCATGCCTACTTATGGTAACCACCTAACTCGCTTAGTGCCTATTTTTAGCCTGTTTTAAACATGCAACTTTCTTAAATCAAAATCTAAAATATAAAATGAAATCTGTATTTTGTTTTGAGTTTATTATGGCCTTATCTAATGTGGTATTGTCATACCAATACTTGCAAGTAGTATCTAAGACATTCAATATCATATTACAGTTTTCACTTTCAAAATATTGTGTTCAGACCACCAAACTATTCAAATCGGATAAGAGGATGCATATCATGAAATTCATGAAAACTTAGGGAAAGATCCTAAATTTCAATTCACAGGCATGTGGTGGTCAAGTATTCTTTTAACAAATCATGCAATTGAGATCTTTAAGTCATCACTTTCATTTAGGTAATTAATAAAATGTCCTCTCTTCAAGTCATTATCAAAACCAAGTCAACAAATAATTAAAAAGACATTTATGTCATGCTTCTCAATATGCAGTCGAATAATTCATAATGAGAGAGGGAGCATAAATCTTCATTCTCTCAAATCAAGTTTCAAAACTCAAACCACATGTACACATATATATGAACGAAAATAAAATTCAAGGAAAGGTCTCAAGACCAAAACATTATTATCAAAAAGGTCTTATAATGCATAATTGTAAATGTAAATTCAAACCCCTTTGTAAGTTCATGATTTCGCAACATCTAAACATGATTAAAATGATTTCACCATGTCCATGTATTTTAGGAAAACTCCATATACCTTATATTACTCAGAGAATGGAACCCAACTCTTGACGTGTCACTTGGAAATTCTTAAACTTAAGAGGTTAATTCTTGGATTTTGGGAGGAGAGTTATGATTTGTTTATTGATAAATTTGAGTGGATTTAGCCATAATATGGCCGAAAGATGTTTTAATCTCATGTTATAGATGAGATTTGATGAGGAAAAGACTGAATTACCCTCCCAAACCTAGAATTTATTAATGCAAACTGGGCATGTGACGAGCTACCCTATGTGCCACGTCGGTCCGTTGGTCCTGCCAATGCAGTACCTGATGCGAATCGTCCATATCACATTAACATTCTATTTTCGAAATCCAAATACGCTTCAAACATCGTCCAAAAAAACCAAAAATGCCCCTGAGACACCCCCTTTACACCCTTGAACATGAATCAACTTAAAAATCCACATCTCGAGGTTGGGAAGATCGATTTAGAAATCATAAAAGTTTAGGAGCTTAAAATATGGCTAATTCCTTTTGATACTTCAAAAATTTTAAGATAGTTAGCTCTTTAAGCATGCTACCAAGTGAGGTATTAAGTGAAGAATGTTGTAGGGCATTACATAAAACCCCTTAAGGTCTTATGTTTTATGACTGATCTAGCTTACCCATCTGCATCTCTAAATTCTTTTGAGCCAATTACTGATTTTTTATCTCTACAACCATTTTTTCTTGATTGGCCAGAATAATTTTTAAAAGTTTTTTTCTATATTAATAGCATGAGCATTGTTTTGAATACCTTGATACTAATGAAACTACTGAGGTTGAACGTGTTTATTTCCCCAAGAGTAGATAGGTTGACTTTGCCAGTTACAATTATAGGCATTACCATTATGATTCCCCTTTTGGGCATTCCCCACAAAATTCATTGATTTCTGATTTGCACTACATAAGTCTGTAGAATGACTAATACTACTGTAAATTTCACACCAAATTTGTTCCTATTGAACTACATTAACCCAGGCTTGATGTTGAGTCATATCAACTTGTTGAACTGAGTCACTAATTGGTTCTGAAAAGAGGCCAACTGTACAACCAATATTATAATACTATCTACCTCAATCATACCTACATTCTTCTTCACCATACTTCTTGATACATTACCCCATCATACTAGATTAACTTGTGCGATATGATTGAGGAAAGTAGGTAACTCATCATAGGTTTTCTTTAAAGCTTGGCTAGTTGTCGCTGAATTTATAAAATTTTGTGTTATGGAAAAGAGTTTCGATTAAATTTTGAGCTAATACCTCATTTCTCGGTAATGCGGACAATCTCTAAGAAGAAACTTGAATCTATTTCATTCATGATAGAGTATTTTATCTAGCTTTTTCTTGAAACTGAAGATCTTGCTCCATAGCCTTGTAGTTTTCCAGATAGAAAGAATCACATAAGGAAATTCTTTGTTTGGGTCGTCCCATGTTTTTATGGAATTTTGAGGTTCTTTCTTCAACCATTCTTTGTTTCTTCCAAGAGTGAGCATGGAAAAAATTGAGCTTCACATAACCTATAGAGACTTCCATGACAATGAATGTATCACCGATCTCCAGAAAATTTTAAAGAGGAACCTATGGATCCTCATGGGGTAAGCTGTGAATTGGCCACTTGTGTGCAACAATTTCACCATATTCTATTTAATGTCAAATCTTTCTCTGGTGTCAGATTTTTAGATATAGGAGGTTACGTTAGTTTTGAGTGGGATTTCTATTTCATGCACTATCATGTGGGATGGTTGTTCATCATGCATAACTGTAGGAATGGTATTGCCTTGGACTATCATAAGTGAATTATAGACATACAAGAGTAATAAATTATTGACTATTAACTAAATATCAAAGGTTTTACGCCCAACATACCCTATTACACTTGAAAAATTAGCTAGGTCAAGCTAAACCCTCCCCAAAACTCGTAAACTAGTGATTTAATGTTAGAGATTTGAAAAACTAGTTAATGGAATTGATTAACTTACCTTTACTAAGAAAATTGGTGGAAATTCACCCAAAATTGCCTAAACTTTCTGAAAATGAGTTTAGAAAATAATAAACTATTTTGAGGAAATTTCCATATAAATTTATGTATATCCTGCTACAGAGGCCCTATCTGGCTATAGCTGCATCATTATAGTGGAACACGCCTGCTAGAGAATACCTCGCTTAGATGTCATCCAAAACTAGACTAGCCAGAAAATTCTAGCTCTCAATTTGAAAAAAATCTTAACTCAAATTTTTGTACGTTAGATTTACCTGTAATGACGGAACATGTTGTTACAATATATATGTATATACATATGATATTTTAGGTGGTGAATCATCGAGAATTGTTGAAGAGGCTGAAGAAAGAAGTTTGATGGTTTCAAGAAGCTCTTATTATCACTTTAGTATTATTTTCTATTTTACGATGTATTTTTTTGTTTATTTTCTTATTCTTATTTAAAATAGAATTGAGAAAAAAAAATTGAACCTTGTGGTCTTATACTAAGAATATGTTAAATGAATTAGAATGTTCTCTAATAATGTATTCTTAAACATGACATGCAAAAATTGAAATAAAAGATTGTTGACAAGGGAAAAAGATTTTTTTTGAAACAGAGTAAAACAAAAAATAACTGAAACGGAGGGAAAAAGATTATGAAATCTATTTTATTTCATAAATACTCTCTGTTTTAGTTGATAGTAAAATGTAATCCTTTAACTACTCCCAGTAGTTAGTGAATTGTTAAGGGGTGTTGCACACCACTCATGAAAGATAAGGACATAAATTAAAGGATAATTCTTAATATTAAATTCTTTATTCTTTTCGATCTTTTCTTAAATTTAGTTAAACCCTAATTAAAGAGAAGGATAGTTCTAGAAAGAATATAATTAATATACAATTGAATTTTGAAAATTTTAGAGTAAACAACATAAGTCCCACTACTTTATTAGCTAATTACTCTTTATCCCGATTCTTTTAAATTTTATTAAAAATCTCAAAATAATTTTTCAAGCATAAATCACTGTTACACTGGAACTTTGATTCATTATCATACTCTAATATGTAGCATATCTCATTTTGCATATAACATGTGATGACAGATAGTTTCTAGTTTATTTTGGAACTAATTAAGTCATGATACATAAGTTATTATTTTGATTATTATATATTGTGCTACAGATACATACAGATAATATGAGATTTCATTACAATGTATCTCAATCAAAATCATCTCACAAATAATGGAAAATGAACAAGATTTGTATGTGTATCAGTAACATTAACATCAGTTTGAAACATAACGTTATCGAATATATTATTCTATGTATCAGCAACATAAAAATTCATCATATATATAAATTTTATGAAACTCTATGCATAGAGGAAACAAGCATTTCAACCAGACCCGGCTAGATCTTCACCCGTATCGTCGAAATTCTCCGACATTTATAAAAAAAGTTGAAGCTTGAAAGGTTTTCATTTTAGTGTTTGTTCAATTTCAGATACATAGATTTCGTTGAATTTTCGAAATGAAGGAAGAAAAAATTTCGACTAGATTTGGCCAGATCTCCATCTGTATCATCAAAATCCTCTGAATTGCTAGAAAAGATAAAGTTTTGGGAGGTTTTCATTTTGGTGGTGGTTCACTCATAAATGACTGAAGATGGATAAAAATGGAGGTGGAGAGAAGAATATGAAAGTGGAGTTAAGAAAAGGGATAAGAGGGAGAGAACGACAGAATTGGTTGTGGCTAGACAGTGGGAGTCACAGAGATGGTAGCTTTTTGCCACTGTCGTTGATGTTCATCCGACGAGAGAAAGTGAGAGGAAAAAAAAGTTGAGAGAAAGGTAGAGATGCAGTGGAAAAATAGTAGAAATTTGGGAGATCTTGAAATGATGAGGAAAATCTAAGGAGATATATAAAAATAAAAATGTGATGTATCAAGTATAATGGAGTGAGAAAATTTAAAATATGGGATGAATGCAATTAGATAAAAAAGTGGAAATTTTAAGTAGACATGGTTAGTTATCTAGTATTATCATGCCATTTTTCCTAAAAATTTACTTATGTTGGATTATAAAAAAGTTCCAACAATGCACTGATTCGTAGTTGTGAAAATATTTTAGTTTTCCATTGTGAGAAATATCTTAAATTTGATTTAAACTAGAACCCTTTTTCTGTTCTGGGACAACACTAGTATATGTGCATCGTTTACAAAATAGGTAAATTGGACAATTTGAATGATTTCACAAAAATGTTCCCATTTAGTATACTTATTTGGTATATATTTTATTATAAGATAAAATCAAATCTTTTGCCATTAGCTAATTTCCTATATGTTGTAACGAATTTTGGTTATCATTTAAAATTAACACTATATAATGACTGAATCATTATAGAAAAAGACCAACACATATTAAGCAAAGCCACATTGATTTCAATTTCAACATGAATCGGTTTCCCCTTTTTAAATTTTTTGCCTTTTTTCTACTCCTTATTACATCAGTAACAATTAAAGCCACTTGGGTTGAGAATCTTTCAACCAAATCGATAAGAATTAATGCGATTTTTTGGCCTATGACAGAGTTAAAAACTTCAAGAGATTTTAGATCATCCCTCAGAGAAGCTCCAACGAGACCAAACCCAAAGCACCATGATAGCCTCCCTAACCAACCGAAGAAATTAAAGAGACTTTCAACCTTTGATAGAGTTGAAGACTTCAAGAAATTTTAGATCATTCCTTAGAGAAGACCCTACGGGACTAGATACAAAGCACCATGCTAGCCCCTCTGCAGCATGAAGTTAAGCTTCAAAGCAAAAGAATAAGGAAAAATTGAAAAATTCAATAAGAATTTGAATTATTTTACAATTTGGACAATTATTTACATGTTATCTATGTATCACTTGTAAGAGTCAATAAAATATGAGTTACCAAATATATGATTTCTCCGTAGTGTTTGAATTTTACTTGATTGTTTTCTAAAATCACCACTAGTACAACATAAATTTAAGAATAATTTCAGTGATTTCTCTTTAGGTCTTCCTAAATAACCCGAAGTACTGGACATAAAAAATGAGAGTTATTCAATATATGGATATGGTTTTATGTCTAACTATAAAATGCAAGAAAGAAATTCATAATAATCAGGATGGAAGAGAATATTGTTGAAGAGTTATCCACATACCGACTTTCTTAAAATGTGTTTGGTACAAAGAAAAATATTTTTATGAAAAATATATCTAAACAAATATTATTTTCAAAAATAAGTAGATTTCTTAATTATTTCTTACTATTTTATAAGTAAGAAAAATTATTATCAGAAGAGTATGTATGTTTAATCTAGCAAATTATTATGGAGCGATATCGGGGGAGGAGTGAGGATACGGGGTTGGTGGGGTTAGAAGTATTGGGTGGTGGGAATGACAATAAACTTCGATTAAGGAAATTGTTTTTCCTATTTCATTTGGGAATTTATTTTTCTCATTTTTTAAAGAACTTATTTTTCTAAAGAAAATATTTTTCAAAATATTTTGACCAATGAAATATAAAAAGTTAACAAAAAAAGTTTTCCTCCATGCCAAACACACTCTTAGTTTAATTATGTCTTTGTGTACTTCCTTTCCATTAACATACAGTCCCTTTTTCTTAAGGGTTCCTATGTTTTCTATTTATGTTTCGTTTTTACACATTTGTTTCATGTTCTTAACTGATTTGGCCAAGTGAATGACTTGTCATACATTAATGACCTGACAAAGACAAAGGGGACGAAATTACTTTTTAATTGTCAAGAATTTATTCAATAAAATATCAATGAATATATTTAATTAAAATAGTTTAATGATAGAAAGGGAGAATTATTTAATTTGTAAAAATTTAATATTAATATAAATAAATTAAAAGCATTTATAAAAAAAAAAAAATAAGAGGAGTAAAGTGAATTTAGAGTACAATGTGAAATCTAAAGAAAGGTGTCTCAATTTATTCCTAAATTTTATAGTAACTAGTGTTATGGACCACGATAGTTAATTAAATCAAAATATAATTTAATTAAAATATCATAATTGTTCATTTAAGTCATTACGTGGGACTTTGAATATGGGATAAACAAAATAAAAAACAGAAAAATAATAATGTTTAATGAAGTTAATATGGTAAACAATATTTATAGTAATTATTTAATAGTAAACTAATTAGGGATAAAAATTATATAGTTCTATTCGGATAGAAAAATTAGAAGCTCTATCGTGGCAATGAAGTATATATAAGGATGTGATATAACAAAAATTAATAACTATAAAGGAAGAGGAAATTTCTCCCAGAAGGTTGTTTCTTGTTCTTTATTTTCACATCTTTATTGTAAATGGTATTAGAGCCACGAAATGGGAGAAATGAAAAACCTTAAAAGAGACAATGTAAGGAGATGGTAATTGAACAATTGTAGATAATGAAACAGGATTATTGCTAAAGAAGACAAGAATTAATGGAAGACAATCACACCATATGATCCCACCGAAAATGGCAATATGAGAGTTGTGATTACACGAGTCCCATTGAATGACAGAAAGTTATGAGGAAAGAGCTAGATCCATATGGACGACCTTAAGAGAAAGGAAGAAGTTTCCCTTTATTAATGGAACAACCAAAAATCCAAGTGAGGAGTCGACGGATATGCATGACCGGTGGACAATAAACTCATTATTGGTGTTATGTATGTGTAACACGACCAAACTTACGCTTCGTTTAACTATACAACATAGAGAGCTAGGAATAAGAAGAATTATGAATTGGTATCCATGATCATTTTGCAATTGTGAATGTCCATGATTACAACAATCGAAGGTTGAACTGATTGGATGTAAGAAAAATGGTATGGAAATATTTGATTATTATGGTAAACTAACAAAGTTATGGGAGGAATTGGTTAATTAAGCGCAGATCCCAGTATCTGCATGTGAAAAATGCACTTGCGATCTCGGAGAAACACTGGAGACCAAGAGAGTAGGAAAAGGTACATCTTTTTGTAATGGAATTGGCTGAAGTTACAAACATGGTGGTGAGGTCTAATCTACTGATGCATGACATATTATCATCCTTGAATAAAGTCTATTCAAAACTACTGCAGAAGAAATTGGCAAAAGAAATCACATGTAGGAATGATGACCCAAGTAAAATCATGGCCTTCACAGTACAAGGAAAATATTCTTATCGAGAACAAGGATAAAGAAAGGAAAAATAATGTGATTTATTCACATTGCAAGAAACCAGTACAGACTCTAAAATATGCTAAAAACTCATGGGATATTCTGAATAATGGACAAATAATCCAAAGCATGATGGAAAATTAGGATTCTGCGGTGGAGATAAATCACAACACCAGATGGAAAATTAGGATTCTGTGGTGTAGATGAATCACAATACTAGAGATAAGAACGTGATGTCACGACCCGAGCTGGGGCTTTGTCTGTGGTGGGCATCCCGATCCATCAAGGCCCGACAGATACCTGTAACTCCCCAACCCACTAGTGATATTATCAACTCTGGCCCAGGCCCGCACGATTTTAAAAAGTATCACTAGGGAGTATGGCTTGCTTACTTATATACCCAGCATCTCTCCTATATTTTGCCAATATGGGACTCTTTATCCCAAGTTGGAGTGTTACACGTTAATTGGTCAAAGAAGGGGAAACTATCGAGCCAATTCGTAACGACTAAGCATTGGAGAGCAACGAATATAAGATCAACCAATATAGGCCAGATGATAATCCCAAAACTGATCCTTTAGGATTAGTGAACTACAGGATGTTACAATATCAAATATTGAATTTAAAGGACAAATGAAAGGTAAGCCTGAAAATAAATTATTAATTATTGACAGTGGTGACACCAATTACGTGCATTACACTAGTTACGAGTGGGATTGCCAATTCATGCACTATCTTGTGGCTAGTATTTCATCATACATTGTTCTAGGGATGGTATTTCCTTTGACCTTAAGGATCGTTTCCAGCCATGAGTTCCCCTATGATATAAGTGCTCTTGGACGGGTTAGGCCAGTCCATCAAATATTTAAAAGAGGCTTAATATCTTATTTGATGGTTAGTGTGGCAACAAGCTTCAATTCTATAATTGTTTTTCCAGCCATCGAAAGATGTAAGAACGGTATGATTACCACAAATAAAGAATGTCATTGGGCGGGTGTGCAATTCACCAAGATGAGGCAAAGAAAGTCATTCGACCCTACAAGATTAGGAATATGAAGGACTTTTCTTCAAAAGGAGATTGCGGAAAGAAATAGCTATACTATTGACCAGACCCTTTTTCCTTATTTTTTTGAATTAGGACAAATATAGAATGAAATACATATATTAAAATAGGGGAATAAAGATAGAGAATCCATTTTTTTTGGTTTAAGCGATGCTCACCCTACCAAAGTACCAAAGGCTTTCAAGGATTACACTTCCCTATTATAGGACCTAAGAAAAGGTTTTCAGTAGCGTCCTAAGAATGTAAGCCATTTGAAGCACCAGACTTGAAGGATTAGATTTAGAAGTTTTGCTTCTCTCCTCAATCGGTGCAATCATCGCTCATGTTCGAGATGTGGTTTAACCAATTCCCTCTTCCTTGCTAGCTTACTTAAGATTCAAACCTTTACCTTTCAATTCAGTAGCTAGAACCAAGTTATGAGAACTTATCAAATAAAATAATAAGACTAAAATTAGAATAATGCTAATTCTTAAAGCCCCAACAAATGGCTTCAAGAATATGTTGTGTCCAAGTGAACACGCAAGTGTACGCGATCGTGCAAGTAATAATATGGCTCTTGTGAGCCAAATATTGATCCCACATAGACTTGGCATTTAGAAACAATCCAATTCAAGTATTACTAATAAAGTTAAATCAGTGTGATTTGTAACCAGTATGAATTTGAGTTTCATTATGCTAAAAGTAACAATGAACAATAAAAAAAATTAGAAGTGTTGCAAATAATAATACAAAGAGGTCCAAGGTTAAGGCATCCGGAACAATATTACAATAGCTATACAATTGCATTTCTTAAGTTATCTATCTTATTTGTTGATTCATAAGTTTTATAACATGATTATGGTCTTTTGAGTCTCTAACCATCTATTTAAAATAGCCTCACAACTACATCATTGAGCAGGTATGTGGAAACAAATTCAACGCACATTTATATTTCATATAGTATTTGAGTTAAATAGGGCATATTAAGTATGTTCCTATCCTAATCGTAAATCTTATCTTTTGTTCATCAAAAATAAATACCTATGTCCATCTCAAATCAGATAAGTAATCGATCCTTTCTTTACTTCATTCATTTAGCTCGGTGGGTTGAGCTTCCATTATAGATAATACCACCACCTGAGCTAATCAGAGTGAATCAGTAAGTTAATAGATCCCTAATACTCATGTTTTGTGTAATAGGATAAGTTCATCTTCAAATTGGAATACCCAAGTTCGATCTGATGTTCTTGTTATTCGAATAAGCATCCCAATAACATCCTAATATCTCATTGGAGGTAGGTTTTATATTCAATGGAAGTTACTCACAACAATAGGTACATATAGTTCTAATTCATTCCCATCTAAAAATTATGTAACTTTAATTTCACTACTTTATTTCTTTTTAAGGGCTAATCAAAGACTGTCGAAAGCTAATCACTAAGGTTCGGATTTGTGCCATTCATCTTATTCCAAGTAAGAACTAATGCCTTGATTGTAATTTTGTTCTACTATAGATCTTATATTTTGATGTTTCTTAGCTATTTGTTCCATGCCCAATCTTTCTTTGTATTTTGTGTTTGATATTGTTATTCTGGTTTCTGAGTAATTCTTCTGATATTAGGTGTACCTATCTTGTGGAATCTGATAATATTGTTTCCTTATATTGGAACTTGTTCAAAGTCATTGAATTCAAAATCACCTACAAAAACAAATACTAGGTTAGCAAAAGAATAAGCTAGAGTGCTACTTTCCCTAAGAGCGTGAATGTAAAGTCCCGAGTCTATACCCCGGATGCTACACCATGCCCATAATCCCGAAGGACCATAAGCTAACCCATGACTGGTACTTGCTATAATAACCCAATAGTAATACTGTAATTATGCAGAAATTAGGCAGAAACTTACCATAAGGTTCAATACTAAAATAAGACTAAATACGGTATAACAATATCAAAACTGAAACATTTGCCTGAAAATACTCTAGTCTGAAAATCCTCTACTGTATGAATTATGGAGTTGATGGGACAAGCCCCCAACTAACTTCAACTACTGAAAATTGTTCTAATAAACTAAAATACTGAAGAAAATAATTATGTCCTCGAGCTATGAAGACTCACCACTAACTTTGACTTCTGAAGATCTGAACTGCTAAGGGTCCTCGAGATCTGGTGCATCTGAACTTATGATATAAGACATCATAGTGCAAGAGGAAAGTATGCATCGGTACTTTGAATGTACTGGTATGATAAGTGAGGTAGGATAAAATGCTTGGGTTCATATGCATGAACAATACTGACTGAATGATATGAATAAAACTGAATGAAAGTATATGCATGAATACATATACTATAATTGAGATCATGACAACACTGAATACTGAGTCTAAATACGGATTAACTAATATTGTATTACTGATAGATAGGTGACTGTATCTAATATTCTTGATTCTATGTAACTATGCTGAGTTCCGTACTGAGTTGAGTGACTGTGTCGGACAGTCCTGAATCCGTAGAACTGAACTGAGTTTTATACTGAGACTGAATCTAAAACTTAGACTGTGGGAGGTAATCAACTAACCAACATTCCCCTTTCTAAATAGATTGGAGTCCACCCTGTAACCCCAGTTGAAAGGGTGTCAATATCGTGCTACGGGTAGACACAAGTTGTGAGTTAACCCTCTCTGACAGGAAGCTCTTTCGTCAACCCTCGCTGGCAGGAAAATTCGAGTGAGATGTATCAACCCTAAATTGGAAGGTGAATATCTCAACCTACGTTGGCTATGTAGTTCTGTAATACCAGGATTGCTACTAAGGATCAAACCCTCTGCTGGCAGGAAAGCCCCAATCCCTGCGTTAACTCGGTGCTGAGTCCTACTCTCAAATAAATAGACACTGAACTAATTTCCTAGTTCATATTAGGCTTGGCTGAACTGTTAGTGAGTTTACTGAGTTTCGTTGACTGACGAAATACTATTGAATTTTGTTAGATGATTGAGTTTACTGAGGTCTAAAATAAATACTGAACTAGAAGGGAGTAATACTAAGTCTACTGAGCTTTTCCTGTGTGTTGTAACTAACTGAGAGTACTACTGATCGTGACATCACTGAGACTATTCTATAACTGACACTGGATCTAGGTAAATAGATAAATTATCGGGTATTAATGCCCCCAGAACTCTATAGCATGAAAAGTAGAGCATCGCATGACCTTGCACAGCATACAAATACACACTTGTTCATAATGCATCTATAGAGGAATTTTATAAACACTTGCATGGCATGAACTAGTATATATACTAAGATGATATAATCTTATTATTACATTCACATTAGTAGTTCACCAAACACTTGGATGGCATAGTATATACACATAATACTAAACAATATGTGAGCATCATGATTCAATTCCACATTCACAATTCCATGGGTTTAAACATGAATTTACATGATAAATCACACATATCAATTAGTTCTACATCAATCTTGTAATAAATCATGAAATAGAAAACCCAATTAAATAATACTCATGAATACACTTTAATTCAAAATGATGGAAATCATGAAATAAATATACTTGAAGTTTAAAAGAGTTTCTTGGACTCCAAGGGTGGAAGGAACCCTTGGATGAAAACTTCACATACCTTGGTTACTAAATTCTTGAAGAACAATGGTGAAATCTTGAGCCTTGGATTTCATATTAAATCACCTAGGGTTCTTTTTCTTGAGCAATTTGAGAGAATGTGAGTGCATTTTTCTTAATGAGGGTTGAATCTCGTGTTTTAGGGATGAATAGGGGTGGGAAAATGACCCAAATACCCGTAAAGATGCGGATTTTTAATGAATAAAAACCAGACTGTCAATGCATAGACCGATGCCCCGCATCATTATCATAAATGTGATGACTAATGCACCACATCGAGTCTGTGTTGGTTCACTGGAATTCGCACTAAGCTGAGGGAAAAAATATCTGTTGAAGTGATGGACGATGCAACACATAGAGATTGCGTTGACTCACTATTTTGGTCACTTGAACATAGTCTAAACGAGGTTTAAAAAATCCAAAACTTATCTGAAAATACCTACTAGCATTCCTGATCATGAATTAATTTAAAGATCGATACTTTAAGGTCATAAGATTGATGAAATAGAGTTGCCAACTTATGAAGGCCAAAATAATACTAAGTCTGAATACTTAGCTAGAATTTTTCTAAGTCTGGGACCCCTTAACAAGCTTTAAGGGACTGAGTTAATCTTAGGTTTTTTGCTGGGGTCTTACAATATCTACCCCTTGGGAACATTCATCCTCGAATAAGGCTAATTAAACTAAGGATACTGATAGACTGGATTTTGACACTACATATACACAACTGAAGCATGATTTCATGACTGAAATTACTGATAAGCTGAGTTTATATACTGAACATGCATGTCTGATGCATGTGTACATGACTGAGCCAATTCATGAATGCATGAGTGAGTATGCAACATTAATTGATAACAAGTTGGTAGCTACATCTGAACATGAAACTAAATTGAGTTAGGGAAATTGTTACCTTGAGCTGAGTCTTAATTTGTGGATAAAGGGTAAGGATACTTGGTCTGCATGTCTGTTTCTGCTTCCCAAGTAGCTCCCTCAACGGAATGATTCTGCCAAAGTACTTTGACTAGAGGGAATTTTTTGTTCCTCAGTCTGCGAATCTGATAATTAAGGATTTCAATTGGAATCTCCTCATAAGAGAGGCTGTTCTGAATGTCTATGCTCCCTACATGGACAACTACTGTTGGGTCACCTATGCATTTCTTTAGCAATTAGACATAGAACACTAGATGCACTAAAGCTAAGTCTGAAGGCAACTCAAGCTCATAAGATACCTTTCCGAAACGACTGAGGATTCGGTAAGGACCAATATATCGGGGAATTAGCTTCCATTTTTTTCCAAACCTCTTTACTCCTTTCATAGGATAGATTTTCAAATACACATAATCACCAATCTCGAACTTGAGATCCTTTCTATGCATATCTGCATATGATATTTGTCGGATCTTAGCTACCTTAAGACTTTCCCTGATCATCTGGACTTTCTCTAACGTGTGAAATACCAAGTCAAGCCCTACCACTGTGGACTCACCCACTTCAAATCAAACAATGGTAGATCTACACCTCCTCCCATAAAGTGCCTCAAATGGAGACATCTGAATGTTAGAATGACAACTGTTGTTATATGCAAATTCAATCAAAGGTAAGTGGTCATTCTAACTACCCTTAAAGTCTATCGTACACACTTGCAGCATATCTTCTAAAGTCTGAATGATCCTTTCTGCTTGACCATCTGTCTGAGGATGAATGGTTGTACTGAGGTGAACTTGGGTACCAAGACCCTTTTGGAATGCTTTCCAAAAATGAGAGGTGAACTGCGTACCTCTATCTAAGATAATGGATAATGAAACACCATGCAATCTGACCAACTCCCTTATATAGAGTTTGGTGTAATCCTTGGCTGAATAAGAGGTATGGACTAGTAGTAAATAAGTTGATTTGGTCATCCTGTCTACAATGACCCAAAATTAATTATGCTGGCGATGAGTACAAGGCAAACCCATCACAAAATCCATATTCACCTTTTCCCACTTCCAAGAAAGAATACTGAACTCCTGCATGGACCCACTAGGCTTCTGATGCTCAATATTAACCTGCTAATATGTTGAGTACTTAGCCACAAACTTTGTAATATCTCTCTTCATCCAACTCCACCAATAGATCTCCCACAAATCATGGTACATCTTAGTGTCCCTTGGATAAATAGAGTAGTTCACACCATGCACTTCTACTAGAATTTTCTACTTCAAGTCATCTACACCTGGCACACATAGACGACCCTAGAAGTGCAACACACCATCTCCCCCTTGGGAGAAAACCTCTACTTTCTAATCTCTTGTTGATTCCTTCAACTTAGCTAGACTGTGATTGCTATCCTACTTTTTCTTCACCTCAGAAACCAGGGATGAATCTGAACTACTCTACACCCTTACACTAACTTCTAATGAATCGAGTAAGAGAATACCTAGTCGGGCAAGCTGATGAACTTCCTGAGCTAACTTCTTATACCAACCTCTACATGAGAAACACTAACCATAGAAATCCTACAAATAGAATTAGCCATTACATTGGCCTTATCCATATGGTACAACACACTCATGTCGCAATCTTTTAATAACTCGAACCACCTTCTCCGATGGAGATTTAGGTCTTTTTGAGAGAACACATACTGAAGGCTCTTATGGTCAGTGAACACATCAATATGCACCCCATACAAATAGTACCTCCAAATCTTTAAGGCAAACACTACTGCTGCTAACTTAAGATCATGAGTAGGATAGTTCTTTTCATGGGGCTTAAGCTGTCTAGAGTCGTAGGCTATGACCTTACCTCTATACATTAAAACACACCCCAAACCAACTCTGTAGGCATCACAATACACCACAAACCCATCTGAACCATCTAGTAAAGTCAAGACTGGAGTTGTAGTGAGTCAAGTCTTCAACACCTGAAAACTCTTCTCACAAGAATCTGACCACTGGAATTTGAGTTTCGTCTGAGTCAATTGGACATAGGGGATGCAATAGATAAATATCCCTCAACAAACCATTGGTAATAGCCGGCCAAGCCCAAGAAACTCCTGATATCTGATGGAGAGATGGGTTTGGGATGGTTTCTCACTGCTTTGGTCTTTTAGGGATCAATACTAACGCTATCGCCAGAAATGATAATGCCAAGGAAAGAAACTAATATTATCCAAAATTCATACTTACTGAATTTGGCGAACAGTTACTGGTTTTTAAGAGTCTCTAATACTATTCTGAGATGGTCTGTATGATCATGCTTACTGCGGGAGTAGAAAGGAATGTCATCTATGAAGACTATGAAGAATATGTCTAAGTACTAATTGAACACATGGTTCATCAAGTCCATGAAAGATGCTAGGCATTGGTAAGACCAAATGACATGACCAAGAAATTGAAGTGACCATATTGAGCTTTGAAGGTTTTTTTTTAGATGTCACATTCCCTGACTCTGAGCTAACGATAGCCTGATCTGTGGTCTATCTTGGAGAAGTAACTAGCACCCTGAAGTTGGTCAAACATGTCATCGATTCTGGGAAGTGGATACTTGTTCTTGATCGTGACTTTATGTAGCTAATAGTAGTCTATACATATTTTGAGAGAATCATCTTTCTTAGATACGAAAAGAACTAGGGCACCCCATGGGGATACACTAGGTCTGATAAATCCCTTATCAAGGAGATCCTTTAACTGCTCTTTTAATTCTCTGAGTTTTGCAGGTGCCATTCTGTATGGCGGGATAGATATGGTTTGAGTCTCTGGAAGAAGGTTGATTCCGAAGTCAATTTCCCTTTTGGGAGGAACCCCAGGAAGATCTTTGGGAAACACCTTAGGGAATTCATATGCTACTGGCACTGATTCAAGAGTAGGGGTATCTGAACTAGAGTCTTAGACTCGAACGAGATGGTAGAAGCATCCCTTAGATATCATTTTTCCTGCCCGAAGGTAAGAAATAAGTTGACCCCTAAGTACTGAAGTACTACCCCTCTACTCTAGGATGAGATTATTCGGAAATTAAAACTGGACAATTTTATTTATGCAGTCGACTAAGGCATAGCAGGAATGAAGCTAATCCATGTCGAGAATAACATCAAAATTGGTCATCTCTAATTCGACTAGGTCTACTGAAGTAACTTTTTGAGATACCATAAACAGGAAGTTCTCGTATACTCGTCAGGCTATGATAGATTTACCCACTAGGGTAGAAACTGAGAAAGGCTCTGTTAGGATTTCAGGACTGACTCTGAAGTTAACAGCTATATAAGGAGTAACAAACAACAAAGAAGCTCCTGGATCTAGCAAACCATAAATATGCAAATGTTAAACATGTAATGTACCAGTGACCATATCAGGAGAATTATCCTGGTCCTTTCAGTACTGAAGTGTATAGAGTCTATTTGGGTGTTGCCCACTGGTGGCACTGAAAGAGACACCTTGCTGATTTGGACGATTGGACCGTGCTGGGGGGCGATTATCCAGACTCTGTGAACCCACCAGAGGACACTGTATGACACTATCGCCTGGATTTCCATATCCAAAATACACATCACTTCCAGCTCTGTAGATACCCTGGTGGTTTCTGGTATACTTCTAACAAAGGGGATTAGTTCGGGCACTGCTAACACTACCCTATGGTTTAGGGCCTGACACCCTATCTCTGTTGCCATATCTTAATTTTAGAAAAGGAGCACTTGATGAGGATAGATCTGGAAATAAGGATTTTGAGCGTAATTGAGAACGATTACGACCCTCTGACTTAGGTTGAGCAAAGTTTAAACTACCTCTTCTCGCTCTGTTGTTCTCCCTCTCTTTCTCTTTATTCTTGATCCTAGGTATGTCTATATTCTTAATCAATATTGTGGTCCTACACTCTTTGACCACACTTCTAGACATCCGAGACACAAACTTACTCATCTTAGATTTGTTATGTGCTACTACATGGGGGCATATCTGGCTAACTGAGTGAACTTGAGAGAATACTCTTTTACTGTCATATTGCCCTACTTTAAATTTATAAACTCCAAAACCTTCATTTTCCTTAACTCAAGTGGGAAGAACCTATCCAGAAAAGCAACAGCAAACTCTTCTCATTCTATGGTCCCTGCAACTGCGCCCTTTTCTGCTTTCCATTATTTAAACCATGAGTGTGCCACATCCTGTAGCTGATATGCGGCCAAATCAACTCTCTTAATAGCAGTCACCCCCATAATATCTATAACTTTCTGCACCTGATCAAGAAATTCCTGAGGTTCCTCATCTGATTTAGACGCAGAAAAAAATGGCAGGTTCATTCGGGTGAAATCCTAAATCCTGGAGGTAGCAATATTGGCCACTGGGTTGGCCAAAATAGTAGTTAGACATTTATTCTAGGCTGCCACAGAATAAGGTAGGGTGGTGAAAGCTTCTCTGAACTCTGCGTGGAAGACATGTTCTTCTAGAGGATCTGGCTGGACGGGATGGGTTCTGGCTGGTCTCTCATTCCTCTTTTCTTAGACCTTTTTAGAGTCATGTTCTGTAAATGGAATAGAAACTTGGATTAGAAAGAGAGTTTAACTAGAGATCATTCTCACTCACACGATATGAGTAATGAAAGAATGGAAACTTTTCCTAAAACACGTAATAGTCTCCTGTCCATAAGTGTGACGCACTACACACCCATGTACAAGACTCTACTAGATGTGGATTTCAAACTTTCTGGGACTCAGTTGAACCTTAGGATCTAATACCAAGTTTATAACACCTTGAGTTTGTAGCTCAAACGCTACACGATGCTCATAATTCTAAAGGACCATAAGCTAACCCATGACTGGTACCTGCTGTAATAATTGAATAGTAATACCATAATTATGCGCAAATTAAGCGAAAACTTGCCATAAGATTCAATACTAAAATAAAACTGAATACAGTATAACAATCAAAACTAAAACATCTTCCTAAAAATACTCTAGTCTTAAAAGCCTACACTATCTAAATCATAGAGTTGATTGGACAATCTCCCAACTAAATCCAACTATTGAAAACTGTACTGATAAACCAAAATACTGATGAAAATAATCATGTCCTCAAACTATGAGGACTCACCACTAACTTTGACTGCTAAGGATTTGAACTGCTAAGGGTGCTCGGGAGCCCATACATCTGAACCTATGATATAAGACATCATAGCACAAGATAAAAGTATGCATCAGTACATTGAATGTACTGGTATGCTAAGCTAGGTAGGCTAAAATGCATGGGTTCATATGCATGAACAATAGTGACTGAATGACATGAATATAACTGAATGAGAGTACATGCATGAATATGTATACTATAATTGAGATCATGATAACACTGAATACTGAGTCTGAATACTAATTAACTAATATTGTATTACTGATAGATAGGCGACTGTATCTAACAGTCTTGATTCTGTGGAACTATGCTGAGTTCTGTACTGAGCTAAGTGACTGTGTCTGACAGTCCTAAATTTGTAGAACTGAATTGAGTTCTATACTGAGATTGAATCTGAAACTGAGACTATGGGAGGTAATCATCTAACCGACATGCCCTTGTCCAAATATATTGGGGTCCAACCTGTAACCCCAGTTGGAAGAGTGTCAATACCATGACACGGGTAGAGACAATCTGTGAGTTGATCCTGTCTGACAGGAATCTCTTTCATCAATCCTCGCTAGTAAAAACTCAAGTGAGTGTATCAACCCTAACCTGATAGGAAGATATCTCAACCTATAATATCTATGTATTTTCTGTAACGCAGGAATTGCTACTAAGGATCAAACCCTCTGTTGGTAGGAATGCCCCCATCCCTAGGTTAACTCAGCGTTGAGTCCTACTCCTAACTGAATAGACACTGAACTGATTTCCTAGTTCATATTAGGCTTGACTGAACTATCACTGAGTTTACTGAGTTTCGTTGACTAATGAGATACTACTAAATTATGTTAGCTGATTGAGTTTACCAAGGTCATAACTGAATACTGAACTAAAAGAGACTAATATTGAGTCTACTAGTATTTCATGAGTCCTGCAACTGACTAAGAGTACTAATGATCATGACTTGACTGAGACTAATCTGTAACTGATACTAGTTCTAGATAAATAGCTAAATTATCGGGTATTAAATACCCCCAGGATTTGATAGCATTAAAAGTAAAGCATCATATGACCTTGTATTTCATACAAATGCACACTTGTTCATAAAGCATCTATAGAGGCATTTTACCAAACACTTGCATGTCTTGAACTAGTATATATACTAAGATGAAATAATCTTATTATTACATTCACATGAGCAGTTCACCAAACACTTGGATGGCATAGTATATGCATATAATACTAAACAATATATGAGTATCATGATTCAATTCCAAATTCACAATTACATGAGTTTCAACATGAATTCACATGATAAATCACAAATATCAATTAATTCTACATCAATCTTGTAATAAATTATGAAATAGAAAACCCAATTAAATAATACTCATGAATACACTTTATTTTCAAATCATGGAAATTATAAAAGCAATCTACTTAAAGTTTAAAAGAGTTTCTTGGACTCTAAGGGTGGAAGAAACCCTTGGATGAACACTTCACATATCTTGATTGCTAAATTCTTGAAGAACAATGATGAAATCTTGAGCCTTGGCTTCGAAATTAAATCACCTAGGGTTCTTGTTCTTATGAAATTTGAGAGAAAGTGCGTGTATTTTTCTTAATGAGGGTTGAATCTCATGTTTTAGGGCTTAATAGGGGTGGTAAAATGACCCAAATACCCCTAAGGATGCAGCTTTTGAATAACTGAAAATTGGACTGTTGATGCATAGACCGATGCGCGCACTATTGGCATCGATGGATGACCAACGCACCGTGTCAAGTCTATGTCGGTTCACTAGAATTTTTACTAAGTTGAGGGAAAAGTTATCTATTGATCTGATAGACGACGCGATGTATCGAGATTGGATCGACTCACTTTTTGGTCACTTGAACATGGTCTAAACAAGGTTCGAAAAATCTTAAACATGTTCGGAAACACCTACTGACATTCCTAATCATGAATCAATCTAAATATCGTTACTTTAAGGTCATAAGAGTCATGAAATAGAGTTTCCAACTTATGAAGGCCAAAATAATACTAAGTCTAAATACTTAGCTAGAATGTTTCTAAGTCTGGGACCCCTTAACAAGCTTTAAGAGACTGATTTAAGCTTAGGATTTTTGCTGGGGTCTTACAGTGTTCCACTCTTTCTTTTGATGTATCCATTAGAATTCGAATGGATTTAACCATCATTATACACTCTATGGGAATTCCCATTCATTCTTTAGAATTTAGACCATGGTCCAAGAATCTGTCTCTAATATATTTTGACCTATATGATTTTCTTTATAATATTGTAAGTAGTCTCTTATTTCCAAAACTTCAGATACTAAGCTATTGGTATCTTCGATTTTGTATCCTTTTGCTACCACCAGATCACCAACATGATTTCTAATGCAGAAGCCACTATTGGTAGGAATATCTATGTGTAACCTGGTCATGATGAACTTGATAATAGTATCATTAATCTCCCATATTATTTTCTTTTTATGATAAGAACCACCATGTTGCAAGGTATTGCTTATTTTCCATAAAAAAACAAAACATAACCATTGGAACCACCTTGAACACAGTATTTATTTTGCAATTTCCTTCCTAATCTCTCCACAACCTCGAACTCTGCTTTAGATTGAGCCTTTTCTCTATAATTTTAGTTTGCTATATCAGTGATTCCACACTTTTTCAACTATTCCCCTTTAAGAAATAGATGTCGGATGGTTTCTCTTACTGGATTTCTATAGTAGCCACATCATTCATCAATATTTGAATTCAAGTTATGAAAAATTGTAGAAATTGGAGTGACATAATACCATATTCTCCAAGTCAAACAAGAAAATTTGAAAGAAATCCTTTCATCTAGGTTGACTTTAAATCTTCATTCATCTCAGATCTAAACCTTAATAATACCCGAGCACTTTTGATGGTGAAATTTCCCCTACTATATTTAGTCAAAAAGGTTTGTCCATCACATCTTCATAGTATAATAATCCCATGTTATCTCTTGTATGATTCACTATATGATTAGGGACATCATTCTTCATGTGATCATAACTCCAAGGGCAACCAAATATGATAGTTAACATTAACCAACTTGAATGAATGATAAACAATCACGTTTATAGCCTCAACTATAAAAAGAGGTTATTTTTTCACTTATAGTCATACAATGAATAACCATTAATGAATTCATAAGTAAAAGTACAAGCAAAATAAAAGTTAAAGTAAGAAAAAACCCTAATGTATTGTTGCCTTCTCCTCTCACAAACCTATGTTGTTTCAAAAATGTCTTCTAACTCTGGTTAAGTACTCCTTATATATCCCATTAGGTCATCCATAAAATTGTCCATATGAAATATAAGTATTGATCACTTTGACCTCAAGTTAAACAAAGTAAAACACCAAGTTTAGTCATTTTCGAGGGGGGGTTGCGTCGCATGTCCTCTAGCATGGCCAAGGATGTGCAACACATGTCTATTACAGGGCCAAAGAAGTAGAACCAAACCCTAAGGGTTGTTAAGAATGGTATATAGATTTTCCTTGGGGGTGCGAGTCATGGACTATAGCACGGCCTAGGGGGTGTGAAGCATGGATGTTCCATAATGTGAGATTTTCGTCGAATCCTTATTTTATGCTTCTTGTTTCCTTGTTCCTTGTTCCCAGTCCTTGTGGCTTGTACATAGGCTTTATTTGGCTTCCATACTCCTAAAATGTTATCCAAAAACAACTTATAATAGACATTATTCCATACAATAAAATAAAACTCATTAAAGTACAGTAGAACAAGCATAACATAGGCTAGCTGAACTAGTTTTCTCATCTAAATTCTATTTGATCATTTAAACTCTTCAATTATTTCAAATGTATCATAAACACTCTAAAACATGTAACTTAGCACAAAAATATGGAAATAACACTGTATACTTCATTAATAACACCATATTATCCTTAAAACTAAGCTAAACGTGGGTTGATAATGACATTTAGGTGTACAAATACGCCTAAGTTCAGTTGCACTCCATCCTTACTTTTCATTACTATTACCTCAATTTTCTCGACAAACTCTCTTATTATTACTCCACCGACCCTGTGGACTACCCTTTCCATTACCATTACCTCCAGCACCTCTACCACTAGGGGCCATAACCTTAGCGTACTTTTAACCTTGTGACCCAACCTATCTTTCAAGACACTCTCTCTTGAAGTACCCCATAGAACCATAAGTGTAACAACATTTCTTAAGAGAAGGCATGTTGTCCTATAACTAAGAAATCCCTTTGCGTTTAATAACTGATATCTGTTGAATAGTCCCTAACTGACCAGTTATAGAAGCTGCCAGAGCTGACTAAATGGAGTGAGCTATATAAGTCTGTTAGATAGGAACCCTAGAGTAAGAACCGCCAAATTTACCCATATTTCAAAACTTCTTTGCAATAAACATAGCTTAAACAACTTGCTTTACCGCTTCCACCTTCTTCACAAAATCAACGCCCTAGGGAAAAGTCATATGAAAAAAAAATATGCTAGTTAGTGTTCAGGACCTTCAAAAATAACCAAATCCTCTTCTTCTCTGTACTAAGTCGGGAGTTGCATAGTAATACAAAGAAGGAAAAAAGCCTCATAAGCTGCAATAGACATATTACCAAGCTTAAGGGCTATAAAATCATCCTTTTAGTGGTCATAAAGAGTACGGGATACATACTTCTCTAAAAATAGAGTATGAAATTGAGCCCATGTCAATGGAGGAAAAACTTTGATCAACACTCTAGTTACTCCCTCTACCACTTTTTGGTATCACCTTGTAGCTGGAATGTAAAAAACTTCACACTGTGTTGAACAATAGTACCTATTTTATGCAGCCTATTGTAACAATCTACAATGAACTTGTAATACCCTAAACATTTCCTTAAGCCTAATTTCCTCTCTAAAAGGTTAAGGAATGACTTTCTAAGTGAGTACAATTTAAACCATATAGAGTTTCCTTAATTTTGACTTTTTATCATGTGGCAAATTTAATTAGCTTTCCAATTATATAAGATCCTCCCAAATCCATTAATCGGGCAAACAGATATGGCTAACTTAAGTTCTAGTCATAAAACACCATCATTTTAGTGTTTGACGCGTCATAGAGAGGGTTTATTTAACAATTATCAAATTCCAGTGGAACTCCATGATAGTAGCGTGTCACGGAGGACCCCAATTTCCCAATAGTCAATTTCCAGTAGCCTAGCGTGATTGTGATGCGCTGCGATGAAGTTCCAGGTGCCAACCAGTGGGTCAATGTGATGGATCTGTATTGTGGTGATTCCAAGATTCCCATTTATCAATTTCCAGTGAGCCACCGCGATAGTGGTGCGTCTCGGTGGCCCATAAAGTCGGGTTTCCAGTTTAATTTTTCCGACTTCGTATAGAAGTTAAAAAGGGCACTTTGAACTTTTTCCAAGCTTCTTAAACTGTACAAACATCAAAATTAAGGTCACTACAAGCATCATATGAGATTTTTCTCAAGATTTCCCTCAACCAAAAACCCTAAGCATCCAAATCCTCTTCCAAGAATCTCAAGGGTTCACCATAGATTTTCTAAATTGAGTCAAGATTCAAGGTTCCCAAGTCAAAGTATTTAAGAACCCTCATACAAGAGTATGAATATATTCCCAAAAGATAGAGTTCATCCAAAGCTTCTAATTTAAGGTATGTGGGGTTTGAACAAGGACACTCCTTTCGTCCTTGTGCCCTAAAGTTGTTTTAATTACAAGGATTTATGGTTTTACACATTTTCTTATAAAATTGAAGTATGGTTTTATACCCTATGTTATTATTTCTTGAGGTTATGATGGTTTCAATCTTTTAGAAATTGAAGTATATGAGTATATTGAGATTACAATGCATATTGCTGAAAATTCCAGATTTCTATAGGATTTATAAATCTTTATGATATCTAGTATGCATTTTAATACACCTTAACTTGATATTGAATTATGGGTCATTAATCCCTACTTAAGATTTCAATTTCTATGAACTTTTGTGCTATAAGCACCCGTGATTTGAGTATTTTGAGATTATTGAGAAAGTTTTGACCTTGATGGTCATACTAGCTTTGAAATCCACTTTACTAAATGAGATTACAGATTTTATAGTTTGGTTCTTTATGAACCATGAGATTACTTTAAAGTAGATTTCCTTGAGATGAGTGTAGCTAACTAAAGGGGGTAGTATTTAGCACCGATTTGAGTAAGTTACTACGGTTTCATAACCCAGAACTACGTGCCATCATAGGATTGAGATTTATGGGCCTGAGGCCAAGATAGTGATCACTAAGTTGAGGTTATACTCCATTGAAAGAGTATGACGCATCTCCCCAACATGAGGTTTCTTTCTTAGGAGGACAAAACATTGGACTCCATGTAACTCGCATGGTGTTTGTCAGTTAAGAGAACCTCCCTAATTGTTAGATTTTCATAGTAGCTTCTTAAAGTATAAATTTTCCCTTGAAGAAAGTAGTTTTCCCTATTAGTAAGAGTAAATAACTAGCTTCTAAAGTAAAGTATGTTCCTTGAGATGAGTTATTTTCCCTAAGGCTTTGAAATATACCCTGATCAGTAAAGATTTTTAGATACTCAGTGTAGAAGACTCACAAACTTATTTAATTGATGTGTTACTTTAGATTTCATTTTAAAATTACAGTCTTAGCTCTCAGATGTAGAGGCAAGCACTTTACCACTTAGTCTATATTTTTTGAGAAGGGAATAGAACTACAGATTTCAGAAATAGTAGCTTGACTCACCATATTCATACTATGTGTTCCATTATTCATAATTTATGACATATACATTCTTTTGAGATTATTCAAGCTATGTGAGTTAGTTATATAAGCATGCATGATTTTATAAAGATCAAGGATATTGTTTTTAAGTATTGCATACACCCCATATACTCAGTACATCCTCAAAGTACTGATCCATATATACGTCTATGTGCAACATTGTCTCATAATGTAGGTTCTGGTGCTCAATTCTAGCAGCGACAGTGATCTTCGAACATCTCATCTACATCTTTATCTTTGGTGAGTCCTCATGGTTTGAGGACCTATATTTGTAGCTTTACCACTTTCATAGTGTTTTGAGCATTACTTTTAGACCATTTTGAGTCAGATGGGGGTCTATCCCAATGACTCTCTTGTTTGAGTAGTAGAGGCTTTGTTAGACTAGACTATCAGTGATGTTTTAGACTTTTCAGTAGGTTGCTATTTGGACTGTATTCTTTTGTTATTTCAGTTGAGATGTGCTATGACAGTGCGTTTGTTTTGCTATAATTGTCCTAAAGTAAGTGTTGGGAGTAGTAGCAAGCTCAAAGGGTTAGCTTAGGGCTACTTATAGCCTTAAGTACCCTGTGAGGTCTCGGGATGAGATTTTGAGGCTTTACAAAACTCAAATGCATCCTCTATCTCAAAGAAAAAAAAGTAGGAGGTTTTATCTTTAGGAACTTGGTCAGAATATCATGCTCGATCCCTATCATGATAGAACCTAACACCAAACGAGAAAAGATCTCAATCCCTAAAGCTTCCCGTCATTCTCAAAGCAACTATAGTAGTCGGTTGAACACTTGGGAACCAATAGGAAGTCATCACATAAGTGTATCTAGTACCGGTCAATTTACTCAAAAAAAAAGTAACTACAGAATCATCTCTAAAGCCATAAGGGGAAGAACTGCACCTCCAATCGGTGCCACCTCCTCATGCTCCACGATACCCATATTAATGTCTTCTCCTTTGTCATAATGATAGTGGTTTGTGGGGAGTAACTAATCTTTGACAAGGATGATCAGCTGTTGCCCGAGATCCACTCCTAACTAGTGATGCCATCCATCTTCCCATTCCCCTTCCCCTACCTCTTTTGCATCCTTATCCTAAATAGCCACTTCTATTGCTTGACCTACTAGTGCAAGGTCGCGGCTCTGATTTCGTTGGCTCTAATGATAACCATCTACATATAATAAAAGGAAAAGGGTCAGATACCAATTGGAATTAATACATATCATAAAAGAATAAGGAAATAATAGTTTCCTAAGATCCTATAGCCTCTTGAAGAAAATTACAAACGTCTTCATACCATTTCGTAAGACTCTACTAGATCCAAAGTGGTACAATGAGATCAACAAACTTGGAGCTATGATAACAGTATTTTTATGACCCAGATCCATCATGAATGGCACCCATACTAATTTCCTGGTGGCAAAATCAACTTTCTCAATTAATCAATCCAACACTTAGCCAAAAATTAGGTAATTAAATTGTTTTATTAAAATCCATAAATTAGGAAACTAAAGCATTTGCTTTTATAATACTATTAATTTGATAGTAAGACTAAAAACCAATGCAAAAAATCTTACAATCCCCAAAAATCTGAAAGTCACTGTACCAAAACACTAATATGTATAACCAAATGGGCTTAACACAACAATTGATAATGTCTAAGTCCAAAATAATAGACCATAAACTAAAGGAAAAATTCATGGAAACCCAATAAATATAGCTTACCCTTGAGTTTGAGCACTGTCTGAATCGTAGTTGGGGATTCGTAACAGTCGTAGGAATATTCTCTGTACTCAATAGAAAGAATATAATATATAGTAGCATTACACAAGAAAACAACAGTGTACTATAGGGTTATCGGTCAATCCAAAATGAAAAATATGAAAATATAAAAATAAATTAGTATGTCAAGACAACCATGAACACATACCATGTAACCTTACAAGAAGTTCATAACATTTATGCATATTCAACAATATTATGAAAATTAGTCTATACAAGTCAACATGGATAACAAGTCCAGTCAACTCCATGACTACCAACATGGATCCAAGCAAAAAATCAAAACTCTATCTATTTATCAACCTACCTCAATTATGAAAATGAATAGTTAATTTGAATTTATGCCATAAATTACAAATAGTATGGACCACTCAAGGATCCATAAGTATATCAACAATGACAATTATGATGCAAACCGATTTACATAAAGAGACCACCTTTAGAAAATAAGAACATGAAACCCATTTAGTCAAGGAACCCAAAGTAACAAGTCAACACTTAAACTTAGTTCACTCAAGGAATCAAATAACAGCAAACACATAATCCTCGATTCCCTCAACGAAATGACCCATTTAATTATTGTCAAAAATATTTATGTTAAAGGAATAATAACCTCACTCATGTTAAGTTATAGGACTAATTATTTATTATGGTAGTGTATTGGGAATGTAATAAGGTATTAAATACTTCTAACAAAAAGTTAAGTTGTAAATATTCCTACCGATTTAGTTTTGAGCTAAGTTTAAATTAGAGTCAACTTCAAACAAGCATTTCTCCTAAAATATAAGGAGTGGTGGGGAAAAATACTCACCAAATGAAAAAAATTTAATTCTTCTTTTCAATACATCCAACCATTAATTAATCTGTCCTTAGAGTAAATAGTTATGACCATTTTACTAAATACTGTCTAGACTGAGAAATTTGCCACTAAAATGGGTAAATTTAACCATTGTAGACAATATTTAATGCTGATTTTCATGGGTTTTAGCTTGAAAAGTTAGATATTTTGTTTCTAAGACCTAGAGGGTCAATTTTCTCATGGTGGGGTGAAATTTCTTTGTTGAGGTAAGTTTCTTTTGTCCTCTTCTTTGTATTTTAATTCTTTAACATCCTAGAATCCTCAAACATTCTTTAATGGTCTTGGTTTGAAATATAATTTCATGAATTTTTTTGGAATACTTAATGGTTGGGATAATATCACATAGAATCACTTCTAAATTATTCATTAATGATTCCTGGAATGAATATGATTCAAAGCATAAAATTGGTGGTTGGGGATCTGAAATTTAATAAAAATAGAACTTTCATCTTTGAGACCCTATTAATGGAGATGGGTTGTATATGATTGATCTTGTTAATGGGTTATTGATCATTAGATACTATTTTTGAACATGAATAAGGGTAGAACTAATGGGTTTGAATTTCTAATATTTGATGAGTAATTGACTAATTACTCTTATAACTACTTGTTTGCTCAATGATTGAACATTCCAAGGATTGAAGAAAGGGAAAGAGTATCCATGATGTGGCTTTCTTGTTCCAAAATAACTAATCGAGGTAGGTTATGATTTAATATGCAGTAGACTGGAATTAGTTACTTGTAATAGTTGTTGTTGATGGGAGATTTCATGTCTAGGCATACAAGCAAGGTGTCTAGATGAATAAAATATTAAATTAGTGTAATAATAATATAATTTTGTGATATTTGTGTTTTATGGATTCCTTGATGAGTGTTTGTATTTATATGACTTACTTGATGATTGATAGAGTTTAATATGTGATATTTGTAATAATAGAAGAATTAGGTGACTTTCTAATATATTGAGTTTGTCTTTAGTACCTTAAAAAGGGTGAAACCAATATTGTGTATAGTTGAAATACTATATATTCTTGCTAGATGATTGATAGGAGGATTAATTATGGTAAGAGGAGGTGATGATATAACTTAAGAACCTAATGTTAAATTTGGGTAAGTTCTAGGAAGTTAGATGTGTATTATTCTTTCTAGAATTGTAAGTTGAACATAAACTATTGATTGAATGATCGACAAAAAAGGGATAGTTCCTTAAACTTAGTGATGACTTGAGTATAGGGGTTACTATTTAGTAACTAAATTTATCTATTTTAATATGAATTAAAGATACTTAAATTGATGAATAAAATAGAAGGATAATGTAAAGTACAGATATCAATCTTAGTAGATGTGAACTCCTGAAATGGATACTTGATTGAATGATCTTTGGACATGTTTATGATTGATAAATGAGTTTGATAATGCTCAATCGAGAAAGTGGTGAATTGGCCTTTAGGCATACTTGTGATTTCCTCTATTAGTGTATAATTAGTGTACTTGGAATGATGAACTTGTGATTATTGACTGCATTTACTTAGTTGTCATCAAATGTACATTTTGTTTTGATTGCAATTGCTTGCATCTAATTTTGATAGGGTGATTGCAGTTTGCCGTCAAGTATTATTCATAATTATTGTCTGCATCTTACATTTATATTAATAATGATGAGATGATTATGATGGTTCAAGTACCACACTAGTACAGATATGATATGTTGTGATAAAGAGTCAATACCACGGTGGTATGAATATGATACACTTTGATAAAGGGTCAGTACCACAACAGTACAGATATGACATATTATAATAATGGATCGGGTACCACATCGATAAGTTATAATAAATTGGTGATAAGTTGAGAAGGGGAAGAGAAGTTATGCATCTTGTACACATATATTTAGCATATGCATTTTTATGCACACCTATATTTATAGGTTGTTGATGGCTCCTTAAGTGGACCGAGTTATGTTGATGATGTATACTGATTCCTTATATGGACCAATTATTTGATGAGAGATTATGGTTCCTTGAGTAGACCAATTACATTAATGGTTGTAATTGTCATTGCAGTAGGATGTGAATATGATGTATATTTTGGATTGTGTATAAATCTTATTCTCCCGTGTGTATAGTTATATACTTGCAGTATAATGTATTGAGTTTTCTTGTAAGGTTGCTGATATTATCTATTATCTTGGTGGTTTCAATTCCAATGGTTAATGGTAGTATAATAAGGACCGGGGTTGTCCAATAAGAAGATTAATAAGTAGGAGAAAGAGAAGTATATAGAGTATTGTAATAAGATAATGCATAAGAATTGTGGGATTGATTAACTCATAAAATATAGTAAGTTAATCACGACCTAAGGGCAAAGTAATATTGCTTAAACAAAAAAGGATGGTAGGTTTTTGAAATTTGAATTAAGTTAAGTATGTTCAGATATTAACATGTATGCTTGTCATAATATCTTTCTCTTTGCTATGTGTTGTTATATTTTAACTATGGTCGATTGATGATACCTACTAGTACGTATGGTTTGTACTAACACTACATAGCATATCTTCATATGGGGACATAGCCATGTTGCAATTTAGTTAGAGTTTCTATAGATACATTGATGATTATTCATCAATAGCTCCTATCATTATACCCATACATGAATGTTTTGTCTTGGGTTATCTGTCCGTTTATTTAGTGCTCTTGTACCAGTTTAGACTTTGTTCAAAGAAGTCGTTTAATAGAATTCCACAATGTACTTTTTGTAAAATAAAAAATTGAACAAAAGGTTTAGTTAATTATTTATACTTAAGGCTATTATGAATATCTTCTACAATGATTGAATGGTTGGGTGGTAAGGGTTCTTCTATATAGGATAGAGTTGGTAGATGCCCAATACGATTTATGATATTGATTGTTACATCAAGGAACCTTTATACCCACATATACCTTATACATACATGAAAAGGTCCTTATGGTTTCTCACTAGCAATGACCAGGAGGGGACAAGCACATTTCAATGTACCAAATCCCAGACATCAAGTGTTTGCCAACATTATACCAACCAATCTCGTGAAGATATCCAAATATTGATACACCCACAATAATGAGTATAAATCTCATGAAAATTTCTAAATATTGATACATCCCACAATAATGACAAATATTATAACAATCACAACCATAAAAATAACAGAAACAAAACTTGTAAAAATCAATAAGCTTTCACATAAGTTCATTACATGCAATCAATGCTTAGGATATCGAAAAATCATTCACTTTTCTTGACCATGTAGTGTATAAGGAATATGAATGAATAGTTATGATGCACAAATAAAACAAATTAGGTTTCAACTACATTAAACTATCACCTAACTCAATCTAATCTTTAAATGCTCTAACAAAATTTAGTTTTTCCTTTTCTTGCAACCTCATTTTAATTGTGGTCTAAAAATATTAATATAATACATAATAAACAAAATGTCCTACAACATTGAGGATTATAACCTAATCCCGAACTAACTTAAACCTGTCCATTTAATGGTTCCATAAGTGAATTATAGACATACAAAACTAAATTATTAACTTTTAACTAAAAATCAAAGGTTTTACACCCAACTTACACTATTGCACCTTAAAAATCAGCTAGGTCAATCTAAATCCTCCCTAAAATGCATAAACTAGTGCTTTTAAGGTTAGAAATTCAAAAATCTAGTTAATGGAAGCAATTCACTTACCTTTACTAACAAAATTGGTGGGAAATCATCCAAAATTGCCTAAGCTTTCCCCGAAATGAGTTTAGAAAATAATAAACTAATTTGAGAAATTTATATATAAATTTATGTATATCCTGCTATAAAGGCCCTCTCCCGCTATAGTTGTATCACTATGTCAAAACACGCCCATTATGGCTGGATTGGATGAGTTTACTCCCATTATAGTGAGAATTATTTCACTATAGCGGTGTCATCATTGCATCCTGCCACTCGCTATAGCGAGTGTTGCGAAGTAGAAACTAAAAATTGTTCTCACTATTACCTTTTTCACAATGCACCCTCAAACAATGACATATCTAACTAATTCCTTTACGTTAAGTTTGATATCGGGTGTTCTACTTACCCAAATTCACTTTCAAAAAATTCTTGGCATTTCTTATCATCTTAGCTAACATATAAATATGCTAAAGTTTATTACATGTACTTAATCCATTCCACAATATACTAGACCATATCTCGCTTGGATGTCATCCAAGACTAACGTATCCTGAAAATTCTACCTCTCAATTTGAAAGAAATCTTAACCCAAATTTTGTACATTAGACTTGTCTATAATGAAGGAAAGGGCCATTACAATGTATATACGTTACACTTACCTGTAATGATGAAAAGGGTAAGTTAAATAAAAAAATAATAATAATAGAGCAGTCATATTTGATATTTTAGGGGGGTTTTAGGGGGTGAATCATCGAAAATTATTGAAGAAGGTGAAGAAAGAAGTTTGAAGATTTCAAGAAGCTCTTCTTATCGCTTTTAATATTCTCTTCTATTTTACTTCCTCCTTTTTAGATTTTTTTAAAATCAATTTTTTATGGCTGTCAAGACATTTTTATTTATCATAAACAAAGCCCAAACAAACATCTGGCCTTAGGCCAAAAATAAAAACATAAGGTAAATAATACAAAAGTAAATGGACTAGTCACATAAACAATGACCCATTTGAGTATATTAAAAATAAACTTCTCCTACACTCAATCTTTTGTAGTTGACTTTTCAAATTCTTCAAAAAAATCCCCAAATGCATCCTCTCAGGTGCCACCTGAGCTTGCAATTATGCCGTCTCTCTTTGATCAAGAATGCTTCCTACACAAGAAACTTCACTACTTGCAGGTAAAAATCTTTAGCTTTGTCTCCATTAATCTCTATGTTTGCTTCATTTTGATTATTTTTCGCTCAGGTGTTTGGTTTTTTACCACTGGATTGTGGAATATTAAGAGTGTATCGACCGGGCTCAGCTCCCCTACCTGTAAGACTTCACAAATAAAAGTTATATTTTTTCTTATGTTTCTTCCTTGTAACCCATCTCTTTTCTGATTCTTCGGCTGATCAAACAATTTCTACTATCATATGGTAAGGCTTGAGGCTGACCTCCTTGTGTTATGGCTAATCCTGACATCGATCTTCTTTATTTTTTGTAAAAATTTGTGTATGAAAACATAGCTTAGCCAAACTAGTTTAGAATCTTGTATGCCTATGTAGATCCAACATATATTTGTGATTCTACTGTTGTAGCTTAGCTATTTCCTTTCTTTATTTCTGTGCATATGACTTCTGGGAATTTTTATGCCTATTGTGGATAGATTTTCCTTGTGCTTATCCTTATTATTGGTATCTGCCACTTATCAACATTTAGGAACTTTCTTCCTCTTGATAGTAACTCTATGAAATTGTGAAACTGTTTGTTGATGCTTAACTCTTGTGCATAATTAGCAAGATAATATGCTTATTGATTTTCTTCCCTAAAAATGTGCTGTATTTTGATGTTTTTCCTCAACACTTCCTTCATGATCTCCTCAACAGTCTCCACAATCTCCCAAGAAACCCTCCATACTTCCTTTAAAAATTTAAGCATAGACAAAGAGTCTATTTCAATAAATTTCACATGAACATTCCATTTAGATAGACATTTTACTACGTCAAGAATGACCTTTGCTTCTGCTTCCATGTTAGTTGCTTATCCTAGTACTCCAGCCTCATCTTGAATTAAATCCCCGCCAAGGCTTCTAAAGAGAAACCAAATCGAGCCAAAAGATACTATATTGTTGTCTTTATTGCTACTGGTTTGGTGTTGTTGGGCACATGGATATTTAAGCCTAATTGCTGAAATTTTCATGGTGGTGTGTGTATTTTCTACTGGTTTGGTGTTGTCGAGCACATGTACGATGTCATCTCAAGCCCGTCACTATGGCAAACTCTTGTAAGCTAAAACAAACAGGCATTCCACAATAGTTGATCTAGATTTCATCCATCTTCTTTTTGACCCCCTGCTCCGGATGTTTATTGATAACGCTCAATCTACCGCTCTCGTTTGAGTGTAAAGCGGTCATTAGCAAATATAGAACCCAACCTGGGTTGGGTGTCAATCCCACAGGGAATAGCTTGGCCAACAAGTAAGCAAAATTACTAAACTTTTGGTGCAAGTCTCGTAAGAAGGGGGGATTGTAATATGTAACCAAAACAATAAAGTAAAAGCTGAAAATAGCAAAGTAAAAAGAGGAAGATTGTCACGTTGGTTGTAGACAATGAGAATTGAGGCGTTGGAGTTATGTCCACCTTCTGAGGTATACGTCTCTATTGGCTATGGGTGTGTAGAGTCTTGACAGGCAATTGCTTATAGAGAATTGTAGTCGATGGTAAATCCAAGCGTCTCTCGACCTGAACAAGGACTATTTCACTTTAACTCTCTCGAGCTTAAAGCGTGTCTAACGGTACGAATTCTCCTAGAGGTTAATCCAGTTACGGCACTAGCTTTTTAATAGGAAAGGGTGTCCTACTACCTTGACATTATCTCTTTTCCAGACAAATAACCTTTCTCTCGAACAAGTTAAATGTTAGACTGGCGTTATTCTATGCGTCTGCAGCCACAAGAATTTGTATTAAGATGAAGAGAATAATAATATAAGCAATATACGTGTCTCGAACTCACAAACTCACAGCAATAGATAGTATCTCATTCGGCTTCCATAACCCCAACAGAGAAGTTTATTTACCCATGAATGCGAAGGAGATCACGATTTGCATTGTTATTGTTGAGTAATGGCGTGTGGATTAGGTGATAGGCATGTGGCGTGATTCCTTGGCTTGGTAACGATTCTCTTGTTGTGGAATTTAAGAATAGAAGAAGAATAGAATTAATGGAAAGATTAGAAGAGTTGTAATTGAGAAGTAGAATGTGTCTCTCCGCTAAGGGAGGAGTTGCCTCTCCACTAAGGGAGGACTTCATTAAAAATCTCTAGCATGATAGGGTATTTATAATACTCCTATCCTACTCCTACTATGCTAATGAAATAAATAACCAAATCCTACTAAACTAAGGAAATACTTAACCCATTTGTACTAGGTTAATGTAACATTCTCCTAATCCAAATAAACTAATGAAATACATAACCCAATTGTACTAGGTTAATGTATCATTGTCAAAATCCAGCTTTGTATCTGTAAGTCCCCTAAGTCTTCAGAAATGTTGTTTTAGCCCGGGACAGATTTTCCATGCAGCAGTTTTGGTCCTTCGGCGTGTAAACTTCCTTCCCTTCCTTTGTGAGCTTTCTTTTGCGTCAAGTAAGCCATAAAATGCTGTATTTTGCATCATTTATACCTGAAACTTTCCTAATCATGTTTGTTAGCTCATTTACAGGAAAAAGGACTAAAAGTGCATGAAATATATAATTTGTTCTCAAAACTAGGCTAAAATATGGGCAAAATATATTGATATAGGCGTGTAAATTCGCCTATCATCAACACCCCACACTTGCAGCTTTGTTCGTCCTCGAACAAAATATCATGTTCTTCTAAGCATCAACTTAGGGTTTTTACAGCAACAACACAAAACATTCTTCAAGACAAGCACAAAAATTATCAACAAAGAGTAGCTTCCCGATTATAAGTAGAAACAGTTTAACCTCTAGCGTAGACTAGTGATGGTGATCAACTCGCATGCAAACGTTAAGGTACATAGAATCATATACAACTATCCAAATCTCATCAACCATGTGTGTCTCACAATATAGTACCCATAATTACTCACAAATATGGCATATTTTTCAAACATGGGTATCAAAATGTCTTTGCTCTCACTCTCACAAAGAATTCATATGTAGCAACTGATGACCATAGGCTTGCCCTTAATGTAGTACTCTACTAAATGTCAGAATGCTAAGCTTAGGATCAAGTAGGTCTTTTGATGGTTGTAATGTAGGCTAAGGGACGGGTAGGATCAGCTATTTTGGCCAGAAATAGTGACTAAGTTCCTAAGTACTTTAATACATCACATTGTATCATTGACACTTTTTTCTTTCAACCTTTCTTTATTTTATTCTTCCACCCTTTTTCTCATCTTTTGTTTTTCAATTTTAAGCACAACTCACTTTTCAGCTTTCTTTTCCTTTTTCTTTTCACAACATACCTCTTATGGTAGCACTTTCTTTTTCATCACACATTCAAGCACCATTACAATTTAAAGCATCATACTCACCCAATTTCCTCTTATGTTGTCACATGAATTTTTCACTTTAAAGAACTTAGGAATTTGGATCAAATTACGGTCTTGAAAAAAAATGGATTAGGCTTACATACAAGGTTGTCAAAGAAATAGGCTAAAGGCTCAAAAGGGTTTAACAAGGATGATGTCCATGGGTAGGTAAAACAAAGGTAAACATGTATAGGTTGCCAAAGAAATGCCTAAATCATCTCCTAAACTTACACTCCTTATTTTCGCTTAGCATACATACCAGGCAAGTTCTAGCATCAACCATAAACATAGAATATATTGTTACCTCACACACACAAGGCACATGGTTGACTTGATTGGAAGTAATATAGACTCTCGACCCAACAAGTGAAAGAATTGAACCACTCAATATCACATAATGAGTCACAACTAGAGCCTAAACGTCGCAATAGTCATAATTGTAGCACATACTCTTGTTATAATCTCATGCTGCCTATTAGAATTATTTCATGCGAAACTAAAAAAAATTT
This sequence comes from Capsicum baccatum var. pendulum, assembly GCA_030864225.1. Taxonomy (NCBI): domain Eukaryota; kingdom Viridiplantae; phylum Streptophyta; class Magnoliopsida; order Solanales; family Solanaceae; genus Capsicum; species Capsicum baccatum. Next base: position 215,086,712 of record CM061555.1, read on the forward strand.
ACTACTAAAAAAACTAAGCAAACAAACATGAATAAATTCAAATGCGGATCGAGAAGTATAGCATGCAAATACCATCACCCCACACTTAGACGGGGCACACTGTCCTCAGTGGAAAATAAATAAGAGGAACCTGGTTAGTCGGACTCATTCTCTATGTCTGGGGTCATACCCCTTGCATCGGAATCATCATCAGAGTCATCATCCTTAGAAGTTCCTCATAAGTATCCCACTTAATTCCAAGAGTGAGTTGAGGTGTTTGCATCAAGGAGGGTTCTCCTTGCTCTCTTTGGCCTCTTTTCTTGCCTTTTTGTGAAGTGGTAGCCTTTTCTTTGCCTTGTCTTGCTTTGGGTGCCATTGTACCTGAGACTAGAAATAGTGTTAATGGTAGAACAATCTCAATGGTTACAATCTATACACAAGCATTAGGGGTACCACCCCACACTTAGTTTTGTTGATACAAATCAGTGAAGTGAAAGTGGTTGATTACTTAGACTTCATCGACATACATTTTAGGATTATATTCTGACAAGAAACTCAGCAATGCATCACTTACTTGCAGCCATTGGACTACTTTCATGGTAGATATAACAACACTACTACATAGGGGTAACCACATGGTATAGTTTCTATCAATAAACTCAACCTCCTATGTCGGTAGGTAGTTATAAGTCTTATTCCGATGAACGGGATATTCTAACATGTAAGTATTCAAGTGACAAGATTATGCAATGTTCATTACTATAGCAATTCCGCAAGTAGTATAACAATGCATCAAAATCAAATTCAAGTCGGAAATAAGTTAAGAGCATCCTAACGTACATGTTCACTCACTTGGTTTTGTATCAACAATTCAAACACGTTCACATCACCAATACTTTTTCAAGATTTATCAATTCATAATAGGTTTAGTAAAGTAGTACTTACAAAATTTAAATGAAGAACAAAGTAGTACTTACTTGGTTGAAGCCTTTGGATGATGTTCTTGTGAAGAAAAAGAGCAAAAGGAAACTTTTTGATAGGATTTGGAGACTATAGGTGGTGCATGAGCTAGGTTTCCAATGTGTTTTTGGTTCAAGATTAAGTCTCATATTTGTAAGAAAAGGTTGGGTTGAGTTTTGACCCATTAAAATTGGATTTGGAGACCAAAAGTGACCATAGGCGGTGCCTAATGCTTTGCCTAGTTGAGCAGAATGCCATAGCATATGCCATGCATTTATTTAAGAATGCCATACACTATGCCATGCATTTATTTAAGACTGCCATACACTATGGGGTGCATAGTCTATGGCATATGAGATCCTGAGACCTAATGCTATAGCATAGGCGGCGCATAGTCAAAAGCACACTTAGGAATGGGCGGCGCATAGTGTGTAGCACACTAGATTCCGAGACCTTAGGCTATAGGATAGGTTTTGCATTGTTCGTGGCCTAGTTTTACCTAGTCCTAGCCTTCCTCGATGCCTATTTAAGCATGAGTAATGCTCAATCCATACCCTTATGCATCCTTATACCTAACTTACCACCTTTACCATTCAATACATCCAAATCGTCATTTGAAACAAATCTCCTCGTTGAATACCTCTTGCACCTATATTTGCTCAAAACAATAAAAACGATTAGTACGATGGGTTGCCTCCCACCAAGCGCCTTAGTTTTGGTCGTGGCACGACTCTTATTTTTGAATTTTCATTAATTAAAAACAAGACAAGTACTAGAATGAAAGAAAACGATAAACGATAAATGAAAAACGATAAACAATGGGTTGCCTCCCATCTAGCGCCTTATTTATTGTCGTGGCAAGACATGGTTACCTCGAGTACTCAGACTTCGTTGAGGTAAATGGTGGATCGTTTTCTAAAAGGATTTAGACGGCAATGAGGCTTACCTGTGGGCATGCGATCTTCTTCGAGATGGCTCCTACGTTTCTCCGGAGAGTCACCAATTATATCATCAATAGTCCAACCCATAGCTCTCTTGTACCTCATCATAGCAGAGATGAGAGCCTCCACGTGCTGTTCACTTAAATCATCCACCACACTTATCGGAAGTATACTTCCACTTTCCAAGAACACATACCTTAGATAATCGGGAAGCTCTTGCGATTCTAGCATTGGTGGCTCGTCAATGGGAGTCTTCGCTGTTGGTTGATTCTTGAGATCACAATCTGGTTGCTTAGGAGTATAAGGCTCTATTTCTGTTAGAGCACTCATAAGTTCTTCATAACCTTCATTATCTTCATGCTCAACTTTCAGTGGCACAGCAGACAATGGCTCAACAGTAGGCTGTTTCTCTATAGATAATTCTTTCGTATCCTCATGATGAACATATAACTCATTCATATCGCTGGGCTGCTTCATTGTTTTGCATATATCAAACCGTACCACTTCGTCATTAATTCAAAACAAAAGCTCATTATCTTTCATGTCAATAAGCACACTTCCAGTTGCAAGGAAGGGACGTCCCAAGATGATGGGAACTTTAGAATCCTCCTTACAATCCAGAATAACGAAGTCTGCAGGAAAGATGAATGAAGAAACTTTCACCAACACATCATTCAAGATACCCACAGGTCGTTTTACCGACCTATCAACCATCACGAGCCTCATATTGGTTGGTGTCGGATCGCCTAGCCCCAACTTCTTGTAGATGGATAGTGGCATCAAATTGATGCTAGCTCCCAAATCGCACAATGCCTTAGCAAAATCCAACGATCCAATTGTGCAAGGAATAATAAAAGCTCCAGGATCTGCCTTCTTTTGAACTAGCGATCTTCTAGCGATTGCACTACAATGATGAACATTATCCGCCAACTCATAACTTGCTGCCCGCTTCTTTGTCAATAGGTCCTTCATAAACTTCGCATATCCAGGCATTTGTTCAAGTGCCTCCACCAATGGAACATTAATGGTCAGCTGCTTGAGCATAGTCATAAATTTGCTGAACTTAGTGTCATCCGCCACCTTCTTCAATCTTTGGGGAAAAGGTGGTGGTGGGTATGGAAGTATTCTCTCCACAGTTTTTTTCTCCTCTTGCTTCTGTTTTTCCACTTTTTCAGGCTGCACGTCACTAGGTGAAACGTCCCTGACGTTGGGAGTAGTTGTTGCGGCTTCTTCTCCTTTTGTAACGTCACTAGGTGTAATGTCCATGTCCGCAACTTCGTCAACCACTTGCTTGCCTTTTGCTGAAGTTTCCAGCACCTTACCACTTCTGGTAGTGATGGCCATGCATGACCCATCATTCTTTGGGTTTTGCACAGTATCGCTTGGTAAGGTGCCAGCCTTTCTTTGATTGAATGCTGCTGAAAGTTGGCTCAATTGCTGCTCTATTTGCCTGATAGAAGTGGAATGAGAATCAACTAGTTGCTTCATGGAGGACAAATCATCAATCACCTCCTTAACTCCTGCGCTCGTTGCTTCCACTCCTTTCAATAACTTAGCCATCATGTCTTCCATACTCCTAGAATTAGATGTGGTGGTATCACGTCTACCAGGGGGAATGTACAAACCACTCTTTTCATTATTTTTCTTCCAACTACCTTGGTCTTTGCTTCCTGATTTATCATAATGGTTTCGACCTTGGTTTCCTTGGGCATTCCCACGGAAACCCCCCTGATTGTTCAAGTAGTTGGCCTCCTCTTCAGAATCAGATTCGTCTCTTCCTTTTAGCGCTACAGCTTTCACTTTTTCAGTCTTCCCTGATAATAAGTGCTTTGTCAGAAGATCCAATTGTGTTTTCATGTGCGCCATGTCTTGCTCACGTTCTTCTTCTCTTCTTCTTTGGTCTGCAGACATGCCAATAGATAAAGTGGAGCTTGCTACCTCAGAATCCCTGGTATGCCAAGCTCTACTTTACTTTGTCATGCGATCTAGCATATTGCTTGCTTGACCAAAGGTGAGGTCCATGAAAGAACCTCTAGCTGCGTTGTCCACCACTCATTTAGTTATTGAATTCAAGGCTCTATACAAGATCTCCATGAGGTGAACATTAGTCATGTGATGGTTTGGGCATCTCACTAGCTTTGTCTTGAACCTCTCCCATGTTTAATCAAGAGCTTCAGAGGGAAGCTGACGAAAGTTGCTGATTTCATCTCTCAATTGAGCCCTTTTGGATGGCGAAAAGAATCTTTCTAGGAAAGCGTCTCTCAATTGCCTCCAATTTGTAATTGAATCAGGAGTCAGCCCATTCAACCATAGTGTTGCCTCCCCAGACAGAGATAATGGAAATATACGTAATCGAATAGCATTCTGACCAACACCAGGATTGTCAAAAGACTTGCATGTAGAAATAAAGTTGATGAGATGCATATTCGGATTGTCGCCTGCTAGTCCACCAAATAATCCCTTGAGTTGCAATAACTGAATCATGGTGCTTGTGATGTTGAACTTGGCTCGGGGCGCTAATGGTGGTGGAATTATAGCTCCAGTGTCTCCGGCACCATCAAGATCATCATCATCATCGCCGAAAGCTGGCTGCAAAGGTTGGCGATCATACCTATACTGAGCTTGTCGACCTCTTCTGTTGGCAGGTGTTATAATTTCAGCATCACGCCTAGGGTTTAGTAACTCGTCATCACCTAAATCTTCATCATCAGGATTTGTTGCTCGCCCAGGATTATCAATGTTTTGTTGTTGGACTTGAGCAGCGGCAAGAGCAGCTAATCTTGCTTGCTCGTGTTGAGCAGCCATCCTATCGATTTCATCTTGTGCTTCCATTCTTCTAATTCGTTGTGGTTCAGGATTGATTGGTAATAACGGTTGACCAGAACTTCTAGTATGGGGCATGCACTAAATTAAAACCTGCAAGAAACAAAAACAAAAACTAAAAGTAAAAGTACGAGAATCTTTGACCAAAGGGTCTAGTAATTATCACGAACTTAATTGACACTCGTATTCCCCGGCAACCGCGCCAATTTTTGATAACGCTCAATCTACAGCTCTCGTTTGAGTGTAAAGCGGTCGTTAGCAAATATAGAACCCAACCTGGGTTGGGTGTCGATCCCACAGGGAATAGCTTGGCCAACAAGTATGCAAAATTACTAAACTTTTGGTGCAAGTCTCGTAAGAAGGGGGGATTGTAATATGTAACCAAAACAATAAAGTAAAAGCTGAAAATAGCAAAGTAAAAAGAGAAAGATTATCACGTTGGTTGTAGACAATGAGAATTGAGGCATTGGAGTTATGTCCACCTTCTGAGGTATACGTCTCTATTGGCTATGGGTGTGTAGAGTCTTGACATGCAATTGCTTATAGAGAATTGTAGTCGATGGTAAATCCAAGCGTCTCTCGACCTGAACAAGGACTATTTCACTTTAACTCTCTCGAGCTTAAAGCGTGTCTAACGATACGAATTCTCCAAGAGGTTAGTCCAGTTACGGCACTAGCGTTTTAATAGGAAAAAGTGTCCTACTACCTTGACATTATCTCTTTTCCAGACAAATAACCTTTCTCTCGAACAAGTTAAATGTTAGACTGGCGTTATTCTATGCGTCTGCAGCCACAAGAATTTGTATTAAGATGAAAAGAATAATGATATAAGCAATATACGTGTCTCGAACTCACAAACTCACAGCAATAGATAGTATCTCATTCGGCTTCCATAACCCCAACAGAGAAGTTTATTTACCCATGAATGCGAAGGAGATCACGATTTGCATTGTTATTGTTGAGTAATGGCGTGTGGATTAGGTGATAGGCATGTGGCGTGATTCCTTGGCTTGGTAACGATTCTCTTGTTGTGGAATTTAAGAATAGAAGAAGAATAGAATTAATGGAAAGATTAGAAGAGTTGTAATTGAGAAGTAGAATGTGTCTCTCCGCTAAGGGAGGAGTTGCCTCTCCACTAAGGGAGGACTTCATTAAAAATCTCTAGCATGATAGGGTATTTATAATACTCTTATCCTACTCCTACTATGCTAATGAAATAAATAACCAAATCCTACTAAACTAAGGAAATACTTAACCCATTTGTACTAGGTTAATGTAACATTCTCCTAATCCAAATAAACTAATGAAATACATAACTCAATTGTACTAGGTTAATGTATCATTGTCAAAATCCAGTTTTGTATCTGTAAGTCCCCTAAGTCTTCAGAAATGTTGTTTTAGCCCGGGACAGATTTTCCATGAAGCAGTTTTGGTCCTTAGGCGTGTAGACTTCCTTCCCTTCCTTTGTGAGCTTTCTTTTGCGTCAAATAAGCCATAAAATGCTGTATTTTGCATCATTTATACCTGAAACTTTCCTAATCATGTTTGTTAGCTCATTTACAGGAAAAAGGACTAAAAGTGCATGAAATATATAATTTGTTCTCAAAACTAGGCTAAAATATGGGCAAAATATATTGATATAGGCGTGTAAATTCGCCTATCATCATTTATCATCCCCTATGTACTTGATCTTGCACTTGATAAGATCATATACCATCATCATAGGGAAATGAATACGGGCATAGGGGTCCTCAGGAATCTCAAGAAAGCGTCCAAAGCATCTCTTCTTAAAAAGTCCTCCAATGTTTTCGTTCTTCATAATTTTCATAAAATGTTCAAAAATTTTCCCCATCTAACATTTAAGTACAATTTGACCAGTTAGCTGTTTTGATTCTAGGTCATTTATCGGCATCGCAATTTGAAACTTTTCAATACAAAAAGTTTTGATAGGATCATGTTGGGATATCGATATTAATTTGCTCCCCATTGGTGATCCATTATCATGATGTTGATGATCATCCTCTTTCTCTTGCTCACTCTCCAATTCCTCCGCTTTTTCACTTTTATTTTCTTTATCACCATCTACAGACCCTTGTCCACCTTCCTCAACATTGTTTTCATATCTCTCCCCAGCTTCACTTTTCCTTAACTGATATTGTTCAGCAAGCTCCTCTGAATCCCTCTATACTGTAGCCTTTTTTTTGGGTGGTCAGACGTTAATCCACTTTCACTTTCTTTTCTTTTGGGAGACATGTTTTACCTACAAACAAAGAAAAATAAAAATTACATTACAATTGATGTACGCATAAATTTTAAAAAATACATTACAAACACCATGAATATCGACACACCAACAGCCACCACCACAAACACCACCAACCAATGCCAACAAACAAACACCACGAATACCAACACCAGCGACAACCACCATAAACACCACCAAGCAATGTCACCACCAGTTCCACCACGACGATGATGACGACGACCACCAGCACCACCAACAACAACACAAACACCATCCAGCAATACCACAACAGTCAACGGAACACTGCGATAGAAACTAGGGATTTCTCAAGTTCTTCGTACAACTTTACCATCAAAATCTGTTGTAAATTATCAAATAGATTAAGTCATCTGTTGGGATGGATTACCCATCTGTTGTAAATTATCAAATAGATTATTATATGTCACAATAGATTACCCATATGTTATAAATTATCAAATAGGCATTGTCATCTGTTGTGGCTGACCCTATGAGAACTCACCTCAAGTCCTAGATTAATCGATAGTTGACCCTATGAGAACTCACACCTAGTCCAAGATTATTCAATTAAGGTATTAGTACCCTATTCATAGATTAATCAATTAAGATATTAGTCTAACATATGAGGTAGTAAGAATCGGTTCGGCTCAAAGTGACCGATCAACAACTTTGGTCGGGAGGAACGCAGTACTGTCTCATCATGCAATTGCCAAAAGACTCAATTGAAGTTGCAGTTGACCCTATGAGAACTCACATTCAATTAAGGTATTAGTCTAACATATGAACTCAATTGAATTATATATAAATAAATGTTCAACCTGTTGCAACAGATGTTTTTTCTATTAGATCAAATAAAATAGATTAGGTAATATGTTGCAACATATTATGCATTTGTTGTAAACTATCAAACAGATTACGTCATTTATTATAATAGATCATGAATCATTTGTAAACTATCAAATAGATTAAGTCATCTATTGCAATAGATTACCCATCTGTTGTAAATTATCAAATGATTTAAGTCAATGTCGCAATAGATTACCCATCTGTTGTAAATTATCGAATAGGGGGCTATCATCTATTGTAGCTGACATTATAAGAATTTACCCCTAGTTATAGATTAATTAATTAAGATATTAGTTGAACATATAAGGTAGTAAGAATTGGTTCATCTCAGAGTGATCGAACGATGACTCTTGTCGGGAGGAATGCAATACCGTCTCATCATGCAATTGTTAAATGACTTAATTGAAGTTGTATTTGACCCTATGAGAACTCACCCCTAGTCCCAAATTATTCAATTAGGGTATTAGTTGAACATATATGGTAGTAAGAATCGGTTTGGCTCAGAGTGATCACTCGATGACTTTTGTCGGGAGAAACACAGTACCATCTCATCATGCAATTGCCAAAAAAACTCTATTGAAGTTGTAGTTGACCTTTTGAGCTCATTCATTCATCCCTAGTTCCACCTAGATCGATTTAGTTGCTATTATTAATCTTAACATTAAGTTAATGAGAACTCATTTCAAATTAGAGTGATCGATCGATGACTCGGGTCAAGATGAACGCAATACTAACACCATGCAAATGTAATGACTCAATTGGATCTGTAGTTGATCTAGTGAGCTCATTCATTCATCTCTTGTTCCACCTAGACCGATGTAGGTAGTATTATTAATATTAACATTAAGTTAATGAGGAGCTTATTCTTTCATTCCTAGTTCCATCTAAATCAATTGCAATAAAATCTGTTGCAACAAACCACTGAGATGTTAGAGAATTTTAAACAGATATCAATATCTATTACAACAGATGACATATCTGATTTAATTATCAAATAGACATTTGCATCTGTTATGATGGATGACTGAGCTATTGGAAATTTTCAAACAGATATTGATATCTATTGTAACAGATGACATTTCTGATTTAGTTATCAAATGGGCATTTCCATCTGTTGTCACAGATGATTGAGTTGTTGGGATTTTTCAAACAAATATTTATATCTATTGCAACAGACGACAAATCTGTTTGAAAAACTTTTTTTTCTTTTAATTTTAAAGCAAGTTTCTGTCCAAGTAGATAAAGTAGTAGTACTACTAAAGGCGGTAAACTTATATTTCTTGGATAACTCAAAAATCTCATTGAGTAGTCTTGTCCTGTCTTTTCAATGTCACCCATTTTCTTCCTCGTGCCCCTCAAATTATTAGTGAATATTAATTAATGAATATTGAAACCCCTAATACTTCTTCCATTTCATATTATATTACAGTTGACCCCTATTGACATGGCATACCCATTAAGAAAATATTAATTATGGATTTATTTTACTACCAAATTAGCCTTATTAATTATGCTTTGAAAATATAAATTTAAATAAATACACTTTGTTTAGTCATTTAATATTAAGGGTAGTACATCTAGAAATTAGAATTATCTCATCTCTCGTTCAGCCCTAAATTTATTTTATTCGTTTTTTTTTTCTATCATCTTTAGGGTTATCACAGCCTTTTTTTCTCTCCTCTTTCTCATAAGTTTTTGTTCGGATCTAAATCCATCCATATCTATATCTTAGATTCCTCAACTAAAATTGCTATTTTGACCCCTTTTGACATTAAGGTATGATTCACTATTGCTCTTTCATTCTCGTCTTCTTCTTGCAAGTTATTTCCATTTTTGTTTTATTTAATTACCATTTTTCCATATCATATTTATATAAAAAAATTTGAATGAACTTTTAATTTTTGAATAAACGAATCAAGAATTTTTATTATAAGATGCGAAAAAAGTCATCTGTTGGGATAAGTTTAAAAGTCTTGTTGGCAGTATCATTTTTTTATGTATTTTGTTTGTTTTCTTGTTGTTGATGTTGTTATTGATGTTGTTGATGGGGTTGGTGCTATTGGAACTTGTGGTGTCGTGTTGTTGACAGTGGAAAATTCAAGTTTTTTAGATGGTGGGTGTTTCTTAGCTTTAAAATAGTGGAGTTCGAACAATCAACACAAGGAGTAAGGGAGAAAAGAATAAACGGAAGTTTAAAGTGAATAAGGAGAGAAGAGTTGGCTACCAAAACTAAAAAAAATTTGAGTTGAGTGGGAATTGAACTCAAGACCAAAATAAATAAATAGCCTTAACCACCCATAAACAACAACTAGGCTAACCAAACAACTCTTACTATGGGTTCTCAATGATTAGATTATATACGTTTTTTCTTAATTTCCATATACATATATAAAGTTCAATACGAGTTCAGTCTGTTCTTGCATACCCTGAGGAATCCATGTGGGTCCGTCCCTAGTTGTTGATAGTGTTGGAACATAGGATGTATGCTTCTTTGTTGTTAATGATGATGTCGGAAAAATGTTGTTGTTTTCTTTGTTGTTGATATTTTTTATTTGTTGTTTGTAGTTTATGTTGTTGTTGATGTTGCAATAGATGAAGCAACTGTTGGAATAAATCAAACCACCAACAAGGCTGCTATGTATTCCAACAAATTCTATATCTGTTACATCAGACTCCACATCTGACACAACAGACTCCACATCTGATGCAACACTCTACATCTGTTTCAACAAATGGATAATTTTCTTTCTATGACATATATTTTTTCCTACTTCTTTGTAAAAATAAAAGGAACTGAAAGTTGATCAACTTTTGTCTGACCATCACAAGAGGCTGCAGTAAAGATAGGTTCGGAGGAATAAGCTGCATGTAGATAAAACCACTTCATATGTGGGAGGTATGTATTACTGATAATGTTATCATGGAAACACACATAGAGCACACTGATTTTATAAATGTTGTTTTTACCGATTAGTCATAGATCATTCCAACAAGATATCTGTAATTTTACAGTTAAGTTTGGTAGGTTCAAATTGATAAGACTGAGGGACCATGGATATGGTTCTGATACCTTGTAAAGATCTAATGTCGGATGTTGCTCTTGCTTATCTGTCATTTCTTCTATAGAGTTTTGCTGTGGCAAGAATTTCTGGCGAGGTGTAGATTTTTGCATGATGAATATGTTGTCCTCTATATGGTATAAGAATGATCAATCTTTCCTCTCCTTGTTTATCTTGTGCATACAAATGTGAAGAGTGCAAGGAAAAACATGATGGTGTGATTAATACTGTTAACGCATAAATTGTTGATGTAAAGGAATTGATATCAAACAGTAATGTCATCTAGTCATTCGATCAAAGAGGATTTCAGTTTCATTCACTCCATTAGATATTAAGGCTAAGAGGAGAAAGAAAGTAATTTCCAAGGCATTATCAAGTATCCGAAAAAAAAAAATTTTAGATCAGATAAAGGTGAGAAGATAAAAAGGGGAGGAATAGGCAGGAAAAATTGAATGATAGACTTAATTCATCTTGTGTCATTATGTAGAGATACTCCATCTAATTTTGAGTGCTTTTTCTTTCCAGGATGGTGAGGAAGGCCGAATCTCCCTATCATTAGCAAATACAGAAAATAAGACATCTGATGTTATTGAACCACCAGACTGCCCTGTTAAGTTTGATAATCCAGAAGACGTCTTCGCTCGAGTTAGTCAACAGATTAAACAATCTCAATCACTTGGTTTTTTTGTTGAACAACATTCTTTGTAGAAGATAAGATATCAACATAACTGCTTGACACAGAGAAAGGTGATATCGATAGATTACTGATTATGTCTTCTCAAGACTTGCTTCTACCAGAAAACTGTTCTCAATTGAGCTACAGCACAGGATTTATTAGCTGAGAGAGCGCTTGCCTTGAAAAAATTCAAAGAGAACCTTCCATACTTCTCCTTGACCTTGCGTAGAGCTAACAAGGATCTAGAGGAGTATTATAAGAAAGTTGCCAAGAAAAAAAGTGGTCCTCGTTGACAAAATCACAAAAGATCAAGAGCTCTATACTGAGCTTAACGACTACAATGACAGAATGATTGAATTGGAAATGGTGACTTGACTTAGTCAAACAAAAAGCCATGACTGTTCATATTCCTTAATTAAATAAAATTGGTGACTTTTCAAAAAATGTAAATTAAAAAAAAAACTGGATCTAAATACAATATTTTATCTCTTATTGTATTTCGGAAAGTGACAACTTGGTAATCTGTTGCAAAATATATTCCACCTGTCAGATAACTTACAACATATGGACAATCTGTTGCTACAGATGGATATATCAGTTTGTTTTTCTATCAGTTGTGGCGTCTTTTGCAATGTGCTAGGCATCTGTTTATTCAATTTCATCGAGAGCAATAGATTTTTTTAAACACTTCTTGGCCAAACTCAATTTTTGCTCTTAGATTGGTTCTCTTTTTTACTTTGCATCCCTCAAGCTGGCCTCTAAATTGGATGTCATAAAGATAATTTATTTTTTAACAAAATACTCCCTCCATTTCATATTAGTTGGCCTCTATTGACTTGGCACACCCATTAAGAAATTTTTAATTAGGGGTTTATTTTACCAAATTAGCCTTATTAATTATGCTTTGAAAATATATGTTTGAGTAAATACACGTTGTTTAGTCATTTAATGTTAAGGGTAGTATTGAAAGAACATAATAAAATCCTCTTGATCTCATCAAATGAACAACCAAATTGAAACAAATATTTTTAGAAAGATGGCCGACTAAAATGAAACGGAGGGAGTATATATATTATAAATTGAACAGATATAATATCTGATGCAACAAGTTAACTATTTGTTGCAATGGATGATATATTTGTTGTGATAGATGATTTATCTAATGCAATAGATAAATAATCTATTGTTCAACTCAGTGTTAAAAAAGGTTCCTGGAAAGAACTAATTGTTTTAATAATAATAAAGTTGAAAAGTCATGACTTATCACAATATGGCTTAATTTAATTAAGTCATAATTTTTTACAGTAATTAAGAATGCCATTAATAAATAAAGGTGAACAGTAGTGCGTTTAAATCTGCTTTATTAATATATATAATTAAAAATTCAAAAAAATTGGGTGTCATAAAGATGATTTTTTAAAAAAAATTTATATATTATATGTTGCAACAGATATATTATCGGATGCAACAGGTTATCTATTTGTTGCAACGGATGATATATCTGTTGTAATAGATGATTCATCTGATGTAATAGATATATAATTTGTTGTCCAATTCAGTGTAAAAAAAATGATCCCAGAAAAGAACTAATTATTTAAATAATAATAAAGTTGAAAAGTCATGATTTATCACAATATTGCTTAATTTAATTAAGTCATATTTTTTTACAGTAATTGAGAATGTCATTGTTGCGCCTTTAAATCTGCCTTATAAATTTATAAATTTATATTATTAAAAAGTCAGAAAATTTGGATATCATGAAGATATTTTTTTAAAAAAAAAAAGATATATAGATTATATGTTGCAACAGATATATTATCTGATGCAACAGGTTATCTATTTGTTGCAATGGATTATATATCTATTGTCACATATGAGTTATCTGATGCAACAGATATATAATTTGTTGTTTAATTTAGTATAAAAATAGTTCCTGGAAAGAACTAATTATTATTAATAATAAAGATGAAAAGTCAGGACTTATCACAATATTGTTTAATTTAATTAAGTTATAACTTTTTACAGTAATGAAGAATGTCATTAATAAATGGAGGTGAACAGTTGCGATTTTTTGCCTAACTCATTCAAGTTCAATCCTCTATAAATAGGTTCCTCCTTCCACAGTTGTTTGTTCTACTGCATACTATTTATTACTTGCTCTTGTTATACCTTCAACTACTTTCTCTTCAAGGACTTGATAGCTTTTTCCTGTCTCTGGTAAGTTTTTTTCTTGATTTTTTTGTAAATATTCATTGTATATTACATTACATTCGAATTTTTTCTTTTATTTACTTTTGTTTTTATGTGTGTTTTGGCAACTTATGCGTTTTCTAGATATGGCTAATCCTGTGTGTGATGTCGCTATTTTACGATACGCCATGCGGAAACTCAGAAGGAGATTCATGGCCTGCATTGGGAGTTGGCCGCCGTCAGCTTAAGGATGCTTGGGAGATCCGCAGGGTGAGGAGGGTGTTGCTGCTACCGGTTGAAGATTGGCCGGCTGGCCATACAAATAATAATGATGATAATAATAATGAAGCTTTTTTTTTCTTTTATCTATGTATTTTTTTTTGTTTTATAAAAAATTATATTTGATGCACTTGACTTTTTGTTTCTTATTTAATTTTCGTTTTGTCTATTTCTATTTCTTAACGAATGAAATGTCTACAATTAGGAAATAATTTGATTCTTGTATCAATAGTAAGAACATATGAGTTATCTGTTATGTTTGTGATAGGAGTTGTATTTTGTTGTTTGAAACAGATTAGTAATCTAATGAAACAGATTATTTATCTATTGAAATAATTTACTAATCTGGTGCAACAGAATACCATCTATTCAATTCATATTACGGGCACCTAGAACCATAAACATGAATCCAACATGAATCTACTGTTACAATAGAACATTTATCTGGTGCCGCAGACAAGGGCAAATCCATGTGTAATTTTGGGGTGCTCCGGCACCCACTAAACTCGATGTAGATTAGATATAATTATATAAGCGGTAAAATATAGTTGGGTGCAGTGGCTTTAGGATGTGACTCCCATGTCCAGCTTTCTAGGTTCGAATCCCTACAGCTACATACTATTTTTTATAAATTTTTTTGAGCACCCACAACCTTGAATTCCTGGGTCCACCACTGGCCGTAGATAATGGATCTATTTAAATAGATTACTCTTATATTGCATTAAAGTTTGCGTGCTAGCTATTGTTGAAAAATAACACACTAGCAGTTACCCAAATGACAAATTCAACTAAAAAGCATAATCTGACTTACCAAAGTCTCCTCTCAAGTAAATTTCAAAGTTGAAAGTGATTTACGAAATAAAATTTGGCATAAGAATTTGATCAAAGAGCAGCAGTTGGGGTAACAACAACAACAACAACAATGGTCAACAAGAAGAATATGAAGATGATAATAAAGTGTAAGTTGATGCTAATGAATCAGAAGATGATGAATAAAGCAGCAGCAATAATGAACAACAAATATTGCGAAGAGAGAGAAAATAAAAACGGATGAGGAGAGAGAAAAAATGCCTTTTTTTCCTTCGTTTCCCGTTATATTAACTAACATTTGAATCAAAGTATAAATTTAAAAACTTGTGGGTAATTTTGAAGTTTTTCAAACTTTCTTAATCCATTATTAAATAATTATCACCTCTATTCAATTATTAAGATTTTGTCAATTACACCTCATTTTAAATCTCTTTTGTCACATATGACCCAAACCCCCGAGACACTAGTGGAGTACTATGTAGTGGATTAATTTTTTGCTCTATGTTTTATATGCTATTATGTTTTGAGAATGAATCTGTTAGTAATAGTTTATCTATACCTTTAAATGCTAAGCCTAGTATTAGTAGTATGATTTGTAATAATCACAGTACTCTTGGCACTGCTATACGCAGTGCTCCTCCTCTTTGTCACCCCCTTAGTGTTATATATATATATATATATATATATATATATATATATATATATATATATATATCCAATTTATCCCAAAAAAGTTAGCAAAAGGGAGAGTGATAGAAAAATAAATTATCGGCACGCAAAAAAAAACTGTAAGTGAATAATAAATAAGTAGAGAAGGTTTTTTTTAAAAATAAAAATAATGTTTTAAGTAAGAATCAAACCCTGATACTAAAGAAAAACAACCAACTTTAAGCATCAACCTGAAACCACTGCACCAACCACAATATCTATTGTCTAGATGGTCAGTGTTAGTATAAGTTTGTTTTAAAATTAAAACGTGCAATGTAGGAATCAAACCCTGATACTAATCAGAAACAACCAACCTTAAGCACCAACTTAAAATCATTGCATCAATTACAATATCTATTTTCTCGGTGCTCATAAATATATATAGTTTAATACGAGATTAATAGATACTCGAGCACTTGAAATAGGGTTCACGAGGAAGTACTCCTTTTTTGGGTTAACAAAGGAACCTTTTATTCATATATACAACGAAAGTTTATTACAACGTTTGGCTTGTATAGGACACATGAAAATAAACCAAACACATGGGGTACATGATAACTTTATTGAGTTTCACTACTATCCTCCGACAGTATAAGTAAACTTTCACGCTATAAGATCACCTAAAGATATCTGCACATGCATGTAATTGACCACCCTAGCTCTATGAAAAAGTCATCGAATTTGTAATCTTGAAAATGATGCAGGTCATGACAGTCAGCCTGCTAAAAGCACAAATATGGATCATGACCTAATAATGTAAAAATTCTTACACTGTCAACATATATAAATCGAACCTTACTAGATAGCCCACTTTTAAGATGTAGGACATGGTACATATGTAACAACAAGGTGTACAAGAGTAAATTCCCATTTTTCTACGTTTAAGCTCAGCAAAAAATTCCTTTGATATTGGAGTAAAGTAACTGTCTATATTTGCAAATTTGTCAATAAAATTATTATTATTATCATTACAAGAAGATGAATTGGCAATGAAGAAAAGTAGGGAAAATATCAAGAAAAATGCAAAAATAGACACCGAATTTTTCTTTTCCATGGTTCAAAAGTTTAATTAACACTTTGTTTGGATGGTGGTTTGCCATGGTTGCATAATGTACGGTACTGTATGTGTAACGTCCCAAAATTTTTCTAGCTAAATTTTGTCCCTAAAATATCAAGCATTGGCTCTAGAATGATTTATACTTTTTTCCCGGTGGAATCCCTTAGATTTCAACTTTTCATTTCATAGATGATTCAATAAGTTTTCCGTCAACATAAGATGCGCCCAAAACAGACACTCGGTGAACGAGTTATGGTTAATTTAAGTCCTAGTCGTAAATTACCGTCATTCCTGTCCTTGGCGCGTCACGGAGAGGGTGTAAATGATGATGGTCAATTTCCAGTTGGACTCCACGATGGTGGCGCATCGCGGAGTAGGCCAAATTCCCATTCATCAGTTTTTCGTGAGCCACCATGATTGTGGCGCGTCGCGGTGGCCCATGAAATTGGGCTCCCAGTTATATTTTAATACCGGTCTCATTAAGGATATATTGGGTATTTTTTCACGCCCTTATCAGTTCAAACATGAGATTTCAACCCCAATTGAGCATATTACTCATACATTCACTAAAAATATTCAAGAACACTCTCTAGGGTTCCATATTGATAATCCAAATAAATCAAGATTCAACCGTGGGTTTTCAAAACAAATTGAAGATTTGGAATCCCCTAGTCGTGGGCATCAAGAAGCATCCTTTAAATTTCTATATAGAGGTACCTGGGGTTTATCCCAAAAAAAAACCACATGGGCTTAAAATCATAAAATCATTAGAGCATGATTTTTATATTTGTATGCATGAATTTCAAAGGGGTTTCGAAATCTATGTTCTAAATTAAGTACTCCGAATGTTTTAATATTACTATTATTTTGACCTTGTGGTCCTATCCCCTAAATTGATTTACATGTTTATGTATATGTATGAAATTTGAGATTTAAGATCGTTGAGAGCATAAATTATGAACTCCCTCTCTTGTATTGAATTAAAGATTATGGTTTTGTGATTTGAAAGATGTTTTCGCAATATTATAGCATTTGAGCATGATTTGAAATTGTTGAGAGAGTATTTCTTGATATAAATGTGTTCTTGTGTTTAAGAGAAAGAATTGCATGTGAATTGAGAACTTTGACATGACCACATTGTACTGTACTACTGAAATGCTTGACAAAGATGAGTTTCTTGCATGTGTTTACATGAGGTTTGAGAAAGATTTTCTTTGAATTGAATTGTTAAAATGGTGGTCCCAAAACTTGTGTTTTGAAAACAGAGATTTATGATAGACTAATAATGACAGAGATGTGATTTGCAAGTCAATGGTATGACGATACCATATGTATTTATGCAATAATAGCTTATGTTTTCAGAGTATGTTTTCAGAGACTGTATGTTTTGATAAAGTTTTAAAAAGGGGCTTAAATAGGGTTAGGTGTTTACCCGAAGAAGGAGCGATTTCAAGCAACTCTTAGCCTAAAACTGTATTTACCAATACAGGTAGATTATTATTGTACGCTGGCGACGACTGTGTGTCGTAGTAGATTCAGAGACTCCGACCCTTGCGGCACACTTGGGTTGGGGGCCTCGCTGCCGAGTTAATGGCAGTTTGCATATAGACCAGGAAATTTTTCAAAGTTGTATGGTATACCACCTAGCGCAGAAGTAACACAGATTTCTCAGAGTTGAGATGATTTTTACAAAGTCTTTAAAATGCCCATGTGAATTCTTACTATATGATATACTTATGAACTATTTTAAATTGCTCTCATATATTTTGAATAATAAATGATTATTTTGGATATGCTCTGCGTACCAGTACATCTGTATTGACCCCCTTACCTCTCAGGTTTTGAGACTCAGTTTAGGGGTCCAGATAAGCGGTAGATAATTCAAACAGCTGATCACATTGTGCAGTGGTGAGCCTGCTCTATTCCAGAAAGCCTGTCTTTTCAGTTTATGTCACTTATTTAAGTTTTGGTCTACTGGGGGCCCTGTCCCAGTTCAGACAGTTGTCAGATTTTCATGTAGTAGAGATTTTGCAGACTGGGCCAGAGGTTATTTAGATGTAGTTGATTTACAGTTTTCATACTTGTGTTGAATTCAGAATTGACCATGTTTCCGTAGCAGATTATGTTTCTGCATCTTCTTATATTATATGAATGTTGTGCATGATTACCAGATAGAGAAGGGTGTCCGGGCCTTCATGGTTTGGGATGTCCATCACGGCCAGGCCCTCGTTCGGGTCGTGACAGTATGGTATGTTATTATACAATACAGTACAGTATAATACAATGTTTGGATAGACTGTATCGTTAACTGTTGTTTAATGACAGTTTTATTATTTGGTTTGATGATATGGTACTGTATTGTAACGAATAATTTTACTAAAATGCCTTAATTTTATAAATGTTAAATTTATCAATCATTGTTAGTAAAATAATTTTCTTCCTATTAATTTATCATAGTTATGCCATGCAGATATATTTTGCTAAAGTTATTGCGTACACTAACATGTAACTATTTTTTAGATGATATATAAATTCTTTTGTGTAATCAGTATATAAAATTTAAACTAAAAAATAAAGAGTGAGAAAATGAAGATGCAATGTTTAATAAAAACACAAATCATATTGCAAAACTAAAGGAGTTATTATCAGGAAGGTTAAATTTGTACCACATAAGATTTTCACATATATATCCACCGAATTAATGACATGATTATTTATTCTTATTCTAAAAACAAAGGATTATAATCGATAAACGAGATCATGAAACGAAGGGAGAAATAGTACAAATATGATGATAAATTCTTGTTATTTTTTTAAGTTTGAACTACTTTTGTAACTTCAGGAATTAATACGCCGTTTTTAAGAACATGAGCATGGACAAACATAACAAGCATGGCAAGGGCAATGCTCCATTCATCGTCATCGCAATTCATCTGAAATTCTCTTTGATGCAACAATAATATCATTATAATTTTTATCAATTTTAGATGATGTTGATTTATCACCATTCTCCAATAACTATTGCATTATGATAATTGGATGAGGAGTTGCGAAGGAAGAAAAGGATTATTAAGAAAATTGTGATAAATGGAAGTATTTTTGTTAGCGTTCTAAATATCTTTGCCATGGTTCATATATATTGAAATTATTGATACTAATTTCCTTTATGGAAATGGTTTATTTATAGGCATTGTTGATAATTTTATAGACATATTTTTCAAGATTCTTTTGGGTATTTTAAAGTTGGCAATAAAGCAATATAAATTATTCAAGTGGTAAAGTATTCAAGGAAAATAAATGGTGGAAATTTCAAGATAATCTTTTAGACCACAGTAGAAAATTAAATACACCCCATCTTATACTAATGGATTATTTTACTAGATATAATTATTTCATATTAGTTGTTTATATTATTAAATTAAAAAATTTTAATTAAATTTTTTCATATTACTTTTATAATTAAATTTTTCCAAAATGCTCCCACTTATTTGTAATTTTTGTTAATTTCTTTTAAGAAATGAGTTTAACATGCATAACAGAAGATAAATTACCAACAAATATTGAATGAAAAGAGGAAGAAAATATTATGTTACTTCTTTTTTTGTTTCTTGATAAACGGATCAATTATTCTACATGTCATTATTTTGAATTATGAGCATATCATTAAAATATGAATTAAAAAAAATGGAACTAAAGTGGATGGCACAGGCTTGTAGAAACTTCACAACTAGGGGAAAAACATTAAAGGGCAAAAAAATGTGTGGGCTAAAATAGAAGTTATTTTCTTATGAAAAATGTACTTCGTTGTTTTATTGGTTAGTAAGAAATATTTTGTAGAAAAAATTATATTATAAAGATTAATAACAATATTAGAAAATTAAATTAGAGAGTATTCATAAAACTTTTAACTAAAAAAAATTAATAATAACAAGTCAAGTGCCAGTACAGAGGTAACATAAATTTATATAGATTAAGTTGAAATAATTATTAAAAAAAATTCACCTTTTAAGTGAGGGAAATTGTGATTTTCTCCGGCAAACATCAGAAAATGACTTTCTCATAAAAAATAAATTTCTATTAACAAACCCCAAGAAATGATTTGTTGCTTTCATACTTCTTCCAAATGTAGAATAACTACTAGTATAACATCATGAGTAGAAGAAAAGAATTTTATTTATGAAGCCTTACATATTTGGCTACAATTGACATATAATATTAAAACAACATACAACATACCCAATGTATCGTAAGTGAGATCTTAAGAGAATAGATTAAAGGCCAACTGGATCTCTATTTATCTAATCGATAGGAAGGATATTTCTTATAGACCCCCGGCTAAAAAAAACATATATAATATTACAACATTAAGTAATATTAATGCTTTAATTTTGCAATACAACAAGTACAAGAACCACATTGTTCCACACAAACTCTACAACTTGCAATGACATCAGGACTAACATCACTTGTCTTATGGGATAAGAGGGTTCTCTGTGTAATTGGATTATCAAAAACAATATCCCTTGAGCAACTAATTGGGTTGAAGCAAAGTGATGATAAAACAATGAAAAGAGCAAAAATTGTTTCTGTGGTTCTTGCCATTGTCACTAGAAGAGAGTGGAGACTATGTTATATATGAAGCGAAATAAAATTCATTGGTCCTCCTTTATATAGAGGAAATCATGTGAAAATAGAAGAATTAATTAAAAGGATAACTTGGAGCACTAAATTTATGTTATTTACCACTTCTTGGAAAAGGTCAAATCACTTTGATATATGTAGTCTTATCTTTTGTTTCTAAGAAGGTTATTTTGTAGCTTGAATTCGCGATCGCTTATTGTGCAACAACATATATTATCATGTATGGGGTTAGGAAAGGATCGATCAACCACATTAGACTTGTGTACACAGTCTTAGGATATATTTCTACAAAAGATTGTTTTTATGACTTAAATTTATGATGAACTTCTAATTACACGACGATAATTTTTACTACTAGGCCAAGGCTCCCTCTTTTGTTTAGACATCATTTTTCCTTAATTACTTTAGTTCTAAAAAGAATGACTAACTCATTTTTATGTTCAGATTCAATTCTCTATTAAACTTTAATTTTTACTCTTAAATGATATGCTTATGTAGTCGATCACAATGATTTCATGACAGTTTAAGGCCATAAGTTTTAAATTAACAAAACAAAGAATTTTTCTTAAAATTTATGTTAGTCAATCAAATACAATCACATACTCCCTTCGTTCTCAAATTATTCGTCTCAAATTTTCTAATTTGATTTTTTATTTTACTTGTCTTTTTTCATTAATCAAGACGAGATACATTTTTTTCATGTTTTACCCTTTTCATTAATTACATTTTCCTTAAATTAAAATGTAAACATCATTTAATAGAGGTACTATGATAAACTAGACATGTTATTAATTATTTTTTTTAATTAATGTGTTATCTCAATTTGAGATGGGTAATTTGAGACGGAGAGAGTAATTAGAACAAAGAGAACAAGTCACTTAAATATCTAAATGATTAATGATTTTAATCAATTTGGTCATAGTTGACTTGAGGAGAGCCCCTTTGTTTGAAGAATACAATGTACATATAAATGAATTCACATTCTAGTTTTGAATTTTGTGTTTACTGCGGATGCCATGGATGATATCACCAATGGCGTTGAGATGCATTTGGTTCGTGTTGACTTTAAACACTCACCAAGCAATAATAAATAAAATGCTAATTTTACTATATCACTATAGGCAATTTAATTATTGTAGTGGTCTAAAATAAAAAATTACTTGGAGGCCTTAATGATAAAAAATAATAATCTGTTTTTTAAAAAATATATTTTTCTAGCATTTTTACATGCAAAATTAGTAATAATGTTCTTATTTTCTATTTCTTTTAATAATTTTTTTAAATGATATTACAGTTAACACATTTTATCTTTCTTTAGAGTTGTTGATCTTAGGTAAGATTTTTTAACTTGAATTTTTAAAAACATATTTCTGGTGAGGCAATTGCTATAGGAACTCCTAACATTATTTCATAAGAATAATAAAAGGAAAATGAACTAATTATAAAAATATCTCTCTATTTCTGATGTTGAATAATTTGAAAAAGCATCAAAGTCTTTTTATTTTCTTGAATATGTTGATTAAAGTATTATTATTTTACTTATACTACTTTCCCTTAATACTATTAATTTTAAAAATAAGTCTAAATAGACAGAGATATTATTATATTCTAAATAGAATTCAAAGTTAAGATAATATTGTTACAAATTCTCGTCATCTAACAATTTCAAATAAGTATTGAACTTAGACTGCTACAATGTTTCATGAATTTGAAAAAATTCAAAATAATTATTCACACTTCAAATCGCTCACAAAATTAAATAATAACTTCAATTTCTATTCATGTCCAAACAAACTCCAATTTTATATATCATTCCCAATGTGAAAATACATATTTTTTCCCTAAATTTTACATTTTTTTTTATATCCAAACATCTATCTATTATACCTAAAAAGATTTTGGGGACCTAAAACAAATGCCTTACTTATTTCGCCATGGAGCCTACACTGTATATCATCATTTGATAATATTAAATTTGATGGAGTACTGCATTATAGACAAAAAATAATTTCAAGTAAAGATGGAGAGTACGAGAAAAAAACAACGAGCATTTCAATACGATACGATACATTATGAAATTATATATATAACAATCATCAAGGTAACTATATAAGATATGCAGAAAATAAGAGAGACAACTTGTTACAGATCGATACTTATTAACGTTTCTCTCAACTACAACATGTTGCATGATCTGTGCAGAAACATAGTGAATCAAGGCAACAAATATCACACATGAGTTGTGGCAATATTTTTCTAAACATGATGTGATCATAACAAGAAGAGGAAGAGGGGGAAGGAAAGGAGGAGGACAAAGAGGATGAGGAGGAGGAGGAAGAAGAACAGAGGAGGAACAAGAAGAAGGAGAAGGAGAAGCAGTAATAGTAGTAGTAGTGCTAATTGCAAAAATAATGATTAAAGTTTCAGCAAAAAGAACTATACCTTTTCTATCCATTGCGAATTAGAGTTAATATTTTAAATGGTCATTGAACTTTAGACTTTTATCTCAGAAAGTTACTTAACTTTGGACTGTACTCAGAAAATCACTCAACTTTAGATATTTTACATAGAAAGTCACTCAACCCATTTTATTATTTTTTAAACTAATTTTTGTTTATTGTGAAATTTCTTTAATAACAGAATTTTAAAAAATACAAAATATTCATTTAATAACTATTTTACCCTTTTATCGTTCATTCCTCTTAAGTTAGGATTTCTAGCATCTCCTTCTCGCTTTTCCTCATTTCTCTTTTCCTAGTTAGGGATTTCTCCTCTCTCTTATCTCGATTTAGCGCTATGTTTCAAGAATTTACTTTGAAGATGGAATAGAAAACAACAAGTGAATCTTAAATAGAGGGCTCTAACTTGTTTTTGTTTCACGAGAAAAAGAAATACTATGCAACTAACTCCCGAAAAAATAAGGTGCTCTTAACATTTTATTTTTTGTTTATATGAAAAAATTATAATTTTGTCTAATTTTGAGTTTCCTTATTTTTATATGTAATTTTTTATTGTTGAATCGAAGAAGACAAGTGGGGATTAGGGTTCTTATTAATGTAGATATTAAACAAAGAATCTTTGGATTCTTCTTGTTTATGATATTATTTGTCTACACTGGTTTTAATATCTATTTATAGGGAACATCATCACAGTTTGAAAATTTTGTAAGCACGATGCTAACTGAAGAAGTTAAAGATGACAATGTTCTGAATTTAAGCGATAATGTACTAGGAATTATCCGAAGTAAAATTGAGGGAGAGGTAGAGGATGATAATTTCAATGATTCTAATTACAACTTGAAGAAATACAATGAATATTATCATGATGTTGTTACTGAGCGCCGTGGCATGAAGGCAAAAGGTAGACCCCAAAAAGGTACTAGTAATCGGAGTAATAAGGTTGGTCCACCCACTATTAAAATTTTAATTCCATAAGTGAATAAGAATGCAGAATCAGATTATTATGATTGTGATGAATTTCTAGAATGGGGTACTGATTCAGAAGACGTGGTAGAATATACAAAGAAAAATGTAGAAAATGACAACCCTATTTTAGATGTACGGATAAAAATTTTCAATTTTGACAAATTTAAGGAGGCCTGTATGAATTGAGAAATTAAAAATATAAGACAAATATACTTCACCGTCAATGACCAAAAAGGACATACTTGTAAATATAAGCAATCTGGGTGTTTATTTCATGTCTTTGAAAGTCCAGTAGGTATGTTTTATCCCACAATTCATATCAAAATCTTGAATATAAATCATATAGGTCCTTCCATGTCTGACAATTTTCATATGAAACCTCAATGAATTACACGCAAATATTTTAATATTCGTAGAGTTGATCTATCATGGAATATTGGTGGAATAATTGTGATGGTGCAGAAGGACCTTGTCTACATAATAGAATATATGGAGACATTGAAGGCAAAACGACAAGCATTGAAATAGATTTTATGGAGATAATGGTGCACAATATGAAAAACTATTAAGGTTATAGGGCTGATTTGATGAATAGAAATCCAAACTTTAATGTAGATATTTGGAGAAATAAAGGTAAATTTAAGAAATTTTATATGTTTCTTTCTCCTTTGAAGGAAGACATCAAGATGGGTTTAGGCCGTTAATAAGCCTAGATGATTGTTGGCTTAAGGGCACATATGGAGGCAATTTGTTAGCTGTCGTTGCAATTGATCCTAATGAGTGCATATTTCTTATTGCATATACTATGATCGTTGAAGCTGAAATAAAGGAGACTTGGAGTTGGTTCCTACCTATCTTGGATATGATTTAGAGATAATGAATAGTCACTACGTTGCATTTATGTCTGATAAACAAAAGTTGAAACATCCAAGTCCTTTACCTTTCAAGTTCACTCATATTTTTATAGAATATAGTGAACTATTTAAAACTAATGTTACAAGGATTGATTGGAGTCGTTAAGGAACTATTTCTAAAAGAAAAATATAGAAATTATGTCAGATACATGTATCAAAATTTTAGACAGAAACATAAAGACAAGGCATTAAAGGATCTAATATGGAATGCAACGAAGGCAAGTAATAAGGTGAAGTTTAAGATATGCATGGAACGACTTTAATAATAGAATACCGATGCTGGAAAATGATTTGTTCATCCCGAAAGACCATTCGAGACCTAGACCAGAGTATTGTTCAAGAAACATAGCAGATGTGACATGCTCTTCAATAATTTTTATGAAAGTTTCAATAGGTACTTATGTATTCTTGTGTCTATTTAAAGTATCAGAAACATCTACAAATTTTCTCATTATGCTCTTTATATTTTAATTTGTAGGTACATACTTGATCCAAGAGACAAAACAATTATAACTCTGTTGAATTTGAATGTGTTAATGATTACCATGTTAATAGGGTTTCTAGTTCATGATTTACTACAAAATTCATGCGGAATTGATTGATATGTGTGCATTATCACGTGAAACCATGTTGAAACCCTTGAAGTTGTAAATATGGAATTGAACTATGATGCTTACATGTTATTTTAGTGTCATGTGCATAGATTATGTCCTTCAAGTGTTTGATGAATTGTTTATGTGATTTGAATAGTGAAATTATATCATGTCAGCATATATTCAGGTTCATGTCATGCAAGTGGTTGTTAGAATGTCCCAAACGATTGTACGATGACCAAGTACTTAGATATCATGTTTCAAGATTCTGCCATGTCGTATAATTTATGCTATCGAGTCCTGGGGGTATTAATACCCAATAATTTAGCTGTTTACCTAGAGCAATGGTTAGTCACATGATAGTATTAGTCATGTCATGATTGGTAGAATTCAGTCAGTTAACAGAATTCAGTAGTATTCCGTCAGTCCACCGAACCCAGTGAACTCAGTTCAGTTTAGTTATACAGTATGATCAAAAACAGTTCAGTCTATCCTAGAACAGTTTAGAATCCAGTCAAGTGTCTATTCAGTTGGGAGTAGGATTCAGCACCGAGTGAACGCACGGATAGGGACTCACCTGCAGTAGAGGGTGTGATTCTTAGAAGCAGTCCTTGTGTTCCAGAACTACGTAGCCAGCGTAGGTTGAGACATCAAATTGCCATTTGAGGGTTTATGAGGTGATCTACCTGCCAGTTCAGGGTATTACTATTCTCGTTCAGAGCACCTACCAGATAAGGGTGACTCAGTTTGTCTTTACCCGTGGCACGGTACTGACACCCTTCCAACTCGAGTTACAGGTTGGACCCCAATCATTTCATAGAGAGGAATATTGGTTAGATGATTACTTCCTACCATCTCAGTTTCAGTTCCTATCTCAGTATAGAACTCAGTTCAGTTCTACAGAAAAATCAGGACTGTCAGATACAGTCACTCAGCTTAGAACGGAACTCAGTATAGTTCTACAGAATCGAGACAGTCAGATATAGTTACTCAACTATCATTAATCCAGTATCAGTAGGATCAAATATCAATTAATCAGCATTCAGATTTTGTATCCTAGTATTATCACGATCTAAGTTACAATTTACATATTAACGCATGTACTCTCATTTAGTTATACTCACGTCATTCAATTAGTATTGTTCATGCATATGAACCATGCATTTAAGCCTGCCTCACTTTTCATACCAGTACATTCAAAGTACTAATGCATACCTTTTTTTTGTGCTATGATGTTTTATATCATAGGTTCAGACGCGCAGGCTTCCGATCATACTTAGCAGCTCAGATATTTAGCTGACAGAGTTAGTGGTGAGTCCTCTTAGTTCATGTACATAATTATTAATTCAGTAGTTCAGCTTATTTCAGTAGTTCAAAGTTAGTTGGGGACTTGTCCCAACAACTTCCGATTTCAGACAGTTTGTGGCTTTTTCAGACTAGAGTATTTTTAGACAGATGTATCAGATTTGGTATTTGTTATATTGTAATCAGTTTTATTACAGTATTGAACCTTATGGCATATTTTTGGCCTAATTTTTGCATATTACAGTATTATTATTCTGTTATTGCAGTAGGTACCAGTCATGGGTTAGCTTGTGCTCCTTCAAGATTATGAGCACCATGTAACATCCGTGGTACAGACTCAGAGTGTTACAAACTTTGTATCAAAGACTAAGGTTCAACAGTGTCCTAGGAAGTCTGAATGTCATATCTAGTAGAGTCTTGTGCATGAGTATGTAGCGTTCCACACTAAAGAACAGGAGGGTGCGAGGTATTTTAGGAAAAGTTTCCCTTTTTTCTGTACTCATATCATGCGAATGAGCATGAAATACAATTAAACTCAATGTGTAATCTAAGTTTATCTTCCGTTTATAGAACATGCCTCTAAAGAGGACTAAGAAAAGAGGAACGGGAGATCATCCAGAACCCTAGCCCGCCCAGATCCTCTGGACGAACACGTCTCCCACGCTGAATTTAGAGCAGCTTTCACCACCTTAGCTCATTTTGTGGCATCCTAGAATGAACATCTAGTTGTTTTTTCATCCAACCTTATGACCAATATTGTTGCTTCCAGCATTTGAGATTTCACCCGAATGAACCCTCCATCTTTTACTGGGTCTAAGCCAGATGAGGATCCTCAGGAGTTTCTTGATCAGGTGAAGACAGTTACGAATATTATGGGGGTGTCTAATGTTAAGAGTGCTAAGTTGGCCGCATATAAGTTGCAGGATGTGGTCCACTCATGGTTCAAATAGTGAAAAGTAGAAAAAGCCACAGATGCAGGGTCCATAGAATGGGAGGAGTTTGCCATTGCTTTTATAGATAGGTTCTTTCCATTGGAGTTGAGGGAAACGAAGGTTTTGGAGTTTATAACTCTGAAGTAGGGCAATATGACAGTGAAAGAGTATTCTCTCAAGTTTACTCAATTAGCTAGATATGCTTCTCATGTGGTGGAAGATAAGAGATCTAGGATGAGTAAGCTTGTGTTGGGGGTATCTAGCAATGCGGTCAAGGAATATAGGACCGCAATACTGATTAAAGAGATGGACATATCCAGGCTCATGGTCCATGCTCAGTAGATTGAGGAGGCTAAGAATATGGAGAAGGAGAGGGAGAGAAAGAGAGCAAGAATAGTAAGTTTTAACTTTGCTCAACCTAAGTTAGAGGGTGGGAATCGTTCTTAGTTCCGCCCTAAATCCTCAGTTCCAGCTTCATCCTCAGCTAATGCTCCAGTGCCAAAATTCAGAGATAGCAATAAAGATAGGGAACTAGACTCTAAACCCCAGGGTAGTGTCAGCAGTGCCCGAACTAATCCCCTTTGTTAGAAATATAGCAAAAACCACCATGGCATCTGCAGAACGGGCAACAATGTGTGTTTCGGGTATGGAAAGCCAGGCCACAGAGTCATAGATTATCCCCAATCAGGTTCTCAAGGTCAGTATAACCGTCCCCCGACTCAGTCCAGTCTCCCGAATCAGTAGGGTGCCGCTTCCAGTGCCACCAGTGGGCACTCTATGCTCTTCAGTCCCAACAGGATCAATAAAGTTCTCGTTGTGTAGTCACTAGTATGTTACAAGTTTTCCACATACATGTTTATCCTTTGCTAGATCCAGGAGCTTCGTTGTCATTTGTTACTCCATATATAGCAATTGATTTCAGAGTTAGTCCCAAAATTCTAACAGAGCCCTTCTTAGTCTCCACCCCAGTAGGTAAATCTATCATAGCCCAGCGGGTATACAGGAACTGTCCAGTTATGATATCTCAGAAAGTCACTTCAGCAGACTTAGTCGAATTAGAGATGATAGATTTTGATGTCATTCTCGGCATGGATTGATTTCATTCCTGCTATACCTAAGTCAACTGCCGAAACAAAATTTTTCCAATTTCAATTTCCAAATGAGCCCGTCCTAAAATGGAGGGGTAGTACTTTAGCACTTAAGGGTCATCTTGTTTCCTATCTTCGGGCGAGAAAAATGATATCTAAGGGATGTTTATCATTCAAGTCCAGGACTCTAGTTTAGAAACCCCTACTTTTGTATCAGTGTCAGTAGCATGTGAATTCCCAGATGTGTTTCTCGAAGATCTTTTCAGAGTTCCTCCCGAAAGGGAAATCGACTGTGGAATAGACTTTCTTCCAGATACTCAGCCTATATCTATTCTGCCATATAGAATGGCTCTAACAGAACTCAGAGAATTAAAATAATAGTTAAAGAATTACCTAGATAAGGAATTCATCAGACCTACTATGTCCCCATGGGGTGCCCCAGTTTTATTCATGCATAAGAAAGATGGTTCTCTCAGAATGTGTATTGACCACCGTAAGCTAAATAAAGTCACAGTCAAAAATAGGTATCCCCTTCACAAAATCGATGACTTGTTTGACCAACTTCAAGGTGTGAAATGCTAATTTCTAACAGTAAATGTATCGGATCAAGTTAATTTCACAATCAGAAAACAATATATAATCTAATTATATAGTTAAAATGACTACAAATTGTAATCATTAAAAAAACAATTATGTTATACTTCACCTGGGAAAAAAAGTACGACATGCTAAACTAATTAACTGTTTAGAGGAAGCAATGCTTTGCTATAAAATGAATATAGCAAGGGTTTGAAGGTGAAGAACAGAAATCTTAAAACATTGTTGATGTTATAAAATAAAATAATAGAGTAAAGAAACTGAATAACAGATAGTAGAGACTTTTATTATCTATTGATCTGTGTATACAATAGATACAAATGCATGCCTTTATATGCATTTCTGTCAACATTTCAACCAATTGAAATGGTTGGTTTAAACATGAAAAGTCATGCATTTGAAAAGTACGGTAACATTTGAAAATGGAGAGATATTTTTGGCCGGACTTTGAAGGGCAACCAACTCAAGTTTTGTTAGATTAGACATATTAAAAGAAAGAAAAAAAATATCTTATTCTTCAAATTTTAAAATAGTGAAGTCTTGTTCTGATAACGTGTTATAAAATAACGGAGTAAAGAAATTAAGAAACAGATAGTAGAGACTTTTATTATCTATTGATCTGTGTATACAATAGATACAAATGCATGCCTTTATAGGCATTTCTGCCAACATTTCAACCAATTGAAATGGTTGGTTAATATAAACATGAAAAGTCATGCATTTGAAAAGTAAGGTAACATTTGAAAATGAAGCAACAACCACACTACCTTTCTTAACAGTTGAAGCTTTATATGTGTGAAGCACTACCAATAGAAAATGACATACATTGGTAGATTAATTAAGTATATTCATTAAGATTAGTATCCGTTCATTCAAACGTAAAGTCATGGCTCTTGAAAGCATGTTTTTTCATTCTTCATTGTTTTGAATGTTTTTGTTTTAAGTTGAGAATATATTCATGACACTTTTAACTTTTCAAAAAAAATAAAGTAATTAAAAGAAAAAATAGAAAATATGTCAAAAAAATAAGAAAATAGATAAACATCGATGGTGATCTTAGAAAGGAGTCACATTATTTCCTCTATATTTCTCCTTTATATATATATATATATATATATATATATATATATTTGGCTGACATGCTATTATTGTCTTTTTTCCCAAATAAAGAGTGTTTTAACTAGCTTATTGTTAATAAATACTTCAAAAAAGATATAACTCATTAGTATAGTTTCTTAGTAATAGAAAATTTTCTTTATTTAAAGAATGGAAAAAGGTCAGAAATACTCTTCAAGTATTTAAATTGGTTAAAAAATACCATTCATTTATCTATTGGGCTAAAAATACCCCTCCATCCACCTCTATGACTCAAGTACACCCTTACAACTAACGGATCTTTCTTAAACCATGATTAAGAAAACTTATTTATTACGTATCAACTTTCTATTAGTTGCAAATGAAATTAATTAAAATGCTATTATCTCATGATCAAAATAGGACCAAACTAAGACTGCCCGACTGAAACCCGACCCATCATATTTTTCACACACATCCACCTACACAACAGAATATACTCCTCTATAGAATTCACACACAATAGACCTCCTCTACCAACACTCAACTTATTCATCCTTAACTAGTAATTCCATCATGAACATCTCCTTTACTCTTTTCGGTAAACTAACACCATAAACATACTCATTAATGAACAAAAATTCTCCTTCATTCTCCATCTTTCCATAGCAACACCACTATCACCTTCATCTTCATCTTCATTTCAACCATTCTTCTCCTCCATAAATTAACAACTCCATCTCCTCCATTGTTTCTCTCTATTAACACAGAAACCACTGTCCATCATTATAGACACCTTACGATACACACCATCAAAACATCATTTTTCCTTCATTCCAATTTTTTAGAAAGTCATGCACACCCACTTACGCATACACGTCTCATCTCCTTCATCGCAGATCGATATTAACAAAAATTTTCAGCTACAGACTCATTGATCCACCACCCAAACACCAGAGCCACACCACCATCGAATTTATTCCTCTATTTTCCATTAACAACAACGAAATATTCCCTCAATTAACAATGAAAATTACCGTAAAGGAAACTCTAAAACTACTTTGGTGTTCACGTTTATGATTTGGGTGGTTTTAGTTTGGTTGATTTTGATTATAAGATAATAGCATTTTAATTAATTTAATTTGCAACTAATAGAAAACTAACACGTAACAAATAAAATTTTTAATTATGATTTAAGAAAGATCCATTAGTTTTAAGGGTAGCCATAAAGGTAGATGGGGGTATTTTTGGCCAATAGATAAATGAAGGGTATTTTTGAACTAATTTTAATACTTGAAGGGTCTTTCTGACCCTTTTTCATTTAAAAAGGATAAAATTAAAATAACATCATCAATGTCTTTTTGATTATCTAAAATGTCACTTATTTAGGAACAAAATTAAAAAAAGGCTAAAATATCACTTATTTAGAAACAAATATTCTTGATTATCTAAAATATTGCTTATTTAGCAACAAAATAAAAAGGTTAACATATAACTTATTAAGAAACAAAATAAGAAGATAAAACCTCTGTTATTTTATTTCTTTCTATAATAACGACGCTACTCACAAGAAAAAAACTGGCTTACACAAATCTGAAAGTAATAAAGTGTTCACCTAAGAACTTAGTCAAAGTTAGAACTTCCTCAGTGTGACCAAGGGTGGCAATTGGGCAGGTTGGGTCAAGACCTAATTTGATTTAAATTTGTTGGGGTCAAAATGGGTTAGGTAAGGAGTTATAATCTAATTCGTTTAGTTTTTATTAAGTTTTAATTATATTTTTTTTTATAATTCTTTAGTATCGAATAAAATTAGTTTTTTTTATTATGACTATATATAACATATCAAATAAGAAAAATTAAAAATATTCGCAAGAATTCTCAAAAATCAATTTGTGTTACATATTAACCCAGTTTTTAATGAGTTGAAATGGATTAAATTGAAATGAGTTGAACTAATAAATGGGTGGATCAATAATCAGTCAACACTTGAATGGGTGGAATTTGATTTTTTCCACCCCTAATTGTGGCATAGAATGAAGGTGCACAAATTAACGAAGCAAGAAATTTTACCAAGATAATTCAAAAAATTCGAACTTGTGACTTAAATAATTTTTATTACTTCTACTACTTTTGCCATTATTGGGAGATTTTCAACATTTAGGTTTCCCAGAGTTGGGACGAATTCAACCTTGGAGGTACAGATTTGGCAGAATCTAGTAATTATAACTCAAATTTTATATTTATAGATAATTTATTCGTATCCAATAAGCAAAAACATTTGGGATTCAAAATTTGTAAATTAAATTTTGACTCTGCCTCTATCCTGGAGAGAAAATTTTGTTACGACATATTGTCATGATAGCCAATAGAAAGAATCTCAAATCTTAGACATACCATTGTAGTTCAACTTGTTTTACGTTTTATGCCAACTTCTTTGATTCGGTTAAGAAATGCAATAGGTTTGAATGGAAAGAAAAATGGGACTACATGATAAGACGTGGTTGCTCAAGTTGTAAGCTTACTTCATCTCTAAGTCTAAGTTTATGAATTTGAGTAACCAACAGAGCAAAAATATATAAAGCTTTTAAGAAAAGGAATAATAAAAATGGTGCAAGAGATGAAATTTCATTAAATTTAAATCCGTACGAAATTTAGATTATATTAAATTCAAAATATATTAGTACCAAATAAATATAATGAATTAATATAAGTGGATTAGTTATTTAAGTCCAAAGATATATGGATTTAAATAAAATCCAATATTTATTAGGCTAGTCCATTAATTTGGGCTACAAATGGTGAACCCACATTGCTAAGCCCAAGATATTATCATATTCTAGATGCCTAAATGAGTACCACGTATCAAATGGCGCGGCATGCTAAGTCAAGTGAAGGAGCCAATAGGACTATGCCACATTTCAAAATGATGCAGCTGACCTAGTTGTAATGATTCATTTCGTCGTTACTAAATTATTCATAATATATCCATGAAAAATCTTGATTTCATGAGGGTCACACATAGCTTGTCCTTACAAGTGGCATGGTATTGACACCATTCCAATTGGGGTTACAGACTGGATCCCAACTTAGCCATAATGGTGTATTATAGGCATGTCGGTTAGATAACTACTTTCCACAATTTCAGTTATAGAATCAGGACTGTCAGATACAGTTATTCAGTCTCAGTAATAGAACTCAGATAGTTCTATAGAATTCAGGATTGTCAGATACAGTCAACTCAAAATAGTACGAAACACAGCTAGTTCCATCAGATTCAGGAATATCAGATACAGTCACTCATGTCACCAGTTATATCATTTATCAGAAATCAGTTATCAGTCATGTTAGTTATCAGTAAATTCATGTTATCACGATCTCAAATATAGTTAGGAAGTATTTATGCATGTTTTCTCACGTTCATATTAGTCAGTTATCAAGTATTGTTCATGCATATGAACCCTATACATTTAGCCTACCTTTCATGAATATTAGTATATTCAAAGTACTGACATATTTACGATATGGTGTCTTATACCATAGGTTCAGAAGCACGAGCTCCAAAGCATCAGTTTCATCCTAGTCTCAGTAGTCAGAGTTATCAGTAAGTCCTCATATTTCGAGGACATGATCATTTATTTATCATCTCATTAATTAATTTATAAGTTAGAGTTAGTTAGGGACATGTCCCATCAAATCCTTATCTAGACAGTTATGTTTTAGAGGTTTTTCAGACTACAATATGTTTAGACAGTATTTTAGTTTTGGGTATTCTATTACGATGGACATGTATGATGGAGATAAAACTCTGGTGAGGACAGCGGGAGGAGACTCAGAGCATTTCATTTTCTTGAAAGGATTGCATCAGGGATCTACTCTTAGTCCCTTTTTATTTGCTTTGGTGATGGATAAGTTGACGCGGCGTATTCAAGGAGAGGTCCCTTGGTGTATGCTTTTTGCAGACGATGTAGTTTTGATTGATGAGACCCGGGGGGTGTGAATGATAAATTAAAGGTGTGGAGATAAACTCTTGAGTCTAAAGGGTTTAGGTTGAGTAGGAGCATGACAGAGTATTTGGAATGCAAGTTTAATGACGTGAGGCTGGAAAATGTGGTGGTAGTGAAGTTGGAATCACAGGTGGTATACAAGAGGGATATTTTTAAGTATCTCGGGTCTGTGATTCAGGGTAACAGTGAGATTGATGAGGATGTATCGCACCGTATTAGGGTGGGATGGATGAAGTGAAAGCTCTCTTCAGGGGTGTTGTGTGATAAGAAGGTGCCGCCAAGCTTAAAGGCAAATTCTACAGGGTGGCAGTCCGTCCGGCCATGTTGTATGGAGCAGATTGTTGGCCAGTTAAGAACTCCTACATTCAAATAATAAAGGTGGAGGAAATACGGATGTTGCATTGGATGTGTGGGCTGACTAGGGTGGATAGAGTTCGAAATGAGACTATCAGGGAGAAGGTTGGTGTGACTCCAATGGAGAATAAGATGCCGGAAGTCCGATTGAGATAGTTCGGACACGTGATGTGGAGGGACATGAATGCCCTGGTTCGTAGGTTTGAGAGGCTAGCTTTGGATGGTTTTAGGCGGGGTAGGGGTAGGACGAAGAAGTACTGGGGAGAGGTGATTAGGCGGGACATTAAGTAGTTACAGCTCACTGAGGACATGACCCTAGATAGAAAGATCTGAAAGACGCGAATTAGGGTAGAAGGATAGGGTCAGTATGGGTTGCTAGTGTAGGGAATTACTTCATCGGGGTATTATTCTTGTTATGATACCTTTTTTCATGATTTATTACGAATCAATTTACTTTTCTCTGTTTACTATTACTTGTGGGTGTCGTATTTATGTTATGCCATCTTGTTCCATACTTTACTATGAATTTGTTTAGTATTCCGTGTCTCAAGCCTGGGGTCTATTGGAAACAAACTTTCTACTTCTTTAGAGGTAGAGGTATGGACCGTGTACATTTTACCCTCCCCAAACGTCACTATGTGGGAATACATTGGGTTCGTTGTTGTTGTTGTTGTTGTTGTATTCTATTACGACACTCAGATATTATCTTTTATCAGTCATGAAGTTTTGAACCTTATGGCCTTTCATCCTCCAGTTCCGCATTATATTAAGTATGTTATACAGTGTACAGGTACATATATCATTCATGGGTTAGCTTGTGTTCCTTCGGGGGTTGTGACCATCGTGTAGTATTCTGAGTACCAGATTTGGGGCGTTATAGATAAGAAGTCACCTTTGTACTCAGTGTTTAGGTATGTTTTCACTTTAGAAAAGATATATTTCCAAGCAAAACAAAAAATAAGCTTATGCCAAGAGGAGATGGACCTTTTAAGTTCTTGAGAAGATTGGAGATAATGCTTACAAAGTGGACTTACCAAGTGAATATTTGGTCTACAATGTTTTTAATGTTGGTGATTTACCTCTTTCTTATGTAGGTTTGGAAAATTTGAGGATGAATTCTTTTGAATAAGGGGAGAGTGATGTACATCAAAGTGATGCTGCTTCAATAAGGCTTTTCACAACAAGTCAAGCTAGGACCTTCGTACATTTCAAGATTTATGGATGAAGATGGTATATTTGGATGGCTTCAATATGGATGACTTGAAGATATTTAATATACTAAGTGTCTACAATTTAAATTAGCTTCTAATTTAGATAAAGGACGATTTGGTATTTTTTTTTTACTTCTTTTAACCCTTATTTTAATAGTTAACTATTAGGGTAAACCACTAGTTTTTGAATAATGAAGATTTGTGCCTCCTTTGAGAGATTGAGAACCCTTTGTTGATTTTCAACACATGTCCGAGGGATTTCAACTAAGGTTACTACCTTCTTGAGGATTCTAATAGATTAGGTTCCTTTTAGTCCCCAATTAAGTGGTGTTTTGGTTAGTTTCAACATTGGATCTTTTAATTGTTTGAGTCTAATTGTGTCTATCATTCTTTAATTTTTATCTTTATTTATATCTTGCTTCCATTTTCTTGTTTCACATCATACAACGACTCAGAAAAAACATAAGGCCACACAACACCATAAAGCTCAACAAAGTATACTAGAACAAGCATAGTATAGTCTAGCCAAACTAGTATTCTCGGATAAACTCTATATGATCATTTTGACTCTTGAATTATATTAAATTCACCTTAAACACTCTGAACATTTAACTTAGCACATAAATAAACAAATAACACTTTTTTATTCATTAAACACACCAAATTTTCCTCTAAACTAACTAAACAGGTGTAGATAATGACACTTAAGTATATAAATATCCCTAAGATCACCACACACACTTGAAGCTTTGTTCGTTCTCGAACAACTCCTTACACTAGATTAAACCACAAAAAATTCTCAAATCACTACTTGAACTAAGACACTCAATCTAGAACTATAATGACTACATGAATAGCAATTTCTACATTAAGTGTTTCATATTGCAATTGAAAACATATGAATACTACTTCAAGACATCCTATCCTCAATAATTGACTTTACCAAGTTGTCAAACTCATTCATATTAATTAATAAAGTGATCATATAAGTCATCTATAAATCATTAAACATGCACCCTAATCATAAGATAGACACCCATATTCACTCATAGATTTGTAATTTAACATAAGAATGGGTGTAAGAATCAAATTCCACTCACTCTCACAAAGAATTCATATCTCACATATGATGAACCATCTTAGCGAAGTACTCCACTAATATCAGAATAACAAAGCTTAAGATCAAGTAGAACTTTAAGGATTGTAATGTAGGCTAGGCACTATTCTAACCAGTAATGGTGACTATCTTTCCTAAGTGCTTTAATACATCACACTTTATGCTAAAATCATCTACAACCAATCTAATTTTTTACCACTTTTATCTACTCACCTCTCTTTTGTTTTTCCCCATCTCTTTAAGATAGCTTACACATCTTTAGTTGGGAGTAGTTGCTATCAACACATAATTCACTTTTTTTTGGTCATTTTTTCTTTTCATTACACTACTCCCTACCAATAACACATAAATTTTTTAAAAACACCCATAGTTATTACTTTGGGGATTCAACTTTACTTTTTCCTTCTTCAATTTTACACTGCTTAACAACTTAATTTTTTAACTAAAACATTTAGCATTTTTAAATCAAATTTTGGTCAACTAAAGGAACATTAATAAGCTACATATGAGGATATAAAAATAGGCTACAGGCTCAATGAGGTTAACTAAGGTCATGTAGGAAGGGTTGATAAAATTTGTATAAAACATGGCTATAGAGGTATAAAACTTGGTTGTCACAGAAATGCCTATATCATTCCTAAACTCATAATTCCTTATTTTTCTTTGCAAACACACTGGGAAAGTTCTAGACATCAATATGCACACATAAAATATAACAAAACCCTCAACACACATAGCACATGTTCAACTCAAGGAGGATCTCTATAGACTCTCAACCAAACAATCGCAAGAATTCGAATTTAAGCCAACATCAAACCAGACTCAGGTAAAAGAGTCTAGGTGTCTCACATAAGGCATTTAATTTTCACATCATGCCTTAGGATTCAACACCACTTGCAATAAGTAATCTTTAGCAACACCTAGCTAGAGCATCTCTATCTAGTCCAACTTACCAAAAATTTTAAAATTACTCCTAGAAATTAGAAAGGATATTGGGTTCACAGTTTTCCCCTCCCCTTTGAAAAAAAAAAGGAAAACTGAGGGGTGGGTGAAGTGTGCTTCTAGTAAATAAACAAACCAACAAAAACTAAAAGAATAAACAAAGATAAAATCTTTTTATATTTTTTTTAAATTTAGTACAAAAACATATAAATAGATAAAAATGAAAATACTATTGGGAACTTCATCCTAAAAATATAGAAGACTCCTTACCTCACACTTAAAGCCATACTTTGTCCCAAAGTATAAATCAAATTAAGAACAAGGATTAGAAATACTTACTGAGGCCTCTAGTTCTAGCTAGTAGCATATCACTTTCTCTAATTTCCATCATATGGGCCGGGGGACCCCATACATAAGCTTTCATCATGATACTTTGCTTAGATTTTAGATACTTAGACTACCTCTAATCGACAAATAAATAAATACAAAATAACTAACTCTATTACAAGATAGGTTACCTCCCAAGTAATGCCAAATTTATTATCGTGGAATGACTCATATCACAATCATCATCCACACTATCTCAATTTTTTTCTCTTTTTTACTCTACCAATAATACCCTTTGAATTTAACCTTTTACCATTTTTTTCACCTTGTGTAGAATCACATGTAAGCTATTAAAGCTTATACTTAGTCATCAATTTGGGGAATTCCATGAGAGAATCTGAAAAGGTAATGGGAAGTTTGCACTCTTCCACCCCATACTTATCGACTTCTACAATAATGATCATGTATAAATCTCTATAGTGTAAGGGGTGTGTTTTGAGTGCTTTGTATACTGTGATGACCAGCACTTCATCATTCAATCTCATCTTAAGTGTGCCCTCTCTAACATCTATGAAAGATCCATAGGTCACCAATAATGAACATCCCAATATAATTAGTATCCTGTCATTTTCCTCATAGTCAAGAACAATAAAGTCAATAGGAATAATGAACTTACCAACCTTAGTGGAACATTCTCAATGATTTATTTAGGGACCACTCTAGTTCTATCTTCCATCTGTTGAACAGGACCTTGGCTTTGCCAAACTTAATGTTTTAAACACAGAAAGGGGCATTAAATTGATGTTTTCCCCTAAATAACTCAATGGTTGAACAACATCAATTTCACCAATTTGTATGGATAGGGTGAAACTCTTAGGGTCCTTGAGTTTTTGGGCATCTTACTCAAAACCATAGAACTACACTCTCTCGTAAGTGCTACAGTCTCAATATCACCAAGCCTTATTTTTTCTTATCACCACATCCTTTAAGTACTTAGCGTATAAGGTCATTTCCTGCCAAACATCTAACAAAGAAAGGTTAATGTGATGCTCTCTGAATATGTCAAAAACCCCTTTGAAACAAGCATCCCCTTTGGCTTTTTAAAGATTTTTAGGGAATGGTGGTAGTGGTCGATTTTAAGAATGCTCAATTGGCCTCTCATTTGGGTACTCAAAGTTCCACTTTTTGCCAGCTTCTTTGGATTCAAATTTCTTTTCTATCTGCTTAGGTGTGATTAAATCTTCTTGCACCTCATGATTTTTCATTGTAAATGCATCAATTAAATATCTACCACTCCTCATGTGATTTTCATAACTTGCTTTGGATTTTGTTCTTAATCAATAGGCAAACTTTCATAACCTTAGCCAAG
Organism: Capsicum baccatum var. pendulum; assembly: GCA_030864225.1. NCBI lineage: Eukaryota > Viridiplantae > Streptophyta > Magnoliopsida > Solanales > Solanaceae > Capsicum > Capsicum baccatum. The sequence goes on from CM061555.1 coordinate 215,127,196, forward strand.
GCCCTGAACGCGACAAGCATCCCAAACCATAAAGGCCCGAGCACCCTTCCTATCTGAAAATCATGGACATCGTTCATATATTATTAAGAAATGTGGAAAATATAATAAGAAAGAAACATGGCCACTCTCTGAGTTCCACTAAATAATTCGAAATTAAGTTCATAATATTCAAAACACATGACACCAGTTTGCAAAATCTCAAACGATATAAAAGTCAATATCTTGCCTAACCTGGGACAATGCCCCCAGTTGGACCAAAAATAAAATGAAATAAAAATGTTCAAAAAATAGGCCTTTCAAAATAAAGGAGGCTCTCCAGCGGTACACTTCTGTCTGAAAAAACTACGGCATAGAAGAACCCCTGGATGGAGCCTCAAACCCTGAAATACAGGGGTTCAATACAAATGTACCGGTACAGAGAGCAATAAAAAATAATGTAATTTTATATATAATATAAGTGAGAGTATTTCATAAAGCATTATGTGTGAAGTAATTCAAAACACATGGGCAATTCTAAAATAATCTTAAAGTGATTTTGTAGATGCAATTCCTTTCTTTGTTTTACTTCTGAGCTAGGTGGTACACCCTATGATAACACTCAATCTACAGCTCTCGTAAGAGTGTAAAATGGTCGCTGTCAAATATATAACCCAACTGGGTTGGGTATCGATCCCACAGAGAATAGTCGGTCACTAAGTAAGCAAAGATTACTAGACTTGTGGTGCAAGCCTCGTAAAAGAGGGGGGATTGTAACGTGCAATTGATGTGAACAAAATAGTAGAGTAAAACAAAAAGTAGCAAAGTAAAAAGAAAGAATGTTTAGTAAGCTGTAAAGCAATGAGAATTGAGAAGTTGGGGTTATGTCCACCTTATGAGTTGTACGTCTCTATTGGCTGTGAGTTGTGAGGAATTCAGACATGCATGTGCTTATAGAGAATTGTATTCTATGGTAAATCTAAGCGTCTTTCGACCTTAACAAGGACTATTTCACTTTAACTCTTTCGAGCTTAAAGCGTGTCTAACGGTACAAATTCTCCAAGAGGTTAATCCAGTTACGGTACTAACTTTTTAACAGGGGTTGGTGCCCTATTACCTTGACATTATCTCCTTTCCAGACATATAACTTTTCTTTCAAACAAGTTAATACTATACTGGCGTTATTCTATGCGTCTGCAGCCACAAGAATTTGCATTAAGATAAAGAGAATAATGATATAAGCAATACACGTGTCACGAATTCACAAACTCATAGCCTTAGATAGTATCTCATAAGGCTTCCATAACCCCAACAGAGGAGTTTAGTTACCCATGAGTGCTAAGGAAATCACAATAGACATTATTATTATACCACAATAAAGATCTCGTGTAATAAGGTGTGGTGTGGAGTTTTTAGGCGTGAACTCCCTTGCAAAGTAACGTTCTCTTGTTGTGTAAATTAAGAATTGAGTAGATGAATAGAAGAAGAATAAAAAGTAGAATCAATGGAAGAATTATAATCCGAGTTGTAAGTTGTGGAATAAGAAGTAGAATGAGAATGATAAAAATCTCTAGCAAAATAGGGTATTTATAACACCCATATCCTATTCCTACTAAGCTAATGCATTACTTAACCCAATCCTACTAGATCAATGTATCATTATCCTAATCCTACTAAGTTACTACTAGTCCCCAAAGTCTTCAGAATTGTTGTTTTTGCCCGGGACAGATTTTCCATGCGCCACGTTTGGTCCTTGGCGCGTAATATTCCCCTTCCTTCTTTCGTGAAGCTTTATTTGGCGTCAAGTTATCCATAAAATGCTGAAATCTGCATAATTTATACCTGAAAACTTGCTAATCACGTTTGTTAGCTCACTTACAGGAAAAAAAGTGCATGAATTATATATTTTGTCCTCAAAACTTAGCTAAAATATGGGTAAAATATCGTACTTTAGGCGTGTAAATTCGCCTATCATCAGCACCACACACTTAAAGCTTTGTTTTTCCTCGAACAAACTATCTTGTCCATCTAAACATCTACTTGAGATTTCACAGTAACAACACAAAATATTCATCAAGACGAGCACATCAATCATTAACAAAGAGTAGTTTTCTGATCATTAGTAGAAACAATTCAACCTCTAATTTAGACTCGTGATGATGGTTAGTTCGTATTCAAAGGTTAAGGTACAAAGAATCATACACAACTACCCAAAACTCATCAACCATGTGTGTCTCACAATATATTACCCATAATCACTCACAAGTATAGTATATTTATTGAAACATGGGTATACGAGTATCCTTGCTCTCGCTCTCACAAAGAATTCATATGCTGCAACTGATGACCATAGGCTTGCCCTTAATGTAATGCTCCACTAAATATCAGAATGCTAAGCTTAGGATCAAATAGGTCTTTTGCTGGTTGTAATGTAGGCTAAGGGACGGGTAGGACTATTTTGGCCAAAAATAGTGACTATGTTCCTAAGCGCTTTAATACATCACAATATGCCATTTATGCTTTTCTTTCAAACAACCTTCCTACTTTCTTTTATTCTACCACCCCTTTTCTCCACCTTTGTTTTTCAATTTTAAACATAACTAACTTTTCAGTTTTCCTTTCCTTTTTTTTCTTTTCATAACACCTCTTATGATAGCAATTATTTTTCATAACAAATTCAAGCACCATTACGTTCTAAAGCATCATACTCACCCAATTTCCTCTTATTTTGTCACATGACTTTACACTTTAAAGCACTTAGGAATTTGGATCAAATTATGGTCTTGAAAAAATGGATTAGGCTTACATATGAGATTGTCAAAGAAAATAGGCTAAAGGCTCAAAGGGGTTAACTAGAATAATGTCCATGGATAGGTAAAAAGAAGGTAAACAAGTCTAGGTTTCCAGAGAAATGCCTAAATCATCTCCTAGACTTGCACTCCTTATTTTCGCTTTACATACATACCAGGCAAGTTCTAGCATCAGCCATAAACACAGAATATACTATATCCTCACACACACAAGGCACATGGTCGATTTTATTGGGAGTAGCATAGACTCTTGACCCAACAGATGAAGGAATTCAACCACACAATATCACATAGTGAGTCACAATTAGAGCCTAAACGTCTCAATATTCATGATTTTAGTACAAACTCTTGTCATAATCTCATGCTGCCTATTAGAATAATTTCATGCGAAGTTAAGTTAAAAAAAAATTTAACTAATAAAAAGAAAAACAAAACAAGCATAAATTCAAATGCAGACAGAGAAGTATAGCATGCAAATACCAGCACCCCACACTTAGACGGGACACACTGCCCTCAATGGAAAATAAATAAAAAAAACCTGGTTAATCGGACTCCTCCTCTATGTCTGGGGTCATACCCCCTTCGTCGGAATCATCATTGGAGTCATCGTCATTAGAATTCTCCTCCACGTCAGAGTCTGGCATTCGTCGATCATCATCGGTTGGCACATCGTCATCATGAGGTTCCTCAAAATATGTACGTACTCCACATATTGCCTTCGTGTGCTCATTTATTGGGTAGTCATAATCCAGCTGTTGGAGCTCTGCAGCAGTTGGAACACGGCCACCGCTCATCATTGTAAACCGAGTCATGCCATAAAGATGGCGAAAGAAACTCTCATCTTGAGCATGCCTTTCTCAAGTGGTAAGGTTGACGCCATGCGTAGTTTCAGCATCCTTAACCTTCGTGAGATCAACCTTCTTTGGGTTGTGTGGGAGTTTATGATCAGCCGGATCCTCTTCGATGTCTTCCTTCCTCAATATTGTGGTCAACAGATTGCCAAAACTGAAGTGGGACCACTTGTGTAGCCTAGCTTTCCGCATTGTGGATTGAATAATTGCCCTAATGTTGATAGGTACATTCGTCATCAATGCATATACCAAGCACACTCTATCTCGTGTTATCTTTGTGTACTGAGTCCCTGGAATTAGGCAAGAGTTGACTATGCGCAACCATATTCTTGCTTCTCTATTCAAAGGATCATATGGGAAGGTGTTGTGTCGTCCGGTGTCCTTGTGTCTACTCCACCGTGCCATGGACCTTGTTCCATAGAGTGTGTGTCGAATGGCTCTATATGGAGGTCTACTGTACAGCTCTTTGAATGGTGATGGATCAACAGCAGGCAAGCCAAGAAAGGAGTTGAAGAAATCCGCATTGAGTTGTAAAACTTGACCCCGAATCTTGACCTCGCTTCCTGTGGTTTTTGGTGACTAGTTGGCATAGAATTCTCTTGTAAGATCGAGATTGCATTCTCCCATATCTCGGAAGATGAAATCAAGATGTAACGCCATGATCTTGGCCAATATGTGCGGTTCTTTCTTTGCTAGGCTTTCCTTGTTTATCAATTCCACATGAACATATTTCTTCTCTTTGTTGTTCCTATACCATTCCTTTGCTTCCTCCTCTAAAACCCATTTAATTCCGAACATGCGGCGTGGTACTTGCATCGAGAAGGACTCTCCTTGCTCTTTGCGTCCTCTTTTCTTGCCTTTTTGGGAAGTGGTTGCCTTATCTTTGCCTTGTCTTGCTTTGGGTGCCATTGTACCTGAGACTAAAACAATGTTCATGTTAGCGTCATCTCTATGGATACAATCTATAAACAAGCAGTAGTGGCACCACCCCACACTTAGTTTGTTGGTACAGACTAGTGAAGTAAAAGTGGTCGATTACTCAGACTTCATCAGTATACGTTTTAGGTGCTATATTCCAACAATACAATCAGTGCAGTCATACTTCTTGAATTCTTAGCAATATTTTCATGTTTGATATATCAAGACCACTACATAGGGATTGAATCAAGGTATAGCATCTAGAAATAATCACAACCTCCTATGTTGGTAGTCAACCATAATTCTCATCTTGATGAACAAGTTATTCCAATATGTAAGCTATCTATTGACAAGATTATGCAATTTTTGTGACCATGTCAATTCCGCAAAAGTATGACAGTGCATCAAAATCAAATTCAAGTTGGAAACATGTTAAGATCATTCTTACGTATTCTTTCACTCACTTAGTTGTATCACAACACATCAACCACATTCAAGTCACTTCTACTATTTCAAGATTTAACAATTCATAATTGGCGTAGTAGTGTAGTACTTACGGAATATAAATGAAGAAAAAAGAAGTACTTACTTGATTGATGCCTTTGGGTAATGTTCTTGTGAAGTAAAAGAGCAAAAGGAAAATTTTAGAGAGGATTTGGAGACTATAGGCGGTGCTTATGCTAGGTTTCCAATGTGTTTTTGGTTCAAGACTAAGTCTCTTATTTATAGGGGAAGGTTGGGTCGGGTTTTGACCCATTTAAAATCAATTTTGGAGACAAGAAGTGACCATATGCGGCGCTTTTTGCTTTGCCTATTCTTGGCATAGGCGGCGCCTTTTGCATAGCATTGTTGAGCATTGGCGGCGCCTATGCCATGTCATTCTTATGCATAGGCGGCGCCTTTCACTTAGCATATGAGATTCAGAGACAAAAGGCATTGGCATAGGCGGCGCCTATGCTATGGCATACTTGTGCATGGGCGGCGCCTATGCTATGGCACACTAGATTCGGAGATCTTAGGCCATAGTATAGGCCTGGCCTTGTTCGTGGCCTAGTTTTACATAGGCCTAGCCTTGTTCGTTGCCTATATTTTCATAGGCAACGCCCAATCCATAGACTTTTGCTTCTTCATTCCTAACTTACCACCTTTAACATGCAATACGTCCAAATCAAAATTTGAAACCAATCTCCTCGTTTACGCCTCTTGCACCTACATTTACTCAAAAACAACAAAGGCGATTAGAACGATGGGTTGCCTCCCATCAAGTGCCTTAGTTTTGGTCGTGGCACGACTCTTCTTTTTGGATTTTTATTTATCAAAAGCAAACACGTAATAGAACGAAAGAAAGACAAAATAAAAAACGATGAGTTGCCTCCCATCTAGCACTTGATTTATTTTCGCAGCACGACATAGTTACCTCGAGTACTTAGACTTCGTCAATATAAGTGGTGGCCATATAATTTATCGAGTCAAGAGGACCGATATATGGTTTTACTCGTTAGCCATTCACCTTGAAGACAACACCATTAGTGTCTTTCAAATCAACGACTCCAGACGAGTAGACTTGGTTTACTTTGTACGGACCAGACCACTTGGACTTCAACTTACTTGGGAATAGCTTAAATCTGGAATTGAAGAGAAGTACCATATCATCTTTTTGAAAGTTTTGTTGAAAAATCCGTTGATCATGATACTTTTTCATCCGCTCCTTGTATAGGTCTGATCTCTCATAAGCATATAGACGGAATTCATCCATCTCGTTCAGTTGCTCTAATCTCAGATTCATTGCATCATCCCAGTTTAGATTTAGCCGCTTCAAAGCCCACAATGCCTTATGCTCAAGCTCAATGGGCAAGTGACATGCCTTCCCGTAAACTAGTTGGCAAGGGGACATGCCAATTGGCGTCTTGAACGTAGTCCTATAGGCCCATAGTGCATCGTCCAGCTTCCGAGACCAATCTTTCCTTTTAGCATTTACCGTCTTAGCAAGGGTTTGCTTGATCTCTCGATTGGAAACCTCTACCTGTCCACTAGTTTGTGGGTGATAAGGTGTGGCTACCTTATGTTGCTTGACACCATATTTTGCCAACACGGATTTGAATAGCTTGTTGCAAAAGTAAGATCCTCCATCGCTTATAATAGTACGTGGTACTCCAAAGCAAGAGAAGATATTTCTCTTCAAGAATGCTACAACACGCTTTCCCTCATTGTCGGCCAACGCTACTGCTTCAACCCATTTTGAAACATAATCTACAGCAACTAGGATGTATTTCATTCCAAATGAATTTACGAATGGACCCATGAAATCAATACCCCATACATCAAAGAGCTCTACTTCAAGAATTTTCGACATGGGCATCTCATGGTGTTTCGAAATAGCACCTCGTCTCTGACATTGGTCGTATCTTCTCACAAAGTCGTAGGCATCTCTAAATATCGCGGGCCAATAATATCCACTTTGTAGTACCTTCCTTGCTGTCCGATTACCTGCGTGATGTCCTCCAATTTGAGAAGTGTGGGAAGCTTCCAATATATTAGGCACTTCTACATGGGATATGCATCGCCGGATGACACCATCCGCGCATCGTCGAAACAAATATGGCTCATCTCAAAAGTAGTGTTTTACATCATGCATAAACTTCCTTTTTTGATGGAAAGATAAATTTGCCGGTATCACATTACTCACCACAAAATGCGCAAAGTCGGTATACCATGGTAACTCTTCCATTATCGTCGCTAGGATCTGCTCGTCAGGGAATGCATCATCAATCTCGATTTCAGGCTGCACTATATGATCGTTTTCGAGTCTAGATAGATGATCAGCCACTTGGTTCTCGCAACCTCTTCTATCTTTAACCTCGAAATCAAATTCTTGCAGCAGCAAGACCCATCGAATTAGTCTTGGTTTTGCATCCTTCTTTGTCTTTAAATACCTCAGAGCTGCATGTTCTGTATGGACGATTATTTTGGTTCCCAACAAAGAAGCACGAAACTTCTCAAACGCATACACAACCGCTATGAGCTCTTGTTCCATGACAGTGTAGTTCTTTTGGGCTTCGTTGAGGACCTTGCTCACATATTAGATAGGATGAAATAACTTCTCCCTTCTCTGGCCAAGTACAGCACCTAACGCTACCTCACTAGCGTCACACATGACTTCAAACGGTAAAGACCAATCTGGTGCTACCATGATAGGAGCTTCAATTAGTTTTCCTTTGAGGCATTCAAATGCCATCAAACAATCTTCATTGAGGTCAAACTTTGCATCTTTCTCCAGAAGTTTGCATAATGGACTAGCAATTTTTGAGAAATCTTTGATGAACCGCCGATAGAAACCTGCGTGCCTAAGGAAACTACGAACTCCCTTCACGGAAATTGGAGGTGGTAGCTTCTCGATAACTTCAATTTTAGCTCGATCAACCTCAATTCCTCTTTCGGAGATTTTATGCCCAAGAACAATACCTTCTTTAACCATAAAGTGGCACTTCTCCCAATTCAGCACTAGGTTAAATTCTACACATCTTTGCAATGCCATACTTAAATTTGACAAGCACGCTTCAAACGTCTCGCCAACCACTGAAAAATCATCCATGAATACTTTCAAAATATCTTTAACCATATCAGAGAAAATGGACATCATACAACATTAAAAGGTGGCTGGTGCATTACATAGCCCGAATGGCATACGTTTAAAGGCAAACGTACCATATGGGCATGTAAACATTGTTTTATCTTGGTCTTCGGGAGCAATTCAAATCTGATTATAGCCTGAATAACCGTCTAAGAAACAAAACCATCCTTTCCCCGCTAATCGATCTAGTATTTGGTCCATAAATGGCATTGGAAAGTGATCTTTGAGTGTCCATGAATTCAGCTTTCGGTAGTCCATGCATACTCTCAATCCAGTGACGGGTCTGAGTGGAATAAGTTCATTCTTTTCATTCGCGACTACCGTCATGCCTCCTTTCTTGGGAACATATTGTACCGGGCTTACCCATGCACTGTCAGAGATTGGATACACAACCCCCGCATCTAACCACTTGATAATTTCTTTCTTTACCACTTCTTGCATAGGTGGATTTAGACGCCTTTGATGCTCAATGGTGGGTGTGCAATTTTCTTCAAGCTGAATCTTGTGTGTACAAATCTTAGGTGGGATACCAATAATGTCAGCGATGGTCCAACCAATGGCTCTTATATACTTTCGTAGAATAGCAATGAGAGCTGCAACTTGTTGCTCACCTAAATCTGCTGCCACAATGACTGGAAGTGTGTTTCCGCTTCCTAAGAATACATACTTTAAATGACTAGGCAGCTCCTTCAATTCTAACGTGGGTGGCTCTTCAATAGATGGCTTAGCTGGTGGTGTGGGTCGATTTTTGAGATCGAGGTCCAGCTTCTTGGGAGCGTGAGGATATGACCCTAATCCTGTCAGAGCACCAATAGTTTCTTCACAATTTTCAGCATCCTTACTCTCACCATTCATGAGCACAACCGCCAATGGGTCATCAATAATTTGCTCTTCTTCAAGTAATTCTTCCTCATCATCAAAGTAAACATCGGCCACCGAAAATACATTCAGATCTTTGGGTTGCTTCATTGATTTGCACACATCAAAGCGAACTACTTCGTCAGTTATTCGGAATGAAAGCTCATTTGCTCTCAAATCAATAAGCACACTTCCTGTTGCAAGGAAAGGGCACCCCAAGATTATGGGAACTTCTGAATCTGCCTCACAATCCAAAATAACGAAGTCTGCTAGAAAGATGAATGAAGAAACCTTTACCAATACATCACATAAATACCAACAGGTCGTTTTACCGACCTATCCGCCATTACGAGCCTCATATTCGTTGGAGTAGGATCACCTAGCCCCAACTTTTTATAAATAGATAATGGCATCAAATTGATGCTGGCTCCTAAGTCGCACAATGCTTTGGAAAAATTCAAAGATCCAACGGTGCAAGGAATAGTGAAAGCACCGGGGTCAGCCTTCTTCTGAACTAATGATCGGGTAGCAATTGCACTGCAGTGATGAACAGTATCCTTCAACTCATAGCTTGCTGTTCGCTTCTTTGTCAAAAGATCCTTCATAAATTTCTCATACCTAGGCATTTGTTCTAGTTCCTCTACCAACGGAATATTAATGGTCAGCTGCTTTAACATATTCATGAATTTGCTAAACTTTGTATCATCCGCAATCTTCTTCAATCTTTGAGGTAAAGGTGGTGGTGGATAAGGAATAGTTTTCTCCACGGCTTTCTTCTCCTCTTGCTTCTGTTTTTTAGCCTTTTCAGGCTGCATCATACTTGGTGTGGAGTCATGGACGTCGTGGGTGGTTTCTATGGCAGCTTCTCCTTTTGCCTTATCATCGATGTCTTCTACCTCGTCAACCACTTGCTTGACTTTGGATGAAGTTTCCAGCACCTTACCACTTCGGGTAATAATAGCCATTCATGATCCATCATTCCTTGGATTTTTTACAGTGTCGCTAGGTAAGGTGCCAGCCTTTCTTTGATTGAGTGCTACTGAAAGTTGGCTCAACTGCTGCTCTATTTGCTTTATTGAAGTGGAATGTGAGTCAACCAATTGCTTCATTGAGGACAAATCATTTATAACCTCCGTTACTCCTGCGCTGGTTGCTTCGACTCCTTTCAACAGTTTAGCCATCATATCTTCCATATTTCTAGAACCAGATGTGGTGGTGTCACGTCTTCCTAGGGGAATGTATAAACCACTCTTTTTATTCTTGTTCTTCCAACTACCTTGGTCCTTGTTTCCAGATTTATCATAGTAGTTTTGACCTTGGTTTCCTTGGGTATTACCTTGGAAACCCCCTTGATTGTTCAAGTAGTTGGCTTCTTCTTCTGAATCAGATTCGTTTCTTCCTTTTAACGCAACAGCTTTGACTTTTTCGGTCTTCCCTGATAATAGATGCTTTGTAAGAAGATCCACTTGCATTTTCATGTGCGCCATATCTTGATCACGTTCTTCTTCTCTTCTCCTTTGTTCAGCAGTCATGCCAATAGGTATAGTAGGGCTTGCTACCTCAGAATCCCTGGTATGCCAAGCTCTACTTTGCTTCATCATCTGATCTAGCATATTGCTTGCCTTCCCAAAGGTGAGGTCCATAAATGATCCTCCAGCCGCATTATCCACCACTATTTTAGTTATTGAATTCAAGGCTCTGTATAGTATCTCCATTAGGTGGACATTGGTCATGTGATGGTTTGGGCACCTCATAAACATCATCTTGAACCTCTCCCATGTTTCATGAAGAGCTTCGGTTGGAAGCTGCCGAAAGTTGCTGATTTCATCTCTTAATTGTGCTCTTTTGGATAGCGGAAAGAATCTTTCTAGAAAAGCGTCTCTCAATTGCCTCCAATTTGTAATAGAATCAGGAGTCAGCACATTCAACCATATAGTTGCCTCCCTAGACAGAGATAATGGAAATAGGCATAATCGAATTGCATTCTGACCAATGTCAGGATTGTCAAACGACTTGCATGTAGAAATAAAGTTGATGAGATGCATATTCGGGTCATTGCCTGCTAGTCCACCAAATAATCCCTTGAGTTGCAATAACTGAATCATGGTGCTTGTGATGTTGAACTTGGCTCCGGGTGCCAATGGTTGAGGAATAATGGCTCCTGTGGCTCCGGCTCCGTCAAGATCATCATCATCATCATCGAAAGCTGGTTGTACAGGTCGGCGTTCATGCCTAAACCTTGCTTAACGATCTCTTCTGTTGGCAGGTGTTGCGATCTCAGCAGCATGCCTAGGGTTTAGTAACTCGTCATCACCTAGGTCCTCGTCATCAGGATTATTGCTCGCCCGGGGTTATCAATATTCTGTTGATGCACTTGAGCGGCGGCTAGAGCAGCTAGTCTCGCCTATTCTTGTTGAGCAGCCATCCTTTCAATTTCGTTTTGTGCCTCCATTCTGTCAATACGTTGTGGTTCAGGATTGATAGGTAATAACGGTTGACCTGAACTTCGAGTATGGGGCATGCACTGAATAAAAACCTGCAAAGAACAAAAACAAAAACTAAAAGTAAAAGTACGAGAATATTTGACCAAAGGGTCTAGTAATTTTCACAAACTTAATTGACACTCATATTCCTCGGCAACGGCGCCAATTTTTGATATAGCTCAATCTACAGCTCTCGTAAGAGTGTAAAGCGGTCGCTGTCAAATATATAACCCAACTGGGTTGGGTATCGATCCCACAGAGAATAGTCGGTCACTAAGTAAGCAAAGATTACTAGACTTGTGGTGCAAGTCTCGTAAAAGAGGGGGGATTGTAACGTGCAATTGATGTGAACAAAGTAGTAGAGTAAAACAGAAAGTAGCAAAGTAAAAAGAAAGAATGTTTAGTAAGCTGTAAAACAATGAGAATTGAGAAGTTGGGGTTATGTCCACCTTATGAGTTGTACGTCTCTATTGGCTATGAGTTGTGTGGAATTCAGACATGCATGTGCTTATAGAGAATTGTATTCTACGGTAAATTCAAGCATCTTTCGACCTTAACAAGGACTATTTCACTTTAACTCTTTCGAGCTTTAAGCGTGTCTAACAGTACAAATTCTCCAAGAGGTTAATCCAGTTACGGCACTAACTTTTTAACAGGGGTTGGTTCCCTATTACCTTGACATTATCTCTTTTCCAGACATATAACTTTTCTTTCGAACAAGTTAATGCTATACTGGCGTTATTCTATGCATCTGCAGCCACAAGAATTTGCATTAAGATGAAGAGAATAATGATATAAGCAATACACGTGTCACGAATTCACAAACTCATAGCCTTAGATAGTATCTCATAAGGCTTCCATAACCCCAACAGAGGAGTTTAGTTACCCATGAGTGCTAAGGAAATCACAATAGACATTATTATTATACCACAATAAAGATCTCATGTAATAAGGTGTGGTGTGGAGTTTTTAGGCGTGAACTCCCTTGCAAAGTAACGTTCTCTTGTTGTGTAAATTACGAATTGAGTAGATGAATAGAAGAAGAATAAAAAGTAGAATCAACGGAAGAATTATAATCCGAGTTGTAAGTTGTTGAATAAGAAGTAGAATGAGAATGATAAAAATCTCTAGCAAAATAGGGTATTTATAACACCCATATCCTATTCCTACTAAGCTAATGCATTACTTAACCCAATCCTACTAGATCAATGTATCATTATCCTAATCCTACTAAGTTACTGCTAGTCCTCAAAGTCATCAGAATTGCTGTTTTTGCCCGGGACAGATTTTCCATGCGCCACTTTTGGTCCTTGGCGTGTAAGATTCCCCTTCCTTCTTTCGTGAAGCTTTTTTTGGCATCAAGTTATCCATAAAATGCTGAAATCTGCATAATTTATACCTGAAAATTTGCTAATCATGTTTGTTAGCTCACTTATAGGAAAAAGGACTAAAAGTGCATGAATTATATATTTTGTCCTCAAAACTTAGCTAAAATATGGGTAAAATATCGTACTTTAGGCGTGTAAATTCGACTATCATCAACACCCCACACTTAAAGCTTTGTTCGTCCTCGAACAAACTATCTTGTCCATCTAAACATCTACTTGAGATGTCACAGTAACAACACAAAATATTCATCAAGACGAGCAGGTCAATCATTAACAAAGAGTAGTTTTCTGATCATTAGTAGAAACAATTCAACCTCCAATTTAGACTCGTGATGATGGTTAGTTCGTATTCAAAGGTTAAGGTACAAAGAAACATACACAACTACCCAAAACTCATCAACCATGTGTGTCTTACAATATATTACCCATAATCACTCACAAGTATAGTATATTTATTGAAACATGGGTATACGAGTATCCTTGCTCTCGCTCTCACAAAGAATTCATATGCTGCAACTGATGACCATAGGCTTGCCCTTAGTGTAATGCTCCACTAAATATCAGAATGCTAAGCTTAGGATCAAATAGGTCTTTTGCTGGTTGTAATGTAGGCTAAGGGACGGGTAGGACTATTTTGGCCAGAAATAGTGACTATGTTCCTAAGCGCTTTAATACATCACAATATGCCATTTATGCTTTTCTTTCAAACAACCTTTCTACTTTCTTTTATTCTACCACCCCTTTTCTCCACCTTTGTTTTTCAATTTTAAACATAACTAACTTTTCAGTTTTCCTTTCCTTTTTTTTTTCTTTTCATAACACCTCTTATGATAGCAATTGTTTTTCATAACAAATTCAAGCACCATTACATTCTAAAGCATCATACTCACCCAATTTCCTCTTATTTTGTCACATGACTTTACACTTTAAGGCACTTAGGAATTTGGATCAAATTATGATCTTGAAAAAATGGATTAGGCTTACATATGAGGTTGTCAAAGAAAATAGGCTAAAGGCTCAAAGGGTTTAACTAGGATAATGTCCATGGGTAGGTAAAAAGAAGGTAAACAAGTCTAGGTTGCCAAAGAAATGCCTAAATCATCTCCTAGACTTGCACTCCTTATTTTTGCTTTATATACATACCAGGAAAGTTCTAGCATTAGCCACAAACACAGAATATACTATATCCTCACACACACAAGGCACATGGTCGACTTTATTGGGAGTAGCATAGACTTTTGACCCAACAGATGAAGAAATTGAACCATACAATATCACATAGTGAGTCACAATTAGAGCCTAAACGTCTCAATATTCATGATTTTAGCACAAACTCTTGTCATAATCTCATGCTGCCTATTAGAATAATTTCATGCGAAGTTAAGTTAAAAAAAAATTTAACTAATAAAAACAAAAACAAAACAAACATAAATGCAAATGCAGATAGAGAAGTATAACATACAAATACCAGTACCCCACACTTAGACGGGACACACTGCCCTCAGTGGAAAATAAATATGAAGAACCTGGTTAATCGGACTCCTCCTCTATGTCTGGGGTCATACCCCCTTCGTCGGAATCATCATTATAGTCGTCGTCATCAGAATTCTCCTCCACGTTGGAGTCTGGCATTCGTCGATCATCATCGGTTGATACATCGTCATCAAGAGGTTCCTCAAAATATGTACCTACTCCACACATTGCCTTCGCGTGCTCATTCATTGGGTAGTCATAATCCAGCTGTTGGAGATCTGTAGCAGTTGGAACACGGCCACCGCTCATCATTTTAAACTGAGTCATGCCATAAAGATGGCGAAAGAAACTCTCATCTCGAGCATGCCTTTCTGAAGTGGTAAGGTTGACGCCATGCGTAGTTTCAGCATCCTTAACCTTTGTGAGGTCAACCTTCTTTGGTTTGTGTGGGAGTTTATGATCAGCCGGTTCCTCTTCGATGTCTTCCTTCCTCAATATTGCGGTCAACAGATTGCCAAAACTGAAGTGGGACCTCTTGTGTAGCCTAGCTTTCCGCATTGTGGATCGAATAATTTCCCCAATGTTGATAGGGACATTCGTCATCAATGCGTATACCAAGTACACTCTATCTCATGTTATCTTTGTATACTGAGTCCCTGGAATTAGGCAAGAGTTGACTATGCGCAACATATTCTTGCTTCTCTATTCAAAGGAGCATATGGGAAGGTGTTGTGTCGTCCGGTGTCCTTGTGTCTAGTCCACCGTGCCGTGGACCTTGTTCCACAGAGTGTGTGTCGAATGGATCTATATGGAGGTCTACTGTACATCTCTTTGAATGGTGATGGATCAACAGCAGGCAAGCCAAGAAAAGAGTTGAAGAAATCCGCATTGAGTTGTAAAACTTGGCCCCGAATCTTGACCTCGCTTCCTGTGGTTTTTGGTGACTAGTTGGCATAGAATTATCTTGTAAGATAGAGATTGAATTCTCCCATATCTCGGAAGATGAAATCAAGATGTAATGCCATGATCTTGGCCAACATGCGCGGTTCTTTCTTTGCTAGGCTTTCCTTGTTTATCAAATCCACATGAACATATTTCTTCTCTCTGTTGTTCCTATACCATTCCTTTGCTTCCTCCTCTAAAAACCATTTAATTCCGAACATGCGGCATGGTACTTGCATCGAGGAGGGCTCTCCTTGCTCTTTGCGTCCTCTTTTCTTGCCTTTTTGGGAAGTGGATGCCTTATCTTTGCCTTGTTTTGCTTTGGGTGCCATTGTACCTGAGACTAAAACAATGTTCATGTTAGCGTCATCTCTATGGATACAATCTATAAACAAGCAGTAGTGGCACCACCCCACACTTAGTTTGTTGGTACAGACTAGTGAAGTGAAAGTGGTCGATTACTCAGACTTCATCGGAATACATTTTAGGTGCTATATTCCAACAATACAATCAGTGCAGTCATACTTCTTGTATTCTAAGCAATACTTTCATGTTTGATATATCAAGACCACTACATAGGGATTGAATCAAGGTATAGCATCTAGAAATAATCACAACCTCCTATGTTGGTAGTCAACCATAATTCTCATCTTGATGAACAAGTTATTCCAACATGTAAGCTATCTATTGACAAGATTATGCAATTTTTTTGACCATGTCAATTACGCAAAAGTATGACAGTGCATCAAAATCAAATTCAAGTTGGAAACATGTTAAGATCATTCTTACGTATTCTTTCACTCACTTAGTTGTATCACAACACATCAACCACATTCAAGTCACTTCTACTATTTCAAGATTTAACAATTCATAATAGGCGTAGTAGTGTAGTACTTACGGAATATAAATGAAGAACAAAGAAGTACTTACTTGATTGATGCCTTTGGGTAATGTTCTTGTGAAGTAAAAGAGCAAAAGGAAAATTTTGGAGAGGATTTGGAGACTATAGGCGGCGCTTATGCTAGGTTTCCAATGTGTTTTTGGTTCAAGACTAAGTCTCTTATTTATAGGGGAAGGTTGGGTCGGGTTTTGACCCATTTAAAATCGATTTTGGAGACAAGAAGTGACCATATGCGGCGCCTTTTGCTTTGCCTATGCTTGGCATAGGCGGCGCCTTTTGCATAGCATTGTTGAGCAAAGGCGGCGCCTTTCACTTAGAATATGAGATTCAGAGACAAAAGGCATTGGCATAGGCGGCGCCTATGCTATGGCATACTTGTGCATGGGCGGCGCCTATGCTATGGCACACTAGATTCCGAGAGCTTAGGCCATAGTATAGGCCTGGCCTTGTTCGTGGCCTAGTTTTACATAGGCCTAGCCTTGTTCGTTGCCTATATTTTCATAAGCAATGCCCAATCCATAGCCTTTTGCTTCTTCATTCCTAACTTACCACCTTTAATATGCAATACGTCCAAATCAAAATTTGAAACCAATCTCCTCGTTTACGCCTCTTGCACCTACATTTACTCAAAAATAACAAAGACGATTAGAACGATGGGTTGCCTCCCATCTAGCGCCTTAGTTTTGGTCGTGGCACGACTCTTCTTTTTGGATTTTTATTTATCAAAAGCAAACACATAATAGAACGAAAGAAAGACAAAAAAATAAAAAATGATGGGTTGCCTCCCATCTAGCGCTTGATTTATTGTCGCGGCACGATATAGTTACCTCGAGTACTTAGACTTCGTCAAGATAAGTGGTGGCCATATAATTTATCGAGTCAAGAGGACCGATATATGGTTTTACCCGTTGGCCATTCACCTTGAAGACAACACCATTAGTGTCTTTCAACTCTACGACTCTAGACGAGTAGACTTGGTTTACTTTGTACGGACCAGACCACTTGGACTTCAACTTACCTGGGAATAGCTTCAATCTGGAATTGAAGAGAAGTACCATATCATCTTTTTGAAAGTTTCGTTGAAAAATCCATTGATCATGATACTTTTTCATCCACTCCTTGTATAGGTCTGATCTTTCATAAGCATATAGACGGAATTCATCCATCTCGTTCAGTTGCTCTAATCTCAGATTCATTGCATCATCCCAGTTTAGATTTAGCCGCTTTAAAGCCCACAATGCCTTATGCTCAAGATCAATGGGCAAGTGACATGCCTTCCCGTAAACTAGTTGGTAAGGGGACATGCCAATTGGCGTCTTGAACGCAGTCCTATAGGCCCATAGTGCATCGTCCAGCTTTCGAGACCAATCTTTCCTATTAGCATTTACCGTCTTAGAAAGGGTTTTCTTGATCTCTCGATTGGAAACCTCTACCTGTCCACTAGTTTGTGGGTGATAAGGTGTGGCTACCTTATGCTGCTTGACACCATATTTTACCAACATGGATTTGAATAGCTTGTTGCAAAAGTGAGATCCTCCATCGCTTATAATAGTACGTGGTACTCCATGGGGAGAGAAGATATTTCTCTTCAAGAATGCTGCAACATGCTTTCCCTCATTGTCGGCCAACGCTACTGCTTCAACCCATTTTGAAACATAATCTACAGCAACTAGGATGTATTTCATTCCAAACAAATTTACGAATGGACCCATGAAATCAATACCCCATACATCAAAGAGCTCTACTTCAAGAATTTTCGACATGGGCATCTCATGGTGTTTCGAAATAGCACCTTGTCTCTGACATTGGTCGCATCTTCTCACAAAGTCGTAGGCATCTCTAAATATCGAGGGACAATAATATCCACTTTGCAGTACCTTCCTTGTTGTCCGATTACCTGCGTGATGTCCTCCAACTTGAGAAGTGTGGGAAGCTTCCAATATATTAGGCATTTCTACATGGGATATGCATCGCCGGATGACACCATCCCCGTATCATCGAAACAAATATGGCTCATCCCAAAAGTAGTGTTTTACATCATGCATAAACTTCCTTTTTTGATGGTAAGATAAATTTACCGGTATCACATTACACACCACAAAATTCGCAAAGTTGGCATACCATGGTAACTCTTCCATTATCGTCGCTAGGATATCCTCGTCAGGGAATGCATCATCAATCTCGATTTCAGGCTGCACTATATGATCATTTTCGAGTCTAGATAGGTGATCAGCCACTTGGTTCTCGCAACCTGTTCTATCTTTAACCTCAAAATCAAATTCTTGCGCAGTAAGACCCATCGAATTAGTCTTGGTTTTGCATCCTTCTTTGTCATTAAATACCTCAGAGCTATGGTCTGTATGAAGATTTGTGCCTCCTTTGAGAGATTGAGAACCCTTTGTTGATTTTCAACACATGTCCGAGGGTTTTCAAGTAAGGTTACTACGTTCTTGAGGATTCTAATAGATTAGGTTCCTTTTAGTCCCCAATTAAGTGGTGTTTTGGTTAGTTTCAACATTGGATCTTTTAATTGTTTGAGTTTAATTGTGTCTATCATTCTTTAATTTTTATCTTTATTTATATCTTGCTTCCATTTTCTTGTTTCACATCATACAACGACTCAGAAAAAACATAAGGCCACACAACACCATAAAGCTCAACAAAGTATACTAGAACAAGCATAGTATAGTCTAGCCAAACTAGTATTCTTGGCTAAACTCTATATGATCATTTTGACTCTTGGATTATTTTAAATTCACCTTAAACACTCTGAACATTTAACTTAGCACATAAATAAACAAATAACACTTTTTTATTCATTAAACACACCAAATTTTCCTCTAAACTAACTAAACAGGTGTAGATAATGACACTTAAGTATATAAATATCCCTAAGATCACCACCCATACTTGAAGCTTTGTTCGTTCTCGAACAACTCCTTACACTAGATTAAACCACGAAAAATTCTCAAATCACTACTTGAACTAAGACACTCAAGATAGAACTATAATGACAACATGAATAGCAATTTCTACATTAAGTGATTCATATTGCAATTGAAAACACATGAATACTACTTCAAGACATCCTATCCTCAATAATTGACTTTACCAAGTTGTCAAACTCATTCATATTACTTAATAAAGTGATCATATAAGTCATCTATAAATCATTAAATATGCACCCTAATCATAAGATAGACACCCATATTCACTCATAGATTTGTAATTTAACATAAGAATGGGTGTAAGAATCAAATTCCACTCAATCTCACAAAGAATTCAAATGTCACATATGATGAACCATCTTAGCAAAGTACTCCTCTAATATCAGAATAACAAAGCTCAAGATCAAGTAGAACTTTAAGGATTGTAATGTAGGCTAGGCACTATTCTAGCCAGTAATGGTGACTATCTTTCCTAAGTTCTTTAATACATCACACTTTATGCTAAAATAATATACAAGCAATCTAATTTTTTACCACTTTTATCTACTCACCTCTCTTTTGTTTTTCCCTATCTCTTTAAGATAGCTTACACATCTTTAGTTGGGAGTAGTTGCTATCAACACATAATTCACTTTTTTTTGGTCATTTTTTCTTTTCATTACACTACTCCCTACCAATAACACATAAATTTTTTAAAAACACCCATAGTTATTACTTTGGGGATTCAACTTTACTTTTTCCTTCTTCAATTTTACACTCCTTAACAACTTAATTTTTTAACTAAAACATTTAGCATTTTTAAATCAAATTTCGGTCAACTAAAGGAACATTAATAAGCTACATATGAGGATATAAAAATAGGCTACAGGCTCAATGAGGTTAACTAAGGTCATGTAGGAAGGGTTGATAAAATTTGTATAAAACATGGCTATAGAGGTATAAAACTTGGTTGTCACAGAAATGCCTATATCATTCCTAAACTCATAATTCCTTATTTTTTTTTGCAAACACACTGGGAAAGTTCTAGACATCAATATGCACACATAAAATATAACAAAACCCTCAACACACATAGCACATGTTCAACTCAAGGAGGATCTCTATAGACTCTCAACCAAACAATCGCAAGAATTCGAATTTAAGCCAACATCAAACCAGACTCAGATAAAAGAGTCTAGGTGTCTCACAGAAGGTATTTAATTTTCACATCATGCCTTAGGATTCAACACCACTTGCAATAAGTAATCTTTTGCAACACCTAGCTAGAGCATCTCTATCTAGTCCAACTTACAAAAAATTTTAAAATTACTCCCAGAAATTAGAAAGGATATTGGGTTCACAGTTTTCCCCTCCCCTTTGAAAAAAAAAAGGGAAAACTGAGGAACTGGTGAAGTGTTCTTCTAGTAAATAAACAAACCAACAAAAACTGAAAGAATAAACAAAGATAAAATCTTTTTATATTTCTTTTTAAATTTAGTAAAAAAACATGTAAATAGATAAAAATGAAAATACTATTGGGAACTTCATCCTAAAAATATAGAAGACTCCTCACCTCACACTTAAAGCCATACTTTGTCCCAAAGTATAAATCAAATTAAGAACAAGGATTAAAAATACTTACTGAGGCCTCTAGTTCTAGCTAGTAGCATATCACTTTCTCTGATTTCCATCATATGGGTCGGGGGACCCCATACATAAGCTTTCGTCATGATACTTTGCTTAGATTTTAGATACTTAGACTACCTCTAATCGACAAACAAATAAATACAAAATAACTAACTCTATTACAAGATAGGTTACCTCCCAAGTAATGCCAAATTTATTATCGTGGAATGACTCATATCACAATCATCATCCACACTATCTTAATTTTTTCTCCTTTTTACTCTACCAATAATACCCTTTGAATTTAACCTTTTACCATTTTTTTCACCTTGTGTAGAATCACATGTAAGCTATTTAAGCTTACACTTAGTCATCAATTTGGGGAATTCCATGAGAGAATCTAAAAAAGTAATGGGAAGTTTGCACTCTTCCACCCCATATTTATCGACTTCTACAATAATGATCATGTATAAATCTCTATAGCATAAGGGGTCTGTTTTGAGTGCTTTGTATACTCTAAAGACCAGCACTTGTCATTCAATCTCATCTTAAGTGTGCCCTCTCTAACATCTATCAAAGATCCATAGGTCACCAATAATGGATATCCTAATATAATTAGTATCCTGTCATTTTCCTCATAGTCAAGAACAATAAAGTCAATAGGAATAATGAACTTAACAACCTTAGTGGAACATTCTCAATGATTTATTTAGGGACCACTCTAGTTCTTTCTTCATTCTATAGAACAACTGAACAGGACCTTGGCTTTGCCAAACTTAATGTTTTAAACACAGAAAGGGGCATTAAATTGATGTTTTCCCCTAAATAACTCAATGGTTGAACAACATCAATTTCACCAATTTGTATGGATAGGGTGAAACTCTTAGGGTCCTTGAGTTTTTGGGCATCTTACTCAAAACCATAGAACTACACTCTCTCATAAGTGCTACAGTCTCAATATCACCAAGCCTTATTTTTTCTTACCACCACATCCTTTAAGTACTTAGCGTATAAGGTCATTTCCTGCCAAACATCTAACAAAGAAAGGTTAATGTGATGCTCTCTGAATATGTCTAAAACCCCTTTGAAACAAGCATCCCCTTTGGCTTTTTAAAGATTTTTAGGGAATGGTGGTAGTGGTCGATTTTAAGATTGCTCAATTGGCCTCTCATTTGGGTACTCAAAGTTCCACTTTTTGCCAGCTTCTTTGGATTCAAATTTCTTTTCTATCTGCTTAGGTGTGATTAAATCTTCTTGCACCTCATGATTTTGCATTGTAAATGCATCAATTAAATATCTACCACTCCTCATGTGATTTTCATAACTTGCTTTGGATTTTGTTCTTAATCAATAGGCAAACTTTCATAACCTTAGCCAAGGCCCTGAACGCGACAAGCATCCCAAACCATAAAGGCCCGAGCGCCCTTCCAATCTGAAAATCATGCACATCATTCATATATTATTAAGAAATGTGGAAAATATAATAAGAAAGAAACATGGTCACTCTCTGAGTTCCACTAAATAATTCGAAATTAAGTTCATAATATTCAAAACACATGACACCAGTTTGCAAAATCTCTAATGATATAAAAGTCAATATCTTGCCTAACCTGGGACAATGCCCCCAGTTGGACCAAAAATAAAATGAAATAAAAATGTTCAAAAAATAGGCCTTTCAAAATAAAGGAGGCTCTCCAGCTGTACACTTCTGTCTGAAAAAACTACGGCTTAGAAGGACCCCTGGATGGAGCCTCAAACCCTGAAATACAGGGGTTCAATACAAATGTACCGGTACAGAGAGCAATAAAAAATAATGTAATTTTATATATAATATAAGTGAGAGTATTTCATAAAGCATTATGTGTGAAGTAATTCAAAACACATGGGCAATTCTAAAATAATCTTAAAGTGATTTTGTAGATGCAATTCCTTTCTTTGTTTTACTTCTGAGCTAGGTGGTACACCCTATATATCTGAAAGTATCCCACGGGCTATATGGGATATGCCCTTAACTCGCATCCAAGCCCCCAACCCAAGTTTGCCATAAGGGTTGAAGTATCTGAATGTGATACACCACAGGGCGAGCGTATAATCCCTTTTTGGGGGCATAATAAACCTGTATCGGCAAAACACGGTTCCAGGAAATGAATCATATGACTCATGCCTACTTAGGGTAACCACCTAACTCTCTTAGAGCCCATTTTTAGCCTGTTCTAAGCATGCATCTTTCTTAATTCAAAATCTAAAATGAAATCTGTATTTTCTTCTAAGTTTATTATGGCCTTATCTGATTTGGTATCATCATACCAAGACTTGCAAGTTGTATCTAAGCCATTCAATATCATATTACAGTCTTCACATTCAAAACATTGTGTTCAGACCACCGGACTATTCAAATCGGATAAGAGGATGCATATCTTGAAATTCATGAAAACTTAGGGAAAGATCCTCAGTTTCAATTCTTAAAAATGTGGTGGTCAAGTATTCTTTTAATAAATCATGCAATTGATCTCTTTAATTCATCACTTTCATTTATGTAATTAAGAAAACACCCTCTCTCCAAGTCATTATCAAAACCAAGTCAACAAATAATTATAAAAATATTTATGCCATGCTTCTCAATATGCAGTCAAATAATTCATAACGAGAGAGTGAGTATAAATCTTCATGCCCTCAATTCAAGTTTTAAAACACAAACTACCTGTATCAGATATACGAACAAAAATTGAATTTAAGAGAAGGCCTCAAGACCAAAACATTATTATCAGAAAGGTCTCATAATGCATAATTGTAAATGTAAATTCAAACCCCTTTGTAAGTTCATGATTTCTCAACATCAAAATATGATTAAAACAATTTCATAATGTCCATGTACTTTTGGAAAAACCCACGTACCTTAGATTACTTAGTCTAGATAATGGAACCCAACTCATGACTTGTCTCTTCCAAATTCTTATACTTAAGAGGTGAATTCTTGGTTTTTGGGAGGGGAGTTAGGGTTTGTTTCTTGATAAATTTGAGTGGGTTTGGCCATAATATGCCTGAGGACATTTTAATTTCGTGTTATGGCTGATATATGAAGAGGGAAAAGAATGAAATACCCTCCCAAACTTAGAATTTATTAATGCGAACTGGGCACCCGATATGTCACATCGGTCCTTCCAACACGATAAGCAATGTGATGCATCGGTCCTACCGATGCGGTACCCGACGTGATGTGGCCATATCGTGTTAACGTTCTATTTTTAAAATCCAAACATGCCTCTAACGTCGTTTGAAAAATCCAAAACTTCCTCAAGACACTCATTTACACCCCTGAACATAAATCAACTTAAAAATCCGCAACTTTAGGTCGAGAATATCTATTTAGAAATCATAAAAGTTTAGGAGCTTAAAATATGGCTAAGTCCTTTTGACACTTTGAAAATTTTCATGTAGTTAGATTTTTAATCATGCTACCAAGTAAGGTATTAAGTGAAGAATGCTATGGAGCATTACATTATAACCCCCCCCCCCCCCCCCCGCTTGGGATCATTCGTTCTCAAATGATGGCTCGAAACACAAACAATAATGACTTCAAGCATACTAAGGAAAAGATAAAGAGAGTAGTATATTATTTATACCTTCTATGCCGTCATCTACAATCCTAAAGGGGGTTGGGTATCTAGTTCGCATGTCATCTTCTGACTCTCAAGTAGCTTCCTCAGCTTTTTGATTCTTCTACAATACCTTAACCAAAACTATTTTCTTACTTCTTATCTTTCAAACTTGGTGATCCAAAATCAATCGGTTCCTCGTCATATGACAAGGAGTCTTTCACAATGATATCCTCTATAGTTAATACAAGATAATGATCTCCAATGCACTTTTCAACACGGACACATGGAATACTGAATGCATGGAAGCCAGGATCGCGGGTAAATCTAACTCATAGGCAACCCCACTTATCCTTCTCACAATCAGGTACGGTCTTATGTAATGAGGACTGAGCTTTCCCTTTCTTCCAAATCACATGACTCCCTTTATATGGGAGACTTTTAGAAACACCCAATCACCAACCTCAAATTCCAACTCCCTTCTGCTAACATAGGAATAGGATTTCAGGCGACTCTGAGTTGTCTTAAGTCATTCTCTAATTATCTTCACCTTCTTTATTGCCTTATTAACAAGGTCTGGCCCGAACAATCGGGTTTCACCCACTTTATACCATCCAATTGGTGACCTACATATCCCCCCATAAAGTGTCTCAAAATAAGCCATCTGAGTACTAGAGTGGTAGCTATTGTTGTATGAGAATCGTATCAACGGAAAATGATCTACCCAACTACCTTTGAAGTCAATCACACAAGCCCTCAACACATTCTCAAGGATCTAAATGGTGCATTTAGATTGCCCATCAGTCTGAGGGTGGAAGGCAATACTCAGGTTTAATTGCGTACCTAAACCTCCCTAAAAAGATCTCTAAAACTGTGAAGAGAATTGTGTACCTCGATCGTATATAATGGAAATCGCTGACCCATGTAAGCAAACTATTTCCTCAATATACTGCTTGGCATAATCATCTCCCGAATAGTTAGTCCTCACAGGCAAAAAGTGAGTTGACTTGGTCATCTAGTCTACAATCACCCAAATGGAGTCATATTGATTTTGGGACCTCGAAATCCCTATCATGAAATCCATATTGATCATCTCCTATATCCACATTGGCAAGACTATCTCATGAGAAGTACCACCTGGCCTCAAATGTTCCACTTTAATTTGTTAAAAATTCAAAAACTTAGACACAAAGTTAGCAACATCACTTTTCATATTGTTCCACCAGTAAATAGCCTTATGGTCATGATACATTTAAGTAGAATCTAGGTGAACAACATACCTCAAAGTATGAGCTTTATCAAGAATTCTTTCTTGCATCCCATCTACATCCGGCACACAAAGCCTACCTTGATACCTATAAATCCCATCACCGCCAATTTCAAATGTTAGCACCTTCTGTTGACCCACAATATTCATAATCTACAACAAGATAGGGTTTTTGGCCTATTTTTCCTTAACTTCAGCACATAGGGAAGATTTAGCTATCTCATGAACAATTACTCCTCCACCTTTGAAATCTAGAAGTCGAACCCCCAGATTTGCAAGCTGGTGAATATCTTCCAGCATCTCCCTTTTTTATTTTTCAACATGAGAAAGACTGCCCATTGACAACCTACTGAGGGCATTGGCCACCATATTTGCCTTTCTTGGATGATAGTGCAGGCTCATGTCATAATCCTTCAACAGTTCCATCCACTTCCTTTGCCTAAGATTTAATTCTTTTTGCGTGAAAACATACTGCAAACTTTTGTGGTCAGTGAATATATCTACATGTACCCTATAAAGATAATGCCACCAGATTTTAAGTGCAAACATCACAGCTGCTAACTGTAAGTCATGAGTGGGATAATTCTTTTCGTGTACCTTCAACTACTTAGATGAGTAACCCACCACTTTACCATGTTGCATAAGCACATACCCAAGTCCACCTGAGATGTATCACAATACAAAACAAAACCTTTTGTACCATCAGGGAGAGTAAATACTGGTGTTGTAGTCAACTTATATTTTAGTTTCTCAAAACTATGATCATATGAGTCCGACCACAAGAACTTTGCCTTTTTCTGAGTCAATTTGGTAGGGGGAGCAGCTATGGAGGAAAAACTCTCTATAAATCTTATGTAATACCTTACCAAACCTAGAAAGCTCTGGATATCAGTTGGAGTCATGGGTCGGGGCCATTTTTTCACTGCCTCAACCTTTTGGGGGTCAACTTTGATCCCCTAACTAGAAATAATATGCCCTAGGAAAGAAATAGCATTGAGCTAGAAATCATATTTAGAAAACTTTGCATATAACTCATGATCATTAAGGGTATGGAGGATGATTCAGAGGTGGTTAGCATGATCCTCCCCATTCTTAGAATAAACAAAGATGTCATTTA
Organism: Capsicum baccatum var. pendulum; assembly: GCA_030864225.1. Classification (NCBI taxonomy): domain Eukaryota; kingdom Viridiplantae; phylum Streptophyta; class Magnoliopsida; order Solanales; family Solanaceae; genus Capsicum; species Capsicum baccatum. The sequence goes on from CM061555.1 coordinate 215,153,960, forward strand.
TAAAGATTATGACGAAAAGATCTAAAAACTAATAAAACATTCTATTCATTAGGTCCATAAAAGTTGCAGGGGCATTAGTCAATTCGAAGGACATGACTAAAAATTCATAATGATCGTATTTTGAAGAGTTATTTTGGGAATATCAGCCTCCCTATCCTTCAACTGATGATACCCCGAATGAAGGTATATCTTGGAGAAATATTTGGCACCCTGAAGTTGGTCAAACAGATCATCAATTCTAGAAAGAGGGTATTTGTTTTTAATAGTGACCTTGTTCAATTGACGGTAGTCTATACACATGCAAAGAGAGTCGTCCTTCTTGTGCACGAAGAGCATTGTTGCACCCCAGGGAAAGACTCTAGGACGAATAAAGCCTTTATCAAGAAGATTTTTTAGCTGTTTTTTCAACTTTTTTAGTTCAGTAGGAGCAATTAGGTATGAAAAAATTGATATAGGATGAGTGTCCGACAATAAGTAAATACCGAAATCTATCTCCTTGTCAGGTGGGATCCCCGGGAGATAATTAGGAAAAACTTTCGGGAATTCATTAACTACATGGATAAACGAGAGAGAAGGACTTTTAGTATTAGAATCTTTTACCTGAATCCGATGATACAAACATTCCTTAGATATAAGTTTGTGGGCTTTAACATAAGAGAAGAATTTCCCCTTAGGTGATAAAGAATACCCCGTCTCACTCTTATCACAGGTTCATTTGGAAAAGAGAAGGTGACTTTTCGGGTTCTATAGTCCAGTGTGGCATAACATAAGTGAAGCCAACCCATCACAAAAATAGCATCAAATCCAATAATATCAAGCTCCACTTGGTCTTCCATGGTATCTCGGATACGAATGGATACAACATAGTCTCTATATAGGGGGTGGAAATAGAGAAAGGTTCTAAAATAACTTCAGACTCAAACCAAAAATTGACTGACACATATGGGGTCACATAAGACAAAGTAGACCAAATAAAAAGTAAGACATACACATCTTGGGAGAATTTATAACATACCCATGACTACATTTTGTGAAGCCTCTACATGCTGGCAATTTGACAAAGCATAAAATTGGTTGCGACCATCCCCAGTAGCTGAAGTGGTAACCTTAGGTAATGGTGATGGGGCTGAGGAATTTTCTTGAGACTTAGCACCTCCAAAACTTCCTCTAGCATATGGGCATCTTTCTTAATATGACTTGGCTGGCCGTAAGAATATCACACTAACTTGCCAAACTGCCACTTTCCTTGATAATACTTCCTACATAAGTCACAATAAGGGTATGACCTAGCAGGTTGATTCACACTCTCTTGCGACTGTGTACCTTACAATTTCGGCCTAGTATTAGACAAAAATGAGAATGTCGCTGATCATTTTGGGGCTTGGGTACTGGGGCGTGAGCTGATGACTAAGCATTTCTCCAAAACTTCTTCTTAGACCATCTGTTACCCAAATTACTACCTTGGTGTTAACTGTTATCTGGTTTATAGATCAAGCCCTCTTGGCCTACCTTTCCTTCTCCCTTCCCTCTGTTATCTTTTTCTTCTACTCTTCTATCTATTCAAATGAACGGACAACATGGAGAAATCCATGTCTCTATTCAACATTGCTCCTTTGCATTCCAGTATCAAATCATCTGAGGGAATGGATGCAAACTTCCTCATGCGATCTCTCATGTTAGTTGCCAATTCTAGAGCATAACGGGATAACTGAATAAATTTCAGGGTGTACTGTTTGACACTTATTTTCCCTAGTTTCAAATTAATGAATTCTTCAGCCTTTAACTCCCTCAATTCCTGAGAAAATAAACAATCTAGAAAAGCTTCCACAAGCTCACCCCACACCATTTAATTTAGCTTGTAATTTAGATTAAGAATGGTTTGGTATTTTTTTTACTTCTTTTAACCCTTATTTTAAATAGTTATATATTAGGGAGAACCACTAATTTTTGAAAATTGAAGATTTGTGCCTCCTTTGAGAGCTTGAGAGACCTTTGTTGATTTTCAACACATGTCCGGGAATTTTCATGTAAGGTTACTACCTTCTTGATGATTCTAATAGATTAGGTTCTTTTTAGACCCTAATTAAGTGGTGTTTTGATTAGTTTCAACATTGCATCTTTTAATTGTTTGAATCTAATTGTGTCTATCATTTTTTAATTTTTATCTTTATTTATATCTTGCTTCCATTTTCTTGTTTCATATCATACAATGACGCAGAAAAAACATAAGGCTATACAACACTATAAAGCTCAACAAAGTATACTAGAACAAGCATAGCATAGTCTAGCCAAACTAGTATTCTCGGCTAAACTCTATATGATATTCTTTAATTTTTATCTTTATTTATATCTTGCTTCCATTTTCTTGTTTCATATCATACAATGACGCAGAATAAACATAAGGCTACACAACACTATAAAGCTCAACAAAGTATACTAGAACAAGCATAGCATAGTCTAGCCAAATTAGTATTCTCGGCTAAACTCTATATGATAATTTTGACTCTTGGATTATTTGAAATGCACCTCAAACACTCTGAACATGTAACTTAGCACATAATTAAATAAATAACACTTTTTATTCATTAAACACACCAAATTTTCCTCTAAACTAACTAAACTGGTGTAGATAATGACACTTAAGTATATAACTACCCCTAAGATCACCACCCACACTTGAAGCTTTGTTCATCTTTGAACAACTCCTCACACTAAACTAAACCACATAAAACTCTCACATCAATACTTGAACCAAGACACTTAAGCTAGAACTACAATGACTAAATGAATAGCAATTTCTACATTAAGTGATTCATATTGCAATTGAAAACACGTGAATACTACTTCAAGATTTCCTATCCTCAAGAATTGACTCTACCAAGTTGTCAAACTCATTCATATTACTTAATAAAGTGATCATATAATTCATCTATCAATCATTAAACATGCACCCTAACCTTAAGATAGTCACCCATATTCACTCACAGATTTGTAATTTAATATAATAATGGGTGTAAGAATCAAATTCAACTCACTCTCACAAAGAATTCACATGTCACATATGATGAACCATAAGCTTTCCCTTAGCAAAGTACTCCACTAATATCAGAATAACAAAGCTCAAGATCAAGTAGAACTTTAAGGATTGTAATGTAGGCTAGGGACTATTCTAGCCAGTAATGGTGACTATCTTTCCTAAGTGTTTTAATACATTACACTTTATGATAAAATCATCTACAACCAATCTAATTTTTTGCCACTTTTATCTACTCACCTCTCTTTTGTTTTTCTCCAATCTATTTAAGATAGCTTACACATCTTTAGTTGGGAGTAGTTGCTATCAACACATAATTCACTTTTTTTTTGGTCAATTTTTCTTTTCATTACACTACTCCCTACCATTAACACATAAATTTTTTAAAAACACCCGTAGTTATTACTTTGGGGCCTTAACTTTACTTTTTCCTTCTTCCATTTTACACTCCTTAACATCTTAATCTTTCAACTAAAGCATTTAGTAGTTTTAAATCAAATTTTGGTCAATTAAAGTAAAATTAATAAGCTACATATGGGGATATAAAAATAGGCTAAAGGCTTAATGAGGTTACTAAAGCTCATGCAGGAAGGGTTGATAAAATTTGTATAAAATATGGCTATAGAGATATAAAACTTGGTTGTCATAGAAATGCCTACATCATTCCTAAACTCAACATTCCTTATTTTTCTTTGTAAACACACTAGAAAATTTATAGACATCAATATGCACACATAAAATATAACAAAAACCTCAACACACATGACATGTTCAACTCAAGGAGGATCTCTATAGACTCTCAACCAAATAATCGCAAGAATTCAAATTTAAGCCAACATCAAACCAGACTTAGGTAAAAGAGTCCAGGTGACTAACAGAAGGCATTTCATTTTCACATCATGCCTTAGGATTCAACACCACTTGCAATAAGTAATCTCTTGCAACACCTAGCTAGAGCATTTCTATTTAGTCCAACTAACCAAAATTTTTAAAATTACTCTTAGAAATTAGAAAGGATATTGGGTTCACAGTTGTCCCCTCCCCTTTGAAAAAAAAAGGAAAACTGAGGGGCGGATGAAGTGTGCTTCTCGTAAATAGACAAATCATCAAAAATTGATTAAAAAAATATAGAATCTTTTTATATTTTTTTAAAAATTAGTAAAAAACATGTAAATAAATAAAAATGAAAATACTATTGGGAAATTCATCCTACAAAAATGGAAGACTCCTCACCTCACACTTAAAGTCATACTTTGTCCCAAAGTATAAATCAAATTAAGAACAAGGATTAGAAATACTTACTGAGGCCTCTAGTCCTAGCTAGTGGCATATCACTTTCTATGATTTCAGACATATGGGGGGGACCCCATACATAAGATTTCATTGTGATCCTTACCTTAGATTTTAGATACTTAGACTACCTCTAATCAACAAACAAATAAATACAAAATAACTAACTCTATTATAAGTTAGGTTGCCTCCCAAGCAATGCGTAATTTACTATCGTGGAATGACTCATATCACAATCATCATGTAGAATTTAACCTTTTACCATTTTTCTCACCTATTGTAGAATCACATGTAAACTATTTAAGCTAACACTTAGTCATTAATTTGGGGAATTCCATGAGAGACTCTGAAAAGGTAATGGGAAGTTTGCACTCTTCCACCCCACACTTATCCACTTCTACAACAATGATCATGTGTAAATCTCTATAGTGTAAGGGGTGTGTTAAGTGCTTTGTATACTATGAAGACCAGCACTTCATCATTCAATATCATCTTGAGTGTGCCCTCTCTAACATCTATCAAAGCTCCATAGGTCACCAATAATGGACATCCTAATATAATTTGTATCATATCATCTTCCTTATAGTCAAGAATAATAAAGTCAGTAGGAATAATGAACTTACAAACCTTAGTGGAACATTTTCAATGATTTCTTTAGGGACCACTCTAGTTCTTTCTTCATTCTGTAGTACAACTGAACAGGACCTTGGCTTTTCCAAACATAATATTTTGAACACAGGAAGGGGCATTAGATTGATGTTTTCCCCTAAATAACTCAATGGTTGAATAACATCATTTTCACCGATTTGTATGGGGAGGATGAAACTCTTAGGGTCCTTGAGTTTTTGGGCATCTTACTAAAAACTATAGAACTACACTCTCTCATAAGTGCTACAGTCTTAATATCACCAAGCCTTATTTTTTTTATCACCACATCCTTTAAATACTTAGGGTATAAGGCCATTCCCTGCCAAACATCTTACAAAGGAAGGTTAGTGTGATGCTCTCTGAATATGTCAAAAAGCCCTTTCAAAACAAGCATCCTCTTTGGCTTTTTAAAAATTTTTAGGAAATGGTGGTGGTGGTCTATTTTAAGATTTCTCAATTGGCCTCTCATTTGGGTACTCAAACTTCCACTTTTTGCCAGCTTCTTTGGATTCAACTTACTTTTCTATCTAATTAGGTGTGATTAAATCTTCTTGCACCTCATGATTTTTCATTGTAAATGCATCAATTAAATATCTACTACTCGTCATGTAAATTCCACAACTAGCTTTGGATTTTGTTACTACTCAATAGGCAAATTTTCATGACCTGATCCAAGGCCTTGGATGCGATGAGCATCCCAAACCATGAAGGCCCAAGCGCCCTTCCTATCTGGCAATCATGCACAACATTTATATCTTATTAAGAAATGTGGAAAATATAATAAGGCAGAAACATGGTCACTCTCTTAATTCTACTAAATAATATGAAATTAAGTTCAGAATATTCATAACACATGACACCAATCTGCGAAATCTCTAACGATATAAAAATCAACATCTTGCTAAAGCTGGGACAATGCCCCCAGTCGGACCAAAAATAAAATGAAATAAAAATGTTTAAAAAATAGACATTTCGAAATAAGGGAGGCTCACCAACTGTACACTTCTGTCTGACAAAACTACAGCTTAGCAGGACACCTGGACGGAGCCTCGAACCCTGAATTATAGAGGGTCAATACAAATATACTAGTACACAAAGCAATAAAAAATAATGTAGTTTTATATATAACATAAGTGAGAGTATTTCATAAAGCGTTATGTGTGGAGTAATTCAAAACACATGGGAAATTCTAAAATGATCTTAAAGTGATTTTGTAGATTCAATTCCTTTCTTTGTTTTACTTCTGAGCTAGGAGGTACACCCTACATATCTAAAAGTATCCCACGGGCTATACGAGATCTGCCCTTAACTCGGCAGCCAAGCCCCCAACCCAAGTTTGTCGCAAGGGTTGGAGTATCTGAATCTGACACGCCATAGGGCAAGCGTATAATCCCTCTTTATGGACATAATAAACCCGTATCGACAAAATACGGTTCCAGGCAATGAACCATATGACTCATGCCTACTTAGGGTAATCACCTAACTCTCTTAGTGCCCATTTTTATACTATTCTAAACATGAATCTATCTAAATTAAAAATTGAAATGTGAAATAAAATCTGTATTTTCTGAGTTTATTTTGGCCTTATCTGATTTGGTATTATCATACAAAGACTTGCAAGTAGTATCTAAGCCATTCAATATCATATTACAGTCTTCACTTTCAAAAAATTATGTTCGAAAAACCAAACTATTCAAATAAGATAAGAGGATGCATATCGTGATATTCATGAAAGCTTAGGGAAAGATCCTCAATTTCAATTCAGAAACATGTGGTGATCAAGTATTCTTTTAAAAAATCATGCAATTTATATCTTTAAGTCATCAATTTCATTTATTTAATTAAGAAAATGCCCTTTCTTCAAGTCATCATCAAAACCAAGTGAACAAATAATTATAAAGACATTTTTGTCAGGCTTCTCAATATGTAGTCGAATAATTCATAACGAGAGAGGGAGTACAAATCTTCATGCTCTCAAATCAATTTTCAAATCTCAAACCACATGTATACATATTTATGAATGAAAATCAAATTTAAGGGAAGGCCTCAAGACCAAAACATTATTATTAAAAAGTTCTCGTAATGCATAATTGTAAAAGTAAATTCAAACCCCTTTGTAAGTTCATGATTTCTCAACATCTAAACATGATTAAAACGATTTCACCATGCCCATGTAGTTTAGGAAAACCCCACATACCTTAGATTACTTAGTCTGGATAATGGAACCTAACTCTTGACTTGTCTCTGGGAAATTCTTGAACTTAAGAGGTGAATTCTTGGTTTTTGGGAGGGCGAGTTAGGGTTTGTTTCTTGATAAATTTGAGTGGATTTGGGAAATTCTTGATAAGTAAGGTATTAAGCAAAGAATGCTATGGAGCATTACATTATCCCGACCTTGAGATCATTCGTCCTAAATGATGGTTCGAAACACAAACAAGCATGACTTCAAGCATATTAAGGAAAAGATAAAGAGAGTAGTATATTATTTATACCTTCTATGTCATCATCCAAAGTCTCAAAGAGGGTTGGGTATCTAGTTCACATGTCATCTTCAGACTCCCAAGTAGCTTCCTTAGTTTTTTGATTCTTCTGCAACATCTTAACTGAAACTATTTCCTTACTCCTTAGCTTTTGAAAATGGCGATCCAAAATGGCAATAGGTTCTTCTTCATATGACAAGGAGTCTTTCACATTGATATCCTCTATAGGCAACACTAGATAATGATCTCCAATGCACTTCTTCAACACGGACACATAGAATACTGGATGCATGAAACCCAGGATCACGGGAAAATCTAACTCATAGGCAACCCCACTTATCCTTCTCACAATCTGGTACAGTCTTATGTAAAGAGGACTGAACTTTCCCATCCTTTCAAATCACATTACTCCCTTTATATGGGAGACTTTTAGAAACACCCAATCACCAACCTAAAATTCCAACTCCCTTCTGCTAACATAGACATAGGATTTCAGGTGACTCTGAGTTGTCTTAAGTCATTCTCTAATGATCTTCACCTTCCCTATTGACTCATTAACAAGGTAAGGACCGAACAATCGGGTTTCACCCACTTCATTCCAACTAATTAGTGAACTACATATCCTCCCATAAATTGCCTCAAAATGAGCCATCTGAGTACTAGAGTGGTAGTTATTATTATAGGCGAATTCTTTCAACGAAAAATGATCCACCCAACTACCTTTGACGTCAATCACATAAGCCCTCCACACATTCTCAAGGGTCTAAATGGTGCATTTAGCTTGCCCATCAGTCTGAGGGTGGAAGGCAGTACTCAAGTTTACATAGGTACCTAAACCCCTCTAAAAGGACTGCCAAAACTGTGAAAAGAATTGTGTAACTTGATCATAAATAATGGAAATCTGTTCCGCATGCAAGCGAACTATTTCCTTAATATACAACTTGGTATAATCATCTCCCGAATAGTTAGTCCTCACAGGCAAAAAGTGAGTTGGCTTGGTCATCCAGTCTACCATCACCCTAATGGAGTCATATTGGTTTTGGGACCTCAAAAGCCCTGAGATGAAAACCATATTGATCATCTCCCATCTCCACATAGGCAAGACTATCTCTTGGGAGTACCACCTAGACTAAAATGTTCCACTTTAACTTGTTAAAAATTCAAACACTAAGACACAAAGTTAGCAACATCTCTTTTCATATTGTTCCACCAGTAAATAGCCTTAAGGTCATGATACATTTAAGTAGAACTTGGGTGAACAACATAACTCAAATTATGAGCTTTATCAAGAATTCTTTCTCACATCCCATCTACATCCGGTACACAAAGCCTACCTTCATACCTAAAAATCCCATCACTGATAATTTCAAATGCCAGCATTTTCATATGGGAAACTTTTAGAAACACCCATTCACCAACCTCAAATTCAAACTCCCTTCTGTTAACAGAGGCATAGGATTTCAGGTGACTCTGAGTCTGAGCTCTCTTAAGCCATTCTCTAATGATCTTCACCTTCTCCATTGCCTTATGAACAAGGCCAAGCCCGAACAATCGGGTTTCACCCACTTCATAACATCTAATTGGTGACCTACATATCCTCCCATAAAGTGCCTCAAAAAGATCCTTCTGAGTTCTAGAGTGGTAGCTATTATTGCAGGCGAATCCAATCAGCAGAAAATTATCCACCCAACTACCTTCGAAATCTAGACGTCGAACCCCCAGATTTGTAAGCTGGTGAATTTCTTTCACCATCTCCCTTTTTACTTTTTCAACATGAGAAAGACTTCCCATTAAAAACCTGCTGAGGGCATCGGCCACCACATTTTCCTGGCCTGGATGATAGTGCAGGCTTATGTCATAATCCTTCAACAGTTCCAACCACTGCCATTACCTAAGATTCTATTCTTTCTGCATGAAAACATACTGCAATTTCTTGTGGTCAGTGAATATATCTATATGTATCCTATAAAGCTAATGCCACCAGATTTTAAGTACAAAAATCATAGCTTCTAACTCTAAGTCATGAGTGGGATAATTCTTTTCATATACCTTCAACTACTTGGATAAATAAGCCACCACTTTACCATATTGCATAAGCATACACCCAGGTCCTACCTAAGATGCACCACAATACACAACAAAACCTTTTATACCATCAGAGAGAGTCAAAACTGGCATAGTAGTCAACTTATATTTAAGTTTCTCAAAACTATTGTCACATGAGTCCAACCACAAAAACATTGCCTTTTTCTATGTCAATTTTGTAAGGGGAATAGCTATGGAGGCAAAACACTCTACAAATCTTATGTAATATCCTACTGAACACAAAAATCTCCAGATATCGATTGGAGTCATGGGTCTGGTTTATTTTCCCATAACCTTAACCTTTTAAGGGTCAACTTTGATCCCCTCACTAGAAACAAGGTGCCCTAGGAAAGAAATAGCACTAAGCCAGAATTCACATTTAGAAAGCTTTACATATAACTCAAGATCATTGAGGGTCTAGAGGATGATTTAGAGATGGTTAGCATAATCCTCCCCACTCTTAGAATAAACAAAGATGTCATCAATAAAGATTATGATGAACAGATCTAAAAACTGATGAAACATTCTATTCATTAGGTCCATAAAATTTGTGGGGGCATTATTCAATTCGAAGGACATGACTAAAAATTCATAATGACCATATCGCGTTTGAAAAGTTATTTTGGGAATATCAGCCGCCCTAGCCTTCAACTGGTGATACTCCGAATGAAGGTATATCTTGGAGAAATATTTGGCACCCTGAAGTTGGTCAAAAAGATCACCAATTCTAGAAAGAGGATATTTATTTTTAATAGTGACCTTGTCCAATTGATGGTAGTCTATATAGGCAAAGAGAGTCGTCCTTCTTGCGTACGAAGAGTGCTGGTGCACCCCAGGGAGAGACTCTAGGACGAATAAATCCTTTATCAAGAAGATCTTTTAGACGCTCTTTCAACTCTTTTAGTTCAGTAGGAGCCATTCGGTATGGAAAAACTGAATAGGATGAGTGTCCGATAAAAGATCAATACCAAAATCTATCTCCCTATCAGGTGGGATCCCTGAGAGATCATTAGGAAAAATTTTCGGAAATTCATTAACTACAGGACAAACTGGAGACAAGGACTTTTAGTATTAGAATCTTTTACCCAAATCAAATAATACACATAGCCCTTAGATATAAGTTTGTGGGCTTTGGCAAAAAAGTACCCCTCTCACTCTATCACAGGTTCATTTGGAAAAGAGAATGTGACTTTTCGAGTACTACAGTCCAGTGTGGCATAACATGAGTGAAGCTAATCCATCCCAAAAATAGCATCAAAGTCAATCATATCAAGCTCCACTATGTCTTCCATGGTATCCTGGGTATAAATGGATACCATACAGTCTCTATACACCATCCTATCCATAATAGATTCACCAATAGGGGGTGGAAACAGAGAAAGGTCTTGAAATAACTTTAGGATTAAACCCAAAACTGACTGCCACATACGGTGTCACATAAGACAAAGTAGACCCAGGATAAAGTAACACATACACATCATGGTAGAATTTATAATGTACCCATGACTTCATCTTATGAAGCCTCTGTATCCTGGATATTTGACAAAGCATAAAATTGGTTGCGACCATCCCCGGTAACTGAAGTGGTAACCTAGGGTAGTGGTGGTGGGGCTGAGGAATTTTCTTGAGACTTAGCACCTCCAAAACTTCCTCTAGCAGATGGGCAGTCTCTCTTAATATGACTTGGCTGGCCGCAAGAATATCATACTAACTTAGCAAACTGGCACTTTCCTAGATGATACTTCCTACACAGGTCACAATGAGGGTATGACCTAGCAGGTTGAGTCACACTCCCTTGCGACTGTGTACCCTACACTCTAGGTACACTATTAGATGGAAAATGAGAAAGTCGCTGATCACTTTAGGGCTTGGGTGCTGGGGCGCTAGCTGATGACTACGCATTGCTTCAAAACTTCTTTTTAGACCACCTGTTACCCCAATTACTACCTTAGTGTTGACTGATGAAAGAAACAATCTAGAAAAGCTTCAACAAACTCACCCCTCACACCAAAGGTTCAATAATTATGCCCTTAGAATCCTTCCATTCATTGTACCACTGACTTCCCGTATCCTTTAGCTGATAGGCTACAATTCAACCCCTTCAACCTCATTTGCATGCATAACCCTGAAACTTTTCTCCAATTCATCAATGAACCCTTAGGGGTACTCCTCAACCTTTGTACTAGTGAATATAAGTGGTTTTAGCCTCATGAATTGGCTCACCCAGGTAACCTCAAATGAACCAGATACAGACCCCATATCTTCGGATCATCGGTCCTGAGAGGCCACCAACTGGGCTATCATATGCATAGACTATAGGAACTCAGCACTAGATACTTCTTTCGTAGGTGTTGGAGTACGATTAGCACCAGAACCAGGAGCCCTGGGTGCTCTAGGTGGACTAGTCTTAATAGGAGGGACTCCCAGAGTAGCAACAAACTCTAAAGAACGATTTATGTTATGGGTTCACATCCCATGGGTAGGGTGAACATCCTCAGCTTAGGCATTCTGTTCATTGGATTGACTGGGATGCATGATAACTTTTTGAAATATAGGAAATCATTGATTAGAGGACATAAATATTCTATAGCACAAACTAAGTCATGAAAAAGTAGAGGCATTCCTAAACTCCTTGTGGTCCCCTTCTTATATGTATGGTATGCTACACACCCATAAATAAAGCTCTACCCGATGTGATATCGCAGATACCCTAGGACAATGAATCCTACTCTGATACCAAGTTTATCATGACCCGACTTGAGGCCCTGTTCGCGATGAGCATCCCAAAAAATAAAGACCCAAGTGCCCCTCCAATCTGGCAATCATGATCATCATTCATATCTTATTAAGAAATACAGAAAATATAATAAGACGAGAACATGGTCACTCTCTGAGTTCCAATGAATAACACAAAATTAAGTTCATAACATTTAAAACACATAACAACTGTCCGTGAAATCTCTAACGATATGAAAATAAATATCTTGCCTAAGCTGGGACAATTCCCCTAATCGAACTAAAAATAAAATGAAATAACAATGTTAAAAAAAATAGACCTTTAGAAATAAGGGAGGCTAACCAATTGCACTACGTCTTAGTGGGACCCCTAGACTGAGCCTCAGACTTTGAAATATAGGGGGTCCATACAAATGTATTGGTATGCAGAGCAATCAGAAATAACATAAGTGAGATCATTTCATAGAGCATTATGCATGGAGTAATTCCAAAAACATGGGCAATTCTCAAATGATCTTAAGATGATTCTATAGATGCAATTCCTTTATTTATTTTACTTCTGAGCTAGGTGGTATACCCTATATATTTGAAAGTATCACATGGGCAATATGGGATCTGCCCTTAACTCGGCGGCCAAGCCCCTAACCCAAGTTTGTCGCAAGGGTGAAGTATCTGAATCTAAAATGCTACAGGGCACTAGGAAAACGTATAACCTCCCTTTGGGGACACAATAAACCTGTATCAGCAAAACACAGTTTCGGTAAATCAATCATATGACTCACGCCTACTTAGGGTAACCACCTAACTCTCTTAGTGCCCATTTTTATCCTGTTCTAAACATGCATCTTTCTTATTTCAAAATCTAAAATCTGAAATGAAATCTATATTTTGTAGTGAGTTTATTATGGCGTTATCTGATTTGGTATTGTCATACCAAGACTTGTAAGTAGTATCCAAGCCATTCAATTTTATATTACAGTTTTCACTTTCAAATCATTATGTTCAGACCACCAAACTATTAAATCGGATAAGAGGATGCATATCGTGAAATTCATGAAAACTTAGGGGAAGATCCTCAATTTCAATTCACAAACACGTGGTGGTCAAGTATTCTTTTAACAAATAATGCAATTGGTCTCTTTAAGTCATCAATTTCATTTATTTAATCAAGAAAACACCCTCTCTTCAAGTCATCATCAAAACCAAGTCAACAAATAATTATAAAGACATTTATGTCATGCTTCTCAATATGCAGTTGAATAATGCATAACGAGAGAGGGAGTATAAATCCTCATGCTCACAAATCATGTTTTAAAACTCAAACCACATGTATACATATATATGAACGAAAATTAAATTTAAGGGAAGGCCTCAAGACCAAAACATTATTATCAAAAAGGTCTCATAATGCATAATTGTAAATGTAAATTCAAACCCCATTGTAAGTTCATAATTTCTCAACATCTAAACATGATTAAAATGATTTCAGTATGTCCATGTATTTTAGGAAAACCCCACATACCTTAGATTACTTTGTCTAGAGAATGGAACCCAACTCTTGACGTGTAACTTGGAAATTCTTAAACTAAAGAGGTGAATTCTTGGTTTTGGGGAGGTGAGTTATGGTTAGTTTATTGATAAATTTGAGTGAATTTGGGCATAATATGCCCTAAAGCTATTTTAATTTCATGTTATGGATGAGATATGATGAGGAAAAGACTGAAATACCCTCCCAAACTAGGAATATATTAATGCAATCTAGGCAGCCGACGAGCAACCCTACGCATAGTGTCAGTCCGTCAGTCCTGCCAACGCAGTACCTGACACAAAGCGGCCATATCACATTAACATTCTATTTTCACAATCCAAACACCCTTCAAACATCATTCAAAAAATCCAAAAATTCCCCTAAGACACCGACTTCACACCCATGAATATAAATCAACTTAAAAATCCACATCTCGAGGTCAGGAAGATCGATTTAGAAATCATAAAGGTTTAGGAGCTTAAAATATGGCTAAGTCCTTTTGACACTTGGAAAATTTTAAGATAGTTAGCTCTTTAAGAATGCTACCAAGTGAGGTATTAAGTCAAGAATGCTACAGGGCATTACACAAAACCTCTTAAGGTCTTTTGTTTTATTACGTAAACACGGTCACTCTCTGAGTTCCACTAAATAATTCGAAATTAAGTTTATAATATTCAAAACACATGACACCAGTCAACAAAATCTCTAACGGTATAAAAATCAACATCTTGCCTAAGATGGGACAACGCCCCTAGTTGGACCAAAAATAAAATGAAATAAAAATATTCAAAAAATAGTCCTTTCAAAATAAGAAAGACTCACCAACTGTACACTTCTATCTGACAAAACTACGGCTTAGCAAGACCCCTAGACGGAGCCTTAAACCCTAAAATATGGGGGCCAATATAAATGTACTGGTACACAGAGCAATCCAAAATAATGTACTTTTATATATAACATAAGTGAGAGTATTTCATAAAGCATTATGTGTGGAGTAATTCAAAAAACATGGGCAATTCTAAAATGATCTTAAAGTGATTTTGTAGATGCAATTCCTTTCTTTATTTTACTCTTGAGCTAGGTGGTACACCCTACATATCTAAAAGTATCCCACTGGCTATATGGGATATGCCCTTAACTCGGCAGCCAAGCCCCCAACCCATGTTTGTCGCAAGGATTGGAGTATCTGAGTCTGATACTCCATAGGGAAAGCGTATAATCCCTTTTTGAGGACATAATAAAGTTGTATCACCAAAACACAGTTCCAGGAAATGAATCATATAACTCATGCCTACTTAGGGTAATCACCTAACTCTCTTAGTGCTCATTTTTAGCCTGTTCTGAACATGCATCTTTCTGAATTAAAAATTTGAAATCTGAAATGAAATCTGCATTTTCTTCTGAGTTAATTATAGCCTTATCTAATTTGGTATTATCATACCATGACTTGCAAGTAGTATCTAAGCCATTCAATATTATATGACAGTCTTCACTTTCAAAATATTATGTTCAGACCACCAAACTATTCAAATCAAATAAGAGGATGCATATCATGAAATTCATGAAAATTATGAAAAGATCCTAAATTTTAATTCACAAACACGTGGTGGTCAAATATTCTTTAGACAAACCATGAAATTGATATATTTGAGTCATCACTTTCATTTATGTAATCAAGAAAACGCTCTCTCTTCAAGTCATCATCAAAACCAAGTCAACAAATAATTATAAAGACATTTATGTTTGCTTCTCAATATGCAGTCAAATAATTCATAACGAGAGTGGAAGTATAAATCTTCATGCTCTCAAATGAAGTTTCAAAACTCGAACCACATATATACACATATATGAACAAAAATCAAATTTAAGGGAAGGCCTCATGACCAAAACATTATTATCAAAAAGGTCTAATAATGCATAATTGTAAATGTAAATTCAAACCCCTTTGTAAGTTCATGATTTCTAAGCATCAAAACATGATTAAAACGATTTCGCCATGCCCATGTGATGATAGGCGATATTACGCGCCTATATCAATATATTTTGCCCATATTTGTGCCATGTTTCGAGAACAAATTATATATTTCATGCACTTTTAGTCCTTTTTCCTATAAGTGAGCTAATGAACATGATTAGCAAAGTTTCAGGTGTAAATGATACAGAATTCAGCATTTTATGGATTACTTGACGCCAAAGAAAGCTTCACGGAAGGAGAAAAGGAAGCTTGGACGCCTAAGGACCAAAAGTGATGCATGGAAAATCTGTCCCGGGCTAAAACAACATTTCTGAAGACTTTGGGGACTTGCAGTAACTTATTTGGATTAGGATAATAATACATTAACCTACTACAATTGGGTTAAGTATTTCACTAGTCTATTTGGATTTGGATAATGTTACATTAACCTAGTACAATTGGGTTAAGTATTTCATTAGCTTAGTAGGATTTGGTTAAGTATTTCATTAGCTTAGTAGGATTAGGATATGGGTATTATAAATACCCTATCATGCTAGAGATTTTTATTCATCCATATTCATTCTTCAACTATTAATATTTTCTACTCTTCCAACAATTCTAATCTTTCCATTAATTCTATTTTTCTTCTTTTATTCATCTATTCTTAATTTCCGCAATAAGAGAATCGTTACTTTGCCTAGGAATTCACGCCTAAACGCCTACCACCTGTGCTACAAGAAATTAATCAGTATTGTGGTATAATAACAATTTCAACCGTGAGCTCCTTCGCATTCATGGGTAACTAAACTTCTTTGTTGGGGTTATGGAAACCGAATGAGATACTATCTATTGCTGTGAGTTTATGAGTTCGTGACACGTATGCTGCCTATATCATTATTCTCTTCATCTTAATCTAAATTCTTTGTGGTTGCAAACGCAAGAATACGCCAGTATAACATTTAACTTGTTCGAAAGAAAGGTTATTTGTCTGAAAAAGAGATAGTGTCAAGGTAGTAGGGTCCCATCCCCTATTAAACAGTTAGTACCGTAACTGGATTAACCTCTTGGAGCATTCGTACCATTAGACACGCTTTAAGCTCGAAAGAGTTAAAGTGAAATAATCCTCGAATAGGTCGAAAGACGCCTGGATTTACCATCGAATACAATTCTCTATAAGCACATACATGTCTGAATTCTACACACTCATAGCCAATAGAGACGTATAACTCAGAAGGTGGACATAACCCCAACGCCTCAATTCTCATTGTTTTACAACCTACTAAACATTCTTTCGTTGCTATTTTCAGTTTTTACTTTAATATTGTGTTTACACATTACAATCCCCCCTTTTTACGAGACTTGCACTAAAAGTCTAGTAATAGTCGCTTACTTGTTGGCCAAGCTATTCCCTGTGGGATCGATACCCAACCCAGTTGGGTTCTATATTTGCTAACGACCGCTTTACACTCCCATGAGAGCTGTAGATTGAGCGTTATCAAAAATTAGCGCCGTTGCCGGAGAATACGAGTGTTAATTAAGTTTGTGATAATTACTAGACCCTTTGGTCAAAGATTCTCGTACTTTTACTTTTAGTTTTTGTTTTTGTTTACTGCAGGTTTTTATTTAGTGCATGCCCCATACTCGAAGTTCTGGTCAACCATTATTACCTATCAATCCTGAACCACGTTGTATTGGCAGAATGGAAGCCCAAGCAGAAATCGAAAGGATGCCTGCTCAACAGGAACAGGCGAGATTAGCTGCTCTTGCCGCCGCCCAAGTACACCAACAAAACATTGATAACCCTGGGCGAGCAACAAATCTTGACGATGAGGGTTTAGGTGATGACTAGTTACTAAACCCAAGGCGTGATGCTGAAATCATAACACCTGCCAACAGAAGAGGTCGTCAAGCTCGGTTTAGGTATGATCACCAACCCATGCAACCAGCTTTCGACGATGATGATGATGATCTTGACGGAGCCGGAGCCACTGGATCCATAATTCCTCCACCATTAGCGCCCGGAGCCAAGTTCAACATCACAAGCACCATGATTCAGTTATTGCAACTCAAGGGATTATTTGGGGGACTAGCAGGCGATGATCCGAATATGCATCTCATCAACTTTATTTCTACATGCAAGTAGTTTGACAATCCTGGTGTTGGTCAGAATGCAATTCGATTACGTCTATTTCCATTGTCTCTGTCTGGGGAGGCAACTCTATGGTTGAATGGGCTGACTCCTGATTCTATTACAAATTGGAGGCAATTGAGAGATGCTTTCTTAGAAAGATTCTTTCCGCCATCCAAAAGAGCACAATTGAGAGATGAAATCAGCAACTTCCACCAGCTTCCCACTGAAGCTCTTCATGAAACATGGGAGAGGTTCAACACAAAGCTAGCGAGATGCCCAAACCATCATATGACTAATGTTCACCTAATGGAGATATTATACAGAGCCTTGAATTCAATAACTAAACCAGTGGTGGATAATGCGGCTGGAGGGTCCTTTATGGACCTCACCTTTGGTCAAGCAAGCAATATTCTAGATCATATGACGAAGCAAAGTAGAGCTTGGCATACTAGGGATTCTGAGGTAGCAAGCCCCACTTTATCTATTGGCATGACGACAGACCAAAGAAGAAGAGAAGAAGAACATGATCAAGATATGGCTCACATGAAAACACAAGTGGATCTTCTTACAAAGCATTTATTATCAGGGAAGACCGAAAAAGTGAAAGCTATTGCATCAAAAGGAAGAGACGAATCTGATTCGGAAGAAGAGGTCAACTACTTGAACAATCAGGGGGGTTTCCGAGGGAATACCCAAGGAAACCAAGGTCGGAACTATTATGATAAATCTAGAAACAAGGACCAAGGTAGTTGGAAGAACAAGAATGAAAAGAGTGGTTTGTACATTCCCCCTGGAAGACGTGACGCCACCACATCTAATTCTAGAAGTATGGAAGACATGATGGCTAAAATATTGAGAGGAGTGGAAGCAACAAGCGCAGGAGTAATGGAGGTAGTTAATGATTTGTCCTCTATGAAACAAATAGTTCATTCTCATTCCACTTCAATCAAGCAAATAGAGCAGCAATTGAGCCAACTTTCAGTAGCACTCAATTAAAGAAAGGCTGGCACTTTACCTAGCGATACTTTGCAAAACCCAAGGAATGATGGGTCATGCATGGCCATTACTACCCGAAGTGGTAAGGTGATGGAAACTTCAGCAAAAGGCAAGCAAGTGGTTGACGAAGTAGTGGACATTGATGATAAGACGAAAGGGGAAGATGTCGCAGCAGCTGATACTGACGTCCATAACGTCACCTCTCACAATTTGCAACCTGAAAAAGTTGAAAAACGAAAGCAAGAGGAGAAGAAAGCCGTGGAGAGAACAGTTCCATACCCACCACCACCTTTCCCTCAAATATTGAAGAAGGTGGCGGATGATACAAAGTTTAGCAAATTCATGACTATGTTAAAGCAACTGTCCATTAATGTTCCATTGGTGGAAGCACTTGAACAAATGCCTGGGTATGTGAAATTTATGAAGGATCTTTTGACGAAAAAGCGGGCAGCAAGCTATGAGTTGAAAGATGATGTTCATCACTACAGCGCAATTGCTACCCGATCAATAGTTCAGAAGAAGGCTGACCCCGGCGCTTTCACTATTCCTTGCACCGTTGGATCTGTGAATTTTGCCAAAGCATTATGCGACTTAGGAGCCAGCATCAATTTGATGCCATTATCTATCTATAAGAAGTTGGGTTTGGGTGATCCTACTCCAACCGACATGAGGCTCGTAATGGCGGATAGGTCGGTAAAATGACCTGTTGGTATTCTATGTGATGTCTTGGTAAAGGTTTCTTCATTTATCTTTCTGGAAGACTTCGTTATTTTGGATTGTGAGGCAGACTCAGAAGTTCCCATAATCTTGGGGCGTCCTTTCCTTGCTACGGGAAGCGTGCTTATTGATTTGAGAGCTAATGAGCTTTCATTCCGAATAAATGATGAAGTAGTTCTCTTTGATGTTTGCAAATCAATGAAGCAACCCAAAGATCTGAGTGTATTTTTGGTGGCTGATGTTTTCTTTGATGATGAGAAATAATTACTTGAAGAAGAGCAAATTATTGATGACCCTTTGGCGGTTGTACTCATGAATGGAGAGAATGAGGATGCTGAAAATTGTGAAGAAGTTATTGGTGCTCTATCAAGATTAGGGACATATCGTTATGCTCCCAAGAAGCTGAACCTTGATCTCAAGAATCGACCCACACCACCAGCTAAGCCATCTATTGAAGAGCCACCCACATTAGAATTGAAGGAGCTGCCAAGACATTTAAAGTATGCATTCCTAGGAAGCGGAAACACACTTCCAGTCATTGTTGCAGCAGATTTGGGTGAGCAACAAGTTGCAGCTCTCATTACTATTATACGGAAGTATATTAGAGCCATTGTATAGACCATTGCGGATATTATTGGTATTCCGCCTGGGATTTGTACACATAAAATTCAGCTTGAAGAGAATTGCACACCCGCCATTGAGCATCAAAGACGTCTAAACCCACCTATGCAAGAAGTGGTGAAGAAAGAAATTATCAAGTGGTTAGACGCGGGGGTTGTGTATCCAATCTCTGATAGTACATGGGTAAGCCCGGTACAATGTATTCCCAAGAAAGGAGGCATGACGGTGGTCGCGAATGCGAAGAATGAGCTTATTCCACTCAGACCCGTCACTGGATGGAGAGTATGCATGGACTATCGAAAGTTAAATTCTTGGACCCTCAAAGATCACTTTCCAATGCCATTTATGGACCAAATTCTAGATCGATTAGTGGGGAAAGGATGGTTTTGCTTCTTAGACGGTTATTTAGGCTATAATCAGATTTGTATTGCACCCGAAGACCAAGAGAAGACAACGTTTACATGACCATACGGTACGTTTGCCTTCAAACGTATGCCATTCGAGCTATGTAACGCACCAGACACCTTTCAACATTGTATGATGTCAATTTTTTCTGATATGGTTGAAGACACTTTGGAGGTATTTATGGATAATTTTTCAGTTGTTGGTGAGACTTTTGAAGCGTGCTTGGCAAACCTAAGTATGGCGTTGCAAAGATGTGTAGAATTCAACCTAGTGCTGAATTGGGAGAAGTGACACTTCATGGTAAAAGAAAGAATCATTCTTGGGCACAAAATCTCCGAAAGAGGAATTGAGGTTGATCGAGCGAAAATTGAAGTCATTGAGAAGCTACCACCTCCAATTTCGGTGAAGGAAGTTCGTAGTTTTCTCGGCCATGCAGGTTTCTATCATCGGTTCATCAAAGACTTCTCCAAAATTGCTAGTCCATTATGCAAACTCTTGGATAAAGATGTGAAGTTTGACTTCAATGAAGATTGCTTAAAGGCATTCGAATGCCTCAAAGGAAAACTCATTGAAGCCCCTATCATGGTAGCACCAGATTGGTCTCTCCCGTTCGAAGTCATGTGTGATGCTAGTGGTGTAGCCGTTGGAGCTGTGCTTGGTCAGAGAAAGGAGAAATTATTTCATCCTATCTACTATGCGAGTAAGGTTCTAAATGAAGCCCAAAGGAACTACACTGTGACAGAACAAGAGCTCTTAGCGGTAGTGTACGCGTTTGAGAAGTTTTGTGCCTATCTATTGGGTACTAAGGTGATCGTTCATACAGACCATGCAGCTCTTAGGTATCTAATGACAAATAAGGATGCAAAACCAAGATTAATTCGATGGGTATTGCTGCAGCAAGAGTTTGATTTCAAAGTTAAAGATAGAAGAGGTTGCGAGAACCAAGTGGCCGACCATCTATCTAGACTCGAGAACGAGAATATGGCGCAGCCTAATATCGAGATTGATGATGCATTCCCTGATGAGGAGATCCTAGCGACGATAACAGAAAAGTTACCATAGTATGCCGACTTTGCAAATTTTGTGGTGAGTAATGTAATACCTGCAAATTTATCATACCATCAAAAGAGGAAGTTTATGCATGACGTACAACACTACTATTGGGATGAGCCATATTTGTTTCGACGATGTGCGGATGGTATTATTCGATGATGTATATCCCATGTAGAGGTGCCTACTATATTGGAAGCATGCCACACTTCCCAAGTTGGAGGACCTCACGCAGGCAATCGGACGGTAAGAAAAGTATTGCAAAGTGGATATTATTGGCCTTCGATATTTAGAGATTCCTACGACTTTGTTAGAAGATGCGACCAATGCCAAAGACAAGGTGCTATTTCGAAACACCATGAGATGCCCATGTTGAAAATTCTTGAGGTAGAACTCTTTGATGTGTGGGGCATTGATTTCATGGCTCCATTCGTGAATTCGTTTGGAATGAAGTACATCTTAGTTGCTGTAGATTATGTCTTGAAATGGGTTGAAGCTGTAGCGTTGGCCGACAACGAGGGAAAGCGTGTTGTAGCATTTTTGAAGAGGAATATCTTCTCTCGCTTTGGAGTACCACGTACTATCATAAGTGATAGAGGATCTCACTTTTGCAACAAGCTATTCAAATCCATGTTGGCCAAGTATGGTGTCAAGCAACATAAGGTAGCCACGCCTTATCACCCACAAATAAGTGGACAAGTAGAGGTTTCCAATCAGGAGATCAAGCAGATCCTTGCGAAGACGGTAAATGCTAATAGGAAGGATTGGTCTCGGAAGCTAGATGATGCACTATGGGCGTATAGGACTGCATTTAAAACACCCATCGGCATGTCCCCTTATCAACTAGTTTATGGGAAGGCTTGTCATTTACCCATTGAGCTCGAACATAAGGCATTGTGGGCATTGAAGCAATTGAATTTGAATTGGGATGATGCGATGAATCTGAGGTTGGAGCAGCTGAACGAATTAGATGAGTTCCGTCTCCATGCATATGAAAGGTCAGACCTATACAAGAAGCGGATAAAAAAATATCATGATCAATGGATTATTCGACGAAACTTCCAAAACGATGATATGGTACTTCTCTTCAACTCTAGATTGAAGCTGTTCCCAAGTAAGTTAAAGTCTAAGTGGTCTGGTCCATACAAAGTTATCCAAGTCTACTCGTCTGGAGTAGTTGAATTGGAAGACAATAATGGTGTTGTCTTCAAGGTGAATGGTCAACGTGTTAAACCTTATATCGGTCCTCTTGACTCGATGAATTATATGGCCATCACTTATCTCAACGAAGTCTAAGTACTCGAGTTAACTATGTCGAGCCACGACAATAAATAAGGCGCTAGATGGGAGGCAACCTATCGTTTATCGTTTTTCATTTTTCTTTCGTTCTAGTACTTGTTTTGATTTTGATAAATGAAAATCCAAGAATAAGAGTCGTGCCATGACCAAAACTAAGGCGCTTGGTGGGAGGCAACCCATCGTACTAATCGTTTTCATTGGTTTTGAGCAAATATAGGTGTAAGAGGTATTCAACGAGGAGATTGGTTTCAAATGACAATTTGGATGTATTGCATGGTAAAGGTGGTAATTTTGGAATTAATATGCATAAGGCTATGGATTGATCATTGCTCATGACAAAATAGGCATCGAGCAAGGCTAGACCTAGGTAAAACTAGGCCACGAACAAGGCAACACCTATACTATAGCCTAAGGTCTCGGAATCTAGTGTGCAATGGCATAGGCGCCTCCCATGCTCAAGTATACTATAGCATAGGCGCCGCCTATGCTAAAGCATTTGGTCTCGGAATCTCATATGCCATGCTAAAGGCGCCGCCTATGGTAACTAAAGGCATTGCACTAGGCGCCGCCTATGCTAGCAAATGCTTTGCATTAGGCGCCGCCTATACCATGCATAGGCAAAGCTAAAGGCGCCGCCTATGGTCACTTTTTGTCTCCAAAACCGATTTTAAATGGGTCAAAACCCGACCCATTATTTTCCTATATAAAGGGGACTTAGTCTTGAAACATAAGCACATTGGAAACTTGACCTAGGCGCCGTACATACTCTCCAAAACATCTCAACATTTTTCTTTTTGCTCTTCCACTTCACAAGAACATCTCCAAAGGCTTCAATCACGTAAGTACTCTTTTATTCTTCATATATTTTTTGTAATTACTACGTTGCTATGTCTATTATGAATTGCTACATCTTGAAGAATTATTGGTGATGTTACTGTGTTTGAATTGTTGATACAAAACCATGTGAGTGAACATATACGTTAGGATGATCTTAAACTATTTCCGACTTGAATTTGATTTTGATGCATTGTTATACTAATTGCGGAATCACTATAGTCATGAACATTGCATAACCTTGTCACTTGAATGCCTACATGTTAGAAGATCCCGTTTATCGGGATAAGACTTATAGTTGCCTACCGACATAGGAGGTTGTGATTATTGATAGAAACTATACCAAGATGTAATCCCTATGTAGTAGTCTCATTATACCTAACATGAAAGTATTGCTACGGTTGCAAGAAGTGATACATCTCTGATTTTCTTGTCGGAATATAGCGCCTAAAATGCATGTCGATGAAGTCTAAGTAATCGACTACTTTCACTTCACTAATTTGTATCAACAACCTAAGTGTGGGGTGGTACCCCTACTTCTTGTGTATAGAGTGTATATATCGAGCTGATGCTAATAGGAACATTGTTTAAATCTCAGTTACGATGGCACCCAAAGCAAGACAAGATAAGGCTACCACTTCCCAAAAGGGCAAGAAAAGAGGTCGCAAGGACCAAGGAGAATCATCCTCAATGCAATTACCATGCCGCATGTTTGGAATAAAATGGGTTCTTGAGGAGGAAGCCAAGGAATGGTATAGGAACAACAAGGAAGGAAAATACGTTCATGTCGACTTGATCAACAAGGACAGCCTAGCGAAGAAGGAACCGCGCATGTTGGCAAAAATCATGGCACTAAATCTGGATTTCATATTCCGAGACATGGGAGAATGTAATATTGATTTGAACCGAGAATTTTATGCCAACTGGTCGCCGAAAATCACAGTCAGCAAAGTCAAGATTCGGGGCCAAGTTCTACAATTCAATGCGGATTTGATCAACTCCTTTCTTGGCTTACCTTCAATCGATCCAGCACCATTCAAAGAGCTATACAGTAGACCTCCTTATAGAGCAATTCGACACACACTTTATGGAAGTAGATCCATGGCAAGGTGGAGCAGACATAAAGACACCGGACGACACAACACCTTCCCCTATGCTCCCTTGAATAGGGAAGCAAGAATATGGTTGCGTATTGTCAACTCTTGCCTTATTCCTGGGACCCAGTACACCAAAATAACAAGAGATAGAGTGTGTTTGGTCTATGCATTGATGACGAATGTCCCTATCAACATTGGGGCAATCATTCGTTCTACAATGCGGAAGGCCAGACTACACAAGCGATCCCACTTCACGTTTGGCAACCTGTTGACAGCAATCTTGCGGAAGGAGGACATCAAAGAGGAACCAGCTGATCACAAACTCCCATATAACCCGAAGAAGGTTGACCTCACAAAGGTCAAAGATGTTGAAACAACACATGGCGTCAACCTTACTACTGCGGAGAGACATGCTCGAGATGAGAGTTTCTTCCGTCATCTTTATGGCATGGCACGGTTCACCATGATGACTGGAGGTCATGTTCCAACTACTGCAGAGCTCCAATAGCTGGACCATGACTATCCAATGAATATGCATGCGAGGGAGATGTGTGGAGTAGGTACCTACTTTGAGGAACCTCTTGATGATGATGTGCCGACCGATGATGATCGACGCATGCCAGACTCCGACATGGAGGAGAATTCTGATGAAGATGACTCCCATGATGATTCCGACGAAGGGGGTATGACCCCTGACATAGAGGAGGAGTCCGACTGACCAGGTTCTTCGTATTTATTTTCCACTGAGGGCAGTGTCCCGTTTAAGTGTGGGGTGGTGATATTTGCATGCTTTACTTCTCTATCCGCATTTGCATTTACTTATGTTTGTTTGCTTAGTTTTTTGTTTTTCGAAATTAGTTTTTTTTTTCAATTTTTTTAGTAGTAATTTTTTTACTTAGCTTTGCATGAAATTATTCTAATAGGCAGCATGAGATTATAAAAAGAGTTCGTGCTAACATCATGACTATTGAGACGTTTAGGCTCTAATTGTGACTCATTATATGATATTGTGTGGTTCAATTCCTTCACTTGTTGGGTCGAGAGTCTATACTACTTCCAATAAAGTCGACCATGTGCCTTGTGTGTGTGAGATTAATAGTATATTCTATGTTTGTAGCTGATTCTAGAACTTGCCTGGTATGTATGCAAAGCAAAAATAAGGAGTGTAAGTTTAGGAGATGATTTAGGCATTTCTTTGGCAACCAATACATGTTTACCTTCATTTTACTTACCCGTGGACATCATCCTAGTTAAACCCTTTTGAGCCTTTAGCCTACTTCTTTGACAAACCTCATATGAAAGCCTAATCTATTTTTTTCAAGACCGTAATTTGATCTAAATTCCTAAGTGCTTTAACGTATAAAGTCATGTGACGAAATAAGAGGAAATTGGGTGAGTATGATGCTTTAAATTGCAGTGGTGCTTGAATGCGTTATGAAAGAGAAAGTGCTATCATAAGAGGTATGTTATGAAAAGAAAAAAAGGAAAAGAAAGCTGAAAAGTGAGTTATGCTTAAAATTGAAAAACAAAAGAGGAGAACAATGGTGGTAGAATAAAAGAAAGAAGAAAGGTTGAAAGAAAAATGTTGATGATACAATGTGATGTATTAAAGTGCTTAGGAACTTAGTCACTATTTCTGGCCAAAATAGTCCTACCCGTCCCTTAGCCTACATTACAACCATCAAAAGACCTACTTGATCCTAAGCCTAGCATTCTGATATTTAGTGGAGCATTACACTAAGGGCAAGCCTATGGTCATCAGTTGTTGCATATGAATTCTTTGTGAGAGCGAGAGCAAGGATATTTTGATACCCATGTTTGAAAAAATATGCTATACTTGTGAGTGATTATGGGTAATATATTGTGAGACACACATGGTTGATGAGTTTTGGGTAGTTGTATATGATTCCTTGTGCCTTAACTTTTGAATATGAGTTGACCACCATCACGAGTCTATACTAGAGGTTAAACTGTTTCTACTAATGATCGGAAAACTACTCTTTGTTGATAATTGTTGTGCCTGTCTTGACGAATATTTTGTGTTGTTGCTGTAAAACCCTAAGTTGATGTTTAGATGGACATGATATTTTGTTCGAGGATGAACAAAGCTTCAAGTGTGGGGTGTTGATGATAGGCGATATTACGCGCCTATATCAATATATTTTGCCCATATTTGTGCCATGTTTCGAGAACAAATTATATATTTCATGCACTTTTAGTCCTTTTTCCTGTAAGTGAGCTAACGAACATGATTAGCAAAGTTTCAGGTGTAAATGATGCAGAATTCAGCATTTCATGGATTACTTGATGCCAAATAAAGCTTCACAGAAGGAGAAAAGGAAGTTTGGACGCCTAAGGACCAAAAGTGATGCATGGAAAATCTGTCCTGGGCTAAAACAGCATTTCTGAAGACTTTGGGGACTTGCAGTAACTTATTTGGATTAGGATGATAATACATTAACCTAGTACAATTGGGTTAAGTATTTCACTAGTCTATTTGGATTTGGATAATGTTAAATTAACCTAGTACAATTGGGTTAAGTATTTCATTAGCTTAGTAGGATTTGGTTAAGTATTTCATTAGCTTAGTAGGATTAGGATATGGGTATTATAAATACCCTATCATGCTAGAGATTTTTATTCATCCATAGTCATTCTTCAACTATTAATCTTTTCTACTCTTCCAACAATTCTAATCTTTCCATTAATTCTATTTTTCTTCTTCTATTCATCTATTCTTAATTTCCGCAACAAGAGAATCGTTACTTTGCCCAGAAATTCACGCCTAAACGCCTACCACCTGTGCTACACAAAATTAATCAGTATTGTGGTATAATAACAATGTCAACCGTGAGCTCCTTCGCATTCATGGGTAACTAAACTTCTCTGTTGGGGTTATGGAAACCGAATGAGATACTATCTATTGCTGTGAGTTTGTGAGTTCGTGACACGTATGCTGCTTATATCATTATTCTCTTCATCTTAATCTAAATTCTTTGTGGTTGCAAACGCAAGAATACGCCAGTATAACATTTAACTTGTTCGAAAGAAAGGTTATTTGTCTGGAAAAGAGATAGTGTCAAGGTAGTAGGGTCCCATCCCCTATTAAACAGTTAGTGTCGTAACTGGATTAAACTCTTGTAGCATTCGTACCGTTAGACACGCTTTAAGCTCGAAAGAGTTAAAGTGAAATAATCCTCGAATAGGTCGAAAGACGCCTGGATTTACCATCGAATACAATTCTCTATAAGCACATACATGTCTGAATTCAACACACTCATAGCCAATAGAGAGGTATAACTTAGAAGGTGGACATAACCCCAACGCCTCAATTCTCATTGTTTTACAACCTACTAAAAATTCTTTCGTTGCTATTTTCAGTTTTTACTTTAATATTGTGGTTACACATTACAATCCCCCCTTTTTACGAGACTTGCACTAAAAGTCTAGTAATAGTCGCTTACTTGTTGGCCAAGCTATTCCCTGTGGGATCGATACCCAACCCAGTTGGGTTCTATATTTGCTAACGACCGCTTTACACTCCCACGAGAGCTGTAGATTGAGCGTTATCACCATGTAGTTTAGGAAAACAAACGTACCTTAGATTACTTAGTCTGGAGAATGGAACCCAACTCATGACTTGTCTCTTGGAAATTCTTGAACTTAAGAGGTGAATTCTAGGTTTTGGGGAGGGGAGTTAGGATTTGTTTCTTGATAAATTTGAGGGGATTTGGGCATAATATGCTCTGAAGACATTTTAAGTTCGTGTTATGGCTGATATATGAAGAGGTAAAAGACAGAAATACTCGCCCAAAACTAGAATTTATTAATGCAAACTGGGCACCCGACGCGTCACATCGGTCCTTCCAACGTGATAAGCAATGTGATGTATCGGTCTTGCCGACACGTTACCCGACACGATGTGGCCATATCATGGTAACGTTCTATTTTTGAAATCCATACATGCCTTAAAAGTCGTTCGAAAAATCTAAAACTTCCTCGAGACACCCATTTACACCCCTGAACATGAATCGACTTATAGAAATCCGCATCTCGAGGCCGAGAATATCTACTTAGAAATCATAAAATTTTAGGAGTTTAAAATATGGCTAAGTCCTTTTGACACTTAGAAAATTTTCATATAGTTAGCTTTTTAATCATGCTACCAAGTAAGGTATTAAGTAAAGAATGCAATGGAGCATTACATTATCCCCCGTTGGGATCATTCGTTCTCAAATGATGGCTTAAAACACAAACAAGCATGACGCAAACTAAGGAAAAGATAAAGAGAGTAGTATATTATTTATACCTTCTATGTCATCATCCAAAGTCACAAAGAGGGTTGGGTATCTAGTTCGCATGTCATCTTTCGACTCCCAAGTAGCTTCATCAGTTTTTTGATTTTTCTACAACACCTTAACTGAAACTATTTCGTTTCCTTAGCTTTCGAACTTGGCGATCCAAAATGGAAATGGGTTCTTCTTCATATGACAAGGAGTCTTTCACATTGATCTCCTCTATAGGCAGCACTAGATAATGATCTCCAATGCACTCCTTCAACACGGACACATAGAATACTGGATGCATTAAAGCCAGGCTCACGAGAAAATCTAACTCATAGGCAACCCCACTTATCCTTCTCACAATTTGGTATAGTCTTATGTAAAGAGGACTTAGCTTTTCCTTCCTTCCGAATCGCATGACTCCGTTCATATGGGAGACTTCTAGAAACACCCAATCACCAACCTCAAATTCCAACTCCCTTTTGCTAACATAGGCATAGGATTTCAGGAGACTCTGAGCTATCTTAAGTTATTCTCTAATCATCTTTACCTTCTCTATTGACTTTTTAACAAGGTTAGGCCCGAACAACTGGGTTTAACTCATTTAATACCATCCAATTGGTGGCCTACATCTCCTCCCATAAAGTGCCTCAAAATGAGCCATCTGACTATTAGAGTGGTAGTTATTGTTGTAGGTGAATCCTATCAGCGGAAAATGATCCACCCAACTACCTTTGAAGTCAATCACATAAGCCCTCAACACATTCTCAAGGGTCTAAATGGTGCATTTAGCTTTCCCATCAGTCAGAGGGTAGAAGGCAGTACTCAAGTTTATATAGGTACCTACACCCCTCTAAAAGGACTGCCAAAACTGTAAAGAGAATTGTGCACCTTGATCGTATATAATGGAAATCTGTTCCCCATGCAAGCGAACTATTTCCTCAATATACAACCTGGCATAATCATCTCCCGAATAGTTAGTCCTCACAAGCAAAAAGTGAGCTGACTTGGTCATCCAGTCTACAATCACCCAAATAGAGTCATATTGTTTTCGGGACCTGTAAAGCCCCGTGGTGAAATCCATATTGATTATCTCCCATCTCCACATTGGAAAAACTATATCTTAGGGAGTACCACCTGTCCTCAAATGTTCCACTTTAACTCGTTAAAAATTCAAATACTTAGACACAAAGTTAGCAACATCTCTTTTCATATTGTTCCACCAGTAAATAGCCTTAAAGTCATGATACATTTAAGTAGAACCTGGGTGAACAACATACCTCAAAGTATGATCTTTATCAAGAATTCTTTCTCGCATCCCATCTGAATCCGGCACACAAAGCCTTTCTTGATACCTAAAAATCCAATCACTGATAATTTCAAATACCAGCACCTTCTGTTGACCCACAATATTCTAAATCTGCAACAACATAGGGTCTTCAGCCTATTTTTCCTTAACTTCTGCACATAGGGAAGATTTAGCTATCTCATGAACAATTACTCCTCCATTTTTGAAATCTAGAAGTCGAACCCCCAGATTTGCAAGCTAGTGAATATATTTTACCATCTCCCTTTTTTCCTTTTTTAACATGAGAAAGCCTTTCCATTGACAACCTGCTGAGGGCATCGGCCTCTACATTTGCCTTTCCTGGATGATAGTGCAGGCTCATGTCATAATCCTTCAACAGTTCCATCTACTGCCTTTGCCTAAGATTCAATTCTTTTTACGTGAAAACATACTGCAAACTTTTGTGGTCAGTGAATATATCTACATGTATCCCATATAGATAATTCCACCAGATTTTAAGTGCAAACACCATAGCTGCTAACTATAAGTCATGAGTGGGATAATTCTTTTTGTGTACCTTTAACCGCCTAGATGAATAAGCCACCATTTTACCATGTTGCATAAGCACACACCCAAGTCCTACCTGAGATGTACCACAATACACAACAAAACCTTTTGTACGATCTGGGAGAGTCAAAACTAGCGTAGTAGTCAACTTATCTTTCAGTTTCTCAAAACTATTGACACATGAGTCTGACCACAAGAACTTTGCCTTTTTCTAAGTCAATTTGGTAAAGGGAGAAGCTATGGAGGAAAAATTCTCTACAAGTATTATGTAATACCCTGCAAAACCCAAGAAGCTCCTAATATCGGTTGGAGTCGTAGGTATGGGACATTTTCCCATAGCCTCAACCTTTGGGGGGTCAACTAGATCCCCTCACTTGAAATAATGTACCCTAAAAAAGTAATAGCACTGAGCCAGAATACATATTTAGAAAACTTTGCATATAACTCATGATCATTAAGGGTCTAGAGGATGATTCAGAGGTGGTTAGTATAATCCTCCCCATTCTTAGAATAACAAGGATGTCATTAATAAAGATTATGATGAACAGATCTAAAAACTGAAGAAACATTCTATTCATTAGGTCTATAAAAGCTGCAGGGGCATTAGTCAAATCTAAAAATGATGAAATATTCTATTTATTAGGTCCATAAAAGCTGCATGGGCATTAGTCAATTTGAAGGACATGACTAAAAATTCATATGAACTTATTGGGTTCAAAAAGTTATTTTAGGAATATCAGCCTCCGTAGCCTTCAACTGATGATACCCCGAATTAAGGTATATCTAGGAGAAATATTTGGCACCCTGAAGTTGGTCAAACAGATCATCAATTCTAGAAAGATGGTATCTATTTTAAATAGTGACCTTATTCAATTGACGGTAGTCTATACACATGAAAAGAGAGTCGTCCTTCTTGCACACGAAGAGCACTGGTGCACCCTAGGGAGAGACTCTAGGATGAATAAAGCCTTTATCAAGAAGATCTTTTAGTCATTCTTTCAACTCTTTTAGTTTAGTAAGAGCCATACTGTATGGTAAAATTTAAATAAGATGAGTGTCTGGCAATAAGTCAATATCAAAATCTATCTCCTTGTCAGGTGGGATCCCCGAGAGATTATTAGGAAAAACTTTTGGGAACTCATTAACTACAGAGACAAACTGGAGAGAAGGACTTTCAGTATTAGAATCTTTTACCCGAATCAGATGATACAGATAGCCCTTAGATATAAGTTTGCGGGCTTTGACATAAGAGAATAATTTCCCCTTAGGTGCTAAAGAATACCCCTCTCACTCTATCAAAGGTTCATTTAGAAAAGAGAAGGTGACTTTTCGGGTTGTACAGTCCAGTGTGTCATAACATGAGTGAAGCTAATCCATCCCCAAACTAGCATCAAAGTCAATCATATAAAGCTCCACTTGGTCTTCCACAGTATCCCGGGTACGAATGGACATAATAAAGTCTCTATACACCCTTCTAGACACAATAGTGTCACCAACAGGGGGTGGAAATAGAGAAACGTTCTAAAATAACTTTAGGATCAAACCTAAAACTGACTGCCACATACGGGGTCACATAAGACAAATTAAACCCAGGATAAAGTAAAACATACACATCATGGGAGAATTTATAATGTACCCATGACTATATCTTGTGAAGCCTCTACATCTTGGTGATTTATCAAAGCATAAAATTGGTTGTGACCATCCCCAGTAGCTGAAGTGGTAACCTTGGGTGGTGGTGGTGGGACTGAGGAATTTTCTTGAGACTTAGTACCTCTAAAACTTCCTCTAGCAGATGGGAAGTCTCTCTTAATTTGACTTGGATGGCCGCAAGAATATCACTCTAACTTGCCAAATTGGCACTTTCCTGGATGATGCTTCCTACACGATTCACAAAGAGGGTATGACTTAGCAAGTTGAGTCACACTCCATTACGACTGTGTACCCTACAATCTTCGCCCATTATT
Source organism: Capsicum baccatum var. pendulum (assembly GCA_030864225.1). Classification (NCBI taxonomy): domain Eukaryota; kingdom Viridiplantae; phylum Streptophyta; class Magnoliopsida; order Solanales; family Solanaceae; genus Capsicum; species Capsicum baccatum. Next base: position 215,186,970 of record CM061555.1, read on the forward strand.
AGATAGAAATGAGAAATTCGCTGATCACTTTGGGGCTTGGGTGCTGGGGCGCTAGCTGATGACTAAGCATTGCTCCAAAACTTCTTTTTATACCACCTATTACCCCAATTACTACCTTGGTATTGACTATTATTCTAGTTTGTAGATCTGTCCCTCTTGGCCTACTTGTCCTTCTTCCTTACCTGTTCCATCCTTTTTTCTGCTCTTCTATCTATTGCATATGAATGGACAGCATGGAGAAATCCATGCATCTATTTAACATTGCTCCTTTGAATTCCTATATCAAATCATCCAAGGGAATGAATACAAACTTCCTCATGAGAGATCTCATGTTACATACCAATTATAAAGAATAACGGGATAATTGATTGAATTTCAGGGTACACTCTTTGACACTTATTTCCCTTGTTTCAAATTCATGAATTCTTCATCCTTTAACTCCCTCAATTCCTGAGGAAAGAAATAATCTAGAAAATCTTCCACAAACTTACCCCACACCAAGGGCTTAGCATTTGTACCCTTAGAATCCTCTCATTCATTATACCACTGATTTTCTAGATAGGCCGGCAGTTCAACCCCTTCAACCTCATTTGCATGCATAACCCTGAAAATTTTCTCTAGTTCATCAATGAACCCTTGGGGGTCCTCCTCAACCTTTGTACTAGTAAATATAGGTAGGTTTAGCTTCAAGAATTGGTCCACTTGGGTAACCTCAGATGAACCAGACACAAACCCCATATCTTCGGATCATCGGTCTTGAGAATCCACCAACTTGGCTATCATATGCATAGACTGTTAGAACTTACCACTAGATACTTTTATTTTGGGAGGTGGAGTACGATTAGCTCCAGAACCAAGAGCCCTGGGTGCTATAGGTGGACTAGTATGAATAGGAGGGACTCCTGGAGTAGCAACAAACTCTAGAGTGCGAGCTATGTTACGGTTTCGCATCCAATAGGTAGGATGAACATCCTCAGCTTGGGCATTCTATTCATTGGATTTATTGGGATGAATGATAAATTTTTAAAATACAGGAAATCATTGATTAGAGGACATAAAGACTCTATAGCACAAACTAAGTCATAAAAAGGAGAGGCATTCCTAAACTCCTTGTAGCCCCCTTCTTATATGTGTGGTACGCTATACACCCATAAACAAAGCTCTACCTGACAAGATATCAAAAAAACCATAGGACAATGAATCATGATCTGATACCAAGTTTATCACGACCCGAATCGAGGCCCTATTCGCGACAAGTATCCCAAATCATAGAGGCTCGAGAGCCCCTTCTATCTAGCAATCATGCTCTTCATTCATATCTTATTAAGAAATGCAGAAAATATAATAAGAAGGGAACATGGTCACTCTCTAAGTTCCACTGAACAATACAAAATTAAGTTCATAACATTCAAAACACATAACACGTGTCTTTGAAATCTCTAATGATATGAAAATCAGCATCTTGCTTAAGATGGGACAATGCCACTAGTCGGACCAAAAATAAAATGAAATAAAAATGTTAAAAAAAATAGACCTTTCGAAATAAGGGAGACTAACATGTTGCACTAAGGCTTTTTGGGACCCCTAGACTGAGCCTCAAACCTTGAAATATAGGGGGTTAATAAAAATGTACTGGTACCCAGAGCAATCAAAAATAATGTACTTTTATATATAACATAATTTAGATCATTTCATAAAGCATTATGCATGAAGTAATTCGAAACACATGGGAAATTCTTAAATGATCTTAAAATGATTCTGTAGATTCAATTCCTTTCTTTGTTTTAATGCTGAGCTAGGTGGTACACACTACATATCTAAAAGTATCCCATGGGCTATATAGGATTTGCCCTTAACTCGGCGGCCAAGCCCTCAACCCATGTTTGCCGCAAAGGTTGGAGTATTTGAATCTAATATTCCATAGGGCCCTAGGAAAGTATATAATCCCTCTTTAACGACACAATAAACATGTATTGGCAAAACATAATTCCGATAAGTGAATCGTATGACTAATGCCTACTTAGGATAACCGCCTAACTCTCTTAGTGCTCATTTTTAGCCTATTCTAACCACGCATCTTTCTTAATTCAAAATCTAAAATCTAAAATGAAATCTGTATTTTGTTTTGAGTTTATTATGGCCTTATCTAATTTAGTATTATCATACTAATACTTGCAAGTAGTATCTAATTCATTCAATATCATATTACTGTTTTCACTTTCAAAATATTTTGTTTAGACCACCAAACTATTCAAATCAGATAAGAGGATGCATATCGTAAAATTCATGAAAACTTAGGAAAAGATCCTCAATTTTAATTCACAAACACGTAGTGATCAATTATTATTTTAACAAAATATGCAATTTATCTCTTTAAGTCATCACTTTCATTTAGGTAATTAAGAAAATGCCCTCTCTTCAATCATCATCAAAACCAAGTCAACAAATAATTATAAAGACATTTATGTCATGCTTCTCAATATGAAGTCGAATAATTCATAATGAGAGAGGGAGTATAAATCTTCATGCTCTCAAATCAAGTTTCAAAACTCAAACCACATGTATACATATATATAAACGAAAATCAAATTTAAGGGATGGTCTCGAGACCAAAACATTATTATCAAAAAGGTCTCATAATTCATAATTGTAAATGTAAATTCAAACCCCTTTGTAAGTTCATGATTTCGCAACATCTAAACATGATTAAAAAGAATTCACTATGTCCATGTATTTTAGGAAAACCCCACATACCTTTGATTACTTAGTCTAGAGAATGGAACCCAACTCTTGACGTGTCACTTGGAAATGCTTGAACTTAAGAGAAAAATTCTTGGTTTTTGGGAGGGGAGTTATGGTTTGTTTATTGATAAATTTGAGTGGATTTGGGCATATTATTTCCTAAAGTTTTTTTAATTTTGTGTTATAGATGAGATATGATGAGGAAAAGACTGAATTACCCTCCCAAACCAGGAATTTATTAATGCAAACTGGGCACCCGATGAGCTACCCTACGCGCCGCATCGGTCCGTCGGTCCTGCCAATGCAGTACCTGACGTGAAACGGCCATATCACGTTAACATTCTATTTTTGAAATCTAATTACACTTCAAACGTCATCTAAAAAATCTATAAATTCCCCTGAGACACCCACTTTACACCCTTGAACATGAATAAACTTAAAAATCCACATCTCGAGGTTGGGAAGATCGATTTAGAAATCATAAAAGTTTAGGAGCTTAAAATATGTCTAAGTCCTTTTGACACTTAGAAAATTTTAAGATAGTTAGCTCTTTAAGCATGCTACCAAGTGAGGTATTAAGTCAAGAATACTACAGGGCGTTACACAAAACCCCTTAAGGTCTTGTGTTTTGTGACTGAGCTAGCTTACCCATCTGTATCTCTAAATTCTTTTGAGCCAATTACTGATTGTTTATCCTACAACCATTTTTTCTTGATTGGACTGAATAATTTTTTTAAAAAAATTTCTATATTAATAGCATGAGCGTTGTTTTGAATATCTTGATACTACTAAAACTACTGAGGTTGAACGTGCTTATTTCCCTAAGAGTAGATAGGCTGACTCTTCCAGTTACAATTATAGGCATTACCATTCTTATTCCCCTTTTGGGCATTCCCCACAAAATTCATCGATTTATGATTTGCACTACATAAGTCTCCAGAATGACTAATACTACTATAAATTTCACACTAAGTTTGTGCCTACTAAACTGCATTAACCCGGGCCTGATGTTGAGTCACATCAACTTGTTGAACTGAGTCACTAATTGGTTCTGAAAAGAGGACAACTGTACAACCAATATTATGATACTATCTACCTCGATCATACCTACATTCTTCTTCACCATACTTCTTGATACATTACCCCATCATACTAGATTACCTTGTGCGATATGATTTAGGAAAGTATACAACTCATCATAGGTTTTTTTTAAGGCCTGGTTAGTTGTCGCTGAATCTATAAAATTTTGTGTTATGGAAAAGACTTTTGATTAAATTTTGAGCTACTACCTCATTTGTCTGTTAGTAATATGGGCAATCTCTAAGAAGAGACTTGAATCTATTCTATTCATGATAGAGATTTTCATCTAGCTTTTTGTTAAAACTGAAGATCTTGCTCCTCAGCCTTGTAGTTTTTATAGATAGAAAGAATCACATGAGGAAATTCTTTTTTTGGGTCATCCCATATTTTTATAGAATTTTGAGGTTCTTTCTTCAACCATTCTTTTTTTCTTCCAAGAGTGAGAATGGAAAAAATTGAGCTTCACATAACCTAATAGAGACTCCCGCGGCAATGAATGTATCACTGATCTCCAAAAAATTCTGAAGATGAACCTATGGATCCTCATGGGGCAAGCTGTGAATTGGCCACTTGTGTGCAACAATTGCACCATATTCTGTTTAATGTCAAATCTACCTCTGGTGTCAGGTTTTTAGATATAGGAGGTCACGTTAGTTGCGAGTGGGATTTCCATTTCATGCACTATCCTGTGGGATGGTTGTTCATCATGCATAACTGTAGGAATGGTATTGCCTTGGACTATCATAAGTGAATTATAGACATACAAGAGTAATAAACTATTGACTATTAACTAAATATCAAAGGTTTTACGGCCAACTTACCCTATTACACCTGAAAAATTAGCTAGGCCAAGATAAATCCTCCCCAAAACTCGTAAACTAGTGATTTAAAGTTAGAGATTTGAAAAACTTGTTAATAGAATCGATTAACTTACCTTTACTAAGAAAATTGGTGGAAAATCATCCAAAATTGCCTAAACTTTCCGAAAATGAGTTTACAAAATAATAAACTATTTTGAGGAAATTTCCATATAAATTTATGTATATACTACTACGGAGGCCCTATCTGGCTATAGCTGCACATTATAGCGGAACACGCCCGCTATGGATGGATTGACTGAGTTAGACTCCCGTTACATTTAGAATTATTTTGCTCTAGTGGTTCATCATAGCAGCTTCCACTCGCTATAACGGGTGTTGCGAGGTAGACACTCGAAATTTCTCTCTTCTTTACCTTTTTCACAATTCATCCTCAAACCATGGCATGTCAAATTAATCACTTTACGCCAAGTTTGATATCGAGAGTTCTACTTATTCGACTTCACTTTAAAAAAATTATATAGATTCTTATCATCTTAGTAATATAAAAACATACTAAACCTTAATACATATACCCAGTCCATTCCCGAATATTCCTAGAGCATACCTTGCTTAGATGTCATCAAAAACAAGCCTAGCCAGAAAATTCTAGCTCTCAATTTGAAAAAAATCTTAACTCAAATTTTTGTACATTAGATTTACCTGTAATGACGAAAAGGGTTATTACAATATATATATATATATATATATATATATATGATGTTTTAGGGGGTAAATCATCGAGAATTGTTGAAGAGGGTGAAGAAAGAAGTTTGATGGTTTCAAGAAGCTCTTATTATGGCTTTTAATATTATTTTTTGTATTTTACAACGTATTTTTTAGTTTATTTTCTTATTCTGATTTGAAATGGAATTGAGGAAAAAAATTGAACATATATATATGTATATATATGATGTGTTAGGGGGTGAATCATCGAGAATTGTTGAAGAGGGTGAAGAAAGAAGTTTGATGGTTTCAAGAAGCTCTTATTATCGCTTTTAATATTATTTTTTGTATTTTTTAGTTTATTTTCTTATTCTGATTTGAAATAGAATTGAGGAAAAAAATTGAACCTTGTGGTCTTATACTAAGAATATGTTAAATGAATTAGAATATTCTCTAATATTGTATTCTTAAACATAACATAAGAAAATTGAAATACAAGATTGTTGACAAGGGAAAAAGATTTTTTTTGAAACAGAGTAAAACAAAAAATAACTGAAACTGAGGGAGCACCAAAATTATGAAATCTATTTTATTTCATAAATACTCTCTGTTTTAATTGATAATAAAACGTAATCCTTTAACTACTCCCAATAGTTAGTGAATTGTTAAGGGGTGTGGCACACCACTCATGAAAGATAAGGACATAAATTAAAGGATAATTCTTAATATTAAATTTTTTATTCTTATCAATCTTTTCGTAAATTTAGTTAAACCCTAATTAAAAAGAAGGATAGCTCGAGAAAGAATATAATTAATATACTATTGAATTTTGAAAATTTTAGAGTAAACAACATAAGTCCCACTACTTTAGGAGTTAATTACTCCTTATTCCGACTCTTTTAAATTTTATTAAAAATCTCAAAATAATTTTTCAAGCATACATCACTATTACACTACGACTTTGATTCATTATCATACTCTAATATGTAGCATATAACATGTGATGACAGATAGTTTCTAATTTATTTTGGAACTAATTAAGTCATGATACATAAGTTATTATTTTGATTATTATATATTATGCTACAGATACATACAAATAATATGAGATTTCATTACAACATATCTCAATCAAAATCATCTCACAAATAATGAAAAATGAACAAGATTTGTACGTGTATCAGTAACATTAACATCAGTTTGAAACATAAAGTTGTCAAATATATTATTCTATGTATCAACAACATAAAAATTTATCAGATATATAGATTTCGTGAAACTCTATGCATAGAGGAAACAAACATTTCAACCAGACCCGGCTAGATCTCCACCCGTATCGTCGAAATTCTCCGACATTTGTCAGAAAAATTGAAGCTTTGAAAGGTTTTCATTTTAGTGTTTGTTCAATTTTAGATACATAGATTTCGTTGAATTTCAAAATGGAGGAAACAAAATTTTCGACTAGATTTGGCCAGATCTCCATCTGTATCATCAAAACCCTCTGAATCGCTAGAAAAGATAAAGTTTTGAGAGATTTTCATTTTGGTGGTGGTTCACTCGTAATTTTTTTCATTGTAAATGACTGAAATGGAGAAACATGGAGGTGGAGAGAAGAATATGAAAGTGGAGTGAACAAAAGGGATAAGAGGGAGAGAACGACAAAATTGGTTGTGGCTAGACGGTGGGAGTCACAGAGATGGTAGCTTTTTGCCACTGTTATTGATGCTCATCCGACGAAAGAAAGTGAGAGGATAAAAAAGTTGGGAGAAAGGTGGAGATGCGGTGGAAAAATGGTAGAAATTTGGGAGATCTAGGAATAATGAGGAAAATATAAGGAGATATATAAAAATAAAAATGTGATGTATCAAGTATAATGTAGAGAGAATTTAAAATATGGGATGAATGCAATTAGGTAAAGAAGTGGGAATTTTAAGTAGACATGGTTAGTTACCATGCCATTTTTCCCAAAATTTACTTATGTTGGACTATAAAAAAGTTCCAGCAATGCACTGATTCCTAGTTGTGAAAATATTTTAGTTTTCCATTGTGAGAAATATCTTAAAGTTGATTTAAACTGGAACCTTTTTTCTCTTCCGGAACAACACTAGTATCTGTGCATCGTTTACAAAATTGGTAAATTGGACAATTTGAATGATTTCACCAAAATGTTCCCATTTAGTATACTTACATGGTATATCTGTTATTATAAGATAAAATCAAATCTTTTGCCATTAGCTAATTTCCTATATGTTATAACGAATTTTGGTTAGTATTTAAAATTAACACTATATAATGACTGAATCATTATAGAAAAAGACAAACACATATTAAGCAAAGCCGCATTGATTTCAATTTCAACATGAATCGGTTTCCCCTTTTTAAATTTTTTGCTTTTTTTCTACTCCTTATTACATCAGTAACAATTAAAGCCACTTGGGTTGAGAATCTTTCAACCAAATTGATATGAATTAATGCTATTTTTTGGCCTATGACAGAGTTAAAAACTTCAAGAGATTTCAGAACATCCTTGAGAGAAGCACCTGGAGGACCATCCCCAATCCACCATGCTAGCCCCCTAACAAACCGAAGAAAATTAAAGAGGTTTTACAATCTTTTGCACAGATGAAAACTTTAAGAGATTTTAGATCATCCCTCAGAGAAGCTCCTACAGGATCAAACCCAAAGCACCATGCTAGCCTCCCTAACCAACCGAAGAAATTAAAGAGATTTTCAACCTTTGATAGAGTTGAAGACTTCAAGAAATTTTAGATCATTCATTAGAGAAGCCCCTACGGGACAAGATACAAAGCACCATGCTAGCCCCTCTACAATATGAAGTTAAGCTTCAAAGCAAAAGAATAAGGAGAAATGGAAAAAATCAATAAGAATTTGCATTATTTTACAATTTGGACGATTATTTACATGTTATCTATGTATCACTTGTAAGAGTTAATAAAATGTGAGTTACGAAATATATGATTTCTCCATAGTGTTTGAATTTTACTTGATTGTTTTCTAAAATCACCACTAGTACAACATAAATTTAAGAATAATTTCTCTTTAGGTTTTCCTAAATAACACGAAGCACTGGACATAAAAAATAAGAGTTATTCAATATATGGATATGGTTTTATGTCTAACTATAAAATACAAGAAAGAAATTCATAATAATCAGGATGGAAGAGAATATTATTGAAGAGTTATCCACATACCGGCTTTCTTAGAATGTGTTTGGTTCAAAGAAAAATGTTTTTATGAAAAAATATATTTAAACAAATATTATTTTCAAAAATAAGTAGATTTCTTATTTATTTCGTACTGTTTTATAAGTAAGAAAAATCATTATCACAAGAGTATGTATATTTAATCTAGCAAATTATTATGGAGCGGAATGGGGGGAGGAGTGAGGATACGGGGTTGGTGGGGTTAGAAGTATTGGGTGGTGGGAATAACAATAAACTTCAATTAAGGAAATTGTTTTTCCTATTTCATTAGAGAATTTATTTTTCTCATTTTTTAAAGAACTTATTTTTCTCAAAAAAATATTTTCTAAAATATTTTGACTAATGAAATATAAAAAGTTAACAAAAAAATGTTATCCTCCATGGCAAACAGACTCTTAGTTTAATTATGTCTTTGTGTACTTCCTTTCCATTAACATATAGTCCCTTTTTCTTGAGGGATCCTATGTTCTCAATTTATGTTTCTTTTTTACATATTTGTTTCATGTTCTTAACTGATTTGGCCAAGTGAATGCCTTGTCATACATTAATGACCTGACAAAGACAAGGGGGAGGAAATTACCTTTTAATTATCAAGAATTTATTTAATAAAATATCAATGAATATATTTAATTAAAATAGTTTAATGATAGAAAGGGAGAATTAGTTAATTTGTAAAAATTTAATATTAATATAAATAAATTAAAAGAATTTCTAAAAAAAAAAATAAGAGGGGTAAAGTGAATTTAGAGTACAATGTGAAATCTAAAGAAAGGTGTCTCAATTTATTCCTAAATTTTATAGTAACTAATGCTAGGACCACGATAGTTAATTAAATCAAAATATAATTTAATTAAAATATCATAATTGTTCATTTAAGTCATTACGTGGGACTTTAAATATGGGATAAAGAAAATCAAAAACAGAAAAATAATAATGTTTAATGAAGTTGATATGGTAAACAATATTTATAGTAATTATTTAATTGTAAACTAATTAGGGATAAAAATTATATAGTTTTATACGGACAGAAAAATTAGAATCTCTATCGTGGCAATGAAGTATATATAAGGATGTGATATAACAAAAATTAATAACTATGAAGGAAGAGGAAATTTCTCCCAAAAAGTTGTTTCTTGTTCTTTATTTTCACATCTTTATTGTAAATGGTATTAGATCCACGAAATGGGAGAAATGAAACACCTTAAGAGACAATGTAAGGAGATGGTAATTGAACAATGAGAAAATGGTTAAATACTCCCTCAACCTTTATCTCAAATCCCAAGTACACACTTATACTTTGAGAGGGTCTTATGACCCCTGAACTATTTTAAAATAAAATTATTACCCTCCCCCCTCCCCCCCGAGCTATTTTAAAGTGGAATATATACTCCTGTAAAAACTCATACCCAAATTTTATTTTGATTTGTGGTCTACACGCGCTGCAACGTGTCATGCCACTAATTCCACGTCATATATCATTTTTTTATTATAAAAAATTAATTCCACGTCATGCCACGTCGTCATCATCATTATCTTCTTCTTCTTTTTCTTCCGCTTCTTCTATTCTTTTTCTTCTTCTTCAATGACATAATGAATCATATGGAATTCACACGATATGTAATCTTATCAAAATCAAGGCAACAATTAATGTCCAAAAAATATTTGATTTTCACAAAATGGCATCGCGACAGTGATGGCGCCAAAAAATTTAAAATTCCGGTGACTTTATTTTTCAATCTTAATTGATTCAACATTCTCACGTAATTCGAGTTCTTGGATGCCATTGAAGAAGAAGAATAAAAAAAATGTCATTGATGAGTTCTTGGATGCCATTGAAGAAGAAGAAGGAGATGATGATGATGATGATGATGATGATGATGATGATGATGATGAATTGAAGAAGAAAAAAATTTAATTGCCATTGATGGGTTCTTGGATGCCATTGAAGAAGAAGAAGAAGAAGAATTGAAGAAAAAGAAGAAAAAAAAAATGAATTGTCATTCTTGGATGCCATTGAAGAAGAAGAAGAATTGGAGAAGAAGAAGAAATGAAGAAGAACAAGAAAGAAAAATAATAATTTAAATTATATATAATTATTTAAAGAAATATTAAAAATAAATTTTTAATAAAATATTTTCATCTCACGCTGACTCTCTTGCTATGTTAGCGTTGAAAGGGTAATAATTTCATTTTAAAATAGTTCAGGGGGGTCATAGAACCTTCTTAAAGTATAAGTGTGTAGTTGGGATTTGAGGTAAAGGTTGGGGGCGAGGGGTATTTGACCATTATCTCTTGAACAATTGTAGATAATGAAAGAGGATTATTGTTGAAGAAGACAAGAATTAATGGAAGACAATCACACCATATGATCCCATCGAAAATGGCAATATGAGAGTCGTGATTACACGAGTCCCATTGAATGACAAAAAGTTATGAGGAAAGAGCTAGATCCATACGGACGACCTTAAGAGAAAGGAAGAAGTTTCCCTTTATTAATGGAACAATCAAAAAGCCAAGTGAGGAGTCGACGGATATGTATGACGGGTGGACAATAAACTCATTATTGGTGTTATGTATGCATAACACCACCAAACTTACGCTTCGTTTAACTATACACCATAGAGATCTAGGAAGAAGAAGAATTATGAATTGGTATCCATGGTCATTTTGCAATTGTGAATGTCCATGAATACAACAATCGAAGGTTGAACTGATTGGATGTAAGAAAAATGGTACGGAAATATTTGATTATTATGGTAAACTAACAAAGTTATGGGAAGAATTGGTTAATTAAGTGCAGATCTCAGTATCTGCATGTGAAAAATCCACTTGCGATCTCGGAGAAACACGGGAGACCAAGAGAGTAGGAAAAGGTACATCTTTTTGTAATGGAATTGGCTGAAGTTACAAACATGGTGGTGAGGTCTAATCTACTAATGCATGACATATTATCATCCTTGAATAAAGTCTATTAAAAACTACTACAAAAGGAATTGGCAAATGGAATCACGTGTAGGAATGATAACCCAAGTAAAATCATGGCGTTCACAATACAAGGAAAATATTCTTATCTAGAGCAAGGATAAAGAAAGGAAAAACAATGTGATTTATTCACATTGCAAGAAACCAGTACAGTACTCTAAAATATGCAACCAACTCATGGGATATTCTGAATAATTGACAAATAATCCAAAGCATGAAGGAAAATTAGGATTCTGCGGTGGAGATAAATCACAACACCAGATGGAAAATTAGGATTCTAAGGTGTATATGAATCACAACACTAGAGATAAGAACGTGATGTCACGACCCAAACCGGGGCTCTGGCCGTGACAGACATCCTGATCCATCAAGTCCCGATAGACCCCTGTAACTCCCCAACTCACTAGTGATATTATCCACTCTGGCCCAGACCCACACGACTTTAAAAAGCATCACTAGAGAGTAAGGCTTGCTTACTTATATACCCAACATCTATCCTATATTTTTCCAATGTAGGACTCCTTATCTCAAGTTGGGGTGTTACACGTGAATTGGTCTAGGAAGGGGAAACTATCGGGTCGATTCATAACGACTAAGCATTAGAGAGCAACGAATATAGGATCAACCAACATAGGCCAGATAATAATCCCAAAACTGAGCCTTTAGGATTAGTGAACTATGATCAGGATGTTACAATATCAAATATTGAATTTAAATACAAAAGAAAGGTAAGATTGAAAATAAATTATTAATTATTGACACCTGTCGCTGAATCTAGGAAAAATTTGTGTTATGGTTAAGACTTTCAGTAAAAGTGTCAGCAAATAGCTCAATTTTTTTTTGGTGATGCAGGCAATCTCTATGAAAAGACTTGGATCTTTCCCATACATGATAGAGATTTTTATCTATCTTCTTCTTACAACTTAAGATCTCGCTTCTCAGCCTTATAGTTTTGCCAAATAGAAATAATCAAATAAGGAATTTCTTTCCCTAGTAGTCCCAAGTTTTGTTAGAATTTGAAGGTTCTGCCTTCAATCATTTCTTTGAATCTCCCAAGAGTGAGAATTGAAAAAAAAAGTGAGCCTCACATAATCTGTGGAGACTCCCACAAGAATGAATATATCACAAATCTCTAGAAAATTCTGAAGACGAACTCGCGGATCCTAATAGGGAGGCTATGAACGGCCCACTTGTGTGTAAAAACTGTACCATGTTCAATTTAAGATCAAATCTGCCTCCAGGGTCTAGTTTTTAGATACTGGAGGTTACATTGGTTACGAGTGGGATTGCCAATTCATGCACTATCCTGTGGCTAGTATTTCATTATGCATTATTGTAGCGATGGAATTTCCTTTGACGTTAAGGATCGTTTCCGGCCATGAGTTCCCCTATGATATAAGTTGTCTTGGACGGGTTGGGCTAATACATCAAATATTTAAGAAGAGGCCTAATATATTATTTGATGGTTGGTGTGGCAACAAGCTTCATTTCTATGACTGTCTTTCCAGCCGTCGAAAGATGTGACAACGGTATGATTACCACAAATGAAGAATGTCATTTTGCGGGTATGCAATTCACCAAGCTGAGGAAAAGAAAGTCGTTTGAACCTACAAGATTAGGAATATGAAGGCCTTTCCTTCAAAAGAAGATTACGGAAAGAAATACCTATGCTATTGACCAGACCCTTTTTTCTCATTTTTTTGAATTGGGCCAAATATAGAATGAAATGCATATATTAAAATAGGGGAATAAAGACAGAGACTTCATTTTTTTTGGTTTAAGGGCTTCTCGCCCTACCGAAGTACCAAAGGATTTCAAGTATTACACTTCTCTATAATAGGACCAAAGAAAAGGCTTTCAGTAGCGTCCTAAGAATCTAAGCCTTTTGAAGCACCAGACTTGAAGGATTATATTTAGAAGTTTTGATTCTCTCCTCAATCGGTGCAATCACCGCTCATATTTGGGATATGGTTCAACCAATTCCCTCTTCCTTGCTAGCTTGCTTAAGATTCAAACCTTTACCTTCCAATTCAGTAGCTAGGACCAAGTTGTGAGAACTTATCAAATAAAATAATAAGACTAAAATTAGAATGATGCTAATTCTTAAAGTCCCAACAAATGGCTTCAAGAACATTTTTTGTCAAAGTGCACACGCAAGTGTACGCGGTCGTGCAAGTAACAATACGACTTTTGCGAGCCAAATATTGATCCCACATAGACTTGGCATTTAGAAACAATCCAATTCAAGTATTAATAATAAAGTTAAATCAGTGTGATTTGTAACCAGTATGAGTTTGAGTTTCATTATGCTAAAAGTAACAATGAACAATGAAAAAAATTAGAAGTGTTGCAAATAATAATACAGAGAGTTCCAAGGTTAAGGCATCCGAAAAAATCATAATATAGCTATACAATAGCATTTCTTAAGTTATTTATCTTAGTTGTTGATTCACGAGGTTTATAACATGATTATGGTCTTTCGAGTCTCTAACATCTATTTAAAATAGCCTCACAACTACATCATTGAGTAGGAATGTGGAAACTAATTCAACGCACATTTATATTTCATATAGTATTTGAGTCAAATAGGGCATATTAAGTATGTTCCTATCCTAACCGCAAATCTTATCTTTTTTTCATCAAAAATAAATCCCCATGTCCATCTCAAATCAGATAAGTAATCGATCTTTACTTTACTTCATCCATTTAGCTCGGTGGGTTAAGCTTCCATTAAAGCTAATACCACCACCTGAGCTAAACAGAGTGAATCAGTAAGTTAATAGGTCCCTAATACTCATGTTTTGTGTAATAGGATAAGTTCATCTTCAAATTGGAATACCCAAGTTCAATCTAATATTCTTGTTATTCAAATAAGCATCCTAATAACATCCCAAGCTCTCACTGGAGGTATCCCAACAACAGGTACATGTAGTTCTAATTCATTCCCTTCTAAAAATTATGTAACTCTACTTTCACTACTTTATTTCTTTTTAAGGGCTAATCAAAGACTGTCAAAAGTTGATCACCAAGGTCCAAATTTGTGCCATTCATCTTCTTCCAAGTAAGAACTAATGCCTTGATAGTAATTTTTTTCTTCTATAGATCTTATTTTGATGTTTATTAGCTATTTGTTCCATGCCCAATATTCCTTTGTATTTTGTGTTTGATATTGTTACTCTGGTTTCTGAGTAATTCTTGTGATATTAGGAGTACCTGTCTTGTCGAATCTGATAATATTGTTTCCTTATATTGGAACTTGTTCAAATTCATTGAATTTAAAATCACCTGCAAAAGCAAACACAAGGTTAGTAAAATAATAAGCTAGAGTGTTACCTTCTCTAAGAGCGTGTATGTAATGCCCCGAGTCTGTACCTCGGACGTTATACAGTGCTCATAATCTCGAAGGACCATAAGCTAACCCATGACTCGTACCTGCTGCAACAACTAAATAGTAATACTATAATTATGCAAAAATTAGGTAGAAACTTACCATAAGGTTCAATACTAAAATAAAACTGAATACAGTATAACATTACCAAAACAGAAATATTTGCCTAAAAATACTCTAGTCTGAAAAGCATCTATTGTCTAATTCATGGATTTGATGGAACAAGCCCCTAACTTACTCCAACTACTAAAAATTGTACTGATAAACCGAAATACTGAAGAAAATAATCATGTCCTCGAACTATGAGGACTCACTACTAACTTTGACTTCTAAAGATCTGAACTGCTAAGGGAGTTCGGGAGACCTTGCATCTGAACCTATGATATAAGAAATCATAGTGTAAGAGAAAAGTATGTATCAGTACTTTGAATGTACTGGTATGCTAAGTGAGGTAGGCTGAAATGCCTGGGTTCTTATGCAGGAACAATACTGACTGAATGACATGAATATAACTGAATGAGAGTATATGCATGAATACGCATACTGTAATTGAGATCATTATAACACTGAATACTGAGTCTGAATACTAATTAACTGATACTGTATTACTGATAGATAGGCAACTATTTCTAACAGTATTTTGTGTAACTATGCTGAGTTTCGTACTGAGCTAAGTGAGTGTGTCTGACAGTCCTGAATCTGTAGAACTGAATTGAGTTCTATACTGAGACTAAATCTGAAACTTAGACTGTGGGAGGTAATCATCTAACCAACATTCCCCTTTCTAAATAGATTGGAGTCTAACCTATAACCCCAGTTATACGAGTGTCAATACCGTGCCACGGGTAGACACAAGCTGTGAGTTAAGCCTCTCTAATAAGAGGCTCTTTCATCAACCCTCGCTGGTAGGAAAACTCGAGTGATATGTATCAACCCTAACCTGGAAGTCAAATATCTCATCCTACGCTGACTATGTATTTCTATAATGTAGGGATTGCTACTAAGGATCAAACTCTCTGCTGGCAGGAATGCACCCATCCCTGGGTTAACTCGGTGTTGAGTCCTACTCCTAACTGAATAGACACTGAACTGATTTCCTAGTTCATATTAGGCTTGACTGAACTGTTAGTGAGTTTACTGAGTTCCGTTGACTGATGAAATACTGTTGAATTCTATTAGCTGACAGAGTTTACTGAGGTATGAACTGAATACTAAACTAGAAGGGACTAATACTAAGTCAACTGAGTTTTTCCTGAGTCTTGTAACTAACTGAGAGTACTACTGATCGTGACATGACTGAGACTATTCTGTAACTGACACTGGCTCTAGGTAAATTGCTAAATTGTCGGGTATTAAATACCCTCAGAACTCGATAGCATAAAAAGTAAAGCATCACATGACCTTACATAGCATACAAATACACACTTGTTTATAATGCATCTATAGAGGCATTTTATCAAACGCTTGCATGGCATGAACTAGTATATATACTAAGATGATATAATCTTATTATTACATTCACATGAGCAGTTCACCAAACACTTGGATAGGATAGTATATACACATAATACTAAACAACATGTGAGCATCATGATTCAATTCCACATTCACAATTCCATGGGTATCAACATGAATTTACATGATAAATCACACATATCAATTAATTCTACATCAAACTTGTAATAAATCATGACATAGAAAACCTAATTATATAATACTCATGAATACACTTTAATTCAAAATCATGGAAATCATGAAATCAATCTACTTTAAGTTTAAAAGAGTTTCTTGGACTCCAAGGGTGGAAGAAACCCTTGGATGAACACTTCACATGCCTTGGTTGCTAAATTCTTGAAGAACAATGGTGAAATCTTGAGCCTTGGCTTTGATATTAAATCACCTAGGGTTCTTATTCTTGAGCAATTTGAGAGAAAGTGAGTGTATTTTTCTTAATAAGGTTTGAATCTCGTCTTTTAGGGATGAATAAAGGTAGGAAAAATACCCAAATATCCGTAAGGATACTGATTTTTAATGAATGAAAATTAGACTGTCGATGCGCAGACCGATGCACCACATCATTGGCATCGATGCGATGACCAATGCACCACATCGAGTCCGCGTTGGTTCACTAGAATTTGCACTGAGCTGAGGGAAAAATTATCTATCGATGCGATGGATGATGCAACACATCGAGTTTGCGTTGACTCACTATTTTGGTCACTTGAACATGGTCTAAACGAGGTCCAAAAAATTCAAAACTTATCCGGAAATACGTACTAACATTCCTGATCATGAATTAATCTAAATATCGATACTTTAAGGTTGTAAGAGTCTTGAAATAGAGTTACCAACTTATGAAGGCCAAAATAATATTGTCTGAATACTTAGCTAGAATTTTTCTAAGTATGGGATCCCTTAACAAGCTTTAAGGGTTTGCATTAAGCTTAGGATTTTTGCTGGGGTCTTACAATATCTACCCCTTGGGAACATTCGTCCTCGAATAAGACTGATTAAAATAAGAATAATGATAGACTAGATTTAGACACTGGATATCCACAACTGAAGTATGATTTCATGACTGAAATTACTGATAAGCTGAGTTTATATACTGAACATGCATGTCTGATGCATGTGTACATGATTGAACTGATTTGTGAATGTATGAGTGAGTATGAAACATTAATTGATACCAAGTTGGTAGCTACATCTGAACATAAAACTAAATTGAGTTAGGGGAGCTGTTACCTTGAGCTGAATCTGAATTTATAGAGAAGAGGTGAGGATACTTGGTTCGCATGTCTGTTTCTGCTTCCCAATTAGAGCCCTCAACGGAACGATTCTTCCGAAGTACTTTGACTAGAGGGAATTCTTTGTTCCTCAGTCTGCGAATCTGATAATCAAAGATTTTGACTGGAATCTCCTTATAAGAGAGGGTGTTCTAAATGTCTATACTTCCTACAGGGACAACAACTATTGGGTCGCCTATGCATTTCTTTATAAAGGAGACATGGAACATTGGATGCACTAAAGCTAAGTTTGACGGCAACTCAAGCTCGTAAGATACCTTTTTAAAACGGTTGAGGATTCGGTAAGGACCGATATATCGGGGAATTAGCTTCCCCTTCTTGCCAAACCTCTTTACTTCTTTCATAGGATAGATTTTTAAATACACATAATCACCAATATCTAACTCGAGATCCTTTCTGTGCATATCTACATACGATTGTTTTTTGGCTCTGAGCTGTCTTAAGCCTTTCCCTGATCAACTAGACTTTTTCTATGGTATCAAATACCAAGTTAGGCCCTACCACTGTGTCCTCACCCACTTTAAACCAACCAATGGGAGATTTATACCTCCTCCTATAAATATCCTCAAATGAAGCCATCTAAATGTTGGAATGACAGCTATTCTTATATGCGAATTCAATCAAAGAAAAATGGTTATTCTAACTACCTTTAGAGTCTATTGTACATGCTTGAAGCATATTTTCTAAAGTCTGAATGGTCCTTTTTGCTTGACCATCTGTTTGAGGATAAAAGGTTGTACTGAGATGAACTCAGGTACCAAGACCCTTTTAGAATGCTTTCTAAAAATGAGAGGTGAACTACGTACCTCTATCTAAGATAATGGATAATGAAACATGTGCAATATGACCAACTACCAGATATAGAGTTTAGTGTAATCCTCTACTAAATAAGAGGTATGGACTGGTAGGAAATAAGCTGATTTGGTCATCCTAGCTACAATGACTCAAACTGAATTACGTTGGCGACGAGTACGAGGTAAACCCATCACAAAATCCATATTCACCTCTTCCCACTTCCAATAGGGAATACTAAACTCGTGCATGGACCCACTAGGCTTCTGATGCTCAATCTTAACCTGCTAACATGCTGACCACTTAGCCACGAACTCTGCAATATCTCTCTTCATCCCACTCCACCAATAGATCTCCTACAAATCATTGTACATCTTAGTTGCACTTGGATGAATAAGTAGTTCATACCATTCGTTTCTGTAAGAATTTGCTGCCTCAAGTCATCTACGCTAGGCACACATAGCCGACCCTAGCAGTACAATACACCATCTCCCCCTTGGAAGAAAACCTCTACTTTCTGATCTCCAGTTGATTCCTTCAACTTAGCTAGACTGCGATCCCTATCCTACTTTTCGTTTACCTTAAAAACCAAGGATGATTCTGAACTACTTTGCACCCGTACACCACCTTCTGATGAATCAACTAAGAGACACCTAGTTGGGCAAGCTGATGAACTTCCTAAGCCAACTTCTTTTTACCAACCTCCACATGAGAAACACTACCCATCTTCTTGAACCTGTATATGTCCATCTTCTTAATCAACATTGTGGTCCTATACTCCTTGACCATACTGCTAGATACCCCAGACACAAACTTACTCATCTTAGATCTGTTATCTGCTATTTCTTGGGTGGCATATCTGGCTAACTGAGTGAACTTAAGAGAATAATCTTGTACTATCATATTGCCCTACTTCAGATTTATAAACTCCAAAGCCTTCGCTTCCCTCAACTCTAGCGGGAAGAACCTATCTAGAAAAGCAACAGCAAACTCATCCCATTCTATGGGCCCTGCATCTGTGGCCCTTTCTGCTTTCCACTATTTAAACCATAAGTGTACCACATCCTGTAACTGATATGTGGCCAACTCAGCTCTCTCTACAGTAGTCACACTCATAATATCTGTAACTTTCTGCACCTGATCAAGAAATTCCTGAGGGTCCTCATCTGACTTAGATGCAGAAAAAGATGGCGGGTTTATTTAGGTGAAATCTCAAATCCTGGCAGCAGTTGTATTGGCCACTGGGTTGGCCGAAAAATTAGTTGGACACTTATTTTGGGCTGCCACAGAATGAGCTAGGGTGGCAAAAGCTGCTCTAAACTCAGCATGGGACACATGTTCATCCAGAGGATCTGGCTAGACGGGCTGGGGTTCTGGCTAGTCTCCCGTTCCTCTTTCCTTAGTCTTTTTTAGAGGCATGTTCTGTAAATAGGAGAGAAACTTAGATTAGACAGAGTGTTTAACTGGAGCTCATGCTCACTCACACCTAAAATACCTAATAGCCTTCTGTCCATAAGTGTGGTGCACTACACACCCATGCACAAAACACTACTAGATGCAACTTTCAGACTTCCTAGGACTCTGTTAAACCTTGGTCTCTGATACCAAGTTTATAACGCCTCGAGTCTGTACCTCAAACGCTACACGGTGCTCATAATCTCGAAGGACCACAAGCTAACCCATGACTGGTACCTGCTGTAATAACTGAATAGTAATACCATAATTATGCGAAAATTAGGCAGAAAATTGCCATGAGGTTCAATACTAAAATAAAACTGAATACGGTATAACAATACCAAAACTGAAATATCATCCTGAAAATACTCCAGTCTGAAAAGCCTATATTGTCTAAATCATGGAGTTGATGGGACAATCCCCCAACTAAATCCAACTACTGAAAATTGCACTAATAAATCAAAATACTGAAGAAAATAATTATGTCCTCAAACTATGAAGACCCACCACTAACTTTGACTGCTGAAGATTTGAACTGCTAAGGGTGCTCGGGAGCCCGAACATCTAAACCTATGATATAAGATATCATAGCACAAGAGAAAAGCATGCATCAGTACTTTGAATGTACTGGTATGCTAAATTAGGTAGGCTAAAAAGCATAGGTTCATATGCATGAACAATACTGACTGAATGACATGAATATAGCTGAATGAGAGTACATGCATGAATATGTATACTGTAACTGAGATCATGATAACACTGAATACTGAGTCTGAATACTGATTAACTGACACTGTATTACTGATAGATAGGTGACTATATCTGACAGTCTTGATTTTATGGAACTATACTGAGTTCCGTACTGAGCTGAGTGACTGCGTCTGACAGTCCTAAATCTATAGAACTGAACTGAGTTCTATACTGATACTGAATATGAAACTGAGACTATGAGAGGTAATTATCTAACCGACATACCCTTTTCTAAATATATTGGGGTCTAACATATAACCCCAGTAGGAAAGGTGTCAATACCATGTCACGGGTAGAGACAAGCTATGAGTTAACCCTCTCTAATAAGAAGCTCTTTTGTCAACCCTCGCTAGCAGGAAAACTCGTGTGAGTGTATCAACCCTAACCTGGTAGGAAGATATCTCAACCTATGTTATCTATGTATGGTATATAACATAGGGATTGATGCTAAGGACCAAACCTTCTGTTGGTAGGAATTCCCTCATCCCTGGGTTAACTCGGCGTTGAGTCCTACTCCTAACTGAATAGACACTGAATTGATTTCCTAGTTCATATTAGGCTTGACTAAACTGTTACTAAGTTTACTGAGTTCCGTTGATTGATGGAATACTACTGAATTCTATTAGCTGATTGAGTTTATGGAGGTATGAACTAAATACTAAACTAGATGGGACTAATACTGAGTCTACTGAGTTTTTCATGAGTCCTGCAACTGACTGAGAGTACTACTGATCATGACATGACTGAGACTATTCTATAACTGACACTGGATTTAGGTAAATATCTAAATTGTCGTGTATTAAATACCCCCAGGACTTGATAGCATGAAAGGTAAAGCATCACATGACCTTGTATAGCATATAAATGCACACTTTTTCATAATGAGTCTATAGAGGCATATTATCAAACATTTGCATTGTATGAACTAGTATACATACTAGCATGATATAATCTTATTATTACATTCACATGAGCAGTTCACCAAACACTTGGATGGCATAGTATATACATATAATACTAAACAACATGTGAGCATCATGATATAATTCAAAATTCACAATTCCATGGGTTTCAACATGAATTCACATGATAAATCCCACATATCAATTAATTCTACATCAATCTTGAAATAAATCTTGAAATAGAGAACCCAATTAAATAATACTCATGAATACACTTTAATTCCAAATCATGGAAATCATGAAATCAATCTACTTGAAGTTTAAAAGAGTTTCTTGGACTCTAAGGGTGGAAGAAACCCTTGGATGAACACTTCACATACCTTGATTGCTAAATTCTTGAAGAACAATGATGAAATCTTGAGCCTTGGCTTTGAAATTAAATCACCTAGGGTTCTTGTTGATGAGAAATTTGATAGAAAGTTAGTGTATTTTGCTTAATGAGGGCTGAATGTCGTGTTTTAGGGCTGAATAGGGGTGGGAAAAAGACCCAAATACCCCTAAGGACGCGGCTTTTTAATGACTAAAAATGGGATTGTCGACGCATAGACTAATACGCCACGTCATTGGCATCGATGTGATGACCAACGTGCCATGTCGAGTCTACGTCGGTTCACTAGAATTGTTATGGAGCTAAGGAAAAATTATCTGTCGATGCAATGGACGACGCGATGCGTCGAGATTGTATTGACTCACTTTTTGGTCTCTTAAACATGGTCTAAACGAGGTCTAAAAAATTTGAAACTTATCCAGGAACACCTACTGACATTCCTGATCATGAATCAATCTAAAGATAGATACTTTTAGGTCATAAGAGTCGTGAAATAGAGTTGCCATCTTACGAAGGCCAAAATAATATTAAATCTGAATAATTAGCTAGAATGTTTCTAAGTCCGGGACCCCTTAACTAACTTTAAGAGACTGATTTAAGCTTAGGATTATTGTTGGGGTCTTATAGTGTACCACTCTTTCTTTTGATGTATCCATTAGAATTTGAATGGATTTAACCATCATTATACACTCCATAGGACTTCCCATTCATTCTTTAGAATTTAGACCATGGTCCAAGAATCTGTCTCTAAAATATTTTGACCTATATGATTATCTTTATAATATTATAGGCAGTCTCTTATTTCCAAAACTTCAGCCAGTAAGCTATTGGTATCTTCGATTCTGCATCCTTTTGCCACCACCAGATCTCCAACATAATTTCTAATGCAGAAGCCACTAGAGCTAGGAACAGGATTTCCTTTTGAAGCACCATCTATATCTACTTTTACCCAACTAGTTTTAGGTGGTGTCCATCTAACCATTCTAAAAGAATAAGAGCATTTGTACTTCTGTAGAACAATATTAGCCTACTCTCTTTATGATATGTCTATGTGTAGCCTGGTCATGATGAACTTGATAATAGTATCATTAATCTCCCATATTATTATTTTTTTATGATAAGAACCACCATGTACCAAGGTATTGCTTATTTTCAATAAAAAAAAAACATGACCATTGGAACCACCTTGAACACAGTATATATTTTCAATTTACATCTTGATCTTTCCACAACCTCAAACTCTGCTTTAGATTGAGCCATTTCTCTATAATTCTAGTTTGCTACAGAAGTGATTCCACACTTTTTGAGCTATTCCCCTTTAACAAATAGATGTTGGATGGTTTCTCTTACTGGATTTCTATAGTAGCCACATCATTCATCAATATCTGAATTCAAGTTATGCAAAATTGTAGAAAATTGAGTGACAGAATGCCATATTCTCCAAGTTAAACAAGAAAATTTAAAAGGAAATCCTTTCATCTAGGTTGACTTTAAATCTTCATTCATCTCAGATCTAAACCTTAATAATACCTGAGCACTTTTGATGGTGAAATTACCCCTACTATATTTAGTC
Source organism: Capsicum baccatum var. pendulum (assembly GCA_030864225.1). Classification (NCBI taxonomy): domain Eukaryota; kingdom Viridiplantae; phylum Streptophyta; class Magnoliopsida; order Solanales; family Solanaceae; genus Capsicum; species Capsicum baccatum. The sequence goes on from CM061555.1 coordinate 215,210,576, forward strand.
AAAAAGGTTTATCCATCACATCTTCATAGCATAATAATCCCATGTTATCTCGTAAATGATTCACTATTTAATTAGGGACATCATTCTTTATGTGATCATAACTCCAAGGGCAACCAAATATGATATTTAACATTAACCAACTTGAATGAATGATAAGCAATCATGTTTATAGCCTCAACCATAAAATGAGATTGTTTGTCCACTTATAGTCATAAAATGAATAACCATTAATGAATTCATAAGTAAAAGTACAAGCAAACTAAAAGCTAAAGTAAGAAAAACCCTAATGTATTGTTGCCTTCTCCTCTCATAAATCTATGTTGTTTCAAAGATGTCTTGTAATTATGGTTAAGTACTACTTATATAGCCCATTAGGTCTTCCATAAAATTCTCCATATGAAATATAAGTATTGACCACTTTGACCTCAAGTCAAACAAAGTGAAAGACCAAGTTTTAGTCATTTTAGAGGGGGGTTGTGTCGCATGGCCAAGGATATGCAACACATGTCTGTCGCACGGCCAAAGAAGTATAACCAAACCCTAACGGATGTTAGGAATGGTCTATATATTTTCCTAAAGGGTGCGAGTCATGGACTATAGCACGACCTAGGGGGTGTGAAGCATGGGCGTTCCATAATGTGAGATTTTCGTCGAATCCTTATTTTATACTTCTTGTTTCCTTGTTCCTTGTTGCCCCAGTCCTTGTGGCTTGTACATAGGCTTTATTTAGATTCCATACACCTAAAATGGTATCCTAAAACATCTTATAATAAACACTATGCCATACAATAAAATAAAACTCATTAAAGTACAGTAGAACAAGCATAATGTAGGCTAGCCGAACTAGTTTTCTCATCTAAATTCTATTTGATCATTTAAGCTCTTGAATTGTTTCAAATGTATCATAAACACTCTAAAACATGTAAATTAGCACAAAAATATGGAAAGAACACTGTATACTTCATTAACAACACCATATTATCCTTAAAACTAAGCTAAACATGGGTTGATAATGACATTTAGGTGTACAAATATGCCTAAGTTCAGTTGCACTCCACCCTTACCTTTCATTACTATTACCTCAATTTCCTCTACAAACTCTCTTATTATTAATCCACCAACCCTGTGGACTACCCTTTCCATTACCATTACCTTCACCACCTCTACCATTAGGGACCACAACCTTAGCGTACTTTTAACCTTGTAACCCAACCTATCTTTTAGGACACTCTCTCTTGAAGTACCCCATAGCACCATATGTATAACAACCTTTCTTAAGAGAAGGCATGGTGTCCTATAAATAATAAATCCCTTTGCCTTTAACAACTGATGTCTATTGAATAGTCCCTAACTAACCAGCTATAGAACTGGCAGAGACGACTAAATGGAGCGAGATAAATAAGTCCGTTAAATAGGACCCCTGGAGTAAGAACCACCAAATTTACCCCCATTTCAAAATTTCTTTGCAATAAAAATAGCTTAAACAACTTGCTTTACCCCTTCCACCTTCTTCACAAAATCAATGCCCTCGGCAAAAGTCATATGAAAATAAAAAAGATGCAAGTTAGTGTTTAGGACCTTCAAAAATAACAAAATTCTTTTCTTCTCTATACCAAGTAGGGAGTTGCATAATAATACAAAGCACGAAAAAAGCCTCATAAGCTGCAATAGACATATTACCCGGCTTACGGACTATATACACATCCTTTTAGTGGTCACAAAGAGTACGGGGTACATACTTCTCTAAAAATAGAGTATGAAATTGAGCCCATGTCAATGGAGGAAAAACTTTTATCAACACTTCAGTTACTCCCTCTACCACTTTTTGGTATCACCTTGTAGCTGGAATGTAACAAACTTTACACTGTGTTGCACAATAGTACCTATTTTGTTCAGCCTATTGCAACAATCTATAATAAACTTGTAATACCCTGAACTTTTCCTTAAGCCTAATTCTGTCTCTAGAAGGTTAAGGAATGACTTCCTAAGTGAGAAACATTTAAACCATATAGAGTTTCCTTAATTTTGACTTTTTATCATATGGCAAATTTAATTAACTTTGTAATGATATAAGATCCGCCCAAATTAAATAACCGGGCAAGAAGTTATGGCTAACTTAAGTTCTAGTCATAAAACACCATCAATTTAGTGTTTGACACATCACGAAGAGGGTCTATTTAATAATTGTCAAATTCCAGTGGAACTCTGTGATAGTGGCGTGTCACGGAGGACCCCAATTTATCGATAGTCAATTTCCAGTGGCCTAGAGCGATTGTGACGCATCGCACTAAAGGTCCAGGTCCAAACCAGTGGGACAACGCGATGGATCCACGTTGTGGTGACTCCCAGATTCCTATTTATCAATTTTTCAGTGAGCCACCACGATAGTGGTGCATCTCGGTGGCCCATAAAGTTAGGTTTCCAGTTCAATTTTTTCAGCTTCGTGCAGAAGTTAAAAAGGGCACTTTGAACTTTTTTCAAACCTCTTAAACCATACAAACATTAGAATTAAGGTAACTACAAGTATCATATGAGATTTTTCTCAAGATTTCCCTCAACCAAAAATCCTAAGCATCAAAATCCTCTTCGAAAAATCTCAAGGGTTCACCATAGATTTTCTAAATTAAGTCAAGACTCAAGGTTCCCAAGTTAAAAACTTCAAGAACCCTCATTCAAGAGTACGAATAGATTCCCAAAAGCTAGAGTTCAGCTAAAGATTCTAATTCAAGGTTCATCCGAATTAAGATTACAATGCATATTCTGAAAATTTCTAGAATCTATAGGATTTATGAATCTTTATGATATCTAGTATGCATTTTAATGCGCCTTAACTTGAGATTGAATTATGGGTCACTAACCCCTACTTGAGATTTCAATTTTTATGAACTTTTGTGCTATAAGCACCCATGATTGGAGTATTTTGAGATTATTGAGAAAGTTTTGACCTTGACAGTTATACAAGCTTTGAAATCCACTTTACTAAATGAGATTACAGATTTTATAGTTGGTTTCTTTATGAACCATGAGATTACTTTAAAGTGGATTTCCTTGAGATGAACATAGCTAACTAAAGGGATTAGTATTTATCATCGAGTTAGGTAAGTTACTACGGTTTCATACCCCAAAACTACGTGTCACCAAAGGATTGAGATTTATGAGCTCGAGGCTGAGATAGTGATTACTAAGCTGAGGTTATACTCCCTGGCAAGAGTATGACGAATCTCCCCAATGTGAGGTTTCTTCCTTAGGAGGAAAAAATGTTGGACTCCATGTAACTCATATGGTGTTTGTCGGTTAAGAGAACCTCTCTAATAGTAAGATTTTATGAGTAGCTTCTTAAAGTCTAAATTTTCCCTTGAATAAAGTAGTTTTCCCTATTAGTAAGAGGAAATAACAAGTTTCTAAAGTAAAGTATGCTCCTTGAGATGATTTATTTTCCCTAAGGCTTTGAAAGATATCCTAATCAGTAAAGATTTTTAGAGAATCAGTGTAAAAGACTCACAAACTTATTTAATTGATGTGTTACTTTAGATTTCATTTTAAAATTATAGTCTTATCTCTCAGATGCAGAGGCGAGCACTTTACCACATAGTCTATATATTTTGAGAAGGGAATAGAACTACAGATTTCAGAAATAGTATCTTGACTTACAAGATTTATATTATGTGTTCTATTATTCATAATTTATGAGATATACATTCTTTTGAGATTATTCAAGCTATGTGAGTCATTTATATAAGCATGAATGATTTTATAAAGATCAAGGATATTGTTTTTTAAGTATTGCATACACCCCATATACTCAGTACATCCTCAAAGTACTAATCCACATATACGTCTGTGTGCTACATTGTCTCATAATGTAGATTCTGGTGCTCAATCTTAGAAGCGACAGTGATCTTCGAATATCTCATCTACATTTTTATCTTTGGTGAGTCCTCATGGTTTGAGGACCTATATCTGTAGCTTTTACTCTTTTATTGTGTTTTTAGCATTACTTTTAGATCAGTTTGAGTTAGTTGAGGGTCTGTCCCAATGACTCTCTAGTTTGAGTAGTAAAGGCTTTGTTAGACTAGACTATCAGTGATGTTTTAGACTTTTCAGTAGGTTGCTATTCAGACTGTATTCTTTTGTTATTTTAGTTGATATATCCTATGAAAGTACGCTTGTTTTTCTATAATTGTCCTAAAGTAAGTGTTGGGAGTAGTAGCTATCTCAAAGGGTTAGCTTAGGTCTACTTGTAGCCTTAAGTACCGTGTGACATCTCGGGATAAGATTTTGGGGCATTACAGAACTCAAATGCATCTTCTATCTCAGAGATAAAAAAGTAGGAGGTTTTATCTTTAGGAACTTGGTCAGAATATCATTCTTGATTCCTATCATGATAGAGCCTAACACCATATGAGGAAAGATCTCAATCCACAAAGTTTCCCCCATTCTGAAAGTAACTATAGTAGCCGGTTAAACACCTGGGAACTAATAAGAAGGCATCACTTAAGTGTCTCCAGTATCGGTCAATTTACTCAAAAACAAAATACCTACAGAATCATCTCCAAAACCATAAGGGGAAGAGATGCACCTCTAATAGGTGCCACCTTCGCAGGCTCCACGATACCCACATTAATGTCTTCTCCTTTATCATAATAATCCTTGGTTGAGGGGAGTCACTAATCTTTGACAAGGCTGATCAGATGCTGCCCGAGCTTCACCCCTAACTAGTAATGCCATCCTTCCTCCCCTTCCCCTACCTCTTTTGCATCCTTATCCTAAATAGCCACTTCTATAGCTTGAGCTACTAGTGCAGAGGTTGCGGCTCTAACTTTGTTGGCTCTAATGATAACCATCTACATATAATAAAAGCAAAAGGGTCTGATACCAATTGGAATTAATATATATCATAAAATAATAAGGAAATAATAGTTTTCTAAGATCCTATAGCCTCCCGAAGAAAAGTACAAACGTCTTCATACGATTTAGCAAGACTCTACTACATCCAAAGTGGTACAATGAGATCAATGAACTTGGAGCTATGATACCCACATTTTCATTACCCAGATCCATCATGAGTGGCACCCACACTAATTTCCTTGTGGGAAAATCAACTCTTAATTAATTAATCCAACACTTAGCCAAAAACTTGGTAACTTAATTGTTTTCTTAAAAGCCATAAATGAGGAAACTAAACCATTTCCTTTTATAAAACTATTAGTTTGATACTAAGACTAAATAGAAATACAAAAAATCTAACAATCCCCAAAAATCTAAAAGTCACGGTACCAAAACACTAATATGTATAACCAAATAGGCTTAACACAACAATTGATAATGTCTAAGTCTAAAATAATAGACCAGAAACTAAATGAAAAATTCATGGGAGCCTAACAAATATAGCTTACCCTTGAGTTTGAACACTGTTTGAATCGCAATTGGGGTTTCGTAATAGTCGTTGGAATATTCTCTCGACTCAATAAAAAGAATATGATATATAGTAGAAGTACAAAAGAAAACAATCGTGCACTATAGGGTTATCGGCCAATCCAAAATGAAAAATCTGAAAATATAACAATAACTTAGTATGTTAAGACAACCATGAACACATACCATGTAACCTTACAAGAAGTTTATAACATTTATGCATATTTAACGACATTATGAAAATTATTCAATACAAGTCAACATAGATAACAAGTCTAGTCAACTCCATGACTACCAACAAGGATCCAAGTAAAAAAACAAAACTCTAACTATTTATCAACCTGTCTCCATTAAGAAAATGAATAGTTAATTTGGATTTATGCCATAAATTACAATTAGTATGGACCACTCAAGGATCCATAAGTATATCAACAATGACAATTATGATGCAATATGATTTACATAAAGAGACCATCTTTAGAAAATAAGAACATGAAATCCATTTAGTCAAGGAACTCGAAGTAACAAGTCAACACTTAAACTCAGTTCACTCAAGGAATCAAAATAACAGCAAACACATAATCATCGATTCCCTTAACTAAATGACCCATTTCATTATTTTCAAAAATATTTATGATAAAGGAATAATAACCTCATTCATGTTAAGTTATAGGACTAATTATTTATTATGGTACTGTATTGGGCATGTAATAAGGTCTTAAATACTTCTAACAAAAAGTTAAGTTGAAACTATTTCTACCGATTTAATTTTGAGCTAAGTTTAAATTAGAATCAACTTAAAACAAGCATGTCTCCTAAAATATAAGGAGTGATGGGGAAAAATACTCACCAAAAGAAAAAAATTTAATTCGTCTTTCCAATGCATCCAGTCATTAATTAATCTGTCCTTAGAGTAAATAGTTATGACCGTTTTACTGAATACTGTCCAGGCTAAGAAATTTACCACTAAATTGGGTAAATTTAACCATTGTACACAATATTTAATGCTGATTTTGATGGGTTTTAGCTTGAAAACTCATATATTTTGTTTCTAAGACCTAGATAGAAAATTTTCTCATGGTGGGGGTGAAATTTCTTTGTTGAGGTAAGTTTTTTTCGTCCTCTTCTTTGTATTTTAATTCTTTAACATCCTAGAATCCTCAGAACATTCTTTAATGGTGAAATTCTTGTTGGTTTGAACTATAAGTTCATGAGATTTTTGGGAAAACTTATTGGTTGGGATATTATCACATAAATCACTTCTAAATTATTCATTAATGATTCCTAGAATGAGTATGATTCAAAGCATAAAATTGGTGGTTGGGGATCTGACATTTAATAAAAATAGAACTTTCATCTTTGAAACCCTATTAATGGAGATGGGTTGTATATGATAGAGCTTGTTAATAGATAATTAATCATTTGATACTATTTTTAAACATGAATAAGGGTAGAACTAATGGGTTTGAATTTCTAATATTTTATGAGTAATTGAAAAATTACTCTTATAACTACTTGTTTGTTCAATGATTGAATATTCCAAGGATTGAAGAAAGGGAAGGAGTATCCATGATGTGGCTTTTTTGTTCCAAGATCACTAATCGAGGTAGGTTATGGTTTAATATGCAGTAGACTAGAATTAGTTACATGTAATAGCTGTTGTTAATGGGACATTTCATGTCTAGGCATACAAGCAAGGTGTTTGGATGGATAAAATATTAAATTAATATAATAATAATAATATAATTCTGTGATATTATGTGTTGTATGGATTCCTTTATAAGTGTTTGTATTTATATGACTTACTTGATGATTGATAGAGTTTAATATGTGATGTTTTGTAAGAATAGAAAAATTAGGTGACTTTCTAATATATTGAGCTTATCCTTACTACCTTAAAAGGGGTGAAACCAATATTGCGTATAGTTGAAATATTATATATTCTTTCTAGATGATTGATAGGAGGATTAATTGTGATAAGAGGAGGTGATGATATAACTTAAGAATCTAATGTTAAATTTAGGTAAGTGCTAGGAAGTGAGATGTGTATTATTCTTTCTAGAATTATAAGTTGAACATACACTATTGATTGAATTATCGATAAAAAGGGGATAGTTCCTTAAACTTAGTGATGACTTGAGTATAGAAGTTACTAGTTAGTAACTAAATTTAACTATTGCAATATGAATTAAAGATACTTAAATTGGTGAATAAAATAGAAGGATGATGTAAAATGCAGATATCAATCTTAGTGGATGTGAACTCCTGAAATGGATACTTGATTGAATGATCTTTGGACATGTTTATGATTGATAAATGAGTTTGATAATGCTCAATTGAGAAATTGGTGAATTGTCCTTTGGGCATACTTGTGATTTCCTGTATTAGTGGATAATTAGTGTACTTACAATGATGAACTTGTGATTATTGACTACATTTACTTAGTTGTCATCAAATGTATATTTGGTTTGATTGCTATTGCTTGCATCTAATTTTGATAAGGTGATTGCAGTTTACCATCAAGTATTACTTATAATTATTAACTGCATCTTACATTTATATTGATATTAATGAGATCATTATGATTGGTCGGGTACCACACCAGTATAGATATGATATGTTGTGATAAAGATTCAATACCAGTGGTACGAATATGATATACTTTGATAAAGGTTCAGTACCACATCAGTACAGATATGACATATTATAATAATGGGTCGGGTACCACATCGGTAAGTTATAATAAGTTGGTGATCAGTTGAGAAAAGGAAGAGAAGTTATGCATCTTGTACACATATTCGGCATATGCATTTTTATGCACACTTATATTTATAGGTTGTTGATGGCTCCTTAAGTTGACTGAGTTATGTTGATGATATAGACTGGTTCCTTATATGGACCAATTATTTGATGAGAGATTATGGCTCCTTGAGTAGACCAATTACATTAATGGTTGTAATTGTCATTGCAACAAGATGTGAATACGAGGTATATTTTGGATTGTGTATAAATCTTATTCCCCCGTGTGTATAGTTATATACATGCAGTATAATGTAGTGACTTTTCTTGTAAGGTTGCTGATATTATCTATTATCTTGGTGGTTTTAAATCCAATGGTTAATGGCAGTATAATAAGGACCTGGAGTTGTCCAATAAGAAGATTAATAAGAAGGAGAAAGAAAAGTATATAGAGTATTGTAATAAGATAATACATAAGAATTGTGGGATTGATTAATTCATAAAATATAGTAAGTTAATCACTACCTAAGAGCAAAATAATATTTCTTAAACAAACAAGGATGGTAGGTTTTTGAAAGTTGAAGTAAGTTAAGTATGTTCAAATATTAACATGTACGCTTATCATAATATCTTCCTCTTTGCTATATGTTTTTATATGTTTTTAGCTATGGTCGATCGATGATACCTACTAGTACGTGTGGTTTGTTCTAACACTACATAGCATATCTTCATTTAGGGATATATCCATGTTGAAAGTTAGTTGGAGTTTATATAGGTACAGTGGTGATTATTCACCAATAGCTCCTATCATTATACTCATACATGAATATTTTATCTTGGGTTATCTGTCCGTTTATTTGGTGCTCTTGTACCAGTTTAGACTATGTTCAAAGAAGTTGTTAATGAGAATTCCACAATGTACTTTTTGTAAAAGAGAAAATTGAATAGAAGGTTTACTTAATTATTTATACTTGAGGATATTATGAATATCTTCTACAATGCTTGAATGGTTGGGTGGTAAGGGTTCTTCTATATAGGATATAATTGGTAGATGCCCAATACGATCTATGATATGGATTTTCACATCAAGGAACCTGTATACTCACATGTACCTTATACATACATGCAAAGGTACTTATGGTTTCTCACTAGTCATGACCAGGAGGGGACAAGCACATTTCCATGTACCAAATCCCAGACATCAAGTGTTTGCCAACCTTATATCAACCAATCTTGTGAAGATGTCCAAACATTGATACACCTATAATAATGAATATAAATCTCATGAAAATTTCTAAATATTGATATATCACACAATAATGACAAATAATACTATAACAATTACAACCATAATGATAATAAAAATAAAATTGTAAAAATCAATAAGCTTTCACATATGTTCATTGCATGCGATCAATGCTTAGGATATCGAACAATCATTCACTTTTCTTGAGAATGCAGTGTATAAGGAATATGAATGAATAGTTATGATGCACACATAAAACAAATTAGGTTTCAACTACATTAAACTATCACCTAACTCAATCTAATCTTGAAATGCTCTAACAAAATTTAGTCTTTCCTTTTCTTGCAACATCAACTTGATTGTAGTCTAAAAATATGAATATAATACATAATAATAAAAATGGCCTACAACATTGAGAATTATAACCTAATCCCAAACTCCAAGTCCAATATAATGATCTTTCCTTTGATTCTAGGGGTTTTCCATTATAAATTCTACTTAAACCTGTCCATTTAATGGTTCCATAAGTGAATTATAGACATACAAGAGTGAATTATTAACTTTTAACTAAAAATCAAAGGTTTTACACCCAAATTACCCTATTGCACTTGAAAAACCAGCTAGTTCAATCCAAAACCTCCCTAAAATTCATAAACTAGTGCTTTTAAGGTTAGAAATTCGAAAATCTAGTTAATGGAAGAAATTCACTTACCTTTACTAACAAAATTGGTGGAAAATCATCCAAAATTTTCTAAGCATTCCCCCAAATTAGTTTAGAAAATAATAAACGAATTTGAGAAAAATTGTATATAAATTTATGTATATCCTGCAATAAAGGGCCTCTCCCGCTATAGTTGCATCACTATATCAAAAAAAGTCTTTGGATTTCTTATCATCTTAGCTAACATATAAACATGCTAAATTTTATTACATGTACTTAATCCATTCCAAAATTTACTAGACCATATCTTGCTTGGATGTCATCAGAGACTAGCCTATCCTGAAAATTCACCTCTCAATTAGAAAAAAATCTTAACCCATATTTTGTACGTTATACTTGTCTATAATTAAGGAAAGGGTCATTACAATGTATATACATTAGACTTACCTATAAAAATGAAAACGGTAAGTTAAATAAAATAAAAAAATAATAGAGCGGTTATATTATATTTTGGGGGGGTTTAGGGGGTGAATCATCGAGAATTATTGAAGAAGATGGAGAAAGAAGTTTGAAGATTTCAAGAAGCTCTTTTTATCGCTTTTAATATTCTCTTCTATTTTACATCCTCCTTTGTAGATTTTTTTAAATCAAATTTTTATGGCTGTCAAGCCATTTTTATTTATCATAAACAAAGCCCAAACAAACATCTGGCCTTGGGCCAAAAATAAAAAAATAAATTAAATAATACAAAAGTGAATGGCCCAGCTACATAAATAATGAGCCGTTTGAGTATATTAAAAATATACTTCTCCTACACTCAATCTTTTGTAGTTGACTTTCCAAATTCTTCAAAAAATCCCCAAATACATCTTCTTAGGTGCCGCCTAAGCTTGCAATTATGCTATCTCTGTTTGATCAACAATGCTTCCTATACAAGAAACTTCACTACTTGTAGGTAAAAAATCTTTAGCTTTGTCTTCATTAATCTCTATGTTTGCTTCATTTTGACTGTTTTCCGCTTACGTGTTTGGTTTTTTACCACTTGATTGTGGAATATTAAGTGTGTATCGGCCGGGCTCAGCTCCCCTACCTGTAACACTTCATAAATAAAACTTACCTTATTTCTTATGTTGCTTTCTTGTAACCCATCTCTGATTCTTCGGCTGATCAAAAAATTTCCACTGTCATAGGGAAAGGCTTAAGGCTGACCTCCTTGTGTTATGGCTAAGCCTGACATCAATCTTCTTTCTTTTTTGAAAAAATTTGTGTATGAAAACATAGCTTAGCCAAACTAGTTTAGCGTCTTTTATGCCTATGTAGATCTAACATATATTTGTGATTCTACTGTTGTAGCTTAGCTGTTTCCTTGTTTTATTTCTGTGCATATGACTCCTGGAAATTTTTATGCTTGTTGTGAATGGATTTTCCTTCTGCTTATCCTTATTGTTGGTATCTGCCACTTATCAGCATTTAAGAAATTTCTTCCTCTTGATAGTAACTCTGTGAAATTGTGAAACTGTTTGTTGATGCTTAACTCCTGTGCATAATTAGCAAGATGATATGCGTATTGATTTCCTTCCCTAAAAATGTTTTGTACTTTGATGCTTTTCCTCAACACTTCCTTCATAATCTCCTCAACATTCTCCATAATCTCCTAAGAAACCCTCCATACTTCCTTTAAAAATTTAAGCATAGACAAAGAGTCTGTTTTAATAACTTTCTCTGTTTCAATAACTTTCTCTTGAACATTTCATTTAGATAGATATTTTACTGCATCAAGAATAACCTTTGCTTATGCTTCCATGGTAGTTGCTTATCCTAGTACTCCAGCATCAGCATGAATTAAATTCCCGCCAAGGTTTCTGAAGAGAAATAAAATTGGGCAAGATGATACTACATTGTTGCCGTTATTGCTATTGGTTTGGTGTTGTTGGGCACATGGATATTCAAGCCTAATTACTGAATTATTGCAACTATATGTACATGTAATAAAGTGAAGGGTAACTTGAAATTAAAAATTTCTATTTCACAGGCTCTTCTATATACACAGGCTTCAAGAATCCAGTTAGTACCCCATAAGCCCAGACCTCTTGCAGGTTTGCCATAGTGTTGTCGCACAGAAAAGTCGCTGGCTCGGCCATTTCTGTGTCGGTCAGCAAACATTTGACATGTGCAAGAGCGTGCGAGCCACTCTCTTTAGCGGCATCATTTTTTGGAAGGATCATTCCCTTGTTTTGACCTTCAAAATCCCATGATTTCTTCAAAAACACTTTCTTTGGCAAATGATTCATTAGTTTACACCCCTTCAACAAGATAGACAACAGCACCATCAGTGGTCCACGAGGAGAAAAAGATCGAAATAGTCGATGAGAGATACGTTAGAGTCATAAATATTGATATTTCCCTCCCCGAGTAGTATCTCAACAGACCTATAATACATGTCATTCACGCTAATGACTGCAAAAAGCCTTTTTACCTCGGTCCAGCTTTTGCCATATAGATTTGGCCTCTCACCTCCAATATATTTTATCATTTATTCTTCATCCAAGACCAACGTAGGAACTAGGAAATCAAGTCCCAAGCCAAGGGCTAACTCCTCCCCATTGAGTTGATCGTACCTATCCTTGAGCTTCTTGCAGAAGTCGAGGTCCATTATCCTATCGACAACTTCATAAGATTCCCGGTAGGTTAATTGCCTTTTCCTCATGAGGCAGAGAATTATGTCAACATAGTGTGAGATAAGAAGTCAACTTTTAAATAGGTTAGTAATTTTAAAGATATAACGGAGGTCCATCTGTTGCATAGGGTTCTCTGAATCAATAATCCAATGCAACTTATGCAACAGATAGATAATAAACTGCAACAGAACCACTACCAGTTAGATCAGTATACCCTGCTATTGCAACAGATGTGAAATCTATTATATAGCTTCTTCTCCATAAGGTAGATTAGAAGGTCTAGGTTAGGAAAAGTAACTTGCCTTGTCCTCGTATGGCATACGCATATCAGTCATAGTCTGGAAGTCTTGGGGGGGGAGAGAGGCCTGGGGTAATCTAGTTCTCCTGGCTTGGCATTCTTGGCCTGTCGCATATCCCTCTTCTCTTCAGCACCAAGTTCCACGTATATGTACACCTTTTAGACTAGCCCCTGAACTTCAACAGCTTTTGGATAGGGAGGAATTGTAATTTTTTTATTTCTAACCGGAGAGTACGCCTCTAATTGCTCTTTTCTTTCTCCTAACCAACATTGTAGGAGTGTGTGGCTCCCTCATCTTCTTGAATGGTATGACACACCTCTTGGATTTGAATTCCTCGATAGCTTTAGAGATAGCCTCTACGTTTCAAAGTATTTATCATGACTTTCTTTGCTCTCTTTGCATTCGCAACAAGAACACGAGGGTGAAGAGGGGTGAGAGGGACCTATGTAAGGGAGAAAAAGGGTGTTTTCAAACATATTTATTCTTTATTAAGCATCAACAAGCTCATCATCATGAGTGGTAGAAGCATCAGCGTGCCTGCCACAAACACCAACAAATCCACCAGAAGAAGCACCCAGATCTGCCTAAGTAAAAAGTTGGTCATGAAGAGCCTCAACATTAGACTGACCTTGCCTAAATGCTCTTCTTATGGCTATTGCTCCAGCCAATTCCTTCTTTATTAACTCCACTGTTGGGTTTGCTATAGTATCAACATAACCTAGAGTAATATAAGAAGTCATCACGACTCCTCCTCAGTAGGCATGATCCATGGATTCACAACCTATAAAAAATAAAAAAAGACAGATGCATTTAAATCATATAATATAATAATTTTCATAGTTGGGCCACATTTTAAAAAAAAAGACCCATCTATTGCATAGTTTGCAATATATGGTTAAAATATGTTTGAGTCTGATTCAAAGAAATAGAGCAAAACATGGATAATCTGATGCAAAATATCAATCATCTATTGCAACAGTTGCACAAGATAGGTAATTTGTTATGCAACAGATGATTTGTATGTCGCAATAGATGAACAATATGTTATCAGATTACACATCTGTTGTATAATTTACAGTAGATGATTAATCTTTTAGGAGTCGGATTTAGAGAACCAAAGAAACAAATGGGTAATCTAATGCAAGATATACCCTGTCACAGCAGATATCCCATCTGGTGCATCAGATATAACATCCATTGCACCAGATATAACATCTGTTCAATATCTTTCTTTGAGTAAAATTATTTTACTTGAAGAAGACGTACTGCATTATCCAGAGGGTTAAAGATATTAGCCTCCTTAATATTGGTGTTGCTCTTTGCAGCCAACCACCTAAACATCCTTGGATAAGAAACCTCATTCGAGTAATCCATTAACTGCTTTTGGAGGGGAGGAATGGCTTCAAATGCCCAAGCCTAAAAAATGTAAACAGGAAGCAAGCAAAAAATAAAGTCATAATAACTATATTCAATTTAAATTAATGGATGAGTAAAATTAATGATTAATTTTACCATGTAAGCCCAAGGAAAGCCGTATAATATGGTCGTCCTTGAGGATAGCTTTGTCAATAAATATTGGACAGTCAAGTAGAAGCTGTCATATCCCCAGGGATAATTGTTGAATTTAACAAAATCCTCAGCACGCTCCAACAAATCATCTTCTATGACCTTTTTGATGTCTTTTGCCAATATAACCGAATGGACAAACCAAACTAAGCACAATTGCTCCCTGTACTGCTCTGGTATGGTTTTATCCTCGATATCTATCAACAAATCTGATGCTTTGTATCCACGTCAAGCAATGTCAAATAACCCATCTATTTTTTCTTTCATTTTCTTGCCTTGGATCTTTTGTGGGGTGGTGGTCCTTCTGGACGATGGCATCTCAATCTCGCTACTATGGTAAACTCTTGCAAGCCAAAACAAACAGGCATGCCACAGTAGTTGATTCAGATTTCATCCATCTTTTTTTCGCTCCCCTCCTCTGGATCTTTATCATCCCCCACGTACTTGATCCTGCGCTTGAGAAGACCATATACCATCGTCATAGAGAAACAGATATGGGCATAGGGGTCCTCAGGTAGCTCAAGAAAGCGTCCAAAATATCTCTTCTGAAAAAGTCTGCCTATGTTTTCATTCTTCATAATTTTCATAAAATGTTCAAAAATTTTCCCCATCTAACAGTACAATTTTACCAATTAGTTGTTTTGCTTCTTGGTCATTTATCGGCATCGCAACTTGAAACCTTTAAATACTAAAAGTTTTGACAGTATCATGTTGGGATGTCAATATTAATTCATGCCTCCATTGGTGATCCATTATCATCATGTTGATAATCATCCTCTTTCTCTTTCTCACTCTCCAATTCCTCCTCTTTCTTACTTTCATTTTCTTCATCACCATCTATAGACCCTTGTCCATCTCTCTCTATATTGTTTTCATATCTCTCCTCAGCTTTACTTTTCTCTGACTGAGATTGTTCAGGAAACTCCTCCAAATCCCTCTGTACTGTAGCCTTTTTTTTTTGGGTGGTCAGACGTTGATCCACTTTCACTTTGTTTTATTTTGGGAGACATGTTTTACCTACAAACAAAGAAAAACAAAAATTACATTACAATTGATCTATGCATAAATTTTAAAAAATACATTACAAACAGCACGAATACCGACACACCAAGAGCCACCATCACAAATATCACCAACCAATGCCAACAAACAAACACCATGAATACCTACACCACCGGTAGCCACCACAAACACCACCAACCAATGACACCACCAGTGCCACCACGACGACAACGACGACGACCACTACCACCACCACCAAAACCAACACCACAAACACCATCCAATAATACCACGACAATCAACGGAACACTATAATGAAAACTAGGGATTTCTCGAGTTCTTTCTACGATTTTACCATTAAAACTCAAAATTGTAAACCCATTCTCAAAGATAATACAACTTAAAGTTTTATTTTTCATCATTAAATTAAAAGCCCTTATTTTTTAGAAAAAAAATAACAAATATAGTGCTCTTCTCAAACTCTATTGCCTACGAAGACAAAGAAAATGACTAATACAAGGAAGAATGAAGTCAAAACTAATACCTATGTGGTCAGAAATGAAAAGAAAAGAAATCTATTGTAGAAGGTTGAGCAAATTTGTTGAGTAGTTGTTGTTTGTACTGTATTGTTGAGTGATAATGAGAGAGAAAGAACGAGACCTCAAGATTTAAAATGATGAACATTTTGTATGGGTTGATTTGTATTTTGGAAAAGAATGACAAGTTTTGAAAATTTTAATTTGGTCTAAATTGATCTTAATTATTTTTTAAAAATCATAAAATATATGCATAAATTTTAACCCTCTCTTCATGCAATTGCCAAAAGGGTAATTCAATTGAAATTGTATAAAAACAATTGAAGTTGTAGTTGACCAAGTACTCTAGTTTACCAAATGAAAACTCACACCTGGTCCTAGATTAATCAATTTAGGTACTATTAGTCTAATATATGAACTCAATTGAAATTGTAATAAATAAATGTTCAACATGTTGCATCAGATTTCTCATCTGTTGTAAATTATCAATCATATTAGGTAACAACAGATTACGAATCTATTGTAAATTATCAAACAGATTAAGTCATCTATTGTAATAGATTATCCACCTTTTGTAAATTATCAAATGGATTGTCATATGTCACAATAGATTACCCATATATTGTAAATTATCAAATAGGCGTTGTCATTTGTTGTGGCTGACCCTATGAGAACTCACCCCTAGTCCTAGATTAATCAATAGTTGACCCTATGAGAACTCATCCCTAGTCCTAGATTATTCAATTAAGGTATTAGTACCATAGTCCTAGATTAATCAATTAAGGTATTAGTCTAACATATCAGGTAGTAATAATCGGTTTGGCTCAGAGTGATCAATCGACGACTCTGGTCAGGAGGAATACAGTACCATCTCATCATGCAATGACCAAAATACTCAATTAAAGTTGTAGTTGACCCTATGAAAACTCATATTCAATTAAGGTATTAGTCTAACATATGAACTCAATTGAATTATATATAAATAAATGATCAACCTGTTTCAACAGATGTCTTTTTTGTTGGATCAAATCTAATAGATTAGGTAATATGTTGCAACATATTACGCATCTGTTGTAAACTATCAAATTGATTACGTCATTTGTTGTGATAGATCACAAATCTGTTGTAAAACATCAAACAAATTAAGTTATTTGTTGCGATAGATTACCCATCTGTTGTAAATTATCAAATGGTTTAAGTTAATGTCCCAATAGATTACCCATCTGTTATAAATTATCAAATAGGGGGCTGTCATTTATTGTAGTTAACATTATGAGAACTCACCCCTAGTCCTAGATTAATCAATTAAGATATTAGTTGAACATATAAGGTAGTAAGAATCAGTAAGGATCAAAGTGATCAATCGATGACTTTTGTCGGGAGAAACACAGTACCGTCTCATCATGCAATTGCCAAAAAACTCAATTGAAGTTGTAGTTGACCCTATGAGAACTCTCCCCTAGTCCCAGATTAATTAATTAAGGTATTAGTTGAACATATGTGGTAGTAAGAATAGATTTGGCTCAGAGTGATCGATCGATGACTCTTGTCAGGAGGAACTCAGTACTATCTCATCATGAAGTTGCCAAAAAACTCTATTAAAGTTGTAGTTAACCCTTTGAGCTCATTCATTCATCCCTAGTTCCACCTAGATCGATGTAGGTACTATTATTAATCTTAACATTACGTTAATGAGAACTCATTTCAACTTAGAGTGATCGATCAACGACTTGGATCGGGATGAATGCAATACTAACACAATGCAAATGGAATAACTCAATTGGATCTGTAGTTGACCCTGTGAGCTCATTCATTCATCCCTCATTCGACCAAGATCGATGTAGGTACTATTATTAATTTTAACATTAAGTTAATGAGGAGCTCATTCTTTCATCCCTAGTTCCACCTAAATCAATTGCAATGAAATCTGTTTCAACAGATGACATATCTGATTTAATTATCAAAATTGACATTTGCATCTGTTATGACGGATGACTGAGTTGTTGGAAATTTTCAAACAGATATTGATATCTGTTGAAACAGATGACATTTCTGATTTAGTTATTAAATGGACATTTCCATCTGTTGTCACAGATAACTGAGTTGTTGGGATTTTTCAAACAGATATTTATATCTGTTGCAACAAATAACAAATCTATTTGAAAATCTTTTTTTTCTTTTAATTTTAAAGCAAGTTTCTATCAGAGTAGATAAATTAGTAGTACTACTAAAGGCGGTAAAAAATATTTCTTGGATAACTCAAAAATGTCATTGAGTAGTTTTCTCCTGTCTTTTTAATTTCACCTGTTTTCTTCCTCGTGCCCCTCAAATTATTAGTAAATATTGATTAATGAATATTGTAACCCTTAATACTTCTTCTATTTCATATTATATTACAGTTAACCCCTGTTGACATGGCACACCCATTAAGAAAATATTAATTAGGGGTTTATTTTACTACCAACAGGGGTTAACTGTAATAGAATATGAAATAGAAGAAGTATTAAGGGTTTCAATATTCATTAATCAATATTTACTAATAATTTGAGGGGCACGTTTATTTTACTACCAAATTAGCCTTATTAATTATGCTTTGAAAATATAAATTTAAATAAATACACTTTGTTTATTGATTTAATATTAAGGATAGTACATCTAGAAATTTGAATTATCTCATCTCTCCTTCAGCCCTAAATTTATTTTATTCGTCTATCATTTTTTTTCTTTTTATCCTCTTTATGGTTAACACAACCTTTTTTCTCTCCTCTTTCTCATAAATTTTTGTTCGGATCTAAACCGATCCATATCCATATCTTAGATTCCTCAACTGAAATTATTGTTTTGACTGCCTTTTGACATTAAGGTATGATTCACTATTGCTCTCTCATTCTCGTATTCTTCTTGCAAGTTATTTCCATATTTTTTATTTAATTACCATTTCCCATATCATATTTATTTAAATAATTTGAAGGAACTTTTAAATGTTGAATAAACGAACCAAGAATTTTTATTACAAGATGCAAAAAAAATTCATCTGTTGGGAGAAGTTTAAAAGCCTTGTTGGTAGTACTATTTTTTTATGTATTTTTTTTTGCTTCTTTGTTGTTGATGATGTTATTGATGTTGGTGGTGGTGTTGGCGTTGATGGAACTTGTGGTGTGGTGTTATTGACAGCGGCAGATCCAGGTTTTTTAGACGGTGGGTGCTTCTAAGCTTAAAAATAGTGGAGTTCAAACAATCAACACAAGGAGTTAGGGAGAAAAAAATAAAAGAAAGTTTAAAGTGAATGAGAGAAGAATTGGTTACCAAAATTAAAAAAATATGAGCTGGGTGGAAATTGAACTCAAGACCAAAAGAAATAAATAGCCTTAATCACCCATAAACAACAACTAGTCTAACCAAATAACTCTTACTATGGGTGCTCAATGATTAGATTAAATACGTTTTTTCTTAATTTCCATATACATATATAAAGTTCAATACGAGTTCAGTATATGCTCGCGCACCCGGAGGACTCCATGTGGGTCCATCCTTGGTTGTTGATGGTGTTGGAATATAGGATGTATGCTTCTTTGTTGTTGATGATGTTTTTGGAACAAATGTTGTTGTTTTGTTTGTTGTTGATGTTGCAACAGAAGGAGCAACTATTGGAACAAACCAACCACCAGTAAGGCTGCTATGTATTCCAACAGACTCCATATCTATTGCATCTGACTTCTTATCTGATGCAACAAACTCCACATCTGATGCAACCGACTCTACAGCTGTTTCAGCAGATGGATAATTTTCTTTCTGTAACATAAATTTTTTCCTTCTTCCTTGTAGATAAAAAAGGAACTGAAAGTTGATAAAATTTTGCCTGACCATCACAAGAGGATGCAGGAAAGATAGGTTTAGAGGAATAAGTTGCATGCAAATGAAACCACTTCATATGTAGGAGGCATGTATTACTGATAATGTTATCATGGAAACACACATAGAGTACACTGATTTTCTGAATGCCCTTTTTATCGATTAGTCATAGATCATTCAAACAAGATATCTGTAATTTTATAGTTAAGTTTGGTAGGTCCGAATTGATAAGGCTGAGGGATTATGAATATGGTTCTGATTCCTTGTTAAGATTTAATGTCGGATGTTGCTCATGTTTATTTGTCATGCCTTCTACAGAGTTTTGTTGTGGCAAGCATTCCTGGAGAGGTGTAGACTTTTGCATGACGGATATGTTGTCCTCTATATGGTAGAAGAATGATCAATATTGCCCCTCTTTGCTTATCTTATGCATGCAAATGTGAAGAGTGCAAAGCAAAGCATAATGGTGTGATTAATACTGTTAATGCATTAAATGCTGATGTAAGGGAATTTATATCTAACAGTACTGTCATCTAGTCATTCGATAAAAGAGAATTTTAGTTTCATTCACTCCATTAGAGATTAAGGCGAAGAGGAGAAAGAAAGCAATTCCCAAGGCATTATCAAGTATCCAAAAAAAAGAAAATTTTTGGATCTGATAAAGGTGAGAAGATAAAAAAGGGAGGAATAGAAAGGAAAAATTGAATGCTAGATTTAGTTCATCTTGTGTCGTTATGTAGAGATTCTCCATCTAATTTTGAGTGCTTTTTTTTCAGGATGGTGAAGAAGCCGGAATGTCCCTATCATTAGCTAATACCGGAATCAAGACATCTGATGTTATTAAACCACCAGATTGCCCTGTTAAGTTTGATAATCTTGAAGACGTCTTTGCTCGAGTTAGTCAATAGATTAAACGATCTCAATCACTTGATTTTATGTTGATCAATCTTCTCCATAGAAGACAAGATATCAACAGAACTGCTTGACACAATGAAAGGTGATATCGATAGATTACTGATTATGTCTTCTCAAGACTTGCTTCTACTAGAAAATTGTTCTGCATTGAGTGTTGCACTATTAATATATGCTGCAGTACATGATTTATCAGCCGAGAGAGCGCTTGCCTTGAAAAATCTCAAAGAGAACCTTCCATGCTTCTCCTTGACCTTGCGTAGAGCTAAGAAGGACCTAGAGGAGTATTATAAGAAAGTTGTCAAGAAAGAAGTGGTCCTCGTTGACAAACTCACAAAAGATCAAGAGCTCTATACTAAGCATAATGACTACAATGACAAAATGATTGAATTGGAAGTGGTGACTTGACTTAGTCAAACAAAAAGCCACGACTGTTCATATCCCTTAATTAAATAAAACTGGTAAGTTTTCGAATATGTAAATTAAAAAAATGGATCTAAATACAACATTTTATCTTTTTATTGTATTTCAAAAAGTGACAGATTGGTAATCTATTGCAAAATATATTTCACCTGTCAGATAACTTACATATGGATATTCTATTGCTACAGATGGATATATCATTTTTTTTCCATCAGTTGTGGCATCTGTTGCAACTTGCTAGTCATCTGTTTATTCAATTTCATCAAGAGCAATAGATTTTTCTAAACACTTCTTGGCCAAAATTAATTTTTGCTCTTGGATTGCTTCTCTTTTTTTCTTTCCATCCTTCAAGATGGCCTCCAAATTCAATTTTTGTCATCAATAAAAGAGCAAAAATTTATTTTGGAGGCTAGCTTGAAGAATACAAAGAAAAAAAGAGAAGCAATCCAAGAGCAAAAATTGAGTTTGGCAAAGAAGTGTTTAGAAAAATCGATTGCTCTCGATAAAATTGAGTAAACAGATGACTAGAAAGTGCAACAGACGCCACAGCTGATGGAAAAGCAAACTGATATATCCATCTGTTGCAACAGATTTTTAATATGTTGTAAGTTATCGAACAGGTGGAATATATTTTACAATAGATTACCAATCTGTCTTTTTCTGAAATTCAATAAAAAGATAAAATGTTGTATTTAGATCCCTTTTTTTTAATTTACATATTCAAAAAGTCACCAGTTTTATTTAATTAAGGGATATGAATAGTCATGGTAGTTTATTTGACTAAGTCCAGTCCCTTTCAATTCAATTATTTTATAAATAGGTCTCTTAGGCCTCCTCTCACTCACTCGTTCATTCTACTATACTTACAATACTAATATGGTTGATCCAAATTCATACAATAAAATTCATATCGAGTCCTTGCAGGAACTTCAAAGGTAGTTTGATGAACTCCAGAGGGATTTGGCCGAACTTCGGAGCAAGGCTGAGGAGGGCCCAACTGCTGCCGGATGAAAATTGCCAGGTTAACAATAATAATAGTAATAATAAGAGAAAAGACATGATTTCCCCCCTAAACTTTCTTGCTCAACTCACTTTAGCACTTAAACTAAACTTCTATTTATTTAACCCCCCTTAACATCTTTAAAGTGTATTATTTTTACCCCTCAAAACTGAATACCACTCTCACAACGGAGAGTGTGTTACACTCGCCTACACATCAACTCCACGTCAATGCAACATTGGAGACACGCCATTGCCATGTAACAAATTACTATTTTTCTAAAAAAAAATTAATCCCCCGTACATTATTTTTATATTTTTTAAAAATAAAACATATGTATGTACTATTTTATTTATATAAATATATATATATATATATATATATATATATATAATAAAAAAGGCAACCCCACCCCCAATTTTCTTTCTTCTTCACACACCCACCTTATCCACCTACCCCGCCCTCTCTACATTTTCTCCTCTTCCAGCCTTCACCCCACCCCCTACCATGCAAACGCAAACCCCTCCCCCCCTCCTCCTCTTTCAGCTCCCACTCCCCTAGTTTTTCAATTGAATCTCAATCATTTTTTCCAAAAAAATAAAAAAAGTCCAAAATAAAACAACTTTATTTTTTTAAGAAGACAGGTGGGTCTTCTTTTATAGTCTTGGCCAAAGAAAACATAGTGGATAAATTACAAATATAACTTTGATTATGAGGGATGAAGATTTAGATTTGGTTTTGAAACAACAAAATCGCTATGATGATCTCAGACCAATCAGATGTTTGTTAATTATGGTTTCCAAAATCAGAAAAACGCAAAGCCAAAAAAAACTCCATTTTTTTCAAAGCTTTCAGCTAAAGGGTGATTTCTTTTTTATTTTTTTGATATAAGAATGTTGAATTATTACATCTTAATCATTACATCTTGTGTCTGATTAATTACCATCTTGAAAGTATTGATGGAGAATGTGCATGAGATTGTTAATGAGGAAATTAATGGTTGAAGAAAATGGGTGAAGTTGTTAATGAGGGAATTAATGGTTGAAGAAAATGGGTGAGGTTGTTAATGGAGAAATTATTGGTTAAAGAAAATGGATGATATTGTTAATGGAGGAGTTGACGGTTTAAAGAAAATGAGTATTGTTGTTCTTCATCAATTGGAGAAGAAAAGAGTATAGGGTGTGGGTGTGGGTTGCCATGAGGGGGCTGGGGGCATTGAAGAAGAAGGATATTTTTTTAATGTATATTAAAATAAAAAGTGGGATTATATTAGTTTTTAATTTTAAAAAAATGTGGCTTTTTTTCCTTTTTAATAAATAAACGCGCCCCCTTTTTGAAAAAAATGTCACGTCAGCTTTAGGGGTCGAACAAATACACTTTAAAGATGTTAAGGGGGGTAAATAAACAGAAGTTAAGTTTAAGTGCTAAAGTGAGTTTGGAAGACATGTTCAGGGGGAAAAAGATGTCTTTTCTCTAATAATAATAGTAGTAGTAGTAATAATAATTAGGTTATGTTTTTACTTTCATTTAGCGTATGTATTTTCTTTTTTTATATCCGATCTACCTATTAGGGATTCAAAAAAATCCATGTATATGTTTGGTTTGGTTTGGTCGACTTTGAATTTTTAATTGTTATTCAATATTTAATTATCATTCTATTTATTCCCCATTCTCAACATGTCGACGGTTGGAGGTAGGGATTGAGTACTTGTGGCAACAGATGGTGGTGAAAAGTCATGATGAGAAATTCTCCTAAAAATGGTTCGTTAATAAATAATAGGGAACTAAATGATATTACAATCGTTAAAGAAATATTATTTAAATTAAATATAAGTCACAACATTGGATTAATTTAATTAAGATATATGATAATATGATTGTTAAGAAAAAAGCGAATAAATAGTCGTGACTGTGACTTTTGTCTAAACACATTCAACAAACAAAAATAAAAAACGTTGCTGATGCATCAAATTCCTCATCTGTTGCGACTGATGAATCAGTTAGAAGAAATAAAAAAAGCTCCTTAAACAGATGGTCGATTTATAGCAACAGATGGTATATCTGTTGAAACAGATGGGCTTTTTGATGCAACAGATATACAATCTGTTGCCAAAACTCAATTAATAAAAATGGTTATTAAAGAAACGGTTATTGAAAACCAGGTGTCTTCGATTTTTAAATTGAGAAAAATGTTATGTAAATTTAATAAGCTGAAAAGTCATGACTTGTCAAAATAATAAAAAACTCATTAGCTTGATTTAATTAAGTCATTTCTTTTCACAGAAAAGGATAATGAAATAAATGATAAACACAATTTAAACCATAAAAAACTCACCAGAAATATTCTTGTTTTTAAATCTTCTTTATTAATTTATATAATAAAAAAGTCAAAAAATTTGGATGTCATGAAGATAATTTTTTTTAAATATATATATTATTCGTTGCAATGAATATATTATCTGATGCAACAGGTTATCTATTTGTTGCAACGGATGATATATCTATTGTAACAAGTGATTTATCTGATGCAACGGATATATAATCTGTTGTCCAACTCAGTGTAAAAAAAAATGGTACCTGAAAAGAACTAATTATTTTAATAATAATAAAGCTGAAAAGTCATGACTTATCACAATATTGCTTAATTTAATTAAGTCATAACTTTTTACAGTAATCAAGATTGTCATTAATAAATGGAGGTGAACAATTGTGCCTTTAAATCTGCTTTATTAATTTATGTAATTAAAAAGTCAGAAAATTTGGATGTCATGAAGATAATTTATTTTTTAACAAAATATTCCCTCCGTTTCATATTAGTTGACCTCTATTGACTTGGCACACCCATTAAGAAAATCTTAATTAGGGGTTTATTTTACCAAATTAGCCTTATTAATTATGCTTTAAGAATATATGTTTGAGTAAATACACGTTGTTCAGTCATTCAATTTTAAAGATAGTATTGAAAGAATATAATAAAATCCTCTTGATCTCATCAAATGGACAATCAAATTGAAATAAATATTTTTAGAAAAATGGCCAACTAAAATGAAACGAAGGGAGTATATATATATTATAAATTGAACAGATATATTATCTGATGCAATAGATATATAATATGTTGTTCAACTCAGTGTAAAAAAAATGGTTCTTGAAAAGAACTAATTGTTTTAATAATAATAAAGCTGAAAAGTCATGACTTATCACAATATTGTTTAATTTAATTAAGTCATAATTTTTTACAGTAATCAAGAATGTCATTAATAAATAGAGATGAACAGTTTTGCCTTTAAATCTCCTTTATTAATTTATATAATTAAAAATTCAGAAAATTTGGGTGTCATGAAAATAATTTTTGTTTTAAAATATATATATTATATGTTGCAACAGATATATTATCTGATGCAACAGGTTATCTATTTATTGCAACGGATGATATATCTGTTGTAACAGATGATTTATCTGATGTAACAGATATATAATCTGTTGTCCAACTCAGTGTAAAAAAATGGTTCCAGGAAAGAACTAATTATTTTAATAATAATAAAGTTAAAAAGTCATGACTTATCACAATATTGCTTAATTTAATTAAGTCATAACTTTTTACAGTAATCAAGAATGTCATTAATAAATTGAGGTGAACAGTTACGCCTTTAAATCTTCTTTATAAATTTATATAATTAAAAAGTCAAAAATTTTGGATGTCATGAAGATAATTTTCTTAAAAAAAAGATATATAGATTATATGTTGCAACAGATATATTATTTGATGCAACAGGTTATCTATTTGTTGCAACGGATTATATATCTATTGTCACAGAAGAGTTATCTGATGCAACAGATATATAATTTGTTTTCCAACTCAGTGTAAAAACGGTTCCTGAAAAGAACTAATTATTAATAAAAATAAAGCTAAAAAGTTATGACTTATCACAATATTGCTTAATTTAAATAAGTCATAACTTTTTACAGTAATCAAGAATGTCATTAATAAAAGGAGGTGAACAATTGCGATTTTTTGCCTAACTCATTCAAGTTCAATCCTCTATAAATAGATCCCTCCTTACTCAGTCGTTCGTTCTACTACACACTATTTATTCCTTGCTCTTGTTACACCTTGAACTACTTTCTCTTCAAGGACTTGATAGCTTTTTTCTGTCTCTAGTAAGTGTTTTTCTTGATTTTTGTGTAAATATTCGTTGTATATTACATTACATTCGAATTCTTTCTTTTATTTACATTTTTTTTTACATGTGTTTTGTCAACTTATGCGTTTTCTAGATATGGATGATCCTGTGTGGGATGTCGCTATTTTACGAGACGTCATGCGGGAACTACAGAAGATGGTTCATGGACTGCATTAGGAGTTGGCCGCTGTCAGAGTAAGGATGCTGCGGGAGATCCACAGGCTGAGGAGGGCACTGCTGCTGCCGGTTGAAGATTGGTCGGCTGGCCATACAAATAATAATGATGATAATAATTATTAGGATTTTTTTTAATTTTATCTATTTATTTTTTTTGTTTTATAAATATTTATGTTTGATGCACTTGACTTTTTATTTCTTATTTAAATTTCGTGCTATCTACATGTCTACAATTAGGGAATAATTTGATTCCAGTATCAATAGCAAGAACATATGAGTTATCTTTGAGGTTTGTGATATGAGCTGTATTTTGTTGTTCGAAACAGATTATTTATCTGTTGAAACAGATTACTAATCTGGTGCAACAGAATACCCATCTATTCGATTTATATTACGGGCACCTAGAACAATAAACATGAATCAAACATGAGCCTACTGTTACAACAGAATATTTATCTGGTACCGCAGAACGGGGTGGACCCATGTGTAATTTTGGGGTGCTCCGGCACCCACTAAACTCGATGTAGATTAGGTATAATTATATAAGTGGTAAAATATGGTTGGGTGCAGTGGATTGAGGATGTGACTCCCATGTCCAGTTTTCTAGGTTCGAATCCCTACAGCTACATACTATTTTTTATAATTTTTTTGAGCACCCACAACCTTGAATTCCTGGGTCCGCCACTGGCCGTAGATAATGGATCTGCTTAAACAGATTGTTCTTATATTGCATTCATGTTCGTGTGCTAGCTATTGTTGAAAAACAACACACTAGCAGTTACCCAAATGACAAATTCAACTAAAAAGCATAATTTGATTTACCAAAGTCTCTTCCCAAGCAAATTCCAAAGTTGAAAGTGATTTACGAAATAAAATTTGACATAAGAATTTGATCAAAGAGCAGCAGTTGGGGTAACAACAACAACAACAACAATGGTCAACAAGAAGAATATGAAGATGATAATGAAGTATAAGTTGATGATAATGAATCAGAAGATGATGAATAAAGTAGCAGCAACAATGAACAACAAATATAGTGAAGAGAGAAAAAATAACAACGGATGAGGAGGGAGAAAAAATGCCTTTTTTCCCTTTGTTTTTCGTTATATTAACTAACATTTGGATCAAAGTATAAATTTAAAAATTTGTTGGTTATTTTGAAGTTTTCCAAACTTTCTTAATCCATAATTAAGTAATTGTCACCTCTACTCAATTATTAAGACTTATGTCACCTACACCTCAATTTAAATCTCTTTTGTCACATGTGGCCCAAACCCCCGAGACACTAGTGGAGTACTATGTAGTAGATTAATTTCTTGCTCTATGTTTAATATGCTACTATGTTTTGAGAATGAATCTGTTAGTAATAATTTATCTGTACCTTTAAATGCTAAGCCTAGTATTAGTAGTATGATTTATAAAAATCACAGTACTCTTGGCACTGCTATACACAGTGCTCCTCCACTTTGTCGCCCCCTTAGTGTTATATATATATATATATATATATATATATATAGTCAGTTTATCCCAAAAAAGTTAGCAAAAGAGAGAGTACGAGAAAAATAAATTATCGGCACCTAAAAAAAAACTGTAAGTGAATAGTAAATAAATAGAGAAGGTTTTAAAATAAAAATAATGTGCTATGTAGGAATCAAACCCTGATACTAAAGAAAAACAACCAACTTTAAGTACTAACTTGTAACCACTGCACCAACCACAATATCTATTATCTAGATAGTCATTGTTAGTATAAGTTTGTTTTAAAATAAAAACTTGCAATGTAGGAATCAAACCCTTATACTAATCAGAAACAACCAACCTTAAGCACCAACTTAAAATCATTGCATCGATCACAATATCTATTTTCTGGATGATCATAAATATATATAGTTTAATCTGAGATTAATAAATGCTCGAGCACTTGAAATGGGTTTATGAGGAAGTACTCCTTTTTTGGGTTAACAAAGGAACATTTTATTCATATATACAATGAAAGTTTATTACAACGTTTGGCTTGTATAGGACACATGAAAATAAAGCAAACACATGCGGTACATGATAACTTTATTGAGTTTCACTAATATCCTCCGATAGTATAAATAAATTTTCACGCTATAAGATCACCTGAAAGATATCTGCACATGCACGTAATTGACCACCCTAGCTCCATGAAAAAGTCATCGAATTTGTAATCTTTAAAATGATGCAGGTCACGACAGTCAGCCTACCAAAAGCATAAATATGGATCATGACCTTATAATGTCAAAATTCTTTACACTGTCAGCATATATAAATCGAACCTTACTAGATAGCCCACTTTTAAGATGTAGGACATGGCACATATGTAACAACAAGGTGTACAAGAGCAAATTCCCATTTTTCTACGTTTAAGCTCAGCAAAAAAATCCTTTGATATTGGAGTAAAGTAACTGTCTATATTTGCAAATTTGTCACCAAAATTATTATTATTATTATTATTATTATTATTATTATTATTATTATTATTATTATTATTATTATTATTATTATTATTATTATAAGAAGATGAATTGGCAATGAAGAAAAGTAGGGAAAATATCAAGAAAAATGCAAAAATGGACACCGACTTTTTCTTTACCATGGTTCAAAAGTTTAATTAACACTTTGTTTGGATGGTGGTTTGTATGGTTGCATGATGTACGGTACTGTATGGTATGTTATTATACAATACAGTACAGTACAATATAATGTTTGGATAGACTGTATTGTTGTTTAATAACAGTTTTAGTGTTTGGTTTGATGATATGGTACTGTATTGTAATGGATAATTTTACTAAAATGTCCTTAATTACTATAAATGTTAAATTTATCAATCATTGTTAGTAAAATACTTTTCTTCCTATTAATTTATCATAGTTATGCCATGCAGATATATTTAGCTAAAGTTATTGCGTACACTAACATGTAACTATTTTTTAGATGACATATCTGATGATATATAAATTCTTTTGTGTAATCAGTATATAAAAGTTAAACTAAAAAACAAAGAGAGAGAAAATGAAGATGCAATGTTCAATAAAAACACAAATCATATTGCAAAACTAAAGGAGTTATTATCAGGAAGGTTAAATTTGTATCACATAAGATTTTCACATATATATCCACCGAATTAATGACATGATTATTTATTCTTATTCTAAAAACAAAGGATTATAATCGATACACGAGATCATGGAATGAAGGGAGAAATAGTACAAATATGATGATGAATTCTTGTTATTTTTTTTAAGTTTGAACTACATTTGTAACTTCAGGAATTAATACGCCGTTTTTAAGAAGAACATGAGCATGGAAAAGCATAACAAGCATAGCTAGGGCAATGCTCCATTCATCGTCATTGCAATTCATCTGAAATTCTCTTTGATGCAACAATAATATCATTATAATTTTTATCAATTTTAGATGATGTTGATTTATCACCATTCACCAATAACTATTGCATTATCATAATTGGATGAGGAGTTGCAAAGGAAGAAAAGGATCATTAAGAAAATTGTGATAAATGGAAGTATTTTTGTTAGTGTTCTAAATATCTTTGCCATGGTTCATATATATTCAAATTATTGATACTAACTTCCTTTATGGAAATGGTTTATTTATTGGCATTATTGATAATTTTATATACATATTTTTTCAAGATTCTTTTGGGTATTTTAAAGTGGGCAATAAAGCAATATAAATTATTCAAGTGGTAAAGTATTCAAGGAAAATAAAATGGTGGAAATTTCACGATAATCTTTTAGACCACAGAGGAAAATTAAATACACCCCATCTTATACTTATTGATTATTTTAATAGATATAATTATTTCATATTAGTTTTTTATATTATTAAATTTTAAAACTTTAATTAAATTTTTTCATATTACTTTTATAATTAATATTTTCCAAAATGCTCCCACTTATTTGTAATTTTTTTTAATTTCTTTTAAGAAATGAGTTTAACATGCATAAAATAAGATAAATTACCAACAAATATTGAATGAAAAGAGGAAGAAAATATTATGTTACTTCTTTTTTTGTTTTTTTGATAAACGGGTCAATTATTCTACATGTCATTATTTTGAATTATGAGCATATCGTTAAAATATGAATTAAAAAAAATGGAACTAAAGTGGATGACAGGCTTGTAGAAACTTCCCAACTAGGGGAAGAACATAAAAGGGCAAGAAAAATGTGCGGGGTAAAATAGAAGTTATTTTCTTATGAAAAATGTATTTCGTTGTTTTATTGGTTAGTAAGAAATATTTTTTAGAAAAAAAATATATTATAAAGATTAATAATAATATTAGCAAATTAAATTAGAGAGTGTTCATAAAACTTTTAAGTAAAAAAAATTCATAATAACAAGTCAAGTGCCAGTATAGAAGTAATATAAAGTTATATAGATTAATTTGAAATAATTATTAAAAAAAATTCGCCTTTTAAGTGAGGGAAATTGTGATTTTCTCTGGCAAACATCTGAAAATGACTTTCTCATAAAAAATAAATTTCTATTAACAAACTCCAAGAAAAGATTTGTTGCTTTCATACTTCTTCCAAATGTAGAATAACTACTGGTATAACATCATGAGCAGGAAAAAAGAATTTTATTTATGAAGCCTTACATATTTGGCTACAATTGACATATAATATTAAAACTCCGTACAACATACCCAATGTATCGTAAAGTGAGATCTTAAGATAATAGATTATAGGCAAACTTGATCTCTATCTATCTAATCGATAGGAAGGATATTTCTTATAGATCCCGGCTAAAAAAAAACATATATAATATTACAACATTAAGTAATATTAATGCTTTATTTTTGCAATACAACAAGTACAAGAACCACATTGTTCCACACAAACTCTACAACTTGCAATGACATCAGGACTAACATCACTTGTCTTATGGGATAAGAGGGTTCTGTGTGTAATTGGATTATCAAAAACAATATCCCTTGAGCTACTAATTGGGTTGAAGCAAAGTGATGATAAAACAATGAAAAGAGCAAAAATTGTTTTTGTGGTTCTTGCCATTGTCACCAGAAGAGAGTGGAGACTATGTTATATATGAAGTGAAATACAATTAATTGGTCCTCCTTTATATAGAGGAAATCATGTGAAAATAGAAGCATTAATTAAAAGGATAACTTGGTGCACTAAATTTATGTTATTTACGGCTTCTTGGAATAGGTCAAATCACTTTGATATATGTAGTATTATCTATTGTTTCTACGAAGGTTATTTTGTAGCTTGAATTTGTGACTGCTTATTGCGCAACAACAGATATTATCATGTATGGGGTTAGGGAAGGATCGATCAACCACATTAGACTTGTGTACACAGTCTTAGCATATATTTCTACAAAAGATTGTCTTTATGACTTGAATTCATGATGAACTCCTAATTACACGATGACAATTTTTACTACTACGCCAAGGCTCCCTCTTTTGTTTAGACATCATTTTTCCTTAATTACTTTAGTTCTAAAAAGAATGACTGGCTCATTTTTATATTCAGATTCAATTCTCTATTAAACTTTAATTTTTACTTTTAAATGATATGCTTATGTAGTCGATCACAAAGAATTCATGATAGTTTAAGGCCATAAGTTTTAAATTAACAAAACAAAGAATTTTTCTTAAAATTTATGTTAGTCAATCACATACTCCCTTCGTTCTCAAATTATTCGTCTCAAATTTTCTAATTTGATTTTTTATTTTACTTGTCTTTTTTCATTAATCAAGACGAGATAAATTTTTTTCATGTTTTACCCTTTTCATTAATTACATTTTCTTTAAATTAAAATGTAAACATCATTTAATAGAGGTACTATGATAAAATAGACATGTTATTAATTATTTTTCTTAATTAATGTGTTATCTCAATTTGAGATGGGTAATTTGAGACGGAGAGAGTAATTAGAACAAAGAGAACAAGTCACTTAAATATCTAAATGATTAATGATATTAATCAATTTGGTCATAGTTGACTTGAGGAGAGCCCCTTTGTTTGAAGAATACAATGTACATATAAATGAATTCACATTCTAGTTTTGAATTTTGTGTTTACTGCGGATGCCATGGATGATATCACCAATGGCGTTGAGATGCATTTGGTTCGTGTTGACTCTAAACGCTCATCAAACAATAATAAATAAAATGGTAATTTTACTATATCACTATGGGCAATTCAATTATTTTAGTGGTCTAAAATTAAAAATTACTTGGAGGCCTTAAGGTTAAAAAATAATAATCTTTTTGAAAAAAAAAATATTTTTCTAGCATTTTTACATGCAAAATTAGTAATAATTTTCTTATGTTCTATTTCTTTTAATAATTTTTTTAAATGATATTACAGTAAACTCATTTTGTCTTTCTTTAGAGTTGTTGATCTTAGGTAAGATTTTTTAACTTGAATTTTTAAAAATATATTTCTGTTGAGGCAATTGGTATAGGAAATATTAACATTATTTCATAAGAATAATAAAAGGAAAACGAACTAATTATAAAATATCTCTCTATCTCTGAAATAGAATAATTTGAAAAAGCATCAAAGTTTTTTTATTTCCTTGAATATGTTGATTAAAGTATTATTTTTTTACTTATACTACTTTCCCTTAATACTATTAATTTTGAAAATAAGTCTAAATAGACAATATCAGAGATATTATTATATTTTAAATAGAATTCAAAGTTAAGATAATATTGTTACAAGTTCTCGTCATCTAACAATTTCAAATAAGTATTGAACTTAAACTGCTACAATATTTCATGAATTTGAAAAACTTCAAAATAACTATTCACACTTCAAATCGCTCACAAAATTAAATAATAAATTCAATTTCTATTCATGTCCAAACAAACTCCAATTTCATATATCATTCCCAATGTGAAAATAAAAATTTTTCCCTAAATTTTATAATTTTTTATGTCCAAACATCTATCTATTATATCTAAAAAGATTTTGTGGGCCTAAAATAAATGCTTTACTTGCTTCACCATGGAGCCTGCATTGTATATCATCCTTTGATAATATTAAATTTGATGGAGTATTGCATTACAGACGAAAAATTATACAATCTATCCCAATTTCAAGTAAAGATGGAGAGTACGAGAAAAAAACAACGAGCATTTCAATACAATACGATACATTATGAAATGATATATGCAACAATCATCAAGATAACTATATAAGTAATGCAGAAAATAAGAAAAACAATTTGTTACAGATCAACACTCGTTAACGTTTCCCTCAACCACAACATGTTGCACTATCTGTGCAGAAACATGGTGAATCAAGGCAACAAATATCACACATGAGTTGTGGCAATATTTTTCTAGACATGTTGTGATCATAAGAAGAAGAGGAAGAGGATGAAGGGGAGGAAGAGGAGGAAGAGGATGGAGAGGAGGAGGAAGAAGAAGGAGAAGGAAAAGCAGTAATAGTAGTAGTAGTAGTGCTAATTGTAAAAATAATGATTAAAGTTTCAGCAAAAAGAACTATACCTTTTCTATCCATTGCGAATTAGAGTTAATATTTTAAATGGTCATTCAACTTTAGACTTTTATCTCAGAAAGTTACTTAACTTTGAACTGTACTCAGAAAATAACTCAACTTTAGATATTTTACACAGAAAATCACTCAACCCATTTTATTACTTTTTAAAATATTTTTTTTTATTGTGAAATTTCTTTTAATAACATAATTTTAGAAAATACAAAATATTCATTTAATAACTCTTTTACCCTTTTATCGCTCATTCCCCTTAAGTTAGGATTTCTAGCATCTCCTTCTCGCTTTTCCTCATTTCTCTTTTCCTAGTTAGGGATTTCTCCTCTCTCTCTTATCTCGATTTAGCACTATGTTTCAAAAATTTACTTTGAAGATGGAATAGAAAACAACAAGTGAATCTCAAAAAGAGGGCTCTAACTTGTTTTTGTTTCACGAGAAAAGGGAATGCTACGCAACTAACTCCCGAGAAAATAAGGTGCTCTTAACATTTTATTTTTTGTTTATATAAAAAAATTATAGTTTTGTCTAATTTTGAGTTTCCTTATTTTTATATGTAATTATTTGTTGTTGAATCAAAGAAGACAAGTGGGATTAGGGTTCTTATTAATGTGGATATTAAACAAAGAACCTTTGGATTCTTCTTGTTTATGATATTATTTTTCTACACTAGTTTTAATAGCTGTTTCTAGGGAACATCATCACAGTTTGAAAATTTTGTAAGCATGATGCTAACTCAAGAAGTTAAAGATGGTAATGTTCTGAATTTAAGCGATAATGTACTAGGAATTGTTCGAAGTAAAATTAAGGGAGAGGTAGAGGATGATAATTTCAATGATTCCAATTGCAATTTGAAGGAAGATGATGAAGATTATCATGATGTTGTTACTGAGCGCCATGGCATGAAGGCAAAAGGTAAACCCCAAAAAGGTACTAGTAATCGTAGTAAAAAGGTTGGTCCACCCACTAATGAAATTTTAATTCCATAAGTGAATAAGAGCGCAGAATCAAATTATTATGATCGCGATGAATTTCTAGAGTGGGTTACTAATTCAGAAGATGTGGTATAATATACAAAGAAAAATGCAGAAAATGACAAACCTATTTTAGATGTACGGATGAAAATTTTCAATTTTGACAAATTTAAGGGGGCTTGTATGAATTGAGAAATTAAAATATGAGACAAATATACTTCACCGTCAATGACCAAAAAAGACATACTTGTAAATATAAGCAATCTGGGTGTTCATTTCACGTCTTTCAAAGTCCAGTAAGTATGTTTTATCCCACAATTCAGATCAAAATCCTGAACATAAATCATATAAGTCCTTCCATGTTTGACAATTTTCATATGACACTTCAATGAATTACACGCAAGTATTTTAATATTCTTAGAGTTGATCTATCATGGAATACTGGTGGAATAATTGTGATGGTGCAGAAGGACCTTGTCTACATAATATAATATATGAAAACATTGAAGACAAAACGATAAGCATTAAAATAGATTTTATGGCGATAATGGTGTACAATATGAAGAACTGTTAAGGTTACAGGGCTGATTTGATGAATCGAAATCCAAACTTTAATGTAGATATTTAGAGAAATAAAGGTAAATTTAAGGAATTTTATATGTGTCTTTCTCCTTTAAAGGAAGCCATCAAGATGGGTTTAGGCCGTTAATAAGTCTAGATGGTTGTTGGCTTAAGAGAACATATGGAGGCAATTTGTTAGCTGTCATTCCAGTTGATCCTAATGATTGCATATTTCTTATTGCATATGCTATGATCATTGAAGCTGAAAGTTAGCAGACTTGGAGTTGGTTCCTACCTATCTTAGATATGATTTAGAGATAAAGAATAGTCACTATGTTGCATTTATGTCTGATAGACAAAAGGTGAAACATCCAAGTCCTTTATCTTTCAATTTCACTCATTTTTTTTGTAGTATATAGTTAATTATTTAAAACTAATGTTACAGGGATTGATTGGAGCCGTTAAGGAACTATTTCCAGAAACAAAACATAGAAATTGTGTCAGCTACATGTATCAAAATTTTAGATAGAAACGTAAAGACAAGGCATTGAAGGATCTAATATGGAATGCAGCAAAGGCAAGTAATAAGGTGAAATTTAAGATATGCATGGAACAACTTTAATAACAGAATACCGATGCTAGAAAATGATTTGTTCATCCCGAAAGACCATTCGAGACCTAGACCAGAGTATTGGTTAAGAAACATAGCAGATGTGACATGCTCTTGAAAATTTTGTATGAAAGTTTCAATAGGTACTTATGTATTCTTGTGTCTATTAAAAGTATCATACACATCTACCAATCTTCTCATTATGCTCTTTATATTTTAATTTATAGGTACATACTTGATCCACAACACAAAATAATTATAACTTTATTGAATTTGAATGTGTTCATGATTACCATGTTAATGGGGTTTCTAGTTCAGGATTTACTACAAGATTCATGCAGAATTGATTGATATGTGTGCATTATCATGTGAAACCATGTTAAAACCGTTGAAGTTGTAAATGTGGAATTGAACTATGATGCTTACATGTTGTTTTAGTGTCATGTACATAGATTATGTCCTTCAAGTGTTTGATGAATTGTTTATGTGAGTTGAATAGTGAAATTATATCATGTCAGCATAAATTCAGGTTCATGTCATGCAAGTGGTTTCTAGAATATCCCAAACGATTATACGATGACCAAGTACTTAGCTATCATATTTCAAGATTGTGTCATGTCGTATAAGTTATGCTATCAAGTCCTGGGGGTATTTAATACCCGATAATTTAGTTGTTTGCCTAGAGCTATGGTCAGTCACATAATAGTATTAGTCATGTCACGATTGGTAGAATTCATACAGTTAACAGAATTCAGTAGTATTCCATCAATCCACCGGATCCCAGTGAACTTAGTTCAGTTTAGTTATACAGTACGATCAGAAATAGTTCAGTCCATCCTAGAACAGTTTAGAATCCAATCCAGTGTCTATTCAGTTGGGAGTAGGATTCAGCACCGAGTGAACCCACGGATGGGGACTCACCTGATAGTAGAGGGTGTGATTCTTAGAAGCAGTCCTTGTGTTCTAGAACTACGCAGCCAGCGTAGGTTGAGACATCAACCTGCCATTTGAGGCTTGATGAGATGATCTACCTGCCAGTTGAGGGTACTACTATTCTCGTTCAGAGCACCTTCCAGATGAGGGTAACTCAGCTTGTCTTTAACTGTGGCACGGTACTGACACCCTTCCAACTGGGGTTACATGTTGAACCCCAATCAGTTTAGAGAAGAGCATGTCAGTTAGATAATTACTTCCTACAGTCTCAATTTCAGCTCTAGTCTCAATATAGAACTCAATTCAGTTCTACAGAAAAATCAGGACTATCAAATACAGTCACTCAGCTCAGAACGGAACTCAGTATAGTTCCACAGAATCAAGACTGTCAAATACAGTCACTTAGCTATCAGTAATCCAGTATCAGTAGGCTCAGATATCAATTAATTAGTATTCAGATTTGGTATCCCAGTGTTATCACGATCTCAGATACAATTTACATATTAATACATGCACTGTCATTTAGTTATACTCACGTCATTTAGTTAATATTGTTCATGCATATGTGTAGACACGTGATTTTTGATTCTCCCTAAAGTTTAACTTGTCTATCAATATTAAATATTTATATTTGTATTTAATCATATATTATTTTTATTTTTATTCTAATTTTAAAAAATAATATAAAAATTAAAAATATATGTTTTCTTTTATAAATTTTAATAAATAAATTAGTAGTTTAAATGCTATTTTATTATATTTATATTTGTCTATTTATAAATTGTTATTATGTTTTATTAAATATAAAATTAATTAATTATTATTATATTAATGTTTTATTATTTCATTTGTTTATTTTTATATTATCTTATTTATTCATTTACTTCTATTTATTATTTATCTTTATTTATTATTATTATTAATTAAATAATATATAGTATATAGATTTTGATTTTTAAATTTTAAATTTTTTTCCTCCCTTCCCCTTATGTGACTTTTAACCGTTCCCTCCAAAAAATTCTTTTATAAAAGGACTCCCTATTCAGTTAAAAAAAAGGCAGAGACTACGTACTTGAACTCTACAATTTCAGATAAAAATTAAACAAAGAAAAAATTAACAGAGAGAAAAATCATCAGTCCAAAGAGAGGAAAGAGTACAAGTGAATTAAGATTCCGTTCGAAGTTTCTGGTGAAAATGTGTTGCAGCATTATTCAATTTAATTCCTTACAGGTTCCTCTTTAATCCTATATTATTTGCTGTATAAAATTCTATTAGAAACCAAAATATGAATGAAGTTTGTTTAAATAGTTTTCACGAATTATTTAATATGTGTATATGATTTATTATGTGAATTTGTTCGTTACTATGTATTGTATTTTAACTGCTAAATATTTATATGTTTGTACACAGAAATAACATATTCATACATCTACACTGTTTCACATAACAATGTACAACATACACACATATTCACAGATTTTCACACATACATAGTGGCACACACATACCAGTACATAACAGAAAGAGTAAAAAAAAATTAGAAGAGAAGTGAGATAGAAATAGAAAATAGAGAAGAACAGAAAAAGTCGATGGAAAAAGAATGAAAAAAGGGAAAGGAGTGATCGGGAAATGGAGGATGAATGGAATCGGAGAAAATAATTTTTCCAACATAATTTTCGCCAGAATTATCATCTCCGTCGGCGATCAAATGGATCCGGTGCCACTCACGCCCTTCTCCCAGATCTCTTCGTCCCCCTCTCTTTTGCCAGAGTTGGATCTGGTCGGAATCGCCACAGCAGTGAACCAACTGGCCCCATGTCGTCTTTCCCTCTCCCCTTCCCCACACACCGTTGCCAACGAAACCATCCATCTTTGTTGCCATTTCCCTTTTTCGTGCGCCATTTCTCGCTCCGGACAATCTATCACCGAATCCACGCCACTAACGCCGGCGACCCATCGCCCCTCTCCCTTTTTCCGTTATTAAAATTACGGCGTACCATTGCCAGTAGCGGCCATGAAACCAATGACCAGTCCAACCCCACTCCTGTATTCTACTGTTATGACCTAAATTAGCCACAAAATCATTTAAAACTAGAAATTGAAAGCTGCCCCGGTGGAGTTTTGTCAAAGATGGGATACACTTTTCTTGTTTTTCTCCTTAAATTACTTTTCATTGTGTTAGAATAGTTTTGGGAATTTGAGTTTATCTCATAATCTATTATTCAAGTTATATTAATTTAGAAAAAATAGATTTAATAAATCATTTTTTTCAATTAGAAGAATATGGTAAAAATATAATTAATTATGAATTTACATTATTTTATTTTATTTTTTATCATTATTATTAACAAAATTTAATACTAGTAATTAGTTATTAAATTAATTTACCGTTTTTTGAATGAATTTCTATTTTAATTTCATTGTTAGTAAAAATGTTTAATAATTTTATTATTAATTAACCTCTTTAAATAAATTTCACCTACGATTTTTATCAAGGTTAATTATTTTGAATAGATAAAAATTGTGATGAGTTATAAATGATGAAGGTATGTTTTTAATGTTAGGCAAATTTCAAACACGTTTGATATAACTTTCGTCTCAATGAAGAATGCGACGTACATATCTTTATGAGCTATTTCAAAAATTAAGGATGTAATAATGCACCTTGACAAATATTTTTCTACAAATTAACTTTCATTGATTTATTTAATATAAGAGATATAAAGATATTATAGGTATATTAAAAATGAGCAAATTTAGGCCTTAACACGATTTTTCTAAATAGTTTAAGTTAAGTATAAGTCAATAAATCGATTGTGCTAGAACCACGGGACTCGAGGGGTGCCTCACACCTTCTTCTCGGTCAACAGAATTTCTTACCTAGTCTTTTGTTTTCGCAGATCAACAAAGAGTCATTTTCTTTTGATTTGGGATTCAATAAGGTGACTTGAAACACCATAACTCAATTTCAAGTGGCGACTGTGAAAATGATAAGAATTAATCCCTATTCAATACCGTCACTTTAATTAAGAAAACCCTTCGAACCTATCCCTTCGAGGAGAAAAGGGGTGTGACATCTCTGGCGACTCTGCTGGGGAATAATAAGAATTCGAGCTTTTTATATTGACTTATACTTCTTTTAATTGTTGTTGATATTGTGTTTGTTGGCCTTATGTGCCACTTGTTGCTTATTTATCATTTTGATATTGATTGAACTGTATTATATATTGTCTTCTCTTGCGCACCCCCTCTGAGTCTCTAAAATAGAATAGAAGGAATGCATCACACGCATCCTACTTTTTTTTTTTGAGATAGCCAGAGTGTCAAGGCACCTGGTGAAGGATATAGTCACACATGTTAGGTGGGTTTTGGATCAACAACGAAGGCGATGTTGCCCTGCTACCGACCAAGTTGTCCCTCCACGGCTCGAGTGTCTACTTGGGTAAGCCAGTCTAGACACCTATCCCTATTAGGTTTAAACTTAGAAGAACTGAAAACTCAGAATTTGGTTATCCCTATTAGGTGCCGCTTTATTTGCATCATATGCATTTGACATAGCAGGACTCGATACAGGGGTCGGGTCTGTCTAGGATAGGTGACCTACTTTATAAAGACCAACATGTGCATCCTACATGCTCTTTGACATTTGTTTGGAAGGCTGTTTGTTTGTTGACCGACTTTAGGCAACTTTTAAAATGCAAGGGATTAAATTATCGTCACATTTAGTGAATCATTTTTGAAAGAAAAATTTTATTTTTAAAAGAAAGGAAAATTTTAGTAACATAGTTTTACAATTTTCATGAACTACGAGGGTCTGATTCTCAATTTTTAGTGGGATACGTAGGAAGTCCTATCCGGGATACAACTTTGGATTTGAAAAAAAATAATAATATATTTATTCACAAATTTATCGAAGGTTATTTTTGAAAAAAAATAATAATGATAAAAAAAATGATTATTTTCATGAATATTATTATCTTTATTTTACTTTTCATTTTTATTTTCAAAATTAATTTTAACATAAAAATCATAATAGCCTGAACTTTTAGGGGTTGTAAGATGAATTTTTGTAAAATAATAAAATATGTAAAATATATTTTTTAACAGTCCTAAACCTTTAGGAGTCGTGAGACTGAAATTTTTATACAACTTCATACACAAAACAATCATTTTTCTTTTCTTATTTTCTAAGTCATTTTATTTTAATTTCCTTTTGTTCTTTTAAGTGAACTTAGGGGGTGTTGTCTCCAAACATATAGTTGAAATCGTCTAGAGATCTGTTATTGCAAAAAATTTTATAGAGTCAATTTAAATAAGTGTTTCTCCTAAAAATATTATCAGTCATGTTTCTCTCACTTTGATTTTTAATAAAATCATTCTTTACATCTCGGCCTTAATTTAATGGTCGCACTAGTTCTAACGAGTCAAGTTAAAAACTCTTTCCAAAAATTAATGAATTAAGTCCTGCATAAGTCTAGACATTTATTAATCTTATGTCCTTGTCAATAGGTATAAAATGTCTCCTTCTGTTCGTGAAAAATGACCAAAGAAAAAGAGGGATGGGAGTGTACCGCTTCAGGTTGTGAATTGTACCCCTTTGCAGCTTTGGTTGTGGTGGAACGAAATAGATATATTTGATTATGATTAGATACATAAGTATTTGGGTGTTTTGACGAGTATTATGTCAATCAAGCCTAATAGAAAGGTGATTGATGCATTACTAACCTTTTGGGACCCGAAGAACAATGTGTTTTGCTTTTCGAATTTTGAGTTGACTCTGACTGTAGAGGAGATAGCGGCCTATGTTGGATATGGAGATATGCATTGAAAGAAACTTATAGCCCCAAGACTCATTTCGATAAATAGATTCTGCAAGCTCATGAACGTACGAAACTAGAAAGAAGAATCAATGAAAAAGGGGTTGGTTTCCTTGCAGTTTTTGTATGACAGATATGGAAGACAAGAGGGATTTGAAAAGTACGGTAAACAACTTTGGAATAAGGGAAGTTTTGAGGCTTGGAAAGTTCACAGACGATTTGCATTTATGGTAGACTTTCTAGGAACTATGATTTTCTCGACAAGAGAAGAAAAAATTAATATTCATTTAGCGAGGGTAGTACAAATACTGATTAAGAAAGATTACACTATGGTACTAATGATCCTGGCAGATATCTACCGTGATTTGACCATTTGTCAGAAAGGAAAGATTTTTTTTAGGGATGTAATATCTTGTTATAGATGTGGATTGTGGAGCATCTATACCGACGTCCTACAATGGCAAGATTTAATCCTGAAAGATTCAATCGCATCAAAGATTACGAAGAGAGGTTAGAGAAATATAAATGCCCAGAAGGAGTTAGAGATTGGGATAAGCTTTTTCGTTCTCTG
Organism: Capsicum baccatum var. pendulum; assembly: GCA_030864225.1. Taxonomy (NCBI): domain Eukaryota; kingdom Viridiplantae; phylum Streptophyta; class Magnoliopsida; order Solanales; family Solanaceae; genus Capsicum; species Capsicum baccatum. The sequence continues at coordinate 215,253,268 of CM061555.1, forward strand.
ACAGCAGATAAAATCACTTGGAATCTCCATTGGTTCCCTTGGAGGCAATTCATACATAGTTCTGTCATTTGGACGTTCTTGTTATTAATGAGTATTAGGGGTGTTCAACTGTATGTTCCATTGAGAGTTCTACATCAGCTAGGAAGACGTCAAATAATTCCCATAACAAAAAATATGACCGAGTTTGTATTTGATGTTAGACCAGAGATCCCACTTCCGGAGGAATTGGCCCAGCAAATTTGGGAGGGTTTTCGTATCATGGGGATTGAAACAATGGTCATAGAGCGTAAGAAAGAAGAAGTGCACCCAGATTACCGTGATTGGTTTAAAGAACAGTCAAGTCCACCAGCCAGACCAGAAAGATCAGTTAGGGGACCTATAGATCAAGAAGTTGCAATTAGGATAGGGATTGAGAGAGCCATGCGAGAACATCATGAGGACAACCAAGCTTTGAGAGCAGAATTAGAGCATGCCAGGGCAAAAATAGACGAACAACAAAGGGAATTTGCTGAAGAGAAAGCTAAATCAGCAGATATTGAGGTTGCACTTTAGAGATAAATCAAACTAGCTACCACTAGGGAGTCACACGTTGCGGAACTTGTCGTATCTCGCCGACAGCAACTACAAGAAGTTGAAAAGAACATGCAAGAAAACTTTTATCGAGAGAGATCTCAGTGGATCCGTGAAAGAGGAATATTACGAGAATAGTTGCAGGTTGCTTTTGCTCGTGAACAGTGTACAAGAGAGACGATTGATTTTTGAGATCGACAGACCTATGAATGGGATCATGCCTTCAGTTCTCTTTGAGGGAAGGTCCGCCTTGTAGCATAGGATACTGCCAGAATAGGTTAGGATTACCAGCAGTTGGATCGTGAAGACGTTTTGGCACAAGTATCAGTTTTCGCACAGCGTCTCACTACTTTATTGGAGGACATATACTTTGGTTTGGGAGGACATATTAAGCCGAAGTCTCCTTGAATGGATAGTTGTTTTCTTTGTCATAGTTTTTCATTTTCAGTTTTAAAAACTTCTTGTTTAGATGTTATGTCTTTTAGTTTTCAGATGTCAGTTAGTAGGTTTTATTTTAGAAGTTGGGTCAGTTATTTTGTCATATTTATATTATAGAATGAAATGAAGTTGACTGCTTATTTTCTATATATATTACATATGTTTTACTTCACTTACTTTATTTATTTTCTTCAAAAAAAAGACAAAACAATCATTTTGTTAAATTCCTTCTGAACTACGCAAGATCTGATTCATGTCCTAGCATAATACATAGGCAACCTTCTAAAGGGTTCGATCATAACTTTAATATTTATATATATATATACGCCTAGAAAAGATGGGATGAAACACAAAGCCTTCCATGATAGTTTGGAAAATGCATATAGAAGCATGACATATAACGTGATATTATAATGTGTTAAATATATAACACTCACCCGTTTGCTACTTGGTTACAAAAAGATAAAGTAATTGGTGGTTGGTTTGTGGTTTAAATTGGAATCACATCCATATAACACCAGATACAAGGGTAAAAGAAAAATGACCCACAAAGAAGGTATAGGGTCTGACAGTGAAGACGAGCAAAATTAGTTGATTTCACAGGAAGTAGCATCAATGGAAGAAATAAAGTCATTGAAACAATAGATGGCGGAGATGTACCAAGTTTGGTTGAATGGACAAGCCCCGCCTTCTTCAATCCCTGGACTTTCGACTTAGAATGACCCAAATTTCGACCTAGCTCAAACAAGTGATCCATTTTACCCACCAGGATTCGGCCCATTTATGTCTGGCATTACTGGTACTTCTACCATGCACCCACCAAATCTGTCTGTTACAAATAACCCTCTTTTTACTTTTATAGCACCAGCTATGTGGGCACACCGAAGAATATGGGGAAACCAAGTCATGATCTATTGTATCCTCCTGAAATGACTTTCAAATCCCAAAATCCACATTATCATGCTTATCAACACGATTCTTCAATCATGATTGAAAAGATTGTTAAAAATGAGGAACAAGAGAAAATGGCTAGGAAAGTAAGAAACTTGGAGTAGAGTATGAGGAATATGCAAGGATTAGGTGGACCAAAAAGTGTCTCATACAAAGATATATGTATGTTTCCTGACGTCTATTTTCCATTAGGGTTCAAAATGCCAAATTTTGACAAATATGAAGGTCATGGCAATCCTGTTGCTCACTTGAAAAAGTTCTGCAACCAATTAAGAGGAGCAGGAGGAAAAAAAGAATTATTGATGGCTTACTTTGGAGAAAGCCTAACAAGAATAGCTTTTGAATGGTTTATTGACCAAGACATTTCTCGTTGGCACGTGTGGGATGACATGGCTCGAGATTTCATATAACAATTTCAATATAACATTAAAATTATGCTAGATCGCACTACGCTTGCTAACATAAGAAAAAAGATGACTGAAAGTTTTTGAGAATATGCTATCAGATCGAGAGAGCAGTCTTCAAGAGTCAGACCATTGATAAAGGAATCTAAAATGATCGATATCTTTTTCTAAGCTCAAGAACTCAATTATTTCCATCAAATACTTTCTACTATTGGAAACACATTTGCTGAAGTTATTAAAGTTCGAGAGATGGTACAGAATGGAATAAAGTTAGAAAAGATTATCAGCCAGGCCACTTTGAAAGTAACAACACAGGAAATTCAAAGTGGTTCAGGAAGTTTTGGGGGAAAGAAAAGAAAATAGGACATATCAACTGTCATACCAGGTCCACGACAAAATTGGAGAGGTGCGCGTCAACTATATGCACAAAATATATTATATTTCATTCCATCCATCCAATATCCTATTTACAATGCACAACCATATACTCGGGCTCCTTCTTACCCGCAATGATGTGCACCAACTATCCAAAATCATCCACCGGTCCCAAAATTCAAAGAGGCCCTCCTAGGTTTAATTTTTGACCTAGAGAAAACTATAAAAGGGATAACATGGGCAAAGATAATTTCACTCTTATTGGAATATCTTACACTAGTTTATTTCATAGGCTGAGGAAAATAAATATTCTAAACCCAATTGAGAGAAGAATCTCGAATGCTCCTCCAAAGAAATTGGACTATTCTAGAAGATGTGAATACTATTTTGATACCCCAGGGAATGACACAGAGAAATGTTGGTATCTGAAAAGATCTATTCAAGGGATGATTGACACCCAATAGATCATGGTACAAAGTCCAAATGCTCCAAATGTCAATCAAAATCCACTGCCAGATTATAATGAAGCAAACATGCTCGAAGTGATACCCAGTTGTAAAGATGCTGTAATATCCTTTAAGCCGATCATTAAAATTAAAACTGATTCAAAAAAAATCAACAAATGTTGTAGATTTGACAAAAGAAAAACTTGTAGAAGCAGAGGTGATGATAACAAAACCCAAATCATTGAATGTTTCCTTGGTGATGGAGAAAGATATTTCAAAAAATAAAGGGTCAATTCAAGTAAAGCCAAAATACATTATTCTAGGAAGATCTCCTAAACCTCTCTTAATCATAAAAGGAGTTCCTATACTCCCATTATTATTAAACCAGTGTCACAGTTGCTTATGGTTAATACTAAGGCAGTTCCTTGGAACTATGATCGCGTTGTGGTGATGCACAAGGGGAAGAAAGTGATTGAAGATGTGGATGAAATAGGGGGATTAGCTCGATCTGGAAGATGTTATGCCCCAGTAGAGTTAAGAAAGAATAAATAAGGCGATGAAGAATGAATGATGGTCAAGAAGCTTGTTACTGACGAAGAAGCTGAAGAATTCTTAAAGAAAATAAAATTGCTAGAATATTTTGTTGTAGAACAGTTGAAGAAGACACCAACACAGATTCTTTGTTGTCTTTATTAATATATTCAAAAGAACACCGCAAGACTATAATAAAGATTTTTAACGAAGCATGTATTCCCAGTGAGATTAAAGTGAATCAGCTGGAAAAAGTTATTGAAAGGATCCTTGAAGCAAATAAGATTACTTTCTCAGATGATGAATTACCTGTGGAAGGTACTGGACATAATAAGGGTCTCTACATTACTGTGAAATATGAGAATTCCATCGTCACTCGAGTGTTAATTGATGGAGGATCAGGCGCTAATATTTGTCCTATATCAACTTTGTAAAAGTTTAATGTTAATATAGAAAGAATCAGACCTAACAATGTATACGTCAAAGGTTCTGATGGATCAAAAACTGATGCCATTGGTGAAATAGAACTCATATTGACAATTGAGCCTGTGGATGTTTCTATGGATTTCCAAGTGCTCAACATTGACGCTTTATATAATATGTTATTAGGAAGTCCATGGATTCATAGGGATAAAGCAGTCGCATCAACGTTGCACCAAATAGTCAAATTTGAACATGACAGATAAGAGATAGTTGTTCATAGTGAAGGACACTTATTCATGTATAGAGACTACTCCATTTCCTTCATCGAAGCAGATATTGCAGACAGAGTACTAATTCATCAAACTTCTAAGGTAGTGGCTATTGAGCATATCCTCGAGGGGAATCTCATCGCAAAACCAAAATTATCCTCTGCATCTGTTATGGTAGTGAATGAAATATTGAGGCATGTTTTCAAACTAGAAAAAGGTTTAGGGATGTTTTTGCAAGGCAGGGTTCATCCAATAAACCTCTATGAGAACCTTGATACTTTTGGTTTGGCATACGTGCCCACTGCTGAAGATATAAAGAAGGCTAAAAAGCATAAGAAAGAGTCATGGACACTTACCAAGTCGATACCACCACTTGACGAATCCTTCATCAAAGTCAACATTGTTGGGTCCTCTATGTTACCTGCTGCAGAGTCAGTGAATGATGGTGATACAAAGTTGATTGGACTTTTTCTAGAATATGTTCATTGAAGTTCATATGATTGAAATTGGGTAAGGTACCAGCAATCCAGATATGCAGTTTATCATCCCTGATGTCTAGCTTAACAATTAGGAGACCACTTCTCTCCCTATTGTGAAGGAGTCTTAGTAGTTTGTTTATTTTCTTTCAATCTTAGTAGTTTGTTTGTTTCTTCTTCTATAATTTGAATCATTCTAGTATTGTAATTCAGATCTTTTAACTTAGTATTTTAGGGTAAAACTCTTTCTAGCTTTGTTTTAAATAAAAGTGTAGTCTCCCTTTGATTTATTTTGAGTCTGATATTTATTTATTTATTTATTTATTTTCTATCATACAGTTCTTTCTATGCTGATTCTAATGATATGATATGTATGAATAATTGTCAACAAGATTTAAAAACCCTATCTAATTATAAAATAGTGAATAAAGAAGTTGAATACGATGAAGAAGAATAAGCATTTGAGGATATAAGCAAAGATTTCAAACAATTTGAAAAGAAGTCAAACCCCAATTTGGAGAAAACTGAAGCGGTCAATTTAGGAGATCAAGAAAATATCAGGGAGACTAAGATAAGTGTACATTCTCAATCACAACAAAAGAAAGCTATAATTGAAGCTTTGCATGAGTATAAAGACATCTTTGCATGGTCTTATGATGATATGCTTGGTTTGAGCACCGATTTGATAGTTCATAAGTTGCCAATTGCTCCTGCCTTTCCTCCTATTAAGCAAAAGCTAAGAAAGCTCAAAACTGACATGAGTGTAAAAACCAAAGATGAAATCACAAAGCAACTTGAGGCTAAATTCATTCAAGTGGCCCAATATCCTACTTGGTTGGCAAATATTGTCCCTGTTCCAAAGAAGGATGGCAAAGTTCGAATGTGTGTTGATTATCGTGATTTAAATAAAGCAAGTCCGAAAGATAATTTTTCACTTCCCAATATTCATATTTTGTTGGATAATTGTACCAAACATGATTTTACATCTTTTATAGATTGCTATGCAGGATATCACCAGATCATTATAGATCCATAAGATGCGGAAAAGACATCATTTATCACATCTTGGGGGACATATTGTTATCAAGTCATGCCTTTCAGACAAAAGAATTCTGGGGCAACTTATATGAGGGCAATGACTACAATGTTTCATGACATGATGCACAAAGAGATTGAATTTTATGTGGATGATGTGATCATTCAATTAAAAGAGAAGTCTGACCATGTCAAAGATTTGAGAAAATTCTTTAAAAAGCTTCGAAGGTATGATCTCAAACTTAACCCAGTGAAATATGTATTTGGAGTTCCATCGGGAAAACTCTTGGGGTTTATAGTCAGTCGGTGCGGCATTGAGTTAGATCCTTTAAAAATAAAAACTATTTAAGATTTACCTCTATCAAAGAACAAAACGGAGGTAATGAGTTTACTTTAAAGGTTGAATTATATCAATAGATTTATTGATCAGCTTACGATAACCTGCAAGACAATATTCAAGTTGTTGAAGTAGAATGCTAAAGTTGTATGGACTGAAGAATGTCAAGAGGCATTTGACAGAATTAAGAAGTACTTGTCAAATCCGTCTATTTTGGTTCCTCCAGAGCCAGGAAGACACTTGATACTGTACATGTCTATATTAGATAATTCTTTTAAATATGTATTGGGTCAACATGACGATAAAGGTAGAAAAGAACAAGCTATCTACTACCTCAGCAAAAAGTTTACCACTTATGAGGCTAAGTACTCTCTTCTTGAAAAGACATGTTGCTCTTTAACTTGGGTAGCACAAAAGATGAAACATTACTTGCCATCTTATACTACTTACCTTATCTCTCGTATGGACCCTCTAAAGTATATTTTTCAGAAGCCTATGCCCACAGGCAGACTCACAAAATGGAAGATGTTACTCACAGAGTTTGGTATTGTCTACGTGACACGAACTGCAATGAAAACTCAAGCCTTGGCGGATCATTTGGATGAAAATCCTATTGACGAGGTATATAAACCATTAAAAACTTATTTTCCAGATGAAGAGGTATTGTATGTTGATGAGTTTGTTTTTGAGGATTACTATTCAGGCTGGAAGTTATTCTTTGATGGAGCTGCTAATGTAAAAGGAATGGGGATAGGAGCAGTTCTTATTTCTGAATCAAAACAATATTATACTATAACAACCCAACTTCAATTCTATTGTACCAATAATATGGCAAAATATGAAGCATGCATTCTGGGTTTGAGATTAGCTATTGACATGGGAATCCAAAAACTATTAGTGTTAGGAGACTCTGATTTTTTAGTCCATCAAATCGAAGGATATTGGGAGACTTGTGATTCAAAACTCCTACCATATCGAGGTTATTTGTAAAATCTATGTCAACGATTCGTATTAGTAAGTTCAAACACATTCCCAGAGCTCATAATAAGATTGTCGATGCTTTGGCAACCTTATCTTCGATGCTTCAACATCCTGACAAAACTTATATTAACCCTTTACATATACAGATTCATGATCAACATACATATAGCAATATGGTTGAGGAAGAACTTGATGGGGAGCCGTGGTTTCATTATATCAAAGAATATGTTCAGATTGGAAAATATCCTATACATGTCGATGGTAACCAAAAGAGAACCTTTCGATATTTGGATAGTAGATTTTTCCTAAGTGGAGGAATTTTGTATATGAGGACTCCTGATTTGGGACTTTTGAGGTGTGTAGATGCTAAAGAAGCTTCAAAAATCATGACTGAAGTACATTCTGGGATTTGTGGACCACACATGAGTGGTATGTTTTGGCAAAGAAAATACTCCGAGCAGGTTATTATTGGCTTACCATGGATCAAGATTCCATCAATTTCATTCGTAAATGTCATGAATGTCAAGTACACGGGGACTTGATACATTTCCCTCCATCTGAGTTGTATACAATGACTGCTCCATGGCCTTTTATGGCTTGAGAAATTGATGTAATTGGACTAATTGAACCAAAATCTTCGAATTGACATAGGTTCATCTTATTAGCCATTGATTATTTCATGAAATTGGTGGAAGCAGTGACTTTCAAGTCAGTGACCAAAAAAGTGGTGGTTGATTTTATTCACTCTAATATCATTTATCAGTTCGGCATCCCAAAGATAATTGTCATGGATAATGCTGGGAATTTCAATAGCTATCTGATGCAAGAAGTGTGCCAGCAATTTAAGATTATGCATCAGAATTCAACTCCTTATCGTCCAAAGGCGAATGGAGCTATAGAAGCTGCCAATAAGAATTTAAAGAAAATACTCCGTAAGATGGTGTAAGGTTCTCGACAATGGAATAAAATGCTACCATTTGCTTTGTTGGGTTATCGTACTACAGTTCGGACTTCAATTGGTGCAACTCCTTACCTGTTAGTATACAGAACTAAAGCAGTTATACCTGCAGATATTAAAATTCCATCTCTTCGAATAGATGTAGAAACTGGAATTGATGATGACCAATGGGTTAAGACTCGTTTGGAGAAATTAATCTTGATTGATGAGAAAATATTAACATCAGTATGTCATGGACAACTATATCAGAAAAGAATGGCACAAGCATATAACAAAAAAGTGCATCACAGACATTTTGAAGTTGGTCAGTTAGTACTAAGACGCATCCTACCCCATCAGATTAAAGACAAAGGTAAATTTTATCCTAATTGGTATGGACCATTCATGGTGAAGAAAGTGTTACCTATTGGCGCGTTATATCTGACTGATATAGAAGACAAAATAGAAGGAATGCCGGTCAATGATGATGCAGTTAAATGATATTATGTATTATATTCATGTACAATTACATTATGTATGTTTTGTACTTGTATTTTAAATGATTGAAATGATGAAGGCATTTTGTTCTACTAACTGAATAATATATTAGGCTTTGGTTACCCCTTTTGAACTTTTATCTTTCTTCGTACCCCTCTTTAGGAATCAAATTAAAGTGAAAAAAAAAGTTGAAGAAAATATAAAAAAATCAATCAAAAATTCAAAATCAAGCAAAAGAAATTTGCCTAAACTACGTTTGACCTGATTCTTTCTATGACAAGATACGTAGGCAGCCCTACTCCGGGGTTCGTTCCAACCAAAAGAAAATTCAAATTACCCAGAGTGAAAGAAACTGGGACAAAAGTTTATTTTCTAAAAAGAATCGATTCCAAAAGTTGAATGTTTTACCCAATGTTGTATAAAACTTTGAGCCTCATACCGACCTTTCTTTCTAACCCTATCCAAAAGACAAGTTACAACCAAAGAAAGACCTTTAGATCAATCTTTGAGAATGTCAAAGCTAAACATGTTATGAGTACATGATATTTCATATTTTGGGTATTTATTTTTTTAAAAAAAATGAATGAAAAAAAGAGTCTCATTAGTGAAAATCCTGTTAGGCACCATAGGGCGGCTGTAAGCTGAGAAAAAGGTTAAAATGAGATAGGCTCATTGGCAAAAACCCATTGAGGTGACACTAGTCGAAGGAGAGTTGTTATCCAAAAGGAACAAGTTCAGGATTGGCTAAATTTCAAGCTCAATAAATGGACAAAAATTGTAATTATTGGTGTGGATAGATATGGTTGTTTGATTCAAAATGCATGTCATAATCACCAGAATAGGTTTCCACATTCAGATAAGTTTTTCTTTTTGTTTTGAAAAAGAGATGATTATTGTCTTATTCTTTTTGTTTTATTTTAATTTTTGATTTTTGTGTCCTTGTAATCAAAAGAAAATTTTGTTGTCTTGTATATGTTTTTGAGTCAAATTCACATCAGGTTTAGTGAGAAAGGACTTCAAACTTTCTATCAACTTCTTCAATGGTAAAAAGCAAAACAAAGGGTCGACGTACAAGGACAATATTTTAAAGTATAATAAAGTATTCAGAATGATTCTGATTTGACAATTTTTGACTCGTTGAAAGATAAAGAGTTTATGGAATGTTAAATTTTGAGATATTATACAAGAGAAATGTGTCTTGAGTTGAGAGTCTCAACAGTCAAAATTTTGGGTCAAAAGTGTGACGAATCAATGGATATCTATCAAGGATTGGAAAAGGATTTGAGCATGGCAAGTGCAAGAACGATCAATTCAAGAGCCAAATACCACAAACCAACTACCACGTGTTTTCAAAACTCACAATTTTTCTTTGGTTTGTTTGAAACAGGGATAAAAAGTTTTCAAATAAAAGATACAATTTCACACTTCTGTCAATGCAAAAATCACGATTACAACATATGATGCTGGATCTCAGTTATGATCTGATGACATACAATTTTTCTCAGTACAAACTGGGGAAAAATTTTGTGTGTTGTATAGGAATTTACTTTTGAACAGGATCCTCCTGAAGAATGGTAATTTATTTTTTCTCAGGACCCTCTTGAAGAATGGAAATTTACTTTATGCACAGGACTCACCTGAAGAATGAGATGTTATTTTTCTATTTTACCTTTTATTTTGAGTTTAGAAACATATTTGAAAAATTAGAAATTGTAAGTCCAGGAGCCCGCCTGAAGAACAGGATGAAGAAAAAAGAAAGTCCAGGAGTCCGCCTGAAGAACAGGGTAAATAAATTGTAATTCCAGGAGCCCACCTAAAGAACAGGGTGAAGTAAAGGTAATTCCAAGAGCCCGCCTGAAGAACATGAGGAAGAAAAAAGAAAGTCCAAGAGCCCGCATGAAGAACAGGGTGAAAAAAATTATAATTCCGGGAGCTTGCCTGAAAAACATGGTGAAGAAAATTGTAATTTCAGGAGCCCGCTTGAAGAACAGGATGAAGAAAAGGTCATTCCAGGAGCCCACCTGAAGAACAGGATAAAGAAAAGGTAATTCCAGGAGCCCACCTAAAAATTTCTTGCAACATTATGCAATTTAATTCCTTACAGGTTCTCTATAATCCTATATTATTTGTTGTATAAAATTCTATTAGAAACCAAAATATGAATGAAGTTTGTTTCAATAGTTTTCATTTATTATTTAATATGTCTGTATGATCTATTATGTGACTATGTATTGTATTTTAACTGCTAAATACTTATATGTTTGTACACAAAAATAACATATTCATACATCTACACTGTTTCACATAACAATGTACAACATACACACATATTCACAGATTTTTACATATACATAGAGGCACACATATACCAGTACATACCAGAAAGAGTAAAAAAAAAATTAGAAGAGAAGTGAGATAGAAATCGAAAACAGAGAAGAACAGAAAAATTCGATAGAAAAATAATGTAAAAAAAGAAAAGGATTGATCGGGAAAGGGAGGATGAACGGAATCGGAGAAAATAATTTTTCTGGAAAAATTTTCACCGGAATCATCATCTCCATTGGCGATCAAACGGATCCGGTGCCACTCATGCCCTTCTCCCAGATCCTTGTCGTCCCCCTCTCTTTTGTCAGAGTTGGATCTGGTCGGAATCGCCACAGCAGTGAACCAACCGGCCCCGCTTCATCTTTCCCTCTCCCCTTCCCCATACACCATTGCCAGTGAAACCAACCATCTGCATCGCCATTCCCCATTTTTCACCGCGTCATTTTCCACTCCAAACAAACTATCACCGAATCCTCACCACTAACGCCGGCGACCCATCGCCCCTCTCTCTTTTTTCGTTATCAAAATTCTTATGTACTATTGCCAGTAGCGGCCATGAAACCAAGGACCAATTCAACTCCACTCCTGTATTCTACTATTATGACCTAAATTAGCCATAAAATCACTTAAAACTAGAAATTGAAAGTTTCCCCGGTGGAGTTTTGTCAGAGATGGGATACAATTTTTTTGTTTTTCTCCTTAAATTACTTTTCATTATGTTAGAATAGTTTTGGGAATTTGAGTTTATCTCATAATATATTATTTAAGTTATATTAATTTAGAAAAAATAGATTTAATAAATCATTTTTTTAAAAATTAGCAGAATATGGTAAAAATATAATTAATTATGTATTTGCATTATTTTATTATTATTATTAATATTATTTTATTTTATTTTATTTTGTTGCATTATTATTAACAAAATTTAATATTAGTAATTAGTTATTAAATTAATTGACCTTTTTTGAATGAATTTCTATTTTTATTTCGTCGTTAGTAATATAGTTTAATAATTTTATTATTAATTAACCTCTTTAAATAAATTTCGCTTAAGTTTTTTTTCAAGATTAATTATTTTGAATAGATAAAAATTGTTATGATTTATAAATGATAAAGGTATTTTTTTAATGATAGGCAAATTTCAAACACGTTTGATATAACTTTTGTCTCAATGAAGAATGCGACGTACGTATCTTTATGAGATATTTTGAAATTTAATGATACAATAATGCACCTTGACAAATATTTTTCTAAAAATTAACTTTGATTGATTTATTTAATATAAGAGATATAGAGATATTATAGGTATATTAAAAATGAGCAAATTTAGGCCTTAACACGATTTTTCTAAATAGTTTAAGTGTAGTATAAGTCAATAAAGTGAACATAATAGAACCACGGGACTCGAGGGGTGCCTTACACTTTCCCCTCAGTCAACAGAATTCCTTACCCAGTCTTCTATTTTCGCAAACCAATAACGAGTCATTTTCTTTTGATTTGGGATTAAATAAGGTGACTTGGAACACCATAACTCAATTCCAAGTGGCGACTCTGAAAATGATAAGAATTAATACCTATTCAATACCGTCACTTTAATTGGAAAAACCCTTCGACCTTATCCCTTCGAGGAGAAAAAAGGGTGTGACAATATGAACCCATGCATTTCAGCCTACCTCACTTTTCATACCAGTACATTCAAAGTACTGACGCATACCTTTTTTTTATGCTATGATGTTTTATATCATAGGTTCAGACGCGCGGGCTCCCAATCATACTTAGCAGCTCAGATATTCAGCTGACAGAGTTAGTGGTGAGTCATCTTAGTTCGAGGACATAATGATTATTTCAGTAGTTCATCTTATTTCAGTTGTTCAGAGTTAGTTGGGAACTTGTCCCAACAACTCCATATTTTAGAAAGTTTAGAGGCTTTTCAGACTAGAGTATTTTTAGACAGATGTATCATATTTGGTATTTTTTATACCGTATTCAGTTTTATTATAGTATTGAACCTTATGGCATATTTTACCTAATTTTTACATATTACTGTATTATTATTCAGTTATTGCAGCAGGTGCCAGTCATGGGTTAGCTTGTGGTCCTTCGGGATTATGAGCACCGTGTAACATCTGGGGTACAGACTTCAGGTGTTATAAACTTGGTATCAAAACCTAAGGTTCAACAGAGTCCTAGGAAGTCTAAAAGTCGTATCTAGTAGAGTCTTGTGCATGGGTATGTAGCGCGCCACACTTATGAACAGGAGGCTGCGAGGTATTTTAGAAAAAGTTTCCCTTTTTCAGTACTCATATCGTGCGAGTGAGCATGAGCTCCAGTTAAACTCTCTGTTTAATCCAAGTTTTTCTTCCGTTTACAGAATATGCCTCCAAAGAGGACTAAGGGAAGAGAAACGGGAGAATAGCCAGAACCCCAGCCCATCCAGCCAGATCCTTTGGACAAACACGTCTCCCATTCTGAATTTAAAGAAGCTTTTACCACCCTTGCTCATTCTGTGGCATCCCATAATGAACGTTCAACCGTTGTTCCGTCCAACCTTATAGCCAATACTGCTACTGCCAGGATTCGAGATTTCACCCGAATGAACCCTCCATCTTTTACTGGGTCTAAGTTAGATAAAGACCCTCAGGAGTTTCTTGATTAGGTGCAAAAAGTTATAGATATTATGGGGGTGATTGCTATTGAGAGCGCTGAGTTGACCGCATATAAGTTGTAGGATGTGTCCCATTCATGGTTCAAATAGTGCAAAGTAGAAAAGGACACAGATGCAAGGCCCATAGAGTGGGAAGAGTTTGCCATTGCTTTTCTGGATAGGTTCTTCCCATTGGAGTTAAGGGAACCGAAGGTTTTGGAGTGTATAAATCTGAAGCAGGGAAACATGACAGTGAAAGAGTATTCTCTTAAGTTTACTTAATTAGCTAGATATTATCCTTATGTGGTGGCAGATAACAGATCTAGGATGAGTAAGTTTGTGTCAGGGGTATCTAGCAGTGCGGTCAAGGAATATAGGACCGTAATACTGATTAAAGAGATGGACATATCCAGTCTCATGGTCCATTCTCAATAGATATAGGAGGCTAATAATAGGGAGAAGAAGAGGGAGAAAAAGAGGGTGAGAATAGGTAGTTTTAACTTCGCTCAGCCTAAGTTAGAGGGTAGGAATCGTTCTCAGTTCTACCCAAAATCCTCAGTTCCATATTCGTCCTCAGCCAGTGCTCCAGTGCCAAAATTTACAGATGGCAATAAATTTAGGGAACCAGACCCTAAACCCCAAGGTAGTTTCAACAGCGCCCGAATCAATCCCCTTTGTCAGAAATATGGCAAAAACCACCAGGGCATCTGTAGAGCGGGCAGTGATGTGTGTTTCAGGTATGGCAAGCTAGGCCACAGAGTCAGAGATTATCCCCAGTCAGGTTCTCAGGATCAGTATAACCGTCCCTCAGCTCAGTTCAATCTCCTGAATCAATAGGATACCGCTTCCAGTGCCACCAGTGGGAATCGCCCGAATAGACTTTATGCTCTTCAGTCCCGACAGGATCAATAAAGTTATACTTATGTGGTCACTATTATGTTACAAGTTTTCCACATACATATTTATGCTTTGCTAGATCCAGGAGCTTCGTTGTCCTTTCTTACTCCATATATAGCCGTTGATTTCATAGTTAGTCCTAAAATTCTAACAGAGCCCTTCTCAGTCTCCACCCCAGTGGGTAAATCTATCATAGCCCAACGGGTATACAGGAATTGTCCGATTATGATATCCCAGAAAGTCACTTCAATAAACTTAGTCGAATTAGAGATGATAGATTTTAATGTCATTCTTGGGATGGATTGACTTTATTCCTGCTATGCCTCAGTCAACTGCCAAAGAAAATTGTCCAATTTTAATTTCCGAATGATCCCGTCCTAAAATAGAGGGAGTAGTACTTCTGCACTTAAGGGTCATCTTGTTTCCTACCTTCGGGCGAGAAAAATGATATCTAAGGGATGTTTCTACTATCTCGTTAAAGTCCAGGACTCTAGTTCAGAAACCCCTACTCTTGAATTAGTGTCAGTAGTATGTGAATTCCCAGATATGTTTCCCGAAGATCTTCTCGAAGTTCCTTCCGAAAGAGAAATCAACTTCAGAATAGACCTTCTTCTAGATACTCAGCCTATATCAATTCCTCCATACAGAATGGCTCCAACAGAACTCAAAGAATTAAAAGAATAGTTAAAGGATCACCTAGATAAGGGATTCATTAGACCCAGTATGTCCCCATGGGGTACCTCAATTTTATTCATGCATAAGAAAGACGGTTCTCTCAAAATGTGTATTGACCACCGTCAGCTAAATTAAGTTATGGTAAAGAACAAGTATCCCCTTCCAAAAATTGATGACTTGTTGACCAACTTCAGGGTGCCAGTTACTTCTTCAAGATAGACCTCAGATCAGGTTATCATCAGCTCAGGGTCAGGGAATATGACATCCTAAAGACAACCTTTAGAACTCAGTATGGTCAATTTGAATTCTATTCATGTCATTTGGTTTTATCAATACCCTAGCATCTTTCATAGACTTGATGAATCGTGTGTTCAAGCAGTACTTGGACATGTTTGTCATAGTCTTCATAGATGACATTCTTGTCTACTCCCGCAGCAAGCATGATCATGCAGACCATCTCAGAATAGTACTACAGACTCTCAGAAACCATCAGCTATTCACCAAATTTAGTAAGTGCAAATTTTAGTTAAGGTCAGTATCTTTCCTTGGCCATATAGTTTTTGGTGATGGCATTGTAATTGATCCCCAAAAAACCGAAGCAGTAAAAAACTAGCCTAGGCCCATCTCTCCATTAGATATTAGGATTTTTTTGGGTTTGGTCGGCTATTACCAGTGGTTTGTTGAAGGATTTTCATCTGTTGCACCCCCTATGTCTAGATTGACTTAGAAAAAAGTCAAGTTCCAGTGGTCGGATTCTTGTAAGAAGAGTTTTCAAGAGTTAAAGACTCGACTCACTATAGTTCCAATTTTGACCCTGCCAAATGGTTCAGATGACTTTGTTGTGTACTATGATGCTTCCAGAGTTGGTTTGGGATGTGTTTTGATGCAGTGAGGAAAGGTTATATCCTACGCATCTAGACAACTTAAACCCTATGAAAAGAATTATCCTACTCATAACCTTGAGTTAGCAGGAGTGGTGTTTGCCTTAAAGATTTAGAGGCACTATTTGTATGGTGTGCACATTGATGTTTTCACAGACCATAAGAGTCTGCAATATATGTTCTCTCAGAAAGACCTAAACCTCCTTCAGAGAAGATGGTTGGAGTTGTTAAAAGACTATGACATGAGTGTCCTGTATCATCCTGGTAAAGCCACTATAGTGGTTGATGTTCTCAGTAAGATGTCTATGGGTAGTGTTGTGTATGTGGAGGATGGTAAGAAAAAGTTAGCTCAGGAAGTTCATCAGCTTTTCAAACTAGACGTTCTCTTAGATGATTCAACAGAAGGTAATGTATGGGTGCAGAGTAGTTCAGAATCATTCCTGGTTTTCAAGGTAAAGGAAATAAAGGATAGTGATCCCAGTCTAGCTAAGTTAAAGGAATCAGTCAGAGATCAGAAGGTAGAGGTTTTCTCCCAAGGGGGAGATGGTGTGTTGCACTTCTAGGATCGGCTATGTGTGTCAGGTGTAGATGACTTAAGACAAAAAATTCTTGTAGAAGTGCATGGTGTGCGCTACTCTATTCATCCAGGGGCCACTATGATATACCATGATTTGCAGGAGATCTATTGGTGGGGTGGGATGAAGAGAGATGCAGAGTTATGGCTAAGTTCTCAATGTGTTAGCAGGTTAAGATTGAGCATCAGAAGCCCAGTGGGTCCATCCTGGAGTGCAGTATTCCCACTTGGAAGTGGGAAAAAGTAAACATGGACTTTTTGATGGGTTTGCCTCATACTCGTCGCCAACATGATTCAGTTTTGGTTATTGTAGATAGGATGACCAAATTAGCTCATTTCCTACCAGTCCATACCTCATATTCAGCCAAGGATTATGCCAAACTCTTTATCAGGGAGTTGTTCAAATTGCACGGTGTTCCATTATATATTATTTTAAACAGAGGTACGCAGTTCACCTCTCATTTTTAGAAGGCATTCCCAAAGGGTCTTGGTACCCGAGTTCATCTCAGTATAAACTTTTACCCCCAAATAGATGGTCAGGCAGAGACGACCATCCAAATTTTATGGGATATGATATGAGTGTGAGTGATAAACTTTAAAGGTAGTTGGGATGACCACTTACCTTTAATTGAATTTGCATATAACAACAGCTATCATTCCAGCATTCAGATTGCTCCGTTTGAGGCACTTTATTGGAGAAGGTGTAGATCTCCTATTGGTTGGTTTGAAGTGGCTGCGGCCGCAGTGCTAGGTTCTGACTTAGTATTTGATACCTTATAGAAAGTTTAGTTGATCAGGTAAAAGCTTAAGACAGCTCAGAGCCGACAAAAATCATATGTAGATATACGTAGAAAGGATCTCAAGTTAGAGATTGGTGATTTTGTGTATTTAAAAATCTCTCCTATGAAAGAAGTGAAAAGGTTTGGCAAGAAGGGGAAACTAATTCCCTGATATGTCGGTCCTTACAAAATTCTCAGCCATTTTGGAAAGGTAGCTTACGAGCTTGAGTTTCCTTCAGACTTAGCTTTAGTGCATCCCGTGTTCCATATCTCCTTGCTTAAGAAATGCATAGGTGACCCAGCAGTCATAGTCCCTATAGTAGGCATAGGTAAGAACAACCTCTCTTATGAAGAGACTCTCATCTAAATCCTCAATTAGCAGATTCGCAGACTAAGGAGAAAATAAGTCCCTCTAGTCAAAGTACTTTGGAGGAATTAACTCGTAGAGGGAGCTACTTGGGAAGCAGAAGCAGACATGCGGACCAAGTATCCCCACCTCTTCTCCGCAAGCTCAGACTCAGCCCAAGGTAACAGTTTTCCTTTTAATTTACTCAACCTTATGTTCGGATATAGCTACCAACTTGGTATCAATTAATGTTGCATACTCAATCATGCATTCATGAATCAGTTTAGTGATGTACTCATGCATCAGATATGCATGCCCAGTATATAAGCTCAACTTATCTGTATTCCTAGTCATGTATTTATGAATCATGTTCAGCTATGTACTCATGCATTAGATATGAATGTTCAGTATATCAATAATTTCAGTCATGAAATCATGCTTTAATTATGCATGTTCAGTGTCTATGTTCAGTCTGTCAGTATTTTCAGTTTAATTAGTCTCATTCGAGGATGAATGTTCCCAATGGAGAGATATTGTAAGACCCCCATGAAATTCTTAGCTTAACACAACTCTTTTTTAAGCTCTTTAACAGGTCCCAGACATAGAAAATTTTACTAAGTATTCAAACTTAGTGTTAGTTTATCCTTCATAAGTTGGAAACTCTATTTTGTAGCCTCTATGGCCTTAAAATATCAATCTTTAAGTTAATTCATGATCAGGAATGTCATTAGGTATTTCCGGATGAGTTTTGTATTTTTTTGGACCTTGTTTGAACCATATTTGGGAATCAAAAATAGTGTATCGATGCAATCTCGGTGCAGCGCGACGGCCATCATGTCGATCAAGATTTTTTCCTTTGCCCCCAGTAGAAATTTCCAGTGAACCGACGTAGAATCGATGCGGCGAGTTGGTTATCACGTCGATGCCAATGATGCAGTGCGTCGTCCTGTGCGTCAACAGTTCGATTTTCATTCATTAAAAGTCGTATCCTTGGGGGGTATTTGGGTCTTTTCCCCATCCTTATTCAGCCCTAAAACACGAGATTCAGCCCTCATTGAGCAAAATATAGTTATTTTCTCTCAAATTACTCAAGAACAAGAACCATAGGTGATATAATTTCAAGGCCAAGGCTCAAGATTTCCACCATTTTTCTTCAAGAATTTATCAATCAAGGTATGTTAAGTGTTCATCAAAGGGTTCCCTTCTACCCCTTGGAGTTCAAGAACCCCTTTTAACTACAAGTTTATGAGTTTGATGAATTTCATGGTTGAATTTGAATGTATTCATGATTACCAAATTAATGGGGTTTCTACTTCATGATTTACTGTAAGATTCATGTAGAATTGATTGATATGTGTGCATTATTATGTGAAATCATGTTGAAACCCTTGAAGTTGTAAATGTGGAATTGACCTATGATGCTTACATGTTGTTTTAGTGTCATGTGCATAGATTTTGTCCTATAAGTGTTTGATGAATTATTTATGTGCGTTGAATAGTGAAATTATATCATGTCAGCATATATTCAGGTTCATGTCATTCAAGTGTTTGCTAGAATGTGCCAAATGAATGTACGATGACCAAGTACTTAGCTATCATGTTTTAAGATTGTGCCATGTCGTATAATTTGTGCTATCGAGTCCTGGGGATATTTAATACCCAATAATTTAGTTGTTTACCTAGAGCTATGGTCAGTCACAAGATAGTATTAGTCACATCACGATCGGTAGAATTTAGTCAATTAACAGAATTTAGTAGTATTCCGTCTGTCCACGGAACTCAATGAAATCAGTTCAGTTTAGTTATATAGTACGACCAGAAATAGTTCAGTCAAGCATAGAACAGTCTAGAATCCAGTCCAGCGTCTATTCAGTTGGGAGTAGGATTCAACACCGAGTGAACCTACAGATGAGGATTCACCTGCCAGTAGAGGGTGTGATCCTGAGAATCAGTCCTTGTGTTCTAGAACTACGTAGCCAGTGTAGGTTAATACATCAACCTGCCAGTTTAAGGTTGATGAGGTGATCTACCTGCTAGTTGAGGGTACCAACATTCTCGTTCAGTGCACCTGCCAGATAAGGGTGACTCATTTTGTCTTTACCCGTGGCACGGTACTGACACTCTTCCAGCTGGAGTTACAGGTTAGATCCCAATTAGTTCATAGAGGGGCATATCAATTAGATGATTACTTCCCACAGTCTTAGTTTCAGTTCCAGTCTCAGTATAGAACTCAGTTCAGTTCTATTAAAAAATAAAGACTGTCAGATATAATCACTCAACTTAGAACGGAACTCAGTATAGTTCCACAGAATCAAGATTGTCAGATGTAGTCACCTATCTATCAGTAATCCAGTATCAGTAGGCTCAGATATCAACTAATTAGTATTCAGATTTGGTATCCCTGTGCTATCATGATTTCAATTACAGTTTATATATTCACGCATGTACTCTTATTCAGTTATACTCCCGTCATTTAGTCAGTATTATTCATGCATATGAACTCATGCATTTCAGCTTATCTTACTTTACATACCAGTACATTCAAAGTACTGACGTATAGCTCTTTTTACGTTATGATGTTTTATATCATAGGTTCATACGCACGGGCTCCCGATCATACTTAGCAATTAGGATATTCAGCTGACAGAGTTAGTGGTGAGTCCTCCTAGTTTGAGGACATGATGATTATTTCAGTAGTTTAGCTTATTTCAGTAGTTCGGAGTTAGTTGGGGATTTTTCCCAACAACTCCATATTTCAGACAGTTTAAAGGCTTTTTCAGACTAGAGTATTTTCCTATTGATGTATTAGATTTGGTATTTTTTATACCGTATTCAGTTTTACTACAGTATTGAATCTTATGAAAAGTTTTCCGCCTAATTTCTGCGTATTACAATATTATTATTCAGTTATTACAGCAGGTACTAGTCATGGGTTAGCTTATGGTCATTCGAGATTATGAGCACCATGTAGCGTTCAGGGTACAGACTCGGGGCATTGCACTAACCCAATTTAACCTTGACATGTGGGATGAATCTCAATTGGAGGTTGATTTAACAAATCAATCTCCCATAAATCAGGTTGTGATTTCAACTTTTAATTTTTTGTACTTTTTTCACTATATATATATATCAAATATCAGATATTAAATTTCAAATTTTTCTTTCAATTAGAATTCAAGGCAACAATCATCTGGTGTTGAATGTGTTCAAGTCACAGATATTGTAAACCTGTATGATAAAAATGATGATTGTGTGCGAGGAGCTCGATGCGCTTAAGATGAAAGTGTTGATTGTGTACGAAGAGCTCGGTGTAAGGCAGGTTTATCAAAAAAAAGGGAGGCCATGAAAGAAAAATTGTCATGAAGGATTATGTTTGTAAAGTGTTGATGAAAAGGTCTAGCAAGTGCTAATATGACACTGGATACAAAGTGTTTTTTTCTTTAAACTTATGGTCATGTGACCTTAACTCACTAGTTAGAAGTGTTAATATAACATCATATGAAGTGTCTTATTTTGTTAAAACTTGTGTTTGTATGACCTTTATTCATTAGTTGCATATGTTAATTTTATAAGTAGTATTTTTAGTTAAACAATGTTGCTTATTCAGTGACATTTAAATGGTACTTATAGATTATTTTTTATCAAGACAATTGAAATTCACCTACTTACTATTAAATTGTGAACTTATAGACACTGTCACTGTATGACCTTACTACAAAATGAACTGATCCCTTAAAGAAAGACAACTATAAATCATCTCTTTGATGTAATAATTATTTACATTGAAGATTTCTTCATCTTAGTATTGAGCATAACATTAACTTTCTTCGATTTTACATCAAAACATTAAGCAAAATGACTTAGCTACCTGTATCATTGATGAAAATAATACGAATTAGCTACCTGCTCTTTGAGTTGGCAATGAGCACTGTCATGAACCTGCTTGTCATGTGTCACACCAATAGGCTTTTGCTGCATTATTTATATGTTCTGTTGCTTATTTTAGAGAGAAATACTAGACATATTATGACAGGTTCAAAAATTTTCAAATTTTTTCCATTTTTGGGGGGATCGTCAAAAAAAATTATGCATATTGTAGGGCTACATGATTATAATCCCACAGTTGCTTCTGTGTTTACAAAGTTAATATTCTATTTACTTTTCTCAATGTTTTCATCACCGAACACGAAAGTATCGAATTTACAAAGGGGCCAATGTGGTTAATAATCCATACACAAGAGAAAAGTAAAACTTTGATGCTCTTCATGGTCATCTGTATATGTTTAATAATTGAGTTTGGTGTTGATCACAACCAATTTAACTGGTTATTCATTTATAATAGTGGCGTCAGGATTATCTCTACTACATATTCAGGAGTTTTTTGCTCAGCTCTATCATACTTTATGATGAGTTTTAGTTCATTCAAGGTTCCTTTTTTGTGTTCATATTCAAGCCCTAACGTGGAATCATTCTTTTTGTATACTCAGCAAACTTCTACTAGGAGAAAAGATATTCGTGAAAATCATTGTAGGATTAACCTTGATTATCTTATGACCGTTTAGTGTTTATGGTTCTACACTTGGTAAATTGATTGAGTCGGATCAAGAAAGGGCGTTGATTTCAGGCTCCAAAATCAATCCTTTCTTGTTGGAACTCAACCCAATTACCCCACAATACCATAAACAGTCCTATGATAAAACTATTTATGATGATATAAGTGGGTTGCCTTTAAGGATGCAATGGTTAATATTTTTATTGATGGCTATCATGTGGGTCGTCATTTCTGCAAATGTATACAACCATGCTTTTATGTGAAAAACAAGCTTTTGCTGCTAATCAAAATAAAATAACTTTCTAGAAACCAAAAGTCAAGTGTAAAACCAACAAAATCATAATGCAGTTGAAGAGGGATGCATGAAAAGTCGATAGGACATAAGAGAAAGAATATTGACCCCTTAAATTATGAGGTTAGGAAGTTTATAGATCAATTAGCCAACTTGAAATTTTTCAACTAATATGTACCTAATCAAATAAGAAAAAATATATCATGTGTGAACACAATTTAAGAACAAAAATGAAACTAAAGAATGACAAACATAAAATCTAAAAATTCTCTATCAAGAAATTAACTGTAGATCATATGAACTAAAGATGAACTATTGAAATACTATAGGCTCTCAAAAATTTAAATGTAGATATCAAATAAAATAAGGGGAATGAAAGAAAGGGTAAATGTAGATATCAAATAAAATAAAGGGGAATGAAAGAAAGGGTAAAAGGGTCATTAAACAGATACTTTGCATTTTTCAGAATTTTGTTATTTAAAAAAATTCACATAAGCAAAAATTAGTTTAAAAAATAATAAAATGGGTTGGGTTACTTTCTGAGTAAAATATCTAAAGTTGAGTGACTTTCTGAGTAAAGTTCAAAATTAAGTAACATTTTAGGATAAAAAATTAAAATTGAGTGATTATTTAAATTATTAACTCAAACAATTGGGTGGGGGTGGGGTGGGGGGCTGAGGGGGCATCTTCAAGAGCCATAATCTTTGCTATTGATTTCACACCAACATTATTTTACATCTTTTATATATATATATATATATATATATATCAACTTTGGAAGTTAAATCAATTGAATCTTATTATAATTAAGTAGTGTAGACATGATCAGGAAAGGGAGAACTTACAATACTCATACAAAAAGTTAAGTTTGTTTTCTGTAACTCTCTTCATTAAGCTTTACTAATCTCCTAATCTTGTTATAAAAAAGGTCACAACTCAAACCATTAAATAAAAGAATTAAGAAATATAACTTACAAAATATAGTCAACAACAACAACAACAACAACAAACCCAGTGTATTCCCACCTGGTGGGGTCTGGGGGGGGGGGGGGGGTAAGATGTACGCAGTCCATACCTCTATCTCTAAAGAGGTAGAAAGGCTGTTTCCGATAGACCCCCGACTCAAGACACACGATACACACAATACAAAGTAAAACACCGAACAAGGTTACAAGATTACATAACAAGATTACATAACATAACATGCATAACATAAATACGGCATAAATACGACAGTCATAAGTAAAAGAAAAGAAAAACAGAAAACAGAGGAAAGCACCCAGATTCGTACTAAAATAAGGAACAAGGAACACGGAAGCATACCAGGCTACTACCCCCAGCGAGTAATTCCCTACCCTAGCGACCCAAACTGGTCCTAGTCCTCTACCCTAATTCGCGTCCTCCAGACCTTCCTATCTAGGGTCATGTCCTCAGTAAGTTGTAACTGTTCCATGTCCCGCCTAATCACCTCACCCCAGTACTTCTTCGGCCTACCCCTACCCCGCCTAAAACCGTCCAATGCTAGCCTCTCGCACCTACGAACCGGTGCATCCATGCCCATCCTCTTCACGTGTCTAAACCAGCTCAATCGGACTTCCCGCATCTTGCACTCCACTGGAGTCACACAAACCTTCTCCCTGATAGTCTCATTCCGAACTCTATCCCCTCTAGTCAGGCCACACATCCAACGCAGCATCCGCATCTCTGCCACCTTCATTATTTGGATGTGGGAATTCTTTACTGGCCAACATTCCGCTCTATACAACATGGTCGGACGGACTACCACCCTATAGAATTTGCCTTTAAGCTTGGGCGGCACCTTCCTATCACATAACACCCCCGACGCGAGCTTCCACTTCATCCATCCCACCCCAATTCGGTGCGAGATATCCTCATCAATCTCACCATTACCCTGGATCACGGACCCGAGATACTTGAAACTATCCCTCTTACATACCACCTGTGATTTCAGCTTCACTACCACCTCATCCTCCAGCCTTACGTCATTAAACTTCCATTCCAAATACTCTGTCTTGCTTCTGCTCAACCTGAACCGTTTGACTCAAGGGTTTGTCTTCACACCTCTAATTTATCATTTACACCCCCTCGAGTCTCATCAATCAGAACTATATCGTCCGCAAAAAGCATACACCACGGCACCTCCCCTTGAATATGTCGCGTCAACACATCCATCACCAACGCAAACAAAAAGGGACTAAGAGTAGATCCCTGGTGCAATCCTATCAAGACGGTGAAATGCTCTGAGTCTCCTCCCGCCGTCCTCACCTGAGTTTTTGTTCCCTCATACATGTCCTTAATTGCTCTGATGTATGCCTGCGGAACTTCCCTCACTTCCAAGCACCTCCAAAACACCTCCCTGGGGACTTTGTTGTATGCCTTCTCCAGGTCGATAAACACCATGTGCAGGTCCTTCTTCCTTTCCCTATACTGTTCCACCATCCTCCATTCCAGGTGAATTGCCTTCGTCGTCAGGCATAAACCCAAACTGGTTTTTCGAAATAGACAGTATCTGTCTCAGCCCCGCTTCGACCACTCTCTCCCAAATCTTCATAGAGTGACTCAATAACTTAATCCCCTTATAGTTATCGCAACTCTGGACGTCCCCCTTATTCTTATAGAGGGGGATCATGGTACTCCACCTCCAAACCTCGGGCATCCTTGCCGTCTTGAAGATTTCGTTGAACAATCCAGTCAACCACCTTACACCAGTTTCTCCAACGAACTTCTAAAACTCCACCGGTATCTCATCCGGCCCCGTCGCCTTACCCCTTCGCATCCTGTGAACAGCCTCTCTAACCTCTTCTACCTTAAAGCGTCTACAATAACTAAAATCCCGACACTCCTCTGAGTGCTCCAGTTTCCCTAATTTAATAGCTCTATCCCCTTCGTCATTCAAGAGCCTATGAAAGTACGATTGCCATCTCTCCTTAATGAAGCCGTCCTCCACCAACACTCTAACATCCTCCCCCTTAATGCACCTCACCTGGTCCAGGTCACGCCCCTTCCTCTCTCTAGCCTTAGCGAGTCTAAATAGCTTTTTCTCCCCTCCTTTCCCCTGTAGCCCCGCATACAAGCTCTCAAAATCAGTCGTCTTAGTTGCTGTGACAGTTGACTTAGCCTCCTTCCTAGCTAGCTTGTACTCCTTCCTGTTTACCCGCTTCTCTTCTTCGTTCTTACTCTTAACCAACTTAGCATACGCCCCTTTCTTGGTCCCCACTTTCTTTTTCACCTCTTTATTCCACCACCAGTCCCTCCGATCGTGCCCGGCTCGGCCCCTAGAAACACCCAACACCTCAGTTACACTCTCCCTGATGCACCTCGCCGCCCTATCCCACATACTATCCACGTCCCCCCTACACTCTCACACCGTCATTCCTGCCAACTGCTCCCCTATCTCCCATGCCTTCACTGGCGTCAAGCCGCCCCACTTAATTCTAGGTCTACCCTCCTTACTTCTCTTCTTTCTATTCTTCTTTATACCCAAATCCATAACCAAGAGCCTGTGCTAGGTCGAAAGATTCTCACTTGGGATAACCTTACAGTCCTTACACAGCACCCTATCCCCTTTCCGAAGCAACAAACAGTCAATCTGGGTCCTGGCTATCGTACTTCGAAAGGTGATCAAGTGATTGTCCTTCTTCGGGAAGCCAGAGTTCACCACCACCAGCCCAAAGGACCTCGCAAACTCCAATAGAGTCGTCCCCTCTTCATTTCTGACCCCAAAACCAAAACCACCATGTACATCACCAAAGCCTCCCGGATACGCCCCGATGTGCCCGTTGAAATCTCCTGCTACAACAATCTTCTCCGAGCTAGGCACGCCTCTCACCACCTCCTCTAAAGCCTCCCAAAACCGCATCTTCTCCTCCCCCTCCGACCCCACATGGGGCACATAGGTACTACACACGTTCACGGTAAACCCCCAGATGACCAACTTAATAGTCATCAACCTATCGTTGATCCTCCTCACCTCTACGACCTGACCTCTAAGCTCTTCATCTACTAAGATGCCAACTCCATTCCTACGCCTCTCGCTCCTAGAGTACCACAACTTGTAACCATCCACATCCCTAGCCTTAGACCCTACCCACTTGGTCTCCTGAACACACGCAATATTGATCCTCCACCTCCTAAGTATCTTCACAAGTTCTATGGACTTACCCTGAAGGGTCCCTATATTCCAAGACCCAACCCTCAGCCTACCATCCCTATCCACACGCCCTCCTGTACTACCCCCGCGGCCAAATCTTGGCCTCCTTCCCACTCTCGTCCTTTCCTCATCCCCCGCCCCCACAACAACCCCACGCCCCAACCCCCTCGAACATGAACCTATCCTACCATTACCGCCCACAGCCACTACTACGAGCAAATGTAAGAAAATAAAAAAAAATATAAAAATATAAAAATATAAAATATAAAATATAAGAAAATATAAAAATATAAATAATGGTAGAAACAGAGAAGCAGCAAGAAATACAAGGCACACAAATCACACGCGGGTCAAGGTACAGGGGAAAATACTAGCGTAATATAAAGAAAGAAATAACAAAGGTTAGAAGTCACCGGGTGGCCGATCGACGGCTGGAGACCGATCTGCGGTTGCTGGGGACCGGGTGGCAGCTGTTGTGACCGGACGCCGGCTGCTGGATCTGCGGGTGGGGTCTCGCCGAAGCTGGAGACCGAGGGAGGCTGCTGGATCTCGCCGGATCCGGCGGGTTGGGGACTCGCCGGAGCTGGGGACCGCCGGAAAGGGGGGGCTGCCGGAGCTGGGGCTGGCTGGTGGATGCGTCGGAAAGGGGGGGGCTGCCGGAGCTGGGGCTGGCTGTCTGGTGGATGCGCCAGAAAGGGGGGGCTGCCGGAGCTGGGGCCGGATGGTGGATGCGCCGGAGAGGGGGGGGCTGCCGGAGCTAAGGCCGGCTGGTAGGCGATGGCGACGACGCCGAGGGTCGACGAGGTCGACAGCGACGACGCAGGGAGTGTCTACCGGAGGTCGGCGCCGATGGTCGGCGACGATGGTGACGGCGCCGGAGGTCGGCAACGAGACTGGGGACTGGGGACGGCGACAGCGCCGGGACTGGGGACCGGGGGGGAGATAAACGCTAGGGAGAGAGAGGGTGGGGGGGAGATAGCCGTTAGAAAGGAGAAAGAGAGAGAGAGAGTTTTGTTCCCTGTCCAACTTAAATATTGTCAAAAAATAATATCATGAATCTTTTTATTTTTGAGATAATGCAGCAGATTAAAATATTACACTTGACATTAATTTCTTACTTTCTCTTGAAATCTTGAAATGCTAATTTCTAACGGCAAATGTATCGGATCAAGTTAATTTTACATTCAGAAAAAGATACAAAATTGTAATCATTAAAAAAATAATTATGTTATACTTCACCAGGGAAAAAAAGTACGACTTGCTAAACTAATTAACTGTTTAGAGGAAGCAATGCTTTGCTATAAAATGAATATAGCAAGAGTTTGAAGATGAAGAATAGAAATCTTAAAACATTGTTGCTGTTACAAAATAAAATAACAAAGTAAAGAAACTAAAGAGCAGATAGTAGAGACTTTTATTATCTATTGATCTGTGTATACAATAGATACAAATGCATGCCTTTACATGCATTTCTGTCAACATTTCAACCAATTGAAATGGTTGGTTTAAACATGAAAAGTCATGTATTTGAAAAGTAAGGTAACATTTGAAAATGGAGAGATATTCTTGTTCGGACTTTGAAGGACAATGAACTTGAGTTTTGTAAGATTAGACATATTAAAAGAAAGAGAATAATAATATCTTATCCTTCAAATTTTGAATTAGTGAAGTCTTGTTCTGGTAACATGTTATAAAATAATAAAGTAAAGAAATTAAGAAATAGTAAAGTCTTGTTTGATAACGTTATAAAGATTTTTATTATCTATTGATCTGTTTATACAATAGATACAAATGCATGCCTTTATAGGCATTTCTGCCAACATTTCAACCAATTGAAATGGTTGGTTAATTTAAACATGAAAAGTCATGCATTTGAAAAGTAAGGTAACATTTGAAAATGGAGCGACATCGACACTACCTTTCTTAACAGTTGAAGCTTTATATGTTTGAAGCACTACCAATAGAAAATGACATACATTGGTAGAGTAATTAAGTATATTCATTAACATTAATATCCGTTCATTCAAATGTAAAGTCATGGCTCTTGAAAGCATTGTTTTGAATGTTTTTCTTTTAAAGTTGAGGATATATTTATGACACTTTTAACTTTTTTAAAAAATAAAGTAATTAATAGAAAAAAAATATAAAATATGTCAAACAAATAAGAAAATAGATAAATAGCGATAGAGGTCTATAGTACAAATATAATAGACTATTATACATTTACTTTAGAAGAAAATGATAAACTACGAATATCTAAAATATTGGAAACAAGAAATAGAAGAAATAAGATTAACAGAAAACCTTATAAAAACGAATTTAATTGAATACTTTAAAACAAAAGATATAGAATATTTAGAATATCTTAAAAATAATATAGAAGATTAACAAAAATTAAGAGAAAAAACTAAAGAATATTACAGCAAAGCATTCAATCAACTACCATTTAATCACCCTCCAAAATATGAATATCAGTAAAATTGAATATATTAATAAAATATATGAAAATAAAAAATACAAGAACGAAGAAAATTAATTAATGAATATTACTACAAAGAATTTAATAATTAGATAAATTAATGGATACATCTTACAAAGAGAATAAATCATTAAAATAAATCGAAACTCAACTATATAGTTTATACCTAAAATACAAAAGGTTACATAATACTAACGAGGATCCTAAAACACTAGTTAATTTAATTACGACAATATCTAATCTAGAATATGAATTAATAAAACATCTTAAGTCAAGAAGAAAAGAATCAAAATTATTCCAATCAATAATATTCACAAAATATATTATATAAAAATAAATACATAAGTAAGTATTTATTATCTAGTAAATTACCGCGCCTAATCCGCACCCTCAAGTATTTATTATCTAGTAAATTACCGCGTCTAATTCGCATCCCCCTACAAATGGTATCAGAACCTATGCTGTTTAAAGTTACGGAAGTAGTATATATTTGGAGAATTTATTTGATTAATTTATTAATTATGAATAACTTATTTGATAAACTAAATTTAGTTATCCCCAAAAATATTATTTAGATGAATAAAGTACAAAAATTACCAAAATATAAAAAATTAAAGCAAATAATATCTAAAAAAACGTAAAGAATTAAAAATAAGGATAGAAAGACTACAATATAACATAATTGTCGGAGTTAGTAAAAACTCAATAAATGCACAAAAAGAAGAAATATCAAATTTAGAATCGACAATAAATAGTCTAGAATATACATACCAACATGATCTATTAACAATTAAATAAAAAATGAACAAAGAAGAATTTATAATAGATGAAAAAATATATGAAAACCATGAAGGATTAAAAATAAAAATAGCATTTTCTAATCTAGGAAGAAGGTATAAGAAAATAGGTAAACATTTATATTTAATGTTAGAAAAAGAAGAATTAAAATTAGAAGATAAATTGATAGTTATGGTAAAAATAGAAAAAAAAATGAAGAAATAGAAAGAAAAAAGGAAATAGAAAAAATAAAACAACAAACTACCGAAGAAATACGAAAAATAGAAGAAACTAAAAATAGTAGGATTGCTGAATAAGAAAGAGAACTACAAATGTTAAAATATTTGTATGAAAAAAGACAGAAAGAGAAAGAAGAAAAAGATAAAGAACAAAAATTATTAAATGAGATAAATCAATTTAAAGAGAAATTAGAAATAAGCAATAAAGAAATAGAAAACAGGGAATTAGAAATAAATACAATAGATGTTGAAGAAAAAGATAATTATAATTCGAAAGATAGTGAAACATATACAGAAATTTTAACAAATACAAAAAATTTAGAAATCAATGAAAAACAAGAAGTAATTAATGAAGAAAATTTAGAAAATAAAAACACAGAAATAAATACTCTTGATAAAAAAGAAAAAAATATAATACCTAGAATATCAGAAAAAAGAACACCTACATATTATAAAAATAAATTTAAAAGATATAATCTAAAAGATGAATATGACAAATAGACACCAAAACAAATAGTTAATAAAAATTATAACTTTTTAGACTTAGATTGTGTAATAGATACAGAAAAAAAATACAATTATGGATAGGATATATGACAAAAAAATTATTAGATAATAATATAGACGTAATAGATGCACCAAAATATATAGAAAGAACACTAATAGGAACAGTGAAATTATGGTTTTCAAATTTAACTGAAAATAGCAAGAAGATATTAAGAATTGATAAACCTACAGAAGGAACATCATCAACAACTACAACTAAATTAACCCCTATAGAATTATTAAAAAAATATGAAATAGCTATAAAAGACGAATTTAGCAGCATGACAACAACAGAAGAAGAACAAAATAAAGAGAAAGATACAAATAGGAATTTAATGTTAAAATTAGCAATATGTAATATGTATTACATAGATGAGTATACTTGTGCATTTAAAGAATATTATTATAAAGACTCTGGCTCTGGCTCTGGCTCTGGATCAGCGGTAAGCTTGCTTACCGTGGCGTGCTAGGGTCGGGGGTTAGAAACGCCCCTCCAGCAAAGCTGGGGTGAGGGCACGTAGGTGAGGCCAGGACCGGTCCCCCCCCCCTCCCCGACACCTACGGAGTAGGTATGAACCGGGTCGTCCCCTTCCCTTTATTATAAAGGAACATATAATACAGAGGAAAGTAAAGAAATAAGAAAATTATATTTTAATAAATTACCTAAACCATTTAGTTCAAAAATAATTAAAAGTTGGGATGAAGCAAAAATAGTAGATACTTTAGGAGCAAGAATAAAATTTTTACAACAATGGTATAGAAACCTATGTGAAAAATAAAGAGAAGAAAAAAATGAAAAAAAAACATTAATAAGAAATTTAGCATGTTGCAAAGATAAAATAACACCTCAATTTGGATGCGAAAAAACATATTATAAAAAAAGAAAAAGACATAAGAAATATAAGAAATACAAAATATCTAAATATAAATATAAGAAACCAGGAAAAAGATATTATGTAAAAAATCATAAACATAAAAGATTGCATAGGAATTTCTTCTATAAAAGAATGTACTTGTTATAATTGCGAAAAATTATGGCATTTAGCTAGAGATTGTAAATTACCTATAAAACCAAAAAATAAACAAATATCAGAAATAAAAATAGAAAATATAGAATATATGCAGATAGATTATATAGATTACGAACTAGAAAGTGAAGACAGTATATATGAAATTTCAGAGAATGAAACAGATAATGAAATAGATAGTGAATTAGATGAATTAAATGACTGAAAAGGATATAAAAATAATAACAAAGGAATAATATTTAAGTGAAGAAGGAACAGATCAAAAAATAATATTTGATAGTCACATATTTGATAAAATAAAAGAAAAAGAATTAGATTTAAGTGTAGAAAAAATATTTAAAATACCAACAATAAAAAACATATTTAGTAAAAGAAAAGGAGAACACTCCGTAGTAAGCCAAAAATAACATGTAATAGACTGTAGATATGCAAAAGGTAAAGCTATTATACCACTAGTAACAAAAAGGATAATTAATAAAGAAATAATGATATAAAAATTAGAGACCCAATAAAATACGTACACCTAGGAGGTACAGAGATATTAATAAAAGCATATTTTAGAGAAGGAATAGATACACCAATAGAATTATACCTAGCAGATGATAGAATTATAAAACATATAGAAAAAAGTATAACAACTGCCATAAAAGGAAATTTAATATACCAAAAATTTAAATTTACAATAAGTGCAAATTATTTAGTAGCAATAACAGATAAAAATATAGATAAATCATTAGTATTATATTGGAAAATATCAGGAATAGAACTAACCCCAAGAAGTAAAATATTTACGCAAGATGTAAACATCTATATTATTAACAACAAAACATAAAATAACGGAAAAAAAATAAAATTAACAAAATACAAATAGAAAGTCCTTTCGAACAATTTGTAAAAATAATTGATACTAATGTTTATAGCTATGGAGACATAGATATAGAAGAAAATTTAGAAATAATAAATGATAGAATAAGCACAACAAAAAGAATAACTTATGAAAAACTAGAATCATCAAGTTCATCAAAAAGATCAAGTTATGAAATAAGTTCAACAACTAATTTAAACCAATATTACATAACAAGAATAATAAATGAAAAAAAATATTTCATACTCTTAAATACAGGACAAGAAGAAACTTATATAGCAAGATATCTAATAAAAAATGAGGAAATAAAATCTGGCAATAATATATGTCAGATCTACCAAGAATCTTAATAAAAACTAAAAATATAGTAGAAAAACAAATAACAATAGGAGTTAGAAAAATAAAAATAGAATTTGAAATAAAGGAAGAAATGCAAAAAGCAGACATAATATTAGGAATAAAATGGCTAGAACAGGTAAAATCATATAATATAGAGCATACACAATTAACTATAACATATAATAGAGAGAGATTATTCCTAAGAAGAGCTTTAACGTGATATGAAAATATATGTATTAATGAAGAGAAGGGTATTACAGTAGATATTATACGCCTATGATAGATACAGGGATAGAAGCTAATCTATGTAGATATAATTGTTTACCAAAAAGTAAATGGGATAAATTAAAGACACCAATAATAATTAAAGAATTTAATAACGAAGGAAGCTTAATTACCTATAAAGCTAAGAATGTAAAAACACAAGTATGAGATAAAGTATTAACAATAGAAGAAATCTATAATTATGAGCTAACATCAAAAGATATACTTTTAGGAATGCTGTTTTTAGATAAATTATACCCACATATAATAACTAGAACGGATTGGTGGTTTATAACAACAGGTAAACAGAAAGTAAGAGCAAAAAGAGTTACTAATAAAATAAGAAAGAAAACTAATTGGATAGAAGGAAGTGAAAAAATTACACAAAAATTAGAAAATATAAAAAATACCGAAGATACAATAGAATTGGTCGTATTTTCAATAAATAAAAAGGAAATAAATATATTTTCAATAAGTAAGATAGAAATAATTCAGAAAAAATTATAACAATTATATAGTGAAGATCCATTAAAAGGATGGGGAAAACATAAAACCACTATAAAAATTGAATTAATAGATAAAAATAGAATAATAACTCAAAAACCACTAACATATAATTTTGACGATTTAAAATGCACATAGAAGAATTATTAGAAAAACAATACATACAAAAAAGTAATAGTAAATATAATAGCCCAGCATTTATAGTAAATAAACATAGTGAACAAAAAAGAGGAAAAAGTAGAATGGTTATTGATTATAGAAATTTAAATGCAAAAACTATGACATATAATTACCCAATACCAAATAAGATATTAAAAATAAGACAAATACAAGGATATAATTACTTTAGTTAATTTGATTGTAAATCAAGATTTTACCATTTAAAGTTAGAGGAAGAATCTAAGGAATTAACTGCATTTACAGTACCACAAGGATTTTATGAATGGAATATACTACCATTTGGATATAAAAATGCACCAGGTAGATATCAACATTTTATGGATAGTTATTTTAAACAATTGCTTAATTGTATAGTATATGTAGATGACATACTATTATATACAAAGACAAAATAAGAACATTTAAAATTATTAGAATAATTTAAAAATATAATAGAAAAATCGGGAATAAGTTTAAGTGAAAAGAAAGCTGAAATTATGAAAAATCAGATAGAATTTTTAGGAATAAAAATAGATAAAAGTGGAGTAAAAATGCAACAACATATAGTACAAAAAATAATAAATTCGAATGAATAATTAGATACAAAAAAGAAATTACAATCATTTTTAGAATTAGAAAACCAAGTAAGAGAATATATATCAAAATTAGCTGAAAATCTAAAGCCCTTACAGAAAAAAATTAAAAAGGATGTAAAATATAATTATAATGAAGAAGATAAAAAACAAGTTCAGAAAATAAAAATACTTTATAAAGAATTACCAAAGTTACAATTTCCAGATGAAAATAGAAAATTTATATATATAGTAGAAGCAGATGCTAGTGAATGTAGTTATGGAGGAGTACTTAAATATAGATATGAAGAAGAAAAATTAGAACACCATTGTAGATACTACTCAGGTACGTTTAATGAAACAAAAATAAAATGAGAAATAAATAGAAAAGAATTATGCTCATTATATAAATGTTTATTAGCATT
Source organism: Capsicum baccatum var. pendulum (assembly GCA_030864225.1). NCBI lineage: Eukaryota > Viridiplantae > Streptophyta > Magnoliopsida > Solanales > Solanaceae > Capsicum > Capsicum baccatum. The sequence goes on from CM061555.1 coordinate 215,288,272, forward strand.
TGAGCCATATATTGTATATAACAAGTTTATTGTACGAACAGATAATACACAGGTACGTTGGTGGCTAACAAAGAAAATATAAAATTCAGTTACAACAAAAGAGATTCGGAGACTAGTCTTGAATATATTAAATTTCACATTTACAATTGAAGTAATTAGTACTAACAAAAATGTTATTGCAGATTAAATATCAAGACAAAGCTACACAGACTGATATAATAGAAGAGGATACTCTAGAAAAGATATTCAACACCCTAACTACACTTTTAATGAAAGTGGACCGTATGGGTAATGAAATAGAAAATCTAAATACTAATAAAGTTAAACTGAAGCCTATAGCTAAAAATCAGCTAACTCAACAGTGTGCAAAGCTATGTCGATCGAAAGACATTAAAATTCCAGAGCTAGAAGAAGACGTTGGGACACTCCATAAAACCCATGATGTTTATCAATCTACTTATGTAGGTACAAGCAAAGGAGTTAGGAAAAACACAAATATGAACCTAAATAGGCTATTTGATAAACCATTTATTCCAAATACACCAAAAGATCCTATGTTCATACCCCCAGAAATTACCACATACCGAGATAGTTTAAACCAAGACAAAAAGACGTACAACTATACATCCCGAACATACATAAAATATTTACAAAATGCAAACCTTCTTAAATACCAACCCCAGAGCTATAAACATCCAAGAACCACATACGAATTACACAACCCAGAAGCTAATCAGATACAATAAGCTGATTGTTTTACCCAAAACCAAACCAAGTATAGTTAGAACCCATTACGAATATGGACTACTTAGTACCATATATACCCAAGGCGGAAATGAAATATCCAATATACCAGAAATATATGATTCATTTAACATTTTTAAAAGAATAACCAAAGGTAACCTATTTTTTATAAAATTTTACACGGCACCAGCAGAGATATTGTATGATTAAGTTAAATCACCTATACAAGTTGTAAAAATAGGAATGACCTGAGATATGATTATACCAGAAGATATTATTCCAAAACTAGAAATACCTAGAATTGTGATACCAAACTTTTATACAAATAAGAGAATTATCGGTTTATCCATAATTCTTCAAGAGTTAGCAAACACTTATCCCAACAGAAATCCCATATGGAGTTATTATTCAAGATGTAATGTAATAGTATATTCAAATTTAAAGGAACTACGAGAAGCAGACATGGAAGACGTTAGGCAATGGATCTTGATGTTACTCAATCCAGAGAAAAAAACTATCGCCAGAACCATTAGAGAAAAATTTATTTTGGAAGAATTATTAACCAGATATTGCAAGTTAATTGGACATAAATATCCAGACCATCAATGTTCAAAATGTAATGGAGAAGATAATATTGTCCCAGAAGGTCAACTGGAATAGAAGAAGAAATCAACAGCTTGAATCTATATGAAGCAATAATGGAGATACAGAACAATAAAAAGAAGATGGAACAATAATAAAAAGAAGACAAGTTAATGAATTGACATAAAGAAGTTAATTCTAGAAAATGACATATGGAAGAATAGATATCTTTCTTAACTCATTTACATAAATTATTAGTTACTTTTTGACTTTTGGGCAAAATGTCATTACTAAGTTTTGTCCTTTTGTAGAAATAATTTAGGACCTTTGTAAAGTGTAAAGTTTTTCTACTTTTATAGCTAGGTGTAAAGACTTTTGTAAAGTAGGTAGGTAATAGATTAGGACAGATATAAAAATGTAAAATGTTTACAGGTTTTCTCAAAAATATAAATAGAAGAGCATTTGCTCAGAGGAAGACAAGCCTTCATACATTGAAGCAAAAAATTTCTTGTCCACAACAAAAAATTTTGCTTATTTATTAAAAAACATGTATATTTTAATGGAAAAATCTATGGAGGAACAAAGCTTAGAATTATCAAAACTACCAGAACAGGTATATTCATTTACTATTATGAATAGCTAAATTCATAAATTCCTAACAATCATGATATGATAAAATAAGTTCATGTTAGTTGCTTTATAGTAAAATTATTCGAAAAATAGTATGTTAAGAAGTTTATTAGCAAAGTGGAAAAGGAGAAAAATCCCTAAGAACTATGCCATGCTAAAGGTGAAACCGGTGAGGCAAGAAGACCGTGATAGGGGAGTAACCAAAGTAGAGGCGTTGTTTAAGGGAAAAGTATTCAGATTACCGTGCAAATAGTGATTGAAGAATATGTTATTTAAGAATAATCTAGTATATAACAATCTAAAGTGATCATATTTTGTTATGTGCATGATTAAAGCGAATATTTTGAAAATAGCAATTTTATAAAAAATGGATAATTATTTATCTGACGAAGTGGTAGATAAATTTAAAATACTCGTTTTATATGTACTTAAGGATATAGAAATAATGGATATAAGAAAAATTATATTGAAAAAAATATATGATAGATATTTTATGACAAGAATTAATTATATACCACATCTACCGAACTACTCTTATAAATAATTACATGCCAAACCCACACACTAACTATGATATATTATGTATATTTAGAATTTTGAAAAAAAAAAGATATGAGAAACATACAATTAGTAGGAAAACAAATAAAAAAATTTTAGACAAATACATGAAAACTAAAGATGTAAAATATATAGAATTCCTTAATGAAAATATGCAAAAATTAATTAGACTAAAACAAACAACTAAAAAATATTATGAAAAAGCATTTAATCAAGCCTAAATGATATATGATATTAAAATACTTGTTTTATATATACTTAGAGATATAGAAATTATAGACATAAAGAAAATAATATGGGAAAAATTACAAGATTATGAAGAGGAAGAATTATTAAGCAGTATAGAAAACTTACGCATATATTATGAACAACAATATTATTTAGATTCAGATGGATATCATACAAACTAAAAATGTCAGGATATATTAAGAAAAATAGAGCAAACCAAGAAGACCTACATTAAGAAATTAATTATACAAAAAAATTAGAGAAATAATGAAAAATTTAATAGAAAAATTAAAATGGATAGACGAAACCTTAAAAAATATAGAAAAAAAACAAAGATAAAATTTTAGATAGTTTAAAAAATTCATTAAAAAGAGAACAAGAAGAAATAGTTAGTAGCATAAATAACCTCAAACAAGATATTAAATATAGTACAAATAGAATAGATTATTATACATTTACTTTAGAATAAAATGATAAAGTACGAATATCTAAAATATTGGAAACAAGAAATAGAAGAAATAAGATTAAAAGAAAACCTTATAAAAACAAATTTAATTGAATACTTTAAAACAAAAGATATATAATATTTTTAGAATATTTTAAAAATAATATAGAAGATTTACAAAAACTAAGATAAAAAACTAAAGAATACTATAGCAAATAATTTAATCAACTACCATTTAATCACCCCCCAAAATATGAATATCAGTAAAATTGAATATATTAATAAAATATATGAAAATAAAAGATACAAGAACAAAGAAAAACAGTTAATGAATATTACTACAAAGAATTTTAAAATTACATAAATTAATAGATACATCTTACGAAAAGAATAAATCATTAAAAGAAATCGAAACCCAACTATATAGTTTATCCCTAGAATACAAAAGGTTACATAATACTAACGAGGATCCTAAAACACTAGATAATTTAATTACGACAATATCTAATCTAGAATATGAATTAATAAAACATCTTAAGTCAAGAAGATAAAAATCAAAATTATTCCAATCAATAATATTCACAAAATACATTATATAAAAATAAATACATAAGTAAATATTTATTATCTAGTAAATTACCGCGCCTAACCCGCACCTCCTACAAATGGTATCAAAGCCTATGTTGTTCAATGTTCAAGATGTAATGGAGAAGATAATATTGTCCCAGAAGTTCAACTGGAATAGAAGAAGAAATCAACAGCTGGAAGATGTAAGATATGAAGCAATAATGGAGATACAGAGAGCAATAAAAAGAAGACGGAGCAATAATAAAAAGAAGACAAGTTAATGAAGTAACATAAAGAAGTTAATGCTAGAAAATGACATATGGAAGATTAGATATCTTTCTTAACTCATTTACGTAAATTATTAGTTACTTTTTGACTTTTTGGCAAAATGCCATTACTAAGTTTTGTCCTAAAAATAATTTAGGACCTTTGTAAAGTGTAAAGTTTTTCTACTTAACTAGCTTATTGTTAATAAATACTTCAAAAAAGATATAACTCCTTAGTATAGTTTCTTAGTAATCAAAAATTTTCTTTATTTAAAGACTGAAAAAAGGCCAGAAATACTCTTCAAGTATTTAAATTGGTTAAAAAATACTATTCATTTATCTATTGGGCTAAAAATACCCCTCTATCCACCTTTATGACTCAAGTGCACCCTTACAACTAACGGATCTTTCTTCAAACACGATTAAGAAAATTTATTTATTACGTATCAAATTTCTATTAGTTGCAAATGAAATTAATTAAAGTTCTATTATCTCATGGTCAAAATAGGACCAAACTAAGACTGCCCGACTCAAACTCGACCCATCACATTTTTCACACACATCCACCTGCACAATAAAATATACTCCTCTGCAGAATTCACACACAATAGACCTCCACTACTAACACTCAACTTATTCATCCTTAACTAGTAATTCCACCATGAACATCCCCTTTCCTCTTTTGGGTAAACTAACACCATAAACACACTCATTAATGAACAAAAATTCTCCTTCATTCTCCATCTTTCCATAGCAACACCACTATCACCTACATCTTCATTTCAACCATTCTTCTCCTCCATGAATTAACAACTCTATCTCCTCCATTGTTTCTCTCTATTAACATAGAAACCATCTTTCATCATCATAGACACCTTACGATACACACCATCAAAATATCATTTTTTCCTTCATTACCATTTTCTAGAAAGTCATGCACTCCTACTTACCCATACACATCTCATCTCCTTCATCGCAAATTGATATTAACAAAAATTTTCAGCTACAGACTCATTACTCCACTACCCAAACTCCAGAGCCACGCCACCATCGACTTTCCTCCTCCATTTTCAATTAACAACAATGAAATCTTCCCTCCATTTACAATGAAATTTACAGTAAAGGCAACTCTAAAACTACTTTGGTGTTCACTTTTATGATTTGGGTGGTTTTAGTTTGGTTGATTTTGATTATAAGATAATAGCATTTTAATTAATTTAATTTGCAACTAATAGAAAACTAACGTAACAAATAAAAATTTTAATTATGATTTAAGAAAGATCCATTAGTTTTAAGGGTAGCCATAAAGGTGGATGGGGGTATTTTTGGCCAATAGATAAATGAAGGGTATTTTTGAACTAATTTTAATACTTGAAGGGTATTTTTGACCTTTTTTCATTTAAAAAAAGATAAAATTGGAATAACACCATCAATGTCTTTTTGATTATCTAAAATGTCACTTATTTAGGAACAAAATTTTTAAAAAAGGCTAAAATATCACTTATTTAGAAACACATCTTCTTGATTATCTAAAATATTACTTATTTAGCAACAAAATAAAAAGGTTAACATATAACTTATTAAGAAACAAAATAAAAAGACTAAAACCTCTGTTATTTTATTTCATTCTATAATAACGAGGCTAATCATAAGAAAAATATGGCTTACACAAATATGAAAGTAATAAAGTGTTCACCTAAGAACTTAGTCAAAGTTAGAACTTCCTTACTGTGACCAAGGGAGGCAATTGGGTGGGTTGAGTCAAAACCTAATTCGATTTAAATTTGTTGGGATCAAAATGGGTTAGGTAAGTAGTTATAATCTAATTTGTTCAGTTTTTATTAAGTTTTAATTATTTTATTTTTTTTAATAAATTTTTTGTATTGAATAAAGTTAGTTTTTCTTTATTATGACTATATATAACATATCAAATAAGAAAAATTAAAAATATTAACAAGAATACTCAAAAATTAATTTGGGTTACATATTAACCCAATTTTTAATGAGTTGAAATGGATTAAATTGAAATGAGTTGAACTAATAAATGAGTGGATCAATAATCAATCCACACTTGAATGAGTGGGATTTGATTTTTTCCACCCCTAGTTGTGACATAGAATGAAGGTGCACAAAATAACAAAGCAAGAAATTTTACCAAGAGAATTCAGAAAATTCAAACTTGTGACTTAAATAATTTTTATTACTCCTACTACTTTTGCCATTATTGGGAGATTCTCAACATTTAGGTGTCCCAGAGTTCGGACGAATTCAACCTTAGAGTTATACATTTGGCAGGATCTAGTAATTATAGCTCAAATTTTATATTTATAGATAATTTATTCGAATCCAATAAGCAAAAACATTTGGGATTCAAAATTTGTAAATTAAATTTTGACTCCGCCTCTATTCTGGAGAGAAAATTCTGTTATGACATATTGTCCTGATAGCCAATAGAAAAATCTCAAATCTTAGACGTACCATTGTAGTCCAACTGGTTTTAAGTTTCGTGCCAATTTCTTTGATTCGGTTAAGAAATGTAATTGGTTTCAGTGGAAAGAAAAATGGGACTACATGACAAGATGTGGTTGCTCAAGTTGTAAGCTTACTTCATCTCTAAGTCTAAGTTTATGAATTCGAGTCACCAACAGAGCAAAAATATATACAACTTTTAAGAAAGGGAATAATAAAAATGGTACGGGTGATGAAATTTCATTAAATTTAAATCCGTACGAAATTCAGATTATATTAAATTCAAAATATATTAGTCCCAAATAAATATTGTGAATTAATATAATTTGATTAATTATTTAAATTCAAACATATATGGATTTAAATAAAATCCAATATTTATTAGGCTAGTCCATTAATTTGGGATACAAATGGTGAACCCATATTGCTAAACCCAAGATATTATCATATTCTAGATGCCTAAATGAGCGCCAAATATCAAATGACGTGGCATGCTAAGTCAAGTGAAGGAGCCAATAGGACCATGCCATATTTTAAAATGATACAGCTGACCTAGTTGTAACAATCTATTTCGTCGTTACTAAATCATTCGTAATAGATTCATGAAAATTCTTAATTTTCATTTCCCAATATTAATTTGGATCCAAATTAGCCAATATTTTATTTATTATGTCTTCTTAAATTTTTTGGTGAAGATTTTGGCCTTCGGATGTGTCTAGATAGACTCAAGCCCGATGAATTTAATTATTCATGAATTCTAATATCAATAACTTAGTTTGAAATTTTTTTAGCTATTAATTAAGGTCATACAATATCCCTAACACAAAGTTAAGTTTAAAATTTTATTTTTGATAGAGTTTTGATATGATTTTTTATTAAGGTCAACTTCAAACGATCATATATATTAGAATAGAAGGACTCATGAAATCCAACACCTATCAAATTAAATATCTCTGAGTCCTCTTTCTAATGCAACAAACCGTTCCTCAATCTGAATTTGAAGTAAAAAGTTATGGCTGTTTTACTGAGCACTATCCGGGCTGAAATAGTATTTCGTTGTAGCAAAAATTTTAGTTGTATTTAAATCAGCTTCAGTCATATTTTATATCTGAAAAACCCAAATTTCATTCCCCAATCCTAGAGAGGTGATTTTCCAAAGCTTAAGGTGAAATTCCTTGCTGAGGTATGTTTTTCCATTATTTTCTTCGTCTTTTAATCATTTAATATCTTAGAATCCTTAGAAAGACCTTTAATGGTAGAATTCTTCTGAAAAATATTCATGGATGTTTTTAATATGACCTAGAGCTGATTCTAAAATATAAATTAAAGATTCTGAACATGAATTTTGTAAAATCTATTATGAATTTTGATGGTTAGGCACCTTGAGTTCAATAAAGATGAGACCTTTAGCATAAAAACTCCATTAATGGAGATGGGTTAAGCTTGAAAGAGCTAATTAATGGCTAACTGACATTGGGGACTGATATAGACCTTGAATTAAGGATAGAACTAGTGAGTTTGAATCCCCAAGTTATTTGCTTGAAGAGTAAATATTTAATTACTCTTATAATTGCTTGATTTTTAGATGATTGAATGTTCCAATCATGAAAGAAAGAAAGAACATCCTTGTTGCAGCTTGCTTCTTCGAAAAGCTTGGCATCCATGTATGCTAGGTTTAATGAGCAAAAGATTGTGTTATTTTATATTTTCATAATTATCTAAACATACTGTAGTCTGAAAGCCTCTAAACTGTCTAAATAAGGAGTTGATGGGACATGTCCCCAACTAACTCCAACTACTGAAATAAATTGAAATCTAAAATAGTAATGTGATTATCATGTCCTCGAAGGATGAGGACTCACTACTAACTTTAATCGATGAACTAGGATGCCACTGGTTCTTTGGAGCTAGTGCTTCTAAACCTATGGTATAGGACACCATAGCCCAAATGTGTCAGTATTTTGAATGTATTGGTATACAAGTGAGGTAGGCTGAATACAATAGGTTCATATGCATGAACAATACTAACTGACTGACTAATATGAATGTGAGAATACATACATGCATACGTAACTGTAACTGACATCGTGATAGGACTGAATGCTAAGTTTTGACTGCTGAGTTTACTAATAACATGGAATTACTGATATTTGAGGGATAGATACTATGTTACTGATACATGAATAACTATTTTTGACAGTTCTGATTATGAAGAACTGGTCTGGTTGACTGTGTCTAACAGTCTTGAATCTAAATGCTGATAACATGAGTTCTGATAACTGATATAACTGATAACATGAGTGACTAATCTGACAGTCCTGAATTTGATGGAACTAGCTGAGTTCCGTACTGTATCTGAGTAACTGAATCTGAGATCAGTCCTATCTAGCGGGTGATCTCTATATCTGATGATACTGATACTGATTGACCATAGTTGAGATCAACCCGATCTAGTGGGTGATCCCGGAGTCTATTATAATGATAAGGAGTGACTGTATCTGACAGTCCTAAATCTATACTACTGAGCTGAATTGACTATATCTGACATCCTTGATTCTGTAACAGAAACTATGGGATGTATTCATCTAATCGACATGCCCCATATTAAGCTAACTGGGGTCCAACCTGTAACCCCAGCTAGAAGGGTGTCAGTACCACGCCACTGGTAAAGACAATTGCTGTAGAGTCAATCCTAATCTAGCGGGTGACCCCTAAGATCAGTCCTATATATTTAAATGTGCTAACGGGTGGTTCCTGAGTATGTCGGTCCTATCTAACGAGTGACATCTCCTACCTATGCTGTCTACGTAGTTTTGGAACTTAGGGATTGCTTCTAGGGATCTCAGTCCTATCTAGCGGGTGAGTCTCCATCCCTAGGCTCGCTCGGTGTTGAATTTTACTCCCATCTGAAAGATACTGAACTGATTAATTGAGCTGAACTGATTAACTGAACTAAACTGATTAATTAAGCTAAACTAATTAACTGAACTGAACTAATACTAGTGGTATTGTTTAGCGGAGCTAAAATGAATTTACTGAGTTTCGTTGACTAACGGAATATACTGAGTTCTGAAGACTGACTGAGAATATTGAATTTACTGAGATTGACTGGGAATACTGAGGTTACTGAGATTACTGAGTACTGAGATTACTGAACTACTAAGATTACAGAGATTTTTTGAGATTTTTGAGATTTCCTGAGTCACATGACAGACTGAGTTCTATGGATCATAACTTGATTGAGGAGATCATAAAAATATGACATGGCTCTACACATACAGCTAAATGTTCGGGTATAAGTACCCCCAGGACTCGATGAGAAGAAACTGACATAGCATGGCTTACTTGAACACAAGACCAACAACACAATTCATAATTCATATATTAAAGCACTTCATCAAACATGTGATATGCATAAACTTGTACATACATAGGGATTTCATGATATCATACTAGTTGGGCATTATTCCTTTATCTAGGTATTTGATCATACACATGATAGGCATAGCACATGTAGACAACATTATACAATAATCAAACATCATGATTCATATCTAATTTCATCATCCTAGGGTTTATTCATAGGTTCACATGAATATACATCTCTACAAATCAATTCCACATAAAATTGATCACCCAACATGGATTTGAGTTCAATTAATCATTATCAACATAAACAAAACAAACCCAACATGAAGTTCATAAAGAAATCCATAAACTTAAACTTAGAAAAGAGATTCCTCGGCTTCATGGACAAAAGGATTCCATGAATAAGCACTATGCATACCTTAGCTTGTTATTCTACAAAGATTGACAGAGAGATTCTTCAAATTTGATGGTGAATTTTCTTTGGAATTGAACATTCTATGAAACCCTAGGGCTTGTTCTTGAGAGGTTTTGAGAGTAATTGAGTATAAGATGCTGAATTATGGCCAAATCTCATGTTATAAGGCCTATATATGGTGGAAAATTGATTCTTTTAACCCTAGGACACGTATTTAATTTCTGAGAAAATTTCCTAATTTTCATCCTTGGCGCGACGTGCCATTATCGCTCCAAGTCACTGGAAAGTGACAAATGGGAAATTGCACGGTGGCGCAACGCGGAGCTATCGCGTTGCCACCCTATCTATGACCTGGAAGTTTGGCACGATGTGCCACTATCGTGGAGCAACACTGGAAATTGAAAATTGCTATTTGATCTATCTCTGCGATGTGCTGAAGGCTCAGGTGATACATGATAACGCTCAATCTACAGCTCTCGTAGGAGTGTAAAGCGGTCGTTAGCAAATATAGAACCCAACCTGGGTTGGGTGTCGATCCCACAGGGAATAGCTTGGCCAACAAGTAAGCAGAATTACTAAACTTTTGGTGCAAGTCTCATAAGAGGGGGGGATTCTTGTCGTGCAAGTAATTTAAATAAAGTATCAAAATAAAAGCTGAAAATAAAAAGAAAGAATGTTACGTGAGTTGTAAACAATGAGAATTGAAGCGTTGGGGTTATGTCTACCTTCTGAGTTATACGTCTCTATTGGCTATGAGTGTGTAGAATTGTGACATGCATGTGCTTATAGAGAATTGTATTCGATGGTAAATCCAGGCGTCTTTCGACCTATTTGAGGATTATTTCACTTTAACTCTTTCGAGCTTAAAGAGTGTCTAACGGTACGAATTCTCCAAGAGGTTAGTCCAGTTACGGCACAAGCTTTTTAATAGGAAAAGGTGTCCTACTACCTTGACATTATCTCTTTTCCAGACAGATAACCTTTCTTTCGAACAAGTTAAATGTTATACTGGCGTTTATTCTATGTGTCTGCAGCCACAAGAATTTGCATTAAGATGAAGAGAATAATGATATAAGCAGCATACGTGTCACGAACTCATAAACTCACAGCAATAGATAGTATCTCATACGGCTTCCATAACCCCAACAGAGAAATTTAGTTACCCATGAATGCGAAAGAGATCACGATTGACATTGTTATTATACCACAATAATGATTAATTTCGTGTAGCACAAGTGGTAGGCGTTTAGGCGTGAATTCCTAGGCAAAGTAACGATTCTCTTGTTGCGGAAATTAAGAATAAATGAATAGAAGAAGAAAAATAGAATTAATGGAAGAATTCGATATTGAGAAGTAGAATGTATCTCTCCACTAAGGGAGGATTGTCCGTCTCCACTAAGGGAGGAATGTATAAAAATCTCTAGCATGATAGGGTATTTATAATACCCATATCCTAATCCTAAGCTAATGAAATACTTAACCACATCCTACTAAGCTAATGAAATACTTAACCCAATTGTACTAGGTTAATGTAACATTATCCAAATTCAAATAAACTAATGAAATACTTAACCCAATTGTACTAGGTTAATGTATTATTATCCTAATTCAAATAAGTTACTACAAGTCCCCAAAGTCTTCAGAAATGTTGTTTTAGCCCGGGACAGATTTCCCATGCATCAGTTTTGGTCCTTTAGGCGTCCAATCTTACGTTCCTTCCTTCGTGAGCTTTCTTTGGCGTCAAGTAAGCCATAAAATGCTGATTTCTGCATAATTTATACCTGAAACTTTGCTAATCATGTTCGTTAGCTCACTTATAGAAAAAAGGACTAAAAGTGCATAAAATATATAGTTTGTTCTCACAACATGGCACAAATATGGGCAAAATATATTGATATAGGCGCGTAAATTCGCCTATCATCAACACCCCACACTTGAAGCTTTGTTCATCCTCGAACAAAATATCATGTCCCTCTAAACATCAACTTAGGGTTTCACAGCAACAACACAAAACATTAGTCAAGACAAGCACAACAATTATCAACAAAGAGTAGTTTTCCGATCATTAGTAGAAACCATTTAACCTCTAGCATAGACTCGTGATGGTGGTTAACTCATTTTCAAAAGTCAAGGAACAAAGAATCATACACAACTATCCAAAACTCATCAACCATGTGTGTCTCACAATATATTACCCATAGTCACTCACAAGTATAGCATATTTTTCAAACATGGGTATCAAAATATCCTTGCTCTCACTCTCACAAAGAATTCATATGTAGCAACTGATGACCATAGGCTTGCCCTTAGTGTAATACTCCACTAAATGTCAGAATGCTAAGATTAGGATCAAATAGATCTTTTGATGGTTGTAATGTAGGCTAAGGGACGGGTAGGACTATTTTCGCCAGAAATAGTGACTAAGTTCCTAAGCACTTTAATACATCACATTGTATCATTGACATTTTTTTCTTTCAACCTTTCTTCTTTCTTTTATTCTACCACCCTTGTTCTCCTCTTTTGTTTTTTAATTTTAAGCATAACTCACTTTTCAGCTTTCTTTTCCTTTTTCTTTTCACAACATACCTCTTATACTAGCACTTTTCTTTTTTTTCATAACACATTCAAGCACCATTATAATTTAAAGCATCATACTTACCCAATTTCCTCTTATGTTGTCACATGACTTTTTCACTTTAAAGCACTTAGGAATTTGGATCAAATTACGGTCTTGAAAAAAATGGATTAGGCTTACACACGAGGTTGTCAAAGAAATAGGCTAAAGGCTCAAAAGGGTTTAACTAGGATGATGTCCAAGGGTAGGTAAAACGAAGGTAAACATATGTAGGTTTCCAAATAAATGCCTAAATCATCTCCTAAACTTACACTCCTTATTTTCGCTTTGCATACATACCAGGCAAGTTCTAGCATCAGCCACAAACATAGAATATACTATTATCTCACACACACAAGGCACATGGTCGACTTGATTGGAAGTAATATAGATTCTCGACCCAATAAGTGAAGGAATTGAACCACACAATATCACATAATGAGTCACAACTGGAGCCTAAACGTCTCAACAGTCATAAGTGTAGCACATACTCTTGTTATAATCTCATGCTGCCTATTAGAATTATTTCATGCGAAGCTACGTTAAAATTTTTTTTAACTACTTAAAAAAATAAAAAAACGAAAAACCAAGCAAACAAACATGAAAACATGAATGCAAATGTAAATGCGGATAGAGAAGTAAAGCATGCAAATACCACCACCCCATACTTAAACTGGACACTGCCCTCAGTGGAAAGTAAATACGAAGAACCTGGTTAGTCAAACTCATTCTCTATGTCTGGGGTCATACCCCTTGCATCAGAATCATCATCAGAGTCGTCATCCTTAGAAGTTCCTCATAAGTATCCCACTTAATTCCAAGAGTGAGTCAAAGTGTTTGCATCGAGGAGGGTTCTCCTTGCTCTTTTTGTGAAGTGGTAGCCTTATCTTTGCCTTGCCTTTTGGTGCCATTGTACCTGAGATCTCAATAAAGTCATGTTAGCACCATTTCAATGGATACAATCTATGAACAAGTAGTGGAGGTACCACCCCACACTTAGGTTGTTGGCACCAACTAGTGAAGTGAAAGTGGTCGATTACTCAGACTTCATCGACATACGTTTTAGGTGCTCTATTCCAATAATAAAATCAGTGAGTCATACTTCTTGTACTCTTGGCAATACTTGCATGTAAGATTATATCAAGACTACTACATACGGATTACATCAAGGTATAGTATCTATCAATAATCACAACCGCCTATGTCGGTAGGCAACTATAAGTCTTATTCCGATGAAAAATTCATTCCAATATGTAAGTATTCAAGTGACAAGATTATGAAATGTTAATGACTATAGCAATTCCGCAAGAGTATGACAATACATCAAAATCAAATTCAAGTTGGAAACAAGTTAAGAGCATCCTAACGTATATGTTCACTCACTTGGTTGTGTATCAGCAATTCAAACACATGAATATCACCAACAATCTTATACGATGTAGCACTTCATAATATACATAGCAACGTAGTACTTACGATAAATAAATGAAGAATAAGAGAGTACTTACTTGCTTGAAGCTTTTGGAGATGGTTTTGTGAATTGGAAGAGCAAAGAAGAAAAATTTTGAGAGGTTTTGGATGAGTATGCGGTGCCATTAGGTTACTTTGCAATGTGACTTGTGTTTCAAGACCAAGTACCCTTTATATAGGAGGAGAATAGGTCAGGTTTTGACCCATTTCCAAACGGTTTTGGAGACAAAAATACCACATATGTGGAGCATAATGCTCGGTATAATCATGACATATGCGGCGCATAGTCTATGGCATTTAGGTACATATGCGCCGCATAGTCTATGGCATTTTGAGACATATGCGCCGCATAGTCTATGGCATATGAGATCCTGAGACCTAATGCCATAGCATAGACGGCGCATAGTCAAAAGCACACTTAAGAATGGGCGGCGCATAGTGTATAGCACACTAGATTCCAAGACCTTAGGCTATAGGATAGGTTTTGTGTTGTTTGTGGCCTAGTTTTACCTAGGCCTAGCCTTCCTCGATGCCTATTTTGGCATGAGCAATGCTCAATCCATAACCTTATGCATCCTTATACCTAACTTACCACCTTTTCCATACAATACGTCCAAATCGTCATGTGAAACCAATCTCCTCGTTGAATACTTCTCGCACCTATATTTGCTCAAAACAAATGAAAACAATTAGTATGATGGGTTGCCTCCCACCAAGCGCCTTAGTTTTGGTCGTGGCATGACTCTTATTTTTGGATTTTCATTTATCAAAAACAAAACAAGTACTAGAACGAAAGAAAGACAAAACGATAAACAATAAATAAAAAATGATAAACGATGGGTTGCCTCCCATCTAGTGCCTTATTTATTGTCGTGGCACGACATAGTTACCTCGAGTACTCAGACTTCGTCGAGGTAAATGGTGGATCGTTTTCTGAAAGGATTTAGACGACAACGAGGCTTACCTGTGGGCATGCGATCTTCTTCAAGATGGATCATACATTTCCCCGGAGAGTCACCAATTATATCATCAATCTTCCTACCCATAGATCTCTTGTACCTCATCAGAGCAGAGATGAGAGCCTCCACGTGTTGTTCACTTAAATCATCCGCCACACTTATCGGAAGTATACTTCCACTTTCCAAGAACACATATCTTAGATAATCGGGGAGCTCTTGCGATTCTAGCATTGGTGGCTCGTCAATGGGAGTCTTCGTTGTTGGTTGATTCTTGAGATCACAGTCCGGTTGCTTAGGAGTATAAGACTCTATTTCTGTTAGATCACCCATAAGTTCTTCATAATCTTCATTATCCTCATGCTCAACATTCAGTGGCGCAGCAGACAATGGCTCAACAGTAGGTTGTTTCTCTATAGATAATGCTTTCATATCCTCTTGATGAACATCAGCTATAGATAACCCATTCATATCGCTGGGCTGTTTCATGTCTTTGCATATATCAAACCTTACTACTTCGTCATTAATTCGAAACAAAAGCTCATTATCTTTCATGTCAATAAGCACACTTTCGGTTGCAAGAAAAGGACGTCCCAAGATTATGGGAACTTCAGAATCCTCCTTACAATCCAGAATAACGAAGTCTGCAGGAAAGATGGATGAAGAAACTTTCACCAACACATCATTCAAGATACCCACAGGTCGTTTTATCGACCTATCAGCCATCACGAGCCTCATATTGGTTGGTGTTGGATCGCCTAACCCCAACTTTTTGTAGATGGATAGTGGCATCAAATTGATGCTAGCACCTAGATCGCACAATGCCTTGGAAAAATCCAACGATCCAATTGTGCAAGGAATAGTGAAAGCTCCAGGATCTGCCTTCTTTTGAACTAGCGATCTTGTAGCGATTGCACTACAATGATGAACATTATCCGCCAAGTCATAATTTCCTGGCCGCTTCTTTGTCAAGAGATCCTTCATAAATTTTGCATACCCAGGCATTTGTTCAAGTGCCTCCACCAATGGAACATTAATGGTCAGCTGCTTTAATATATTCATGAATTTGCTGAACTTTGTATCATCCGCCACCTTCTTTAATCTTTGGGGAAAAGGTGGTGGTGGGTATGGAAGTGTTCTTTCCACGGTTTTCTTCTCCTCTTGCTTCCGTTTTTCCACTTTTTCAGGTTGCACAGTGCTGGATGTGGCGTCCTTGACGTCAGGAGTGGGTGCTGCGGCATCTTCTCATTTTGTGTTGTCATCCATGTCCGCAACTTCGTCAACCACTTGCTTTCCTTTTGCTGAAGGTTCCAGCACCTTACTACTTCTGGTAGTGATGGCCATGCATGACCCGTTATTTCTTTGGTTTGGAATAGTATCGCTAGGTAAAGTACCGGCCTTTCTTTGATTGAGTGCTGCTGAAAGTTGGCTCAATTGCTGCTCTATTTGCTTGATAGAAGTGGAATGTGAATCAACTAATTGTTTCATGGAGGACAAATCATTGATTACCTCTGTTACTCCCGCGCTCGTTGCTTCCACTCTTTTCAATAATTTAGCCATCATGTCTTCCATACTTCCAGAATTAGATGTGGTGGTGTCACGTCTACCAGGGGGAACGTACAAACCACTCTTTTTATTCTTGTTCGTCCAACTACCTTGGTCCTTGTTTCCAGATTTATCATAATAGTTCCGACCTTGGTTTCCTTGGGCATTCCCGTGGAAACCCCCCTGATTGTTCAAGTAGTTGGCCTCATCTTCCAAATCAGATTCGTCTCTTCCTTTTGACGCAATAGCTTTCACTTTTTTGGTCTTCCTTGATAATAAATGCTTTGTAAGAAGATCCATTTGTGTTTTCAAATGCGCCATATCTTGATCACGTTCTTCTTCTCTTCTTCTTTGGTTTGCAGTCATGCCAATAGATAAAGTGGGGCTTGCTACCTCAGAATCCCTGGTATTCCAAGCTCTACTTTGTTTCATCATACGATCTATCATATTGCTTGCTTGACCAAAGGTGAGGTCCATGAAAGATCCTCCAGCTGTATTATCCACCACTGGTTTAGTTATTGAATTCAAGGCTCTATACAAGATCTCCATTAGGTGAACATTAGTCATGTGATGGTTTGGGCACCTCGCTAGCTTTGTCTTGAACCTCTCCCATGTTTCATGAAGAGCTTCAGTGGGAAGCTGACGAAAGTTGCTGATTTCATCTCTCAATTGCGCCCTCTTGGATGGCGGAAAGAATCTTTCTAGGAAAGCATCTCTCAATTGCCTCCAATTTGTAATTGAATCAGGAGTCAGCTCATTTAACCATAGTGTTGCCTCCCCAGACAGAGATAATGGAAATAGACATAATCGAATTGCATTCTGACCAACACCAGGATTGTCAAACGACTTGCATGTAGAAATAAAGTTGATGAGATGCATATTCGGATCATCGCCTGCTAGTCCACCAAATAATCCCTTGAGTTGCAATAACTGAATCATGGTGCTTGTGATGTTGAACTTGGATCCGGGCGCTAATGGTGATGGAATTATAGCTCCAGTGGCTCCGGGACCATCAATATCATCATCATCATCGTCGAAAGCTGGCTGCATAGGTTGGCGATCATATCTATACCGAGCTTGTCGACCTCTTCTGTTGGCAGGTGTTGTAGTTTCAACAACATGCCTGGGATTTATCAACTCGTCATCACCTAAATCTTCATCGTCAGGATTAGTTTCTCGCCCAGGATTATGAATGTTTTATTGGTGTACTTGGGCAGAGGCAAGGGCAGCCAATCTTGCTTGTTCCTGTTGAGCAGCCATCCTTTCGAATTCTGCTTGTGCTTCCATTCTTCCAATGCGTTGTGGTTCAGGATTGATTGGTAATAACGGTTGACCAGAACTTCTAGTATGGGGCATGCACTAAAAGAAAAACATGCAATAAACAAAAACAAAAACTAAACGTAAAAGTACAAGAATCTTTGACCAGAGGGTCTAGTAATTATCACTAACTTAGTTGACACTCGTATTCCCCGGCAACGGCGCCAATTTTTGATAACGCTCAATCTACAGCTCTCGTAGGAGTGTAAAGCGGTCGTTAGCAAATATAGAACCCAACCTGGGTTGGGTGTCGATCCCACAGGGAATAGCTTGGCCAACAAGTAAGCAGAATTACTAAACTTTTGGTGCAAGTCTCGTAAGAGGGGGGGATTCTTGTCGTGCAAGTAATTTAAATAAAGTATCAAAATAAAAGCTGAAAATAAAAAGAAAGAATGTTACGTGAGTTGCAAACAATGAGAATTGAAGCGTTGGGGTTATGTCCACCTTCTGAGTTATACGTCTCTATTGGCTATGAGTGTGTAGAATTGTGACATGCATATGCTTATAGAGAATTGTATTCGATGGTAAATCTAGGCGTCTTTTGACCTATTTGAGGATTATTTCACTTTAACTCTTTCGAGCTTAAAGAGTGTCTAACGGTACGAATTCTCCAAGAGGTTAGTCCAGTTACGGCACTAGCTTTTTAATAGGAAAAGGTGTCCTACTACCTTGACATTATCTCTTTTCCAGACAGATAACCTTTCTTTCGAACAAGTTAAATGTTATACTGGCGTTTATTCTATGTGTCTGCAGCCACAAGAATTTGCATTAAGATGAAGAGAATAATGATATAAGCAGCATACGTGTCACGAACTCATAAACTCACAGCAATAGATAGTATCTCATACGGCTTCCATAACCCCAACAGAGAATTTTAGTTACCCATGAATGCGAAGGAGATCATGATTGACATTGTTATTATACCACAATAATGATTAATTTCGTGTAGCACAAGTGGTAGGCGTTTAGGCGTGAATTCCTAGGCAAAGTAACGATTCTCTTGTTGCGGAAATTAAGAATAAATGAATAGAAGAAGAAAAATAGAATTAATGGAAGAATTCGGAATTGAGAAGTAGAATGTATCTCTCCACTAAGGGAGGATTGTCCGTCTCCACTAAGGGAGGAATGTATAAAAATCTCTAGCATGATAGGGTATTTATAATACCCATATCCTAATCCTAAGCTAATGAAATACTTAACCACATCCTACTAAGCTAATGAAATACTTAACCCAATTGTACTAGGTTAATGTAACATTATCCAAATTCAAATAAACTAATGAAATACTTAACCCAATTGTACTAGGTTAATGTATTATTATCCTAATCCAAAAAAGTTAATGCAAGTCCCCAAAGTCTTCAGAAATGCTATTTTAGCCCGGGACAGATTTCCCATGCATCAGTTTTGGTCCTTTAGGCGTCCAATCTTACGTTCCTTCCTTCGTGAGCTTTCTTTGGCGTCAAGTAAGCCATAAAATGCTGATTTCTGCATAATTTATACCTGAAACTTTGCTAATCATGTTCGTTAGCTCACTTATAGAAAAAAGGACTAAAAGTGCATAAAATATATAGTTTGTTCTCACAACATGGCACAAATATGGGCAAAATATATTGATATAGGCGCGTAAATTCGCCTATCATCAATACACTGTCTCACTAAAAAGGCTCTAACTCTTCACCCGGGTGTTGGATTTGGGAGAATTTGGTATCGATGGAAAGCCTATTCGATTACCCATATGATAAAATGTGAAAATCTTGAAAATACAACATGTTAAAAAGAATATTCATCTTTCAAATAAATCTTCTAACATTCTTGGGGAAACTTTGCAAGCTAGGAAAAGTACGGGGTATTACACCATGAGAGGCTAAATTAGTAATAATGACGGTCTATTGAATTGTGCCTATGAGTGTCTTGTAATGATAACTCCTTAAAGTAATTCTACGAATACTTGTTGATTATTATTCGGACTTGCTTGAAATTGTTGATGCTTGGATTGTTGATGCATCTATAAATGATTGCTGAAAATTTACTTGATGAAATTATCTTATGACTTTAAGTGTACTTGTAAACTTGGTACATTTTTGTATGTTGTGAGGTTGTGTAAATTGGATATTTATAATACTTATTTATGGTGGATCGGGTACCACGTCGGTACGGATATGTATATATTGGATTGGGTACCACGCTGATATGGATATGCATATGTTGAATTGGGTACTATGCTGGTACGGATACTTATATGTGGATCGAGTACCATACCGGTATATATATATATATATATATATTGGATCAAGTACCACATCGGTACGGATATGTATATATTGGATCGGATACCAAGTCAGTACTGATATGTAAATGTTGGATCGGGTACCACGCCGATACAAATATGTATATGTTGGATCAGGTACCACGCTGGTATGGATATGTATATATTGGATCGGGCACCAAGTCGGTACAGATATATATATGTTGATCAGGCACCACGCCGGTACGGATATGTATATGTTGGATCGGGTACCATGCCGGTACGGATATGTATATGTTGGATCGGGTACCAAGCGGGTATGGATATGTATATTTTAGATCGGGTACCACACCAGTACGGTACATGGACATAGATTATTCCTTGTAGGTAGTGACTATTTGGGCAAATATAAATCCTATAACATGTGTGTATATATTTGTGTTGAGTCTGTTGATGTTTACGATATGGTTAATACTCTTGATGGCTATGTGGCTTGTTTATGAGCACTGTTTGATTTGTTATTGTTGTATTGTTGATTCATTAGGTATTTGATTATTTGATATGAATTTAAAAAAGTGAAACTCTGTACTTACTTATATATTGGTTGACTTGCTTCATTTATACATATTTTAAATGTAGCTTACCAGAATAGCTAGTTATCATTCTTTAATATAAGAGGAATAGTGATGCATTAGCTCTTGATTATGGTTGATTGTGTGAATTAATGAGGCTAGAGTATGTTAGTAGTGAATATAATATTGACTGAATAGGAAGATTTGTTGGATGAAGTAAGCTATATAGGCAAAACAATAATGTTATTACAACCTTAGTTAAATTATATTCCATTCAAGATGTTATGATTTATTTTCCTTAATTTTATTTTATGATTATATGAACCAACACGGTCGGCCAATGATGCCTACCAGTACGTGTGGTTGTACTGACCGTACTCTTCTAAATTTCTTCTCATAGTGTAGACTGGATGCAGGTTTGTTTAAAGTTACTAGATGGATGATGATATTCAACACTAACTTCTGCACTTTCATCTTGGCAGATGTTAGAGTCTTGTATTTTTATTTTATTGTCAGTTTATGCTGTATTAGATAGCTCTTGTACATGTCTGGCCAAGTCTTGGGATAGTGAAGGACAATTGTAGGAATTTTTTGAAAAATTTTACTTATTAATATTTAATTGACGTTATTATATTTAATACAATATTTTCTTAAAAACAGAAGTATTTCGCATATTTTTAGTTGGGTAGTGAGGGTTCTCCTAGCTACTTAGAATAACGTAGGTTCCCACAAGATCGTTAATCTGGGTTGTGACAGTTGGTATCAGAGCATTTGTTTCACCGGCCCCACAAGTACAAGAGCAATGTCAAGTAGAGTTTAGTAAATTGGTGTGTAGGGCCCCACACCCAATCTTCGGAAGGCTATGAGGTATGTAGAAATCATTTTTGTTTCTTTCTCTCCATTGCGCCGTCCTAATCTTTGACTATTAGATTGTATCCAATTGGTATCTAGACAATTCTAATTGGTATCTTAACAGAGCTCAATTCGAATATAGTTAATTCCAACTGGTATCTTAGTAATTTTGAATAAAAGCCTAGGAGATTTCAATTGGTATCTGTTAAAAAGGTCTAAAAGTTATTGTTTAAAGACTTATCAAAGTTGTGAAATTATTGATTGCTTGTGTTTGTTATTTGGCTAAACTTGTGTTGCTAGATTTTTGCCGTTGTTGTGAATTGTTTTTGTTTGAATTTAAGTGATGAAAATTGACTAAGTTGTTTTTGTTGATAATTGTGATGGAATTATTTGATTTCTTGTTATTATGAAACTAGTAATTCTATGGTGCTTACTTATTTTTTGTACTATTATACTGATGAAATTGATGGTATGAGAATTGAGAGGATGATATGAGAGCATGATGTTAAGAAAAGATGGTGAAAACATTATATGAATAAAAGACTGAGGTGATATGTGTTTTCTGTAATGAGGAGTTCTTATTAATTATGTTGTGGATAGATCCTTGTGTGGTTCAATTATTTGATATTATGTGTGGATCCTTGTGTGGTCCGATCATTGAGACTGTATTTAAAATTTTTGTGTATTTCTATTATTGAAATTATAATAGATTCCTTGTGAGGACTAGCTAAGTGACATTATTTTTGAGGTCTTTATGTGAACAGATTTTTAATGCTTGACAAAATAATGAGTTTTAAATAAAAGTGACAAAAATTAGTAGAGGTTGTTGATACCTACAGAATTTAATCGATTTGATAACTTGTTTGGAATGTGATATTGGGGATGAGACTGTTATGACTTGTAATTGATTTATTTTTTTTGGCCTTGTTTATGTATTAGTGGTGTGGAAACCACTCTTGAGGTATTTACGAGTTACGTAAAGCCCGTAATAAAAAATATTGTTAGATAAAAATAGAATAACTCTGTATATCATAAATTGGTATTAGTGATATTGGGGTGTTTTGGCATGACAATGAAGTGCTTGACGCGTGAAAAATATTGAGTTAGTAATTTTTTAGGAATAAGTTTTAGCTGTGGATTTATGCATTAGAGAAAATCTTAAGAAGATAAATTATTGTTGACTTGACCTTGTGGATGAATTATGCATTTACATGTCCTGTAGAGTTAGCTGATGTATGGCTCTTTTAAATGGTAATAATCCCTATGATGATGTAAATGCAAAATTAAATAACTTAGTTACACCCAAATAATTAAGAATGACCCTGAATGGGGAAATAAATGAATTGTTAAATGGCATGATTGATCTTTCCTTGGGTGATACTTGGTGGATATTGCTTGTTGAGTGATTAAGGTATGATGATTAGATGAATATTAACAATGTTGTCGAGCAGAATGTGTTGTAGGCTCTAATTCTATGGAATCTCTACGGTTAATAGTTGTATGTTTGTGTAATGAGTGGGAGGTTGTGTTGTCCCCTATATATAGTAGTAAACACTAACCTTGCAACAGTGAGTGATCTTGAGGTAAAATGATAGTGGTTGTGAGATGTTCAAGCTAGCTTTATAAATAAATTTAGTAGTCTTGATTGAGTGCATGCGAGTATCTATGTTATATGACTTGTAAATCGTGTGGTGACTTGCATATGATCAAGATGTAGATTCTCCATAGGATAGTCTTGGCTAGAAACTGAGTCAAGTGTCTCAGAGAGAGCTTGTGTGTTGGGTGGAATAGGTGTGACTTGTTTAGTGCTGAAATTCGAATAGTAGATTCATGTAGCATCTCGTATTTCAGAATTGAATTTGGGACTTTGGAACTTCAGAAATGAAAAGGAGGTGCTTTTGAATGTTTGTCTTCATCAAGGTGAATCTTTTAAACATCTTGATCTTACTTTCGTGAAACTCAAGTTTTAGACTTAGGCCGTTGAAAGGAGAATAAGTAATTCGTGTATAAATATTTGGCTTCGCATCATCATATTTTGAAAATCTTTGATAGAATATTTGTGTATAGAATGTGGGTTGGTCGATAAGGATATCGAGTGAGTAAATAGGGTGCAACATACACAACTCTATTAGTAATGTCTCCCTAATTCCAACTTTGTACTTTTCTCCACTGAATTCCCATTCGGGGACGAACGGATGGTAAATTGGTATCTATTGTAATGACCCACTTCGTCATTACTAAATTATTCGTAATAAATTCATGAAAATTCTTAATTTTCATTCCTCATTATTAATTTGGGTCCAAATTAGCCAATATTTTATTTATTATGTCACCTTAAACTTTTCGGCGAAGATTTTAACCTTCGGATGTGTCTAGATAGACTCAAGCTTGATGAATTTAATTATTCATGAGTTCTAGTATAAATAACTTACTTTGAAATTTCTTTAGCTATTAATTAAGGTCATACAATATCCCTAACACAAAGTTAAGTTTAAAACTTATATTTTTGATAGAGTTTCAATATGGGTTTTTATTAAGGTCAACTTCAAACGATCATATCTCTTAGAATATAAGGAGTTATGATAACGCTCAAATTACGCGTCAATTTAGGTGCAAGGTGGTCATTGTCAATATATTTATCCAACCAAGAGTCGGGGTCGAATCCACGGGGAATAATGTGAGTGGCGATTGAGTAGGTTCAAAATGAAAGCTACTAACTAGATTCAAACCTATGGTACAAAATGATTTGGGGGTTTTGAAATAACTTCTAACATATAAACAATTCTTGGAATTCTAAGGGACTTATTCAAGACTAATAATAATTAGAGCGTAAACAATTATGAACGGATCTTGGGGTTATGTTTTCCTAGGGATAACCTATGCATGAGAACATGATGATTTAGTGCAAATTCTAATAGATTATGTGGTAGGCTAGGTTTAAATTCTTTGGGGCTAGTTTTTCAACAAAAACTCAAAGATGTCACTCATTGACCCTTTCGATTACCTAACGAGTGTGGCAACTAAAACCACCCAAAACCTCAATTAGTACCTCTATTTCTAGGATGGTACCCAAGGTATAGTCAACCTCATAATCGCCCTTATTTCTAAGATAGAAAAAATTAGCCAATTATGCCATTGATTGTATACTATTGAGTTGGTTCCCATATCTCTCTTTCAAGGATGATATAGGTTCATAAAATTCACCCAAACCCCTCTTTCAAGGACAATTTGAGCTTTCAAGATTTGGGGATTTTCACCCGTTAAACCTATTTGGGTATTCGGAGCTTTCATCCACAAATCCCAACCAAGTTATTCAAACAATAGCAGAACTCATCATCAAAACACTAGAATCTACACAAATATATCACTAACCATACACACTTGCACCCTATTCAAACATAACCCTAAGAGGTAGATTTAGCAAATCATACACATAATAAACACAAATAAACCAAAACTTCCATCAAAGTTATACATTAAAAATAAAGATAAGGCAAACCACACTTTAAGCTCCAATGAATCTTCAATGGAAGATGCCAAATCCACACTTTGGAGTTCCTCTAATTAAGTCTTAGCTCAAATTAGTACAAATTTAGGCACCAAGCTCCAAGAAAATTACAAGACCTTAAACTATAGATAGGAGATATGTAAGATAAAAGATGGTAAAAAAGAGATAAAATCCCTTTTTTAAACTCTAACTCTATATTTGATGATAATTGAAAAATTGCCACCTTATTCTTGATCTGCTTGAGAGGTTCCAAAGCGGATAGAGAGCAGATAGAGAGCAAATAAAAAGCAGCTCCAAAGCGGATACGAAGCGGATGACTCTTTTCCTTCATATTAGGCCTCTTGTTAACTTAAATGACTTGTCCATATTCCCTTTTACTTTTACCTACATAAATGAGCATTTTGTAAGAGATTACCATCAAATAAATGGAAAAGCATGATAATTTAGGGTTAAAAGATGCTATCTAGTCGTCAAATTGATGACTTATCAACCCCCCAAACTTAAACTATTACTTGTCCTCATGCAACTAATAATAATTCAATGAGATAGCCTATTTAACTCAAATCCACCCAAAAGAAAGCTACACTAAAGGAATAAGATGACAAAACTCTACAAATACTTCCCAAACATACATGGCAACAAGTAAACCAAAATATTTCAATAAGCACATATCTATGTAGCAAGGATGCAAGTTTGTATCAAATAAACTTTTCAAATCATAAAGCATCTTAAGATAAGACACAAAATCTTCAAAAAATTTCTCAATCTTCATAATGCAACTTACTTCACCTATTACCCAAATCAAGAGTAAGATTTTGCCCTCTACCCAAAAGTACCAATGCCGCTCATATGCAAGAGTTAGCTCCTCTCACCAAATATGTTTCACTTCATAAAGGAGCTCATACAAAGAAAGAATTAGCACTGACTCTCATAAGTACATTGAATAGAACCATAGGTTAGCCCTTTATGTTTTTCGCCACTAATATAGACTTGCTTAGTTTGGAATGACCTAGGTTTTATGGTTCAAGATGTAGGTTTAAGGTACGGGGAGGAATATCGATAGATCAAGTGACTAAAATACCTCATTCAATGCAATTTCTCAACCCTTTTTACCCTAAAATTTTCAAACTATCCACTTTATTCTTCTTTAAATCATTTCCCATTTTCTCAACTCTTTTGATATGCATTTATCAAACAATTCAAAGCCACCTTTTTAGTTCTTTCTTTCTTTGACATTTTCAAGAGACATTCCAACGTTGAGCTCTTCTTAGCCTCCCTATTTGTCTCATTTTTTGTCACATTCTATGGTCTAGGCTATAAAACTTTATCATTAAGTATATCTTTTGTCTATTAAGCACATGAATTGACCACCTTACATACACCTTTCTTGGATCATCATAGCACATTACATTAATCCCCCCCCCCAAACTTGTAGTATGAACTACCCTTACATTACTCTCCCAACTACACAAATCCCTTAAACTTAGGCTTTCACCTATATTTTAATATCTTGAATCATTTGATGCATCAAAGGAGTTTGAGTGCCAAAAGGAAGATTTTAAAAGGGCTTAGGTGCTTTAGCAAGTTTATCATTACAAAAAAAAAAAAACTGGGCCAAAAGGTTCAAATGGGTTAACTAGGGAACAATGTTAAGGTGGGGATTTGGCTATGTGACGGGACAAAAGGGGCCTCGGGTTATCCTCCAAACCAAGATTGTCTAGAATTTCACTTTGAATGCACTCGGGGAAAGTTCTAGACTACATAAATGCACAAGAATTTTTTCAAAAATCTCACCACTCATTACATCGTACTCATAGAGAAAAAAGTTAGTCTCCCAACCAATTTGAGATTCATAAGTTACTCTGAGTCAATGACTCATCCTTGTAAAGAGAGATCCAAAATTGAGTTTAATGGTCTCACTCAAAAGAAAACTCAAGACATCCCTGATCTTACAACTTTATTTTTGGTTTTTCTCAAAACTATTTTATTCCTTGCCAATGACATTTTGAAAGTATTTTTGAATTTTTGCTTCTTCCTAGTTAACCAAAATGACTAGATACTTCACCTAAGGATGTTGCCTTGTCATCCCTCATGGGTGAATTATCACTCGGTTCGACAAAGAAATTAAACTAAAGTAAAAATAAAAGATCAAAAGAAAGAGGAAATAAGAATTTTCTCCTTAGGAAAGAACCAAGTTTCGAAGAAAACCCTTGGAGTTTATTATACACATATATACAAAAAGCGATAAGAGTAGTGCGCATAATCTGATACCATATTTAAATTGAGCTCATGACACAAATTCAACAACAAAACGATAATATTTGACATTATTATCAAAATACCCAATAAGAGCCCATCCAAAGCAATGCCACTAATAAAAAAAAACAAGCCCCACAAGGTCTTAAGTACACAAACATTAGAGTAATAAAATAGAATATGTCTCCACAATCTATCAAACCACATGCCATAAAATTAGATAGTAGGTACCGACCATCAAATGAATCATAACAATACCCCACCCCCCACTAAAAATATTGAATTGTCCCCAATGTAGAAATAAAAGAGAGTAAAGGAGGGTAAAGACTCCCTGTGGAACACTAGGCGCTCGGGTCTATGTCGGTGAAGATCCTCATTAGATTGGGTTCCTATCATCGAGTCTTCTATGAAGAGTGGATCATCATCCCTAGATAATTTCTCGTGGCAAGTTTTCCTTTGGAGAAATACCTATGAGAAAGAAACAAAACAAAATCAAAACAAAAAACAAAAGGTAAAACATGTTTTTGGAATTTTGTAAGTTAAGAAAGAAAATAAAGATAATAAAAGAAAATAGGATGCAAGGTAACTCATCACTAGAGTCCATGGGTTTCATTTATTACAACACTTAATCGTTTAGGCATGACATTGTCTCACATTCTTCACATTTCTCAAAACTAGCTCATAGGACATCCATAACCTCCTATGGAAACAAGAATGACCAATACCCTTAAGAATGATGTCATCCAATCTATCATAGGGCAAGGCAAACACTTGTGTTTCCCGGTTAGGCAGTGACTAACAAGAACCATAGATGCCATATTTCTCAACAAACTCTCTCAACTAATTACTACCAACTATTTCATTATTAGGTTCAATTGGACTCAAAATGATGCATAAAAAATGACCACACCATGCCCTAATCAAAGTGACATTGTCCATCCTCTCTTATTTTTAGTTCAACAAACATATGATGGGCATGCCGACTAAGAACTTGGAGAAAGAGAATAGAAACAATAAGAGAACAAGCTCATTTCACCAAATCATCTCCAAACACATTCAAGATTCTCATATTATCATACTTGAGCCACCCACCATACAAAATAAGCAAGAAAGGCTTTAACGGATATTTATCAAGCACATGGTGCACTACCTTCATTTAAGAGAGTATTATGAATCAAACTAGTGAAACAAGGCACCAATTTCAGACACCTAATTTTGTCCCTCCCCGATATTGTTTTTACCTATTGTTTACCTTATCCTATCGTGTACCCCCACCCATGTGATAATCCCTCCACAAAATGACAAAAAATAACAATCCCCTAACTAATTTTGTCTTATCCTAATATTTTAACAACCCACCCAACTAAAAATTGACAACACATCCTAACCCCTTCCCCTCCTACCCCACTACCCCACCCTCACCTAATATAAACACCACACCTCACAACAAGGAAGGACAGACGAAAAAGAAATGGGGGATTTTTCCATTGAAAATCTCTGCATACACAGACATCTTCCTCTTCACATAACTCATACTCAAGAAATTCAAAAAAATTTCTTACAAATACACCATATACATGCCATACCCATAATTCACAGACCAAAAGCACTCTCACACTCTCAATTCCCATCACCACACAGATTCTCAATTTGGATTGAATTCACTGATGCAGAAAAGGGATGCCTCCATTTTTGGAGTTTCAATAGAAACAAATCTCATACACACAGAACCGCCAGACCCCATCAGAACAAGTGAGAGAGGTTCGAGGTTTGAGGTTGAGAAATAGAAATGGATAGGAAACGCGTGAGAGAGAAATTTGGATGATTTTTCACCAAAACATTTTGTCGCTATAGTCGCATTTTTTATTCCGGCTGCTGCCGAGCTCACTGGAGCTCCGGCATAGCCAAAGAGTCCTCGTTTTAGTCCAAAATTTCATGAAAAACACTAAATATCGCCAAAAAACTGAGTCCCCATTCTAGATTCCGGTGAAAATAGTCAAAATTGTTTGGGTTTTTTATTTTGCAACATCGAGTGGTGCAAAACTGTTGGTGGTCGGTTTTCATTTTAATGCCTTGCCACTATTCTTGAAATCTGTCCAGTTGCTACTTGTGGATATTGAGTTGATTTTGAAGTTTGAGTTGAGGCTCGGTTTGAGGTTTCACATTTGGAGAGTCGAGATTTCATTGGTGTTTATCGAGGTTCTTGGAGCGGCTCTTATTTCTCTTATTAAAATCAATCGAAGGCTCCTGAGGTCCATCTCTTTACTCCAGTACTTTCTTCTTTATTTTATTTTGTGGAAATGACTATGATTATGTGTTAGGTGATTGTAATTGTTTGATGTTGTTGATTTTATGATCACGTGCTTGGTGAGCTGACTCCGGTGGTATGATGAAAGAATTTGATTAGTTTTAATGGTGCGATTG
Organism: Capsicum baccatum var. pendulum; assembly: GCA_030864225.1. Taxonomy (NCBI): domain Eukaryota; kingdom Viridiplantae; phylum Streptophyta; class Magnoliopsida; order Solanales; family Solanaceae; genus Capsicum; species Capsicum baccatum. The sequence goes on from CM061555.1 coordinate 215,318,304, forward strand.
ATTAAAATGAATTTTGGAGAGGGAATAAAAAAATTGGTAAAAAGTGAATATTATGGTATCTTAATTCATTGTTGAATGTGATATGTCGTCGAGTGAATAGGCAAGACGTAGGTCGGGTAGGCAAATCTAGAGATTGTGGGTTGATTAAGTGTTTGAAATTTGATTGAATGGTTTGATTTTAGCATTTTTGAATCAATTGTATAACTTGGCCGGGGAATGCCCCAAAGTATCTGTAGATTTATTCACCGGGGAATGCCCCAAGATATCATGTACCGGAGGACGTTTGTGGTGAAGGCCCGAGGCGTCGGGTAGAGCATTAGTTCAGGATTACCGTAGGTTTACTTTCACTCCCTTTTTATTTTGGGTTGTAATAATTGGACTGGACTTTACATTTTGGGGTGTTTTGTTTTGCTTGATTATTTTATGTGCTTCTTGTGAGGTTCATATATTTCTTAGTACCAAATAGTCGATACGCTCTACTAAGCGAGCGTGGTTGAACCACAGGATCGAGAGGTGCCTAATACCTTCCCCTCGGTCAAGAGAATTCCTTAGCCGGAATCTCTGTTCGCAAACCAGTTTAAAGAGTCAAATGGTTTTTGAAAAGGACTTTCTAATGGTGACTTGGCACACCAGATTATGCCAAGTGGCAACTTTGAGTAAAAAATGTAAATAATCCTTTTCTGAAATAAATTTTTATTTCTTGTCACTTAAATAATAAAGCCCTTTTCGAACATTAAATTATAACCATAAATCTTTTGGATAAAAAAAAAGGGGTGTGACAGCTCTGGCGACTCTGTTGGGGACAATATGAGAATTTAAGCTTATTTTGGAGTCGTATCGGCTTTGTTTGGCATTACGAGTGTATGAGCATTGTTTGTGGTTACTATTTGTGTTATTTTCACTTTTGTGCGTTTTCGTGCTTTTTGTTTATAGTATTTATCCTATGTGTTACCGCTTTATATCTGTCATCATGAATTCACCCCCACCCCCCGGCCTTCTTTCTGCAACAAGTCCATAGTACACGTGTTGTACACAACCTCTAGTTGAGTCACCCTTATTTTAGGGGGGGGGAGCCATCGATGTTATGGAGTAGGAGGAAATCAAAGCAGCCACTATTGACCATACGCTCCCCCAAACAGCCTTGTTAGTGAACCAGAACGTAGGTCAGCCTTTAGGTCATGCTTATGTGCATCATACTGAGATCTAGCAGGACCCACATGACCCTTTGTAGGAGACTCACCTCTAAAGTATCCCTACGTGCTAACTGTTGCATTTTTAAGGGTAATGTGGTCATTTGACGGACTGATTTTTGCAAAAAAATAAAAAAAAATTAGGAGTAAGGTGCGTAGGCAAAAATAAAAAAGAAAAAAACAATACAAAAAGTAAGTCGAAAAGAATGAATCAAAAGGAATGTCGTAGTTTATTTTAGAGTTCTTTATGGCTTTTTTTCTTGAGGATCCAAAAGCTCAAAAAGATTTTTTTTACGTTTTGCATTTGTCTTCTCAAAGTACCATAAATTCAAAAAAAAGAAAAGTTTGTTTTCCTTTTCTACTTATTTATCAAAAACAAAAATATCAAAAAGATTTTTCTTCGTAATTGGTGGTGTCAGTCTTAGTTAAACTGTCTAGCTGAAAATCTAAAAGTTTTTTTTTGTTTGTTTTTGGTTGTGTCTCTTAAGTTAGGGTCAATGTATTAGTTAATTGTTAATTGTCCAATCTGGACGAACTACGCATCCCTAATTCTCCTCTTTCGGGAGTAAGATACGTAGGCAGCCTATTGTTGGTTCGGGGATCTTATTTAAAAAATCCAAAAAAAAAAGTATAAATAAATTTCTTCACTTTTCATCTAGAGAAGGTGTTTCATACATGTCTTGAAAATAAAAATACAACAAAAAAAAATCCTTAATAGTCGTAGGTTTTATTTTTGGTTGATCTTATTCCAGAAAATTCAAAAAAAAATTTCTTCTCTTTATTTAGAGTAGGTGTTTCATAGACATCTTCAAAAGAAAACTACAAAAAGATTTTCCTTTAATATTTTCAAGTTTCATTTTCATATCAAATTCAAAATTGAAAACCCCAAAAGATTTTTCTTTGGTAATCATAGGTTTCGTTTTGTATAGGTATTTTAAAAGTAAAAAAAAATGTAAAAAGATGTTCTTCAATTCTTTTGACAAATTGTTATTTTCTTTTCTTCTTAAAGTTTCAAGCAAAAGAATGAAAAAAGAGTTTAATTGGCCATTTTGGCAAGACTGCCCGAACTACGCAAGATCTGATTCATGTACAACATGATACGTAGGCAACCTACTTTTGGGTTCAATAATCATTTTGTTTCATTGTTTTTCATTATTTTTCCTCTTTAAAGAAGAACAAAACCATAAAGAATGATAAAATAAAGGTAGATAACGAGAGAAAAAGAACAAAGATTGATACGAAAAAAAAAGAAGAGAGAAAAGAAAAAGAAAAAAGAGAGAGGAAAAATAAAATAATAATAATAATAATAGGTGTAGATAAAAAGGGTGTAGACAAAAATCAGGATGATGTTAAAATCACCTCGCTACCCTCAAAAGCTGGTAGAAATGAACATGAATTTAGGACAAGTTTACCAATGTGATTCCTATGCTTGTTATGTGCCCTAATCCTAACGGATGTCATCTTTGATGAGCATGTTCTTTCAGATAACAGTGGTAGGTTTGCAGCACTCTGGCTAGTCACCCATACTTCACTAGATCCAAAGCAAAGCTCGCCATGGCTAGCTGGGAGATTGAAAATTCGCTCATTGACCCGGATCAGGATCATAGGGAAGAAAGTTCTGAACAAAATGATGAGGTAGTAAGGCTCAGGAAAAAACTGATAGATTTACACCAGCCATGGGCCAGCGGAATGCCTCCTCCTCCACTCCCTGAAGATCTTGGGAATATCTCTAATTGCCCACCGCTCTCTCAGGCGCAATTCTCTACTCCTACTAAGTCCCCTAAGCACGCGCCAGGATTTACTCCGCCACATTATTATCTTGGCAGTTTTGGTGTGCCCTTGGCAGCTCCCCAATCAAGACCAGCTGCTCAGCCAGCACCACCGATCACACTGGTATTCGTGGCTCCGCCACCACACGAAGCTCTCGTATATGTTGTGCGTCCCACAATGAGGCTTCCTAGGTCTACCAATGATCTAGTACTGAAGGTTTCAGATAGTCAGTATTATGCCCCGGAGCCTACTTTTCAAATGAATGAACCGTATGGGTACACTCAGCCGCCTCTATTTCCATTTGATACGGAGAAACCTATCGCAACGGAGGAACAGGATATCATAGCCAGGAAATTGAAAAGTTTAGAATAGTCAATGAGGAATTTGCAAGGAATCGGAGATTATAGGAGTGTTTCCTATAAAGATCTTTGCATGTTCCCAGACATCAACCTCCCCCTCGGTTTTAAGATTCCTAAGTTCAAAGAGTATGCAGGACACGGTGATCCCGTGGCACACTTAAGACGTTATTGCAACCAGTTGAGGGCTGCAAGAGGAAAGAAAGAACTGCTCATGGCCTTCTTTGGCGAGAGTCTCTCTGATCTGGCCTCAGAGTGGTTTATCAATCGAGATATCATTAAATGACACAGCTGGGATAACTTGGCTTCTGAATTTGTTCAACATTTTCAGTATAACATCGACCTGATTTCGGACAAAAAATCCATGGTCAACATAAAGAAAAAGAGCACTGAAGGTTTTAAGGAATACGCGATAAGGTGGCGTGAATAGGACGCCAAGGTAAAGCCTCCAATGAAAGAAAGTAAGTTGGTAGAAGTTTTCATTCAGGTGCAGGATGAGACCAATTTTCAATATTTACTTCCGGCAATGGGAAAGTCTTTTATGGAAGACCTCAAAATGGGGGAGATGATAGAGGACGGAATTAAGGCCGGCCGAATAGTGAGTTTTGCCGCATTAAAAGCCACCACACAAGTGATTCAAGGTGGATCTGGCACATTTGGAGGTAAAAAGAAGAAAGAGGATGTGGCGACTGTCGTAGCTGGAACCCATTCCTATCCTAAAAGACCATCTCACCCTTATCCCCAATCCCAAGCTCAAGTCTACGCCCAAGCTCCATATATTCCTCCCCACCATGACTACCCTTCACAAAACCCTTTATATTCCATTCCACCACCCCCGTACCCAATATATAGCACACAGCCATATGCCCAAACCCCTTTTTACCCGTAGTAGCGCGCGCAAGCTCCACAAAATCATCCATTCGCTCCACCAAATTACCAAAACTCCTCCAAACCTAGAATTCAGCCTAGGCCAGATTATAAGAAGGAGAAGGCGGTCAAAAATCAATTCACACATCATGGGGATTCATATGCTAGCTTGTTTGATAGGTTGAGAAAGTTGAAGGTTTTAAGCCTAATTCAAAGAAGATTTTCAAATCCTCCGCCCAGGAATCTCGATTATTCTTTAAGGTGTGCGTACTGTTCTGATATGCGAGGCCATGATATTGAGAAATGCTGGCATTTAAAGAGAGCTATCCAAGATTTAATTAACACAAATCAGATGCTGGTCCAGGCACCGGAGAGTCCAAACATTAACCAAAATCCGCTGCCAACCCATGCTGAAGACAATATGTTAGAATTGATATATGATGGGAAAGAGTATTCCAGGGGTTATAAGCCTATTTTTAAGATACAGACCACTGAGGAGAAATCGGTGAATATAGCGGAGTCTTTGAAAACAATGTCATTGAGCCAGGAAGGAATGAGAGAAGATAAAGCCCAAGAAAGCACAAAGAAACCCTTAATCACAATACAAGGCGCCAGAAGGCATGTTGATTTAATTAAGGATAAACCTAAGTTGACAGTGGTGGGTGCTCTGAGTCAGCCCATCTTGATGGTAAAAGGAGCACGGGAAATGCCTATTGTCCTCAAACCGGTGACCCAACCTCCAATAGTTAATACGAAAAGGGTTCCCTGGAATTATGGGCGGACTATGATAACCTATCACGAGAAAGAAGTAGTGGAAGATGTAGATGAGGTAAGGAGTTTGACTAGGTCAGGAAGATGCTTCGTGCCTAAAAGCTTAAGGAAGTCCCAACCAACGGTGAGTGGACCATCATCTATCAAAAAGCCTATCACTGAAGAAGAAGCCGAAGAATTTTTGAAAAAAGATGAAATTGCCAGAGTATTCAATATTAGACCAGTTGAAGAAAACCCCTGCTCAAATTTCCCTTTTATCTTTGTTGTTGCACTTCAAGGAGCATCCTGATGTTTTACTGAAGGTATTCAATAAAGCATATGTTCCAAGGGAGATTACAATCAACCAACTTGAGAAAATGGTTGGAAAAATCTTTGAGGTCAATCAGATCAGCTTTTCTGACGATGAATTGCCTGTTGAAGGTGCAGGGCATAACTAGGGCCTTTACATTACAGTGAAGTGTGAAGATTTCTACGTCACTCATGTTATGATTGACAGAGGTTCAGGTGCAAATATTTGCCCTATTTCTACTTTGCAAAAGTTTAATATTGGTGCTGACAGGATCAGGCCCAATAATGTATGTGTTAGGGCTTTCAATGGTCCAAAATCAAATTCCATTGGCGATATCATTTTTACCTATTGTTTACCTTATCCTACCGTGTACCCTCACCAGTGTGATAATCCCTCCATAAAATGACAAAAAAATAACAATCCCTTAACTAATTTTGTCTTATCCTAATATTCTAACAACCTACCCAACTAAAAATTGACAACACATCCTAACCCTTACCCCTCCTACCCCACTACCCCACTCTCACCTAATATAAACACCGCACCTCACAACAAGGGAGGAAGGACGAAAAAGAAAGGGGGGTGTTTTCCATTGAAAATCTCTGCATACACAGGCATCTTCCTCTTCACATAACTCACAGCACACCCAAGAAATTCAAAAAATTTTCTTAAAAATACACCATATACACGCCATACCCACAATTCACAGACCAAAAGAACTTTCACACTCTAAATTCCCATCACCACACAGATTCCCAATTTGGACTGAATTCACTCACACAAAAAAAGGATTACTCTATTTTTGGAGTTTCAATAGAAACAAATCTCACGCACAGAGCCACCAGACCCCATCGAAACGAGCAAGAGAGAGAAAGAGAGAGGTTCGAGGTTGAGAGATAGAAACAGAGAGGAAACGTGCGAGAGATAAATTTGGACAAGTTTTCACCAAACAATTTCATCATTGCAGTCGCATTTTCGATTCCGGTAGCTGCCGAGCTTGATGGAGCTCTGGCATAACCAAAGAGTCCTCATTTAAGTCCTAAATTTCCTGAAAAACACTAAATATCACCAAAAAACCGAGTCCCCATTCCAGATTCCGGTGAAAATTGTCAAAATTCAATTTGGGTTTTTTCTTTTCTGACGTCGAGTAGTGCGAAACTGTTGGGGGTCAGTTTTCGTATTAATGCCTTGCCACTGTTCTTGAAATCTGTTTGGTTGCTTCTTGTAGATATCGAGTTGATTTTGAAGTTTGAGTTGAGGCTCGATTTGAGGTTTCGGATTTGGAGAGTCGAGATTTCATTGGTGTTTATCGAGGTTCTTGGAGCGGCTCTTATTTCTCTTATTAAAATTAATCGAAGGCTCTTGAGGTCCATCTCTTTACTCCCGTACTTCATTCTTTATATTATTTTGTTGAAATGGCTATGATTATGTGTTAGGTGATTGTGATTGTAATTGTTTGATGTTGTTGATGTTATGATCATGTTCTTGGTGATGTGACTTTGGTGGTATGATTAAAGAATTTGATTAGTTTTAATGGTGCGATTGATTAAAAGGAATTTTGGAGAGGGAATCAAAAAATTGGTAAAAAGTGAATATTATGGTATCTTAATTCATTGTTAAATGTGATATGTCGTCCAGCGAATAGGAAAGACATAGGTCGGGTAGGCAAATCTAGAGATTGTGGGTTGATTGAGTGTTTGAAATTTGATTGAATGGTTTAATTTTAGCATTTTTGAATCAATTGTACAATTTGGCCGTGGAATGCCCCAAAGTATCTATATATTTATTCACCGAGGAATGCCCCGAGGTATCATGTACCTGAAGGACGTTCGTGGTGATGGCCCGAGGCGTCGGGTAGAGCATTAGTTCAGCATTAACGTAGGTGTACTTTCACTCCCTTTTTATTTTGGGTTGTAATAATTGGACTGGACTTTACATTTCGGGGTGTTTTGTTTTGTTTGATTATTTTGTGTGCTTCTTGTGAGGTTATTATATTTCTTAGTGCCAAATAGTCGATACGCTTTACCAAGCGACCGTGGTTGAACCACGGGATCGAGAGGTGCCTAATACCTTCCCCTCGGTCAACATAATTCTTTAGCTGGAATCTCTGTTCACAAACCAGTTTAAATAGTCAAATGGTTTTTGAAAAGGATTTTCTAATGGTGACTTGGCACACCAGATTATGCCAAGTGGAGACTCTGAGTAAAAAATGTAAATAATCCTTTTCTGAAACAAATTTTCATTTCTTGTCACTTAAATAATAAAACCCTTTTCGAACATTAAATTATAACCATAAATCTTTTGGATGAAAAAAATGGGGGTGTGAAACCAATGATCATGTAATTATTCCAGCAAGTATTAATCATCTCAATAAGCTCACAAAAACCAAACTCAAGTGATCAATCAAAGTGAGGTATGAAGCACAATGTCCATTTTCAATAGAAATTAAAAATGAAATCATGAAAGAAAATACCTTTCTTGATGTAAGAGAAGGGAAAAATGAAGCACAAGTCCACAAGAATTATCTCAAGTTTGGTTAGCTCAATTGCCATTCAAAAAAGAGAGAGTGTTAAAGTTAAGAGAAAGAACAGCTCGAATAGAGGTGTAATGAGGTTACTGCATTTAGATCCTCATTTAAGTGTTTTAAAAATATTTTGGGTTGACGGGTTGGTTCAACCCACAAAGTCTGTCCCATTTTTAAAGCATCACTGAATTTTAAAATGACCTGCAAGCCATATGCCTTACATCAGTGGCTTGACTACTTAAGCAGTTCTAACGCAGATTGGGACAACAAGTCCCCAGTGCCTAGCTTCAATTTTCGGCCATCTGCGTCCAATGTGTGATGGACCTATGCCTAGACTACTTGAGTAGTTCCAGTCCAGGTCGGGGCAGTAACTTTTAGTGAAAATGGCCTATACTGCATCCTATGTGTGCTTGACCTACACTTGGACTGCTTGAGCAAGTCCAGCACAGGTTGTGGCAGAATGACTGCTCTACTTATCTTCAATCGAGGTTGTCATAAGGCAACAAATTTACCACTATCTATAGGTACAAAAATTATCTGGTGGAGATCCAACAACAAATGAGGGAATAATGATCTTAATATCCAAACCGCGGTATCTCTGGTTTGAGAGTTGTCTTGTGCAAGCGTGAGACTATGAGCCACTTCAACTAAACCCTAGTACCTAGGCTTTTGGGAATCCCATCCTATCTCCTGGACTATTTTGTTCCAGAATAGACTAAGGAATAGATTATTAAACACACTAGAAGTAGAACTTAGAAGGGCTTTTGGTTTCTGATGATGTACTTTTAGAGAAACAAGAAACGTGCATACTAGCTGCATTACGTCTATGCTCAACTTTCACTTTCGGCCAAGCCAGCACCCTCAATGGTACACCAATAATAGATATTTCCTGATGGACTTCTAATTCTATTTTCAATTCCTTTCCTTCGGACCACAATTATCATCACAACATTTATATAAAGCCAACACTGCCTGCTCTCCAGATGCTTTGCACCTACGGATGGCCTTCTCAAGGAGGTCCAATGCAAGTCGCTACAACTTAGTGCCCAAATTTTGTATGTTAAATTCTGATTTGGGGATTATTTTTGAGCTTCCGAACCTACTTCTCGCACCCCAATTTCCTATATTACCTGCATCAATTAAAAATAATCTAAAATTAATATAAAAAACATTAAAAACATCAAAAATTAATCTTGGGTTGCCTCCCAAGAAGCGTCGTAGTTAACATCACGGCACGACACCATTTAGTCATCCTTTATCTCTCCACTTAGAAAATTTGAATCGTCGGCCCATCTTTTGGATGGGATCATGGGGCAACGGTGAGAATATTAGAAAACCACTAAATGGACATCGATCTTTAAGCTTATTGGCCTTCAAGATTGGGGTCTTAGTATACCTTTTTAGAAAGACAAACTCTGGGATGTAAGACAAAACTTATTCTCACCATCATTTAAGATTTGCTCTGATGGATTGATTTTCATCAACTCCACCGCACTTATTGTTGAGAAATATTTAGAATGAGGTCTTTTCCCCAATTCTAGAGTTGTCTCCATTTTGGTCTCCTCACCCCAAAATTTACTAGAGTCGAATAAGGGATTTGCTTGGCTTTTTTTTTACTCTAGTACCATGTCCTCCTTTTTGTCATCATCTCTCGTGTTCGGCTTGGTTGGTTAGGAAATTATTGAGTATTCTTCAATATCAAGCTCTTTTAGAAGAGGGGGCATGGTTGTGGTGTTTGAAGTATTAAATTCCATGCCCACATCTTCTATCTTCTTGAATTTCTCTATGAAGTCCTTGTGTATAATGTTGGCTTTCTCTTCCACCGTTGTTGTCAATTCTAATATACGTTGAAGCACTGCTTCAATGCCACTACTTCCCATGCTTCGTTCCTCGCTTTTCTTCTCATAATACCTATTAAAAACACAAAAAAAAACTAGAAATCAGGTTAGCATAACTGGGGGAAGGGGCATTTGGACAATTACTACTATGTCCATCTTGACCACCACATAAAGAACATACATGCTCCTCATAAGATCTAGATGGTGCACACATCTCTATCCGGGGAGCATATCTACAATCTTGCAAAAAATGGGATACATTAAAAATCTACCTAGGATAAGAAACAAAAGAAAATAACAAACCAATATTTACAAATTTGAACCAAAGCAAGTAAGCTAAAATTCCTAACTAACTCAATACGCTAAATTATTCCCCGGCAATGGTGCCATTTTTGATAATGCTCGACTTACACATCCATTTGAGTACAAGGCGATCGTTGTAAATATATTTACCCAAAAAGAGTCGAGGTTGAATCCACGAGGAAAAATGTGAGTGGTGATTGAGTAGGTTCGGAATAAGAGTTACTAACTAAATTTAAACCTATAGTAAAAAATGGTTTGGGGTTTTTTGATGTTTTCAAACATGAAGGTAATTCTTGGGCTTCTAAGGGACTAATTTGAGACAAAGAATAATTAGAGTGTAATCAATTAGGAACAGATCTTGGGACTATGATTTCCTAGGGGAAGGGTGTGTATGGGAACATGACAATTTGATGAAATTCTAATTATTGATGATATGGTATGGTAGGTCTAACATCTTTGAGGCTACTCTTTCGACAAAACCACAAAGATTTCACTCGTTGGTCCTTTTGAACACCTAACAAATGTGTCAATCAAAACCACCCAATACCTCAATTGGGAATCCCTATTTATAGAATAAAACCCATGCCATAATTAACTTCACAACCCCTCTTACGTCTAAGATAGTGACATATTTGCGAACTACACACATAATTGTCTACCATTGCTTTTGTATTCACATCCCTTTTTTGAGGATGATATAGATTCCTAAAGTTCACCCAAAATCCTTATTTCGAAGATGGCCTTGAGCTTTCTAGAGTTTGGAGCTTTCACCCATCAAACCTATATGGGTATTTGGGGATTTCACCTATCAAATCCCAATCACATTAGTCAAGCAATAATAGAATCTATCATCAATAAACTAGCATATGCACAAATTAATCACTACCCTTATAAAATTGAATCCTAATCAAGCATAATACCAAGAGGTAGATTTTGCAACTAATAATGATAATAAAAACAAATAAACCAACAGTTCCATCAAAGTTATCCATACGAAAATAAAGAGTGTGCAAACCACACTTTAGAATCCAATGAATCTCCAATGGGTAAAGCCAAATCTACACTTAGAAGTCACTCTAATGTCTTCTTAGTTCAAAATTTTGAACAAGTCTTGATCCAAGCTACAATAAGTTACAAAAACCCTAGACTAAATTATGAGAGGTAGAGTTGTAAGAGCAGATAGAGAGCAAATGAAAAGTAGCTCCAAAGCAGATGTGAAGTGGATGACTCTTTTCCTTCACATTAGGCCTCTTGTTGACTTGAATGACTTGACCATATTCCCTTTTACTTTTACCTACATAAATGAGCATTTATTAATAGATTACCATCAAAACAATGGAAAAGCATGATAATTTTGGCTTAAAAGGTGCTATCAAAACGTCAAATTAATGATTTATCAAGTTATGAAACCTAACACCCACCAAATTAAATAAATCTGAGTCCTCTTTCCAACGCAACAAATCGTTCATCAATCCAAATTTAAAGTAAAGAGTTATCACTGTTTTATTGAGCACTATCCTGGCTGAAATGGTATTTCGTTGTAGCAAAAATTCTGGTTGTATTTAAATTAGCTTCAGCCTTATTTTAGGTCTAAGCCCTATAGAGGTGATTTTCCAAAGCTTAAGGTGAAATTCCTTCGTTGAGGTAAGTTTTTCCATTATTTTCTTTGTCTTTTAATCCTTTAGTAGCTTAGAATCCTTAGAAAGACCTTTAATGGTGGAATTCTTCTGGAGAATATTCATGGGTGTTTTCAATATGACCTAGAGCTTAATTCTAAACTATAAATTAAAGATTCCTAAGATAAATTTCCTAAAATTTATTATGAATTTTGATGGTTAGGAACCTTGAATTTCGTAAAGATGAGACCGTTAGCATAAAAACTCCATAAACAGATATGGTTCAAGCTTGAAAGAGCTAATTAATGGCTAACTGACATTGAGGAATGATATAGACCTTGAATTCAGGATAGAACTAGTGAGTTTGAATCCCCAAGTTATTTTTTTAAAGAGTAAATATATAATTGCTCTTATAATTGCTTAATTTTTAGATGATTGAATGTTTCAAGCATGAAAGAAAGAAAGAGCATCCTTGTTGTAGCTTACTTCTTCCAAAAGCTTGACATCCAAGTAGGCTAGGTTTAATGAGTAGAAGATTGTGTTATTTTATATTTTCATAATTTTGAATTGATGGGAGAAAGTATGTCTAGGCCTGCGGGCATGGAGTTGGTGTGGATAAAGACACAAGTACTTAACTTAAATTCTAAAAACTATATATTATTGAATCATTATGTGATATTTACGAAATTGTATGTTATGTGCCTGAAAGGAGATTGTTGTAAATGTAGTATATGAACATGATATTTTTTAGTTAATCTAGTAATGAACCTAGTTGAGTTGTAATGGCATTAACTTGTATGTATTATGCAACAATATGATGAGAAGAATTATGCTAAGATCAAATATTAATGAGAATAGTAATATCTAAGGAACAAATGACTTGAATTAGTATGATGATTGTATTATGTGGAAAGAGGTACAAAATAATGATACGCGTGAATGTGCTAGTTAGAGGTGGTGAAGTTAGAACACAAGTTATGGTATTTAAGAAGATAAGGATAACTTTTAATAATTAATGAGTAATTAAGACTTCAATAGTTACTTGTATGCGTAAGAATTAAATTGAAATTTATTTTATGGTATTCTTGTTTTGCTATTAATAAAAATACTATATCTATTAGATGCCCATGAGAGGCTAAATTGGTGATAATGATGGTTTATTGAATTATGCCTATGAATGACTTGTTTTATAATGATAACTGCTTAAAATAATTCTATGAATACTTGTTGATTGGTATTCAGACATGCTTGAAATTATTGATACTTGTATTGTAGATGCATATATAAATGATTGATGAAACTTTACTTGATGAAATTGTCTTATGACTTTAAGTGTACTTGTAAATTTGGTACATTGTTGTATGCTGTGGGGTTGTGTAAATTTGATATTGATAATATTTTTTTATGGTGGATCGGGTACCACGCCAGTACGGATATGTATATGTTGGATTGGGTACCACGCCGGTACGGATATGCATAAGTTAGATCGAGTACCATGCCGTATAGATAAGTATATGTCGATCGAGTACCACGCCGGTACGGATATATATATGTTGGATCGGGTACCACGCTGATGTGGATATGTATATGTTGGATCGGGTACCACGCCAGTACGTATATGTATATGTTGTATCGGGTACCACGTCGATACAGATATATATATGTTAGATCGGGTACCACGCCAGTATGGATATGCATAAGTTAGATCGAGTACCATGCCGTATAGATAAGTATATGTGGATCGAGTACCACGCCGGTACGGATATATATATGTTGGATCGGGTACCACGCCAATGCGGATATGTATATGTTGGATCGGGTACCACACCGATAGGTATATGTATATGTTGTATCGGGTACCATGCCGATACGGATATGTATATGTTAGATCGGGTACCACGTCGGTACAGATATGTATATGTTGGATTGGGTACCACGTTGGTACGGATATGTATATGTTAGATCAGGTACCACGCCATTACGGATATGTATATGTTGGATCGGATACCAATCCGTTATGGATATGTATATGTTGGATCGGGTACCACGCTGGTACAGTACATGAACATAGATTGTTCCCTACAGGTCATGACTATTTGGGAAAAAATAATTCCCATAGCATGTGTGTACATATTTGTGTTATGTCTGTCGATGTTTACGGTATGGTTGATACTCCTGATAGTTATGTGGCTTGTTTGTGACCACTGTTTGATCTGTTATTGTTGTATTATTGATTCATAGAGTATTTGATTGTGTGATATGTATTTGAAAAAGTGAAACCTTGTACTTACTTATATGTTGGTTGACTTTCTTTATTTATACGTGTTTTAATTGTAGCTTACCTGAATGGCTAGTTCTCATTCTTTATTATTATAATAGAGCATTTGGTTGTTAGTCCAAGAATTTAGTATGGGTTGTCTATGATTACGGGTTTATTCCTATGAATATGAGTATGATAAAGATAACGTGAATAAAGAGGAATAATGATGTATTAGCACTGGATTGTGGTTGATTGAGTGAATTAATGAGGCTAGAGTATGTTAGTAGTGAATATAATATTGATGGAATTGGAAGAGTAGTTGGATGACGTAAGTTATATAGGTAAAGTAATAATGTTATTACAATCTTAGTTGAATTATATTCCATTCAAGATATCATTATTTAGTTTTCTTAATTTTATTTTCTGATTATATGAACTAACACAGTACCGATGATGCCTACCAGTACGTGTGGTTGTACTGACCCTACTCTACTATATTTCTTCTTGGAGTGTAGACTTGATGTAGGTTAGTTTGCAGTTACTAGATGGATGACGCTATTCAGCACTGACTTCTGCACTTTGATCCGACAGATGTTAGAGTCTTTTTATTTTAATTTATTGTCAGTTTATGCTATAGTAGATAGCTCCTGTACACGTCTGTCAAGTCTTGGGATAGTGAAGGACAATTGTAAGAAGTTTTTGGAAAAGTTTACTCATTAATATTTAATTTACGTTATTATATTTAATCCGATATTTTCTTAAAAATAGAAGTCTTCCGCATATTTTTAGTTGGATAGTGAGGGTTCTCCTAGCTACTTAGAATAGCGTAGGTGCCCGCACGATTCATTAATCTGGGTCTAGTAAAACCAAAAACCCATAAAGTTACACGTCACTTGAGTTTGATTGGTCAAAGGAAGTCCATCTTCCTCATAATTCTTCCCTTTCCACAAATACAAATATGGGTCTCATTATTGAGAAAAGGGACCAAGAACTCTGACAAGAAGCAAGAAAAAGCTCGTGGATCAAAAACCATAATTTCTCAACAAAGTTCAAGCACTCAAGTCCAGTTTTCAAGACCGCAAGCCTTGAATTCAAGTACAAGTCAAGATCAAGTCCATCAAATCAACAAGTCAAGTTCAAATTCAAGATCAAGTTTTAATCCCTTGAATTTATATTTGAAAAGGCGAATCTGATGATTCATAGAGATTGTAACACTCACTTATTGAAATCAATAAAATGATTCTTGCAATATCTTTTTTCCCGATTATTTATTTTTTTATCTTGAAATTCTATTGTCCAACAAATTCTAGCACGCCCAGTGGGACAATCTCTACCTCTCATCTCAACTTTTCCAACTTCAAAATTTAAGAACAATGAAATGGCTTCCAAAAAAACAACTTCATAATCAACTTCTTCCTAGGCTACTGATTCAAAATTCTCTACCGAAGTAGAGAGCATCCTTGGTATTACTTTTGGAAGCTTTAGAGTTGTCACGAAGAGCAAGGCCAGCAGACAACAAACATGTCAAGTATCATCTGTGCCAACTCTAATTTTTTTATTTTCAACCCCAAAGGAGCGAGATCCCATGCAACTACTTCAGAAGAAGGAAATAATGTGGCAGGGTCACCTAAAAAAACTCTAGCCCTACTTGAGAATTATAGTTCGGATTCCAAATACTCTAAAGAACGATGATCGTTCAACTAACTCATCATCTCTAATTATACTGCATAAGCTGAGAACTTTAAAGATCAACTTATTCGACAATCTATGTTACTCTCCAACACACCTAGTGATCATGCAAGCAATGGTGACTAATGCTTTATCTGTGGAGGAGTAACTTGCTAACCTATCGAGGGAAATTGAAGGTCTCACTAAGTATATTCAAAATCAAGATGCTCGGATTGATAAGTTGGCAGACAGTATGGATAGATTAATAGACGGAGAGTCAAGCCATGAACATAGGAAAGCTCCAGAAGTTCAAGAGATAGCATCCCATAATACAAACACCACTATTAAAAAAGTACAAGTTTCTTCTAAGAGATTGATCCTCATTGATGAATTATGGGAGTTATTTGAAGGTAGCTCAAAGATAAGTATGATGTTGTCACAAAGTCTTCTTTGACATATGCCAAGCCCTATACTATAAGAATTAACAACCGCAAAATATCTACAGGCTATCAGCCCCCAAAATTTCAAAAATTTGAGGGAAAAGGGAACCAAAAACAATATGTCGTACACTTTTGAGACATGTAATAATGCTGGAACTTATGAGGACTATCTTGTCAAATATTTAGTTTTTTTCCTAAAGGGAAACTCCTTCGATTGGTATGTGGACCTTGAGCCTAACTCCATTAATAGTTAATAACAATTGTAGCATAAGTTCCTAAATCATTTTTATAGCACAATGCATACAGTGGGCATGCTAGAGCTTACGAATACTCAACAAAGAAAGGATGAGCCAGTCATTGACTTCATCAATCGATGGAGAAATACAAGTCTAAATTGCAAAGATAGGCTTAGTGAATACTTTGTAATAGAGATGTGCATCCAAGGAATGCACTGGGATCTTCTTTATATCTTGAAAGACATTAAGCCTAAATTCTTTGAAGAGTTAGCTACTCGTACTCACGATATGGAGTTGAGCATGTCTTCTACTGGAAAGAGAGTAGCGCCTATCCATGAACATTGAATAGGAAAGGATAAGCAAGAACTCAAAAGAAAGGGTAAGTTTTTCCCAAAGAATAATAATAAGGAATCCATGAATGTTCATGTGTCTCCTATGAAGGTCACCGCAAAGGTGAGCAAGAAGCAAAGCTTGAAGATGACTTATCGAGCACATCCAAATCCAAAGTTAAATTTAAAAGAGATGCAAGAAAAGGAATACCCATTCCTTGATTCTGATGTTGTTGATATTTTCAATTAACTTCTTGAGAATAAGCTCATTGAACTCTTAAAGATGAAGTGGACCAATGAAGCTAGAAGGACCAATGACCCAAGTTATTACAAGTATCATAGGATTATGAGTCACCTTCTAGAAAAGTGTTTTATCTTTATGGATAAAGTCATGCAATTGGCAAATATGAAGAACATCTTCTTCGATAATGAGACGACCAGCTCCCATCAAATCTTTATCACTTTTGGCTTATTCAATCAAGTTCAAATATGCATCTAGGAACATAAGAATGAACCATTAGAGCATGATAAGTCTTTGGTTGAAGAAGATAATGATAAAGGTTGGACTCTGGTGACTAAGCATAGGCGCAAGAAGAGGAATCAATGAAAGGAGTCATTTAAGCAACCAACTAGAAGGAGGATGGTGAAGAAACCAAGAAAAAAGAGTCTGGTTGAGCTTCCAAAGAAGATGAGGGTAATTGGGCTTCACCACCACAAACCAAAACATCCAGTGACTATGGAAGAATTTTTAACGAGTTGGTTCCGTGCAAACACTATGCAAGTCAACCTTGAGGCATCATGTTTAAAAACTAGCAAAGAGGGGGAAAAGAGTGAAAACCCACTCGTGAAATTTCCTCTGTCTTCTTAAAATCCTACTGAGCCACTTAGCCAAGAGGCACATGTATGTGACAGAAAAATCATATTTACAAATAACGATCTTCTACTTAGAGAAACCCTACACAACCATACCTTGTACATTGTGGCACAAGTTTTAGGAAAGAAAATAAATAGAATCTTAATTGATGAAGAATACAGAGTCAACATCCTGCCTATCTGCACAATGATGAAACTTGGCATCACTTTTGAAAAATAGGATGAAAGTTATTTGATGATCCAAGGCTTCAACCAAGGGGGCCAGAGGTCCATAGGATCTATCAAGTTGGGGATTCACATAGATGATTTTTGATCAAATGCATTGATATATGTGATCGATGCCAAAACTTCATACAACATATTTATTGGTAGGCCTTGGGTACACGAGAATAAAATTACATTGTCCTCTTATTATAAATGCTTTAAGTACCTCAAAGGCAGAGTGGAAAAAAAGATAGTTGTCGGTGATAAGACATTCATTGAAGCTGAGTCACACTTTGCTGATGCAAAATTCTACTTAAAGAATAATGTCATAGATAAGAAAAGGGTCGATAATGTCACTAAGACCAAGTGTGATGATCTTGCATGTAAGAAGCGCGTGGGGACTATTGAAAAATTTGCCACTAAGAAGCCTCTTTTCACTTCGAATAAAGAAAACATCTTATCCATGAAAAAGAAGGCAACTCTTGTTCTTCGCTATGTACCAGAGGTGAAAAAATAGAAAAGTGACTTATCTAATGACCAAGATAATATTATAAAGGGGGTAACTCTACCTATCAGGCAGACTGACATAATAAATCCATCCTCAAGTCTACTTGGAGAGTCAATGGCTCAAAATCCACGACAAAATATGACACTTTATATGAAGAATACAAAAAAGGCTTTCATCCAAATGCTTACAAGTTATTTTTAAAGGCTGGAAACAATCTTAATGAGCCATCAAGGTTGGATAAACTCCCATAAAAAAACAACCAGGTAAGCACGTGAAGGCCTTGGGTACATGCCGATATCTCCAGTTTGTATCTCTATAAGAAGGGCATTTAACGACTACATCACTATGGAAGAGGACTCCCCTGCTTCTAATAAAAGGACTTTTGTCTTTGATAGACTTGGAAAATCAATCGCAAGAACTTCTATGTTCGAGAGGTTAGGTTCTCTAAATAAGAAGAAAAACAACAAGCATTGGAGAGGTTGTCAAAGTACAAAAATGCACTCTTCACCCAAGATCCAAAAGATTTCTAGAGTTTGGTTCCTTCTAGAATGAGGCAATAGATGGAACCCATGGTTTCATGTGAAGGGGTATTAAAAGCAAAGTCTCATACTTTCATTTACACTAAAAAGTGTGAGGAAGATGAAGAAAGCATCGGCTCTTTATATCCTGTTACAACACAAAATAAGAATGATGTCTCATCTCAGATGAAGGTTGATGAAGAGATGGAAGATACTTTTTGTTGTTACCATATATCTATCAATAACGATAATCCTCAAAAGAGTGAAAATAATGGAGATGCTTTATTGTAACTTGAAGAAGGAGTGAAAACGACAATAGATCCCTTGAAATAAGTCAATCTTAGCACTGATAAAGATCCAAGGCCAACTTACCTGAGCGTTTTTCTAGAAATAGATAAAGAGACAACTTATATAGACATACTCAAAGAATATATGGATATATTCACTTGTATTTATAAGGAGATGTCTGGCTTAGATCCAAAAGCAGTAGTCCATCAGTTTGTGAAAGAATAGTGCTCGTCCTGTTAATCAAACCCAAAGGTATTTTAGGCCATAGTTGGTTCCACTAGTTGAAAATAAGGTTGACAAACTCACTGAATCTAGATTTATTTTTGAAGTTAAATACCCCACATGGATTTCAAGTATTATTCTATTGCAAAAGAAGAATGGAAAAATTTGAGTTTGTTTTGACTTTCGGGATTTCAACAATGCTTTCCCTAAGGATTATTTCCTAGTTCCCATTATAGAGTTGATGATTGATGCTACTAATGGTTATAAGGAAATGTCCTTCATAGATGGTTCATCTGGATATAACCAAATCTGCATGGCACCAAAGGATGAAGAGATCACTGCATGTCCTACGCCCAAAAGTATTTATTGTTATAAGGTGATGTCTTTTGGTCTGAAGAATGTTGGTGCCACTTATCAAAGGTCTATGCAAAACATCTTTGATTGCCTGCTCCATAAAAATATTGAATGCTACATGGATGACTTAGTAATAAAGTCAAGAAAGAGATACAACCACTTAAAAAAACCTAAGAATGGTATTTGAGTTGCTTTGAAAATACCAACTTAGGATGAATCCATTGAAATGTATCTTCAGAGTTACTCCTGGAAAGTTCCTTGGCTTTATTGTATGACACTGAGGAATTAAAATTGATCAGGCTAAGGTCGATGCATTTTAAAGATACCGAGCCTTGAAACATTCATGAGTTAAAAATCCTTCAAGCAAGGATAGCATATTTGAGGAGGTTTATATCGAACCTGGCCAGAAAATCTCAACTATTTAGCCATCTCATGAAAAAGAATGCTCCTTTTAAATGGGACCAAGATTGTAGTAAGGCTTTTGAAAGCATCAAATCCTACTTGATGAAGCCTGTATTTCTTTCAGCACCCATACTGGAGAAGCCATTGATACTCTATATTGCGGTACAAAAGAGGTCAGTTGGAGCACTACTGGCTCAAGAAAATAGTGAAGGAAATTAAAAAACACTTTCCTATTTGAGTAGAATGATGACACCAAATGAGCTAAAGTATTCTCCAATTGAAAATTTGTGTTTGGCATTGGCCTTCTTAATTCAAATTATGAAACACTACTTTCAAGCTCATGTTGACCATTTTATGTTTAGGGCAAATACCATCAAGTTTGTAATGTCAAAAAAAGTTCTTAGTGACCGACTTGCAAGATGTTACATTCAATTTCAACAGTTTGAGATTGGGTATGTTCCTCAAAAGGCTATAAAGGGATAAGCATTAGCTGACTTCTTGGCAGAACACCCAATACGTAATGACTGGAAATTAAGAGATGAGCTCTCTAATGAACATACAATGATTATTGAAGCCATACCTCCATGAAAGATGTACTTTGATGGTGTCGCACATCGAGATGGAGCTGGTTCTGGTGTGGAGTTCTTCACTCCATAAGGAGAGGTCATCCCATACTATTTAATCCTAACAAATAGTTTCTCTAATAATGTTGCTGAATATCAAGCGTTAAAACTTAGACTTGAGATGGCATTTGACATAAAACAACTGTAATTACAAGTCTTTGTGACTCCCAATTGGTGATTTAGCAGCTTTTGGGTAGATATGAAGTCAGAAAGACTGAGCTACAACCATATCATGATTACACGAAGAAGATTAAGGGGTGGCTTAGAGAAGTAACCCTCCAACATGTGCCAAGGAAATAAAATAAGAAAATTGATGCCCTAGCTACTTTGGCCTCAACCTAACTCTTTCAAATCTGATGCGAGTTACTATCCACAAAGAATGGGTAGTACCGTTTTTAAATAAGGATAAAGATGTATAAAATAAGGATGAAACCTCGTCGTCGTATCTATATTTATAAGGAAAGATTGGTGACAACCTATCATTGACTTTTTATGTGATGGGATACTTCAAGAAGATCAAGGGAGAAGGATTGATATCCCTCATCGTGTACCTCGCTTCCTTTACTATAAAGAAATGCTATGCAGAAGATAGTTTGAATGAGTACTCTTGCAATTTTTGGGAGACGAAAAAACAATTCAAGCTTTGCAAGAAGTGCACTCGGGAATTTATAGATCGCATCAATCTGTACCAAAGCTTCGATTTCATATTAAAAGGATAGCATACTATTAGCCAACTATGGTGAAAGATTTCTTGGACTATGACAGAAGATGCAAATCTTGTCAACTCTATGCAAATTTCATACATCAACCTCCTGAATTATTACACCCAATTGTAGCATCCTTTCCATTCAATGCTTGGAGAATGAATGTTGTTGGGCCACTACCAAAATCTTTTGGTGGACACTTATACAGCTTGGCCGTGATAGATTACTTCTAAAAATAGGATGAAGTTGTTGCTCTCAAATAATTAAAGAAGGAGAATGTTGTGTATTTCATTCGATTGAATATCATCTACCGCTTTGGAATCCCTCATAACTAACAATGGCAATCCATTTGATAATAAGTTGATGAACAATATTTTTGATCTCTTTGGTTTTAAGCCTGTGGTCTAGCTGAACCATTTGATAAGACTTTATGCAATCTATTGAAGAAAGTCATTTCCAAGACCAAACAAGACTGACATAAATGAATGGAAGAAGATTTGTGGGCATATAGACCAACTTACCACACACCGACATAAGCAACCTCATACTCACTTATTTTTGGATTCAAAGTATTCCTGCCACTTGAGCGTCAAATACCTTCTTTAAGATTGGCTATTTAAGAAGGGATCAAAGAAGAAAATGATAAGTTGTGTCTTTCTAAGTTAGAAGCTCTTGATGAGAAGAGGCTAGAGGATCAGCAAAATATTGAATGTTATCAAGCCCGTCTATCTTGTTCTTTCAATAAAATAGTTTGGTTGAGGTAATTCCAAGTTGGAGATCAAGTTCTTGAAGTAAAAGGCCTATTATTACATCTCACGAGTCTAGGGCAAATTCTCACCAAAGTGGGATGGACCATATGTCATACAAGAGGCATATTCAAATGGAGCTTATAAGCTTGTCGATGCAGATGGCGTGGAAATTGGTCTTATCAATGTCAAGTTCTTGAAGAAGTTTTATCCTTGAAGGAAGATGACACTCCTTAAGGTATGAGTATAAACTGTATGTCAACTCCTGGCACACAAAAGTATAAACTTTGTACGGCTAACAAAAAGGTCCGCTGATCCTCAAAAGAGGCAATCTAGGCAAACGTTAGGACTAAAAAATTATTTTAAAAAACTCACCCAAAACTATGTTATGACTTGATCCTCTTTATTAAGGTACGTAGGCTCTTAGAATTTCATTCTGAGTTCAGTTAAATGAGTGTCAAAGAAATACATGTCCCTGCTTGGTCCACCATATGAAAGTTAAGCCTGCATACATCTCAATTAAGTTTTATAAATACGCCAAACACATGTGGCTCAATGGGGACAACCCATCAAAAAGAAAGGAAGCTCTTTCAATAGGATTTGGAATACCAAAAGCCCGCAGTTTAGGGCATAGATCTACTTAATATACAATTATCAAGTTTGCAAGACAAAAGCTTTAATTCTTAAGGCTTCCAAACTGAAGTTTCAAGTCTAACCCTATTGTGAGACAAAGATGTGAAGCCAATAGTCAAGTTTGGAGAGAAAGATAGAGTTTAATACTACAACATCAACACATCGAAATAAGCAAGCAATTCTTGAAGTTTAAATTCAAAAAGAATATTAAAAGAAATGTGAAATATAAAGAAAAGATTTTCTATTACAACTAATAGATCCAACTACTCAATAAAAAGCTAAAATAAAACAACAAGAAGGTTAGAAGGAAAGGAAACATCTTTGGAGGCTAATCTAAGTATAGCTTATAATTGACTAAATCTTGTAAAACAACCTCTAAGACTTACTTATTTTCCTCCATGACCTTTAAGGAATTTTTCATCGCCACAGAGATATCGGAACACTTGGAAACTCTTTTTCGGCAGCTAAAACTTTGGATTCCATCTCCACAGCTTCTTGCTTGGCAGCATCTCAATGAGCTCTTTACTTCTTCACTTTTTTTCTTGCCTTCTCAAGAGATTTGCAGGTGGCAAAAACTTCTTTCAAATTTCTTATCCCTCTCCCTCAATACAAGCTTAAGATGTTCTTTAGTTTTCAAATATGGATCTGACTCTTTAATTATTGTGGTTTTATCAACAAGGGTTAGTTGTGCTTAGTCATAGGAAGTTGTTAGCACAAAGAAAGACCCTAATAAATTATGCAAAGGGGAAATATCTGCACCTATTCCACTCATGTCATTGATTCTAACTTTGATACCATCTTGGATAGAAGAAGCACAATTCAAAGTAAGGCCTACAAGTTTGGTGTGAATACTAGCCCAGAACTTCATGATAAATTCCTTTTTAAGCTCTAAGACAACCTTTTTGCCATCAAAAGTTGACATGGTTACCCTTGGTCGCCCATGAAGGTTTGACTCTATATTTGATTTGACTTTACCACAAGGATTAGAAGTGACCTCTTTGGATATCAGAAGTGACCTCTTTGGATATCAGAAGTGACTCTCTTGATTTTAGAATCACCTGGCTTTTCCAAAGATGGTTTTTTCTTCTTCTAACAATGGTCTCCATGAATACCATCATTCTAGTCTTGAGATGGTCATTTATTGAAAGCTTGTTAAGTTAGGGTAGATGACTCCTCTTTTGTGTTTTTGCATGTAGAGGTTCCTTGACTTTGTATGGAACGACTACTTTTGATGTTAAAACAAAAAGTTTAGCCACAATGGGGACCTCCTCACTATGTTCTTGAGGAGTGTCAATAATAGGACCTATGGCATTCACCAAATATTGCAAGTTAGCTTCAGGAAAGTTCCCATAAACTTTGTTCCACCAAGATTTGTATGTAGTAGAGAGTGCTTTCACACATTAGGTGTGGCCATGAGAAGATTTTCCTTTTCCATGTATCCATGTAACACACAAGTGCGATAAAATCTAATTAATTTATCAAGTGATGCACTACAAATATCATTTGCTAAGCTACCAGGGAGGTTTTGATAGAATCCAAATTGACAACCAAATCAATGCAAGCTTTATGGATCAAGGATGAATAAGTCTTCATACCTGAAAGGGATAAATTTAAAGCTGAGGCTCATGAATTACCTTACCTCTGAATCATTATCCTTATCATTATACACAAAATAATGAATCTTGGACTAGTTTTGGCAAAGAAAAAGTCCAAGAAATGTTATCTCTTCAGTAGATACACTTTTTGGCATGCTCTTTATAAAAATATCTCGCAGCACCTTCTCCAGAATATGCTACCATTAATGGAGTGGATGGTTGTAAGAACCTACAAAGTTCTCTCATAGTCTGAGCCTTAGAGGGTTCAAGTGAAGTATAATTCCGGCCTTAAAATATCAAGAAGTGACTTTGAAAGTGGAAAATATTTTAAACCGTTTAGAATTTCCTTAATATCAACATTTTTTCATGTAGACAATTGAATAATCTTTCCGTCAATACCAAATTTGCCCAAATTCGACACTCGAGCAAAGAGTTAGAACCATTTTAGTGAGGCAGTGTGCTACCTGGCACTTTAGCGCATCGCGGAGCCAGCCAAGATGGTAATTGTCAAATTCCAGTGAGCCTCCGCGATTCCACCATATCACGGAGTCTTTCCAGTTAGCAACCAAGGTGGCAATGCGATTTCCACAGCGTCATACAAAAGCTCAATTTCCCAATTTTCCAATTTCAAGTAATCTGGCGCGATTATGGCGTGTCACGCCAACACGTAAAATAGGGATTTTTCTAGTTCTAGATTTTAATTCCATATCCAAAAAGGGTCTTTTCCTAACCCCTATATATACTCTTTAACACGAGATTCGGCATATTCACACCCAAATATTATTGGTTTCTCTTAATTTTCTTCAAAAACAATACTAAGGGTTTCTAATCCAAGACCTAAGTAATCAAGATTCCTCCGTAAATCTTCTGAGAATCATATAACAAGGTATGTTAGATGTTGATTCTTGGGCTCCTTCCACCCAAGAATTTCAAGAATCCTTTTCTAAATTCAAAGATCTTATATTTATGAGTTTTCATGATTCATGTGAATTAAAATTGAAGTTCATGTTATTATTGAGTTTTAATTCATGATTTATACTCCCAATTTCAAGAGTTCATTCTAGTATGTGATGAACTGTATGGCGTTCATGATATACCCTCTTCAAGTTGTATGATATTGTTGTATTCATGATGATCAAGTATAGAATCTATGGTATAAACAAAAGCATGCTCCCCATATGTTTGATAAAATGCTTATGTGAAGGAATTAGAGCCATTATAGCATGTTGACGAGAAATCCCCAATTGTGTGTAAGTTCATGCATGCCAAGTGTTTGTTGAAAAGCCTTAGTGAATGAATTGTGACATGTTAGCATGAAATTTCATAATTATGTGATTTCAATGCATGTAAAATATCTATTGTAAGACCTTGTTGAATGGAGTATGATCCAATAGCATGTATCCCTATACTATTAAATGTTTATGATTCCCATGTGCTTGAAGAGATGCTTTAATGAGTGTAATGGTGAATGAAAGTCCATGGTTGTAATACCCGTGCCTTTTTCCTAGCTTGTAATCATCTTAAGGATGCTATAACTTGCTTTGGAATACGAATCTATTTTTGTACACGTATTTTTAAGATTTTCACTTTTTTCATGTGGAAAATTGAATTAGCTATCCAATGATACCAATTTCATCAAAATCCATATTTAGAGTAAAAGGTTATGGCCACAATACAGAAAGTAGTAAAACCGCCCATATATGATGGTGAGGCCAAAGTACCGTTCGACTAGCGACAGATCGTAGCCCACGACCATCACAGTAAGGCAGTAAGAACTACCTTCTATCTAAGAGCGACGGCCCAGGTCGATGAACGGTCGAACTAGCGATGGACTATCTCTTAGGCCATCGTAAGAGAAATAGTGAGGCCACCTTTTGGATAAGGTGTGATGGTCAGGTTAACGAACCATCGAACTTGCAATGGATCGTTGCCCATGGCATTGTAGCCAAAATAGTGAGACCACATTCTGCCTAGAAGTGACAGTCAGGGCTGATGGACCATCAACCCAGTGACGGACCGTCGTACCCACCATCGCAGGTCTCGTCCAATTTTTTAAGTCATTTCAATAGGGGTATTTTGGTCATTTACCACCTACCTATATATATACCCAATTATATCCAATTTCATTCATTTGGTTCCTTATTACTTCACAACCAATATTAGGATTTCTCTCAAACATTAATCTCCAAGAACAAAATCCAACCTTCTTCAAGAACTAAGGTATTTTCAATTCTTCAAGTTCAAGAACATCAAAAATCTTAACCCAGGTATGCATAGTGTTAATTCATGGACTCCTTTCATCCATGAAGCCCAAGAATCCCTTTTCTAAATTCAAGCTATGGATTTTCTTATGAATTTCATGATGTGGCTGCTCTTGTTCATGTTGATAATGAGTAATTAAATTGTATTCCATGAATGAGTGCTAAATTCTATATGGGTTGATTTATATAGGTATAGAACCATGAAATCCTATGACTAAACCCCTGAATGATTAAATTAGAATTGAAACATGACATTTAAGTGTTGTATGATGTTGTTTACACATTCTATGCCTACCATTTGTTTGATTAAATGCCTAGATAAAGGAAAAGCGTCTAATTAGCATGATATCATGAAATCCCCATGTATGTTCATGCTTATGCCTATCACATGTCACATGTTTGATGAAATGCTTCAGTAAATGTATTATGATGATTATTATGTATTCAAGCAAGTCATGCTTTGTCAGTTTCCTTCTATCGAGTCCTAGGGGTACTTGTACCTGAAACATTAGTTATGTGCCTAGATCTATGTCATATTTTCATGATACTCTTAGTCAAGCTATGAATCCTTAGACTTCAGACATTCTTATGACTCAGGAAATCTCCATTATCTCATGAACTCAGTTAGTTGTCAGATATCATTAGTATTTCGTCAGTCAACGAAATTCAGTAACTTAGCTCATGTTTAGTTCAGTAAATTATGTTTAGTGTCTATTCAGATGGGAGTAAAAATTAGCACCAAGTGAACCCAAGGATGGGAACTCACCTATTATATAAGGGTTTGATTCTTAAAAGCAATCCTTGCATTCTAGAACCATGTAGCCAACATAGGTTGAGACATCATAGCCTTGTATATGAGGGTAGATGAGGTGTTTTAGCCTGCTATATGAGGGTTCCCACCATTCTCACTAGAGATACCTATTATATTAGTGTTACTTGTATGTTGTCCTTATCAGTGACGCGGTATTGACACCCTTCTAATCAGGGTACAGATTAGACCCCAGCTCATTTATTATAGCATATTTGGGGAATGTCGGTTAGATGACTACTTCCCATAGTTTCAGTATTAGTGTCAGTTAAGAACTCATATAGTTCTTCAGATTTCAAGACTGTCAGATACAGTCAATTCAGATACAGTACAGAACTTAACTAGTTCCATTAGATTCAGGACTATCAGATACAGTCACTCATGTTATTAGTTATATCAGTTCTTAGTATGTCATGTTATCAGTATTCAGATTCAATAATTATGTTATCACGATATTAGTATCAGTTATTATGTCTCATGCATGTTTCTCATGCTCATGATAGTCAGTCTGTTATTATTATTGTTCATGCATGTGAACCCCATGCATTTGGTCTACATCATATGCATACCAGTACATTCAAAGTATTGACGCATTCGTGCTATGGTGTCTTATACCATAGGTTCAGAGACACGAGCTCCAGAGCAGTAGTAAATTCTAGTCCCAACAATAAAAGTTAGCAGTAAGTCCTGATCCTTCGAGGACATGATTAGTTCTTTATGATCTCATTAATTAGTTTATTAGAGGGAGTTAGTTGGGGACATGTCCCATCAACTCCTTACATAGACAGGTCAGCCAGCTAGAGGTTTTCTAGACTATTATGTTCAGACAGTTATTTCAGTTGTTTGGGTATTTCATACCTCTTTTAGATGTTATGTTTTACTTTAGTTATGTGAACTTTATGGCCTTTCAGTTTATATTTCTGAATTATTTAGTATATTACATAGTATACAGGTGCAGATATCAGTCATGGGTTAGCATGTGGTCCTTCGGGGTCATGAGCACTGTATAGCGTTCTGGGTACCAGATTTAGGTCATTACAATGGTCATAATTATTTAAGATGGTTATGTTTTACTTGTATGTTATCGAGTCCTGGGGCTAATTATACCTGATAATTTAGCTGCAAGTCTAGAGCCTGTGTTAGTTTTCATGATAATATCAGTCAAGTCACGATTCTTAGAACTCAGCCAGTTACAAAATTCAGTACTCTCAGACAGTTACAGAACTTAAGAAATCTTAGTAATCCAAGTATCATTAGCATTCCAGCTTCAATTCATTACTCACCTTAGATCTTAGTAGTATTCAATATTCATTTCAGACCTTAGTGGTATTCTGCCAGTCAACGGAACCAAGTGAATTCAGTCAGATCAGTCAAGAAATATGAGCAGTAACAAATTCATCTCAGTCTAGTACAGTCTAAGAATTTTTTCAATATCGATTCAGTTGGGAGTAGGATTTAGCATCGAGCGAGGGCAGGGATGGTGGCTTCCCCGTTATTTAGATAGAGTCATTAGAGCAATCCCTATACCTCCAGAACTGCATAGCCAGCACAGGATGAGGAGTCACTCATTATATTAGGCTTGAATACCTTCTAGGAGTCACCTGTTATATTAGGCTTGGCTCCAACCAGGTGTCACCCATTATATTAGGCATGGAATCTTGGGTTTAGAGAGAAGTGTCTTTACCCATGGTATGATACTGACACCCTTCTATCTAGGGTACAGGTTGGACCCCAACTAGCTAGAAGGGGTATGTCAGTTAGATGACTACCTCCCACAGTCTTAGTTTCAAATTCATTCTCTGTAATAGAAGTCAGCTGATGAGTCACCTGTTATACTAGGATTGACTACCTCTCAGAGATCACCCGTTATATATAGGCTTGATCTCAAATTCAAAAAATTATATTCAGTATTAGTAGACTCAGAGATCACCTATTATAGAGGCATGATCTTAGATTCAGACAATCATATTCAATATCAGTAGACTCAGAGATCACCTATTATATATAGGCTTGATCTCAGATTCTGACAATCATATCCATTATCAGTAGACCTCGAGATCACCAGTTATATAGGCTTGATCTTAGATTTAGTTTATCCAGTATCAAATATCATTACCTATAAACTTAGAGGTCACCTATTATATAGACTTGATCTCAGATATAATAAATCAGTATCAGTATCAGCAAGATTAAACATCAATCTCAATAGACTCAGTTATTCAGTCTCTTAGTATTAGTAAACTCAGACTTCAATACTAGTAGACTCAGTTATCAGTAAGTTTTCAGAAACTCGTATTTAGAGTTCGTATTCAGTGTTACTGCAATTCCAATTTTGGTTTGTGCATTCATGCATATATCCTCATTCAGTACTCTCATGTTATTCAGATAAGTAACTGTTCATGCATAAGCCCTTGCATATAGCCTTACCTCATCTAGCATACCCGTATATTCAAAGTACTAATGCATACTTTTCTCTTACGCTATGGTGTCTTATACCATAGGTTTAGAAGCGTGAGATCCAGAGCACCCTTAGCAGTCCAGAGACAGTATGCAGTAGTAGACGTAGTAGTGAGTCCTCTTAATTCGAGGATGATCCTTATTTTATTATGGCATTCAATTTAGTTTATTTTCAATAGACTGATTTAGTTAGGGAAATGTTCTATCATCTCTACAGTTCAAACAGATAGAGGCTTTTCGGACAGATGTATTAGTATTCAGTTTTCTGTATTGATTATTTTAGACGTTTTGAACCTTATGGAAAGTTTTCCACCAGTCTTCCACATTATTCAGTATTTTTATATAGTTATTAAAGTAGCTACCAGATAAGGGTTAGCTTGTGGTCATTCGGGATTATGAGCACCGTGTGGCATTCTGGTTCTAGAAAATCGGGGCATTACAATGGCCCATTAGGTAGAGAAAAATGTGTCTTGAAACAGTAAGAAAGCCAACCACACACATAATGGATCGTAAAGGATACTTTGAGGTGCTCAGGCTACAAACATTTGGTAATCCTATTTAAACCATTATAAATACTTGACAAAATCGGAACGACAAGACTAAAAGTTTGTTTATTGTCTATCATAGCTGCAATTCTAAAAGTTCACTAGCAAATGAAATCCGTATCCTTAGAAGGAAACACAAAGTTGCATAACCAACATGATAAAAATGCTACTAAATATGTATCAACCCTATGCTCATACCCTACTCCAAGTTTAGAGAATGTCATATTATTTGTGCTTGACCACCAGTTGTGTTATATGTAGACTTCAAGTGAACAAACTTTTTCTATTTCCTCCCTAGAGTTGCCTCATACCTCAAGACTCTTTTACAATGAAACTTAATCCACTTGATTAAAGTAACTCTTGGATTATAAGAATATCCTTCATGAAGATGCTGAAAGGCTAAAATTAAGAATTTGCAGTTATGAGGGAAGAATTCTCTCATTCTTTTCATCAACACCGGTAAGCTTTTTGAATTCAAGCACTACTTCATCATAAGGAAAACCTCCAATAGGTAGCTCCCCAATTTTGTGTAAATCCCAAAAAGATATAGAAAGCTCTT
Source organism: Capsicum baccatum var. pendulum (assembly GCA_030864225.1). NCBI lineage: Eukaryota > Viridiplantae > Streptophyta > Magnoliopsida > Solanales > Solanaceae > Capsicum > Capsicum baccatum. The sequence continues at coordinate 215,349,061 of CM061555.1, forward strand.
CAATCGATGTCAGCTATGTGTTTGTCCTTGAGCACCAAGCTTCAAGAAAGGCTTGCAATATGTTTGAATTTTGATCATAGGTAGACAGAGAAGCATAAACAACATCATATATTTCTGTTACCTTTAATGTTTGCCAAATCCTAGCCAATATGTCCTCGGTCCATTCCCAGTATCCTTGCGTATGCTTAAATTCTCCATCTATCTCCATGGTACTGCCCCAACGTACATCTCCCTAGAGTATTTGGTACCCTAAGCAAGAAAGGGTGCTCACAACATTCAGTTGATGTTGGTTTGGAGTTTGAAGTCCATACTTTAAAGGATCTATTAGAACCCATATCATGTTCAGAAGTCTAGTTTAGCATATGTAGAGAATTTATAAAGGGCGTTCATGGATCTGTACACCTACCGACTAGCCGAGTGTGAGTCAATAGCTTAGATAAAATTTTACCATCATTAGCCACAATAAGGAGATACTTGTTCTTGGAGGATGGAGAGGTATAGTCCTTAAAGTGAACCATTGTTGCAATCTGCATGAACAAGGGAGGTTTAGTTAAATACAAAGTTGAAGTTGGACAAAATACCAGCACATATGGTTGCTGACAGAAAGTTCCTCTATATTTAAACTTTATTCAAAGAAAAGGTAAACCGCCACATCCGTTAGAACCAATGAACTATCTTGAAGTTAAATTGGTCGGTCTTAGACTGTTCGGAGGTAAAGTTAAACTCTCACACCCTAAGCTAAATTTTGCATAGCTACTATCTTAAAATTAAATTGGTCGGTCGTAGAATGTACAGAGGTGAAGTTAAACTCTTGCACAGTGAGATGAATGTTTCATATCCACCATCTTGAAATCAAATTGGTCGGTCCTAGAGTGTACGGAGGTGAAGTTAAAATCTCTCACTCTAAGTCAATTGTTGTATAGGCACCATCTTGAAGTCAAATTGGTCGGTCTTAGAGTGTACGGAGGCGAATTTAAACTCTCGCACCCTAAGTCTATTGTTGCGCGGTCACCATCTTGAAGCCAAATTGGTCGGTGTTACAGTGTACAGATGATAAGTTAAACTCTCACACCCTAAGTCGGTTGTTGCATAGCCACCATCTTAAAGTCAAATTGGTCGGTCTTAGAGTGTACGAAGGCAAAGTTAAACTCTCGCACCCTAAGTCGATTGTTCCACAATCACTATCTTGAAGATAAATTGGTCGATCTTAAGTTGTACAGAGGCAAAGTTAAACTCTTGCACCTTAAGATGATTGTTGTGTATTGCTATTTGTTTAAATCCTATCAAAAAAAAGGGAAAAAGAAAAGAAACAAAACAAAAGCATGAAAAAAAGGAACTTACACAGAGGCCAACAGAGAAAACCAGATCTCACCACCAACGAAAATTACACAATGCACCAATTGATATCTTTTGGTTGGATCGTTGGCATTTATAGAGTTCAAGAGGTGGCTATAGCAAAATTTGTCTTCTACTCAAACACGGACTGTTGAGGCGGTGATATGCAAATTAAAATCCTAAACCCTGTTAAAGTTCGCTAATTGTGTCTGCATGATTTAAAAGGATAATACTAATTACCACTTGCACATGATTAGTGGTTAAAATGGAAGGAATAATTGGACTATTAAATATTAAATATATGATGGAGCCTGGAAACATAATCATTATTAAATGATTCTTTTTAAACATATGTGTGTTAAAAGTGCATATGACCTATTACATAAATTAATTCGATCTAAATTCAATTTGATAGTACTTCAAGACTCATCTTCGGTTTAAATAAATTAATGCTTCGATAAGTCTTGAAGTAGGGAAAATTTGTGGGCAGTGAAATTTTATTAAATTTAAATCCATACGAAATTCAGATTATATTAAATTCAAACTATATTAGTCCCGAATAAATATTACAGTTTAATATAATTAGATTAATTATTTAAGTCTAAACATATATGGATTTAAATAAAGTACACTATTTATTAGACTGGTCCATTAATTTAGACTATAAATAGTGAGCCCACTTTGCTATGCCCAAGATATTGTTATATTCTAGAGGCCCAAATGAGTGTCACATGTAAAATGACGTGTCATGCTAAGTCAACTGAAAGAGTCAATAGGATCATGCCACATGTCAAAATGATGCAGTAGACCTAGTGAAATTAAAGCCCATAAAAGGCGCCACATCACTTGAATTTTATTGGTCAAATAAAGTTCATCTTCATCATGACTCTTCCCTTTTCACAACTATAAATAGGGGTCTCATAATTCAGAAAAAGGACCAAGAACTCTAACAAGAAGCAAGAGAAATATCGTGGACCAAACACCGCAATTTCTCTTCCAAGCTCAAGCACTGAAATCCAGTTCTTCAAGATCAAGACTGCAAGATTCAAAAACAAGCTCAAAAGCCCTTAAATTCAAGCACAAGTCAAGATCAAGTCCATCAAATTAACAAATCAAGTTCAAATTCAAGATCAAACTTTAAGCCCTTGAATTTACATTTGAAAAGGCGAATCAGAGAATTCATAAAAATTATAACACCCACTTATTGAAATCAATAAAATAATTATTTAAATATTTTTCTTGTCCAAATTATTTATTTTTCGGTCTTAAAATTTTACTGTCCAACAATTTCTTTTGTTTGTAGCAAATTTTACAGTGACAGAAATAAATTGTAATCTTAAATAAAACATGAAGAAACAAGATTTTTTATTGATAAACGATGTGGGTACAAATCTATTCTTCTATTGATTTTTCTCTCTTGATTTCTCCGTAATTCGAGGACAGTTAGTTGCGTATTTCTCAAACATAGGATGATATTTTTATGAATCCTATGATTTTGTGGGATATTGGAGATCCGATCTTTTTACGAATACCCATGAATTTATGGGATATTTAAGATATTTCTTCAAGGGAGTAAGCCACTCTTTTTATAGGCATAATTTAGGTTTGATGTAGAGTAGTCTCCAAGAACTCTAACAGAATTTGGATTCTTCTTTTAGAGTTATACAAGATTTTGATGTCTACAATAGAGTAGTGTCCACAAACTCTAACATAATTTGGATTCTTTTTGTAGATTTCTACAAGATTTTGGTGTCTACAAATGTCAAGAACTCTAACCGAATTAGGATTCTTTTTGTAGAGTTCTACAAGATTTTGATATCTACAAATGCCCCCTACTTCAAGGCTTTTTGAAGTATAAACTTGATGACGAGTCATAAAGTACAAATAGAGCTTCCATTTGATGCTAGCTAAAGATTTGCAGATCTGATTTATGAGAGAAGCGATGAAGGAAAAATTTGGTCCTGCTGAGCGTGCCCATCTTTTTCCAACAAATTTTACAGTGATAGAAATAAATAGCAATCATAAATAAAAATATTAAAAAACAAGAATTTTTATTGATAAACAATGTGGGTACAAATCTATTCTTTCCTTGATTCTTCTCTCTTGATTTCTTTGTAATTCGAGAGCCGTTAGTAGCATATTTCTCAAATGTAGGATGATCTCTTTATAAATATCCCATGATTTTATGGGATATTGGAGATCCGATCTTTTTACGAATACCCATGAATATAGGGGATATTCAAGATATTTCTTCAACGGAGTAAGTCACTCTTTTATAGGCATAATTTAGGGTTGATGTAGAATAGCCTCCAAGAATACTAACAGAATTTGGATTCTTCTTGTAGGGTTCTACAAGATTTAGAGTCTACAATAGACTAGCATCCAAGAACTCTAACAAAATTTTGATTCTTCTTGTAGAGTTCTACAAGATTTCGAGTCTACAATAGACTAGCATCCAAGAACTCTAACAAAATTTGGATTCTTTTTGTAGAGTTCTACAAGACTTCGATGTCTATAAATCCCAATAACTCTAATCGAATTTGGATTCTTCTTGTAGAGTTCTACAATATTTCAATGTCTACAAATAGGATCACATAAAAGAGAGCATTAACGATGCAAATAAATAAAATGAAAAATCACCGAAGAATATAATGGAGTGAATGTACCCCTTCCTCCTTATCTATTAATCTTGTGTGATAGAAACATTTTACCTTCAAAATGAGTACGCAAATTCAAATTAATTAGACACAAATTACTTATGAGGAAAAACAAACAAAAACAATAGCAAGAAAAAGACACGAAAGAAACGTGAATTAAATCTTTAGTTTTCTAGAGAATATGGAGTTGATTTTTCCCGCATTTGTATAATATAGGAAATGATGTTGGGTGTATTTATGCACTTTAGTGTCATTGTCCTAGACTATTTAGCCTTATTTAGAGGATAATTCATGTTCTTTATATGATAATGATGATATAAATAAGCATATAAGTGTTTAAGTATGTGGTTACAATGTTTAAAAGTGTTTTCAAACAAGTTTGGGTTCAAATCGATCATTTAGAGTCTAGACGAGAAAACTAGTTTTACTAGCTTGAGCTAGGTATTGATATAGTATATAGTGATGGATTATAATCTGTCAAGTGGGTTTCCAATGTAATTATTGTGGATTTATGAAAGGAAAAACTTGTTTAGAGTGTGCAAAGTTTAATTAAAATGAGCTAAGAGTCAACAATATGTTAAAGCGTAAGTGGTCAAAACTAGAGCTTCGTTTGAGTTTCTAGCTTGTAGTTCTTGACGCAGTGTTGTGTTGAACTCTAATTCTTGGTGTTTGATGTTATAGGATTCTTGAGGAGTTACAGTTGATGATATTTTGATATTGAACAAGCTGGAATTGAAGGCAAAATAACACCACAAGGCAAGGAAGGACGATGAACACTTAGACAGAATTTTGGATGCAATTTCCAGTTAAGGCATGAAGATAATCCCACGGTTCCCCCTTTATCCTAGTGCCATAAGGCCTACACAGCCTTTCTTGGATAGGTGCACTACAGCCCGCGATGCCTCATTTTGATCGACACTCTAAGGCCCACAACACGCTTGCTAGTTTGGGACTCAAAGGCCCGTGACGCCCCCAATTCATACACAGCCCAGGCTTCCTTCTACTATAAATGCATGCTTTAAAACACTTTGTACATTACTTTTGGACGTCTTGGAGCATTGTGAGGGGCTGCTAAACACATTATTCAGGGTTTTTATTCTTAAACTTTATTTTTTTAATAGAGTTGATTATGTATTCAATTAGTTGGATCATGATTATGTCAATTAGTGGATAAACGCCCTCTTTCCGGGATTAAAGCCAAGAACATGATTACAATCAAATATAATATATAATAAGTAATCCAAACTGCCAAACATCTTATGAGTTACGAGTTATGTCCCTAACCCCAAGTGTTCATTTCAACACCAGCTGTTGACTTGTTTTAGGATTTCAACGGCCCCTCGAGGAGACAGGACAACGAGTCTTGAGTTTTCGGCTGCAGTTATTTATTATGATAAACTTATGTTTATTTCATTTCATGTGTGTTGTGCTATTTATATTTGAGAATGAAAAATAGATTTGAAACAAATTATTTTTCTAAAAAATCACCAATTTTAAATGCCCAGTCATGACAAATAAAGGCTCACTACTTTAATCTTCAAAATCAAAATAAAAATTCAAAATAATCGAACCGAATTTGTAGAAATCGAACCAAACCAAATTTATTTCGATTTGGTTACGGTTGTCATTTTCGTCAATCTAAAAAATGAAAAATCGAACCGATATTAAATAAGTAAACCGAACCAAACCAATTTTTTTTTTAAAAAAATAAGGTTCTCGGTGGAACCTTAATATTTGAAAAAAAAAAAAAAAAAAAAAAAAACTAAACCGAATGTCCACCCCTAATTTTACATCCTTGGTATATGTGCTCTTTTGTAATTTGAACCTCGTTCTATTTGTTTTAATGATTTACACCTCTCTTTGTTTCCTTGCAAAACACCATTTTTTTTTATGATGTAAAACATTAAAAAGATATAAACTAATGATAAAATTTTACATATCTGTTATAAATGTATTTACATTATAGTAATGTATCTAATAAGATCTATCAATGTCTATCAAGATCTAATAAGATCTATCAAGATCTAGTTGATATCTTTCAGGATTTGAAGTATCTGTGTTTTAGTCAGAAACTAAGAGTATTTTCCCTATAAATTGAGGGTTTTGTTCATTGTATCCTCAATCATAGAATCTTATGATATCTATCCTAAAGAGAAATAAAGAATTATTCCTTCTTCTCTTTCTATTTATTCTTTTTCTTGCTTTATATTTTCTTGTTGTTGCTTTTATATTTTATAACAATATCTTCATACTTTGATTCTAATGCAAAGGATGACTTGATATTTTAGTATACCTTGACTTTTGTGTACTTCTTCAAGCTAGTGAAAGTTCGTTCTCCGCTTAACTAATTGTGCGTTTGTGCTTATTTAGTCAGAATAATGCAAACCAAGTATTTATGCAACATAAGAGATTTTTTAATGATAAGCAATTTGTGAATACATCCATTTATTTGCAAAACAAAACTTTTGATTGATAAACCTTTCCAAGACCAAATATATGACCAAAAATTTCTTCACATATATATTTAGGCATTCGGAAATGAACTTAAAATCATGATCTGAAATTATTAATTTAGGTAAAGATTCATTTGATGTAGAAATTTTGTTTAAACATGCAAATTGAATTTCAAAAGTTGTACTTTTTCTATATTATAAACATAAAATCTCACAATTTGTGAAACCCAACTCTTATTCAATTTTACCAAATGAGATCATATATATGTGATTACATGCTATAACAAACTCAGACCATCAACGACTGCAACTCAGAGGAGGAAGATCCGAAGTCTTCCCATCAGACGACTTATTAAAAACTTCCAAAAACCAAAAACCCAAATGAATGCTCAAGTTCAGAGGCGGAGCCAGGATTTCAACTGAGGAGTTTAATATTCAAAGAAAACTTAATTGAAGGGGGTTCAACACCTACTATAACCACATAAAAAATAATTTTAATCATGAATAAATATTATATTTTTCTGTCGAAGCGGGGTTCGGTCGAACCCCCTGAGGCTAGCTCTGCCTCTGTGCCCAACAATAGCAACCAAGAAAACACCAGCATTAAAAGACATTACAGCCAACATAACAACATAAGCCAAACCAATTCTCAAACCATAAAAAGTTGTCTGAAGAAGTCCAGCAGTCACATTGTCAGCATCCTCTTTGATGTACTTGCTATGAGATAGAAATTCAACGAGAATAGCTATGAAAAAGACAACGACGAGTGCCAAGATGTACATGCCCAAATTATTGTATCCAGGCCAACCTGGTGGTCGTTCATCATCGTCATCCCGCTGTTATCAAAAAAAAAAAAAAAAAATCATTAGAGAATTAGCGATGAACTCATTGTACTATTCATCTTGTTTAATTTGTTGTATTGAATTTAAATAACAGGTCATATCACTATTTACATTTCGGTAAAGAACAAAAGAAATTAAAAAATGTTAGTAGTAGTTTTCTTTATAGATTCTATATTAAAAGGAAAGTAAATACTTTGTAATTATTATAGATCTAAAATTTGAAACGAAAGTAAATATTTTAGAATTGTATAAACGATAAAGAAAGTTAACAGAATTCAAGCAATGCTTTTGCTATTCCCAGTAAGACTATTCGATAACATATGACTACCTCCAAAGCACATACGGACGTAACATCTTTTAAATCGAAATCTCAATCAAAGGCATCTTTTCAATCGGAATTTCTTTCAAAGATGCAAGTTCTACCAAGATCAGGATCTAAACGAAAAAAAATTTACTTTCGATCGTGCCTATCACTAATCCAAATCATAAAGTAGACAAAATATACAAAGTAAATTTTAATACCCGCCTCCTCCAGTGGCGTTGTTCATAGTGGTTGACAATGATGATGGCGGTGGCGCCATATCTATTCCATGCGTATGGCCGCTGTGGTTCATTTCTTTCTCTCTCTTTTTTTTTCTCCTCTAGAGCAAGGGGAGACTTTAAGTTAGCAACGAAATTATTGATAGTACATTGTAGTAAATGTACTTTTTTTTCTAGTACAAAATTGACATAAATGATAGAATTTGAAAGGAGATTAATGATTTACTGATTTTCGTTTAATTAAAATTGCAAGGACAAATTCATAATAATTTCTTGAAGTTTGAGTTTGTCAAGTCAACTACCTATTTAAGTTTGTAATGCGACACTTATTCCCTTTATTTTATGTTTCTTCCTGACTTAAAATATTTGTTACTAATGCAAAATAATTCCAATTTGAATATTACCACATAAAAAATATCATCCCGTTTTTCAAAGAGCATTCTGAATTCATCAAATGAAAATCCATAATTGTCCCTCAAGAAGAATGCTCATTTTAATTTAAAACAAATAAGAGAAAAGTATCATTAAAGGATGTGGTGCCACAGATGAAGTGAACTATTTCTTCGTTATATAGATTTCAATTTCAAGTCCTGAATATATAAAAATCTTTGATGAAAGCGCTTTCTTCAAATGGACCCTACATGAGCACTATGAAAATCCAGATTAATCAAGCTCTGACTTGGTACAAGATACTAGATGCGAAATTTTACAAAAATGGAAAAATACACGAACTCGCCCTAAAAACAAACCTAACAATACCCCTTCCGCAAAAATATTTACTACACATACCGCTTCTGTTTTGCAGGAGCATACTCCTTTTTTTTTTCTCTCATTTGCTTTGTTCTTTCCTTTATTGCGTTTGTCCTTTCGTTAATAATCTAGGCTTAATAATTGCTAGGCAAAATGACCTTCTAGACCCCTATACTATATCGATTTTGTAAGTTGGACACTTCTACTTACATGTTTGTCATCTGAACCCCGAACCCACTAAAAACAATATTTCAAACCTTTTGACCATTGACTTTGCCTATGTGGCATTAAAGTGTTGACTGTGACTTAGAGAGTGTAGTCAATCGCCTGGAGTGCGAGTGGGGGTCAATTTTTTGCCAATTTTATATTAAAATAATTAAAAAAAAAATAAAAAAAGGATTAAAACTTTTTTTAGTTTTTTAATTTAAAAATATTTTTAAAAATTTTAAAAAAATAATAAATTTAAAAATAAAAAATAACCCCCCCCCCAAACCCTCTCCCCCGTCCAGCCACTACCCTACCCCACCCCAGTCCCAGCCCCCACCTCACCCAGCCTTATCCTAGCCACCCCCACCCCATCCCAGCCACCCCCACCCCAGCCCTGTCCAACCCCCCACCCCACCCCACCGCTGTCCACCAGTCCCCCAACTACCGGCTGCCATGGCCATTGTAAAATCACAATTAAAATTGCAAAGTACAACTTCTCAAGCCTAAAGTACAACAATTCACACAACATAAAAAGAAACAAATCAATACAATCGAATAGAACTTTGAGAAATTTCTTTCTAAACAAATCAACACAACCTACAGGAATCAGTAGATGAAGATAAAGAATCAACAAGAAATAAACAAACAAATGACATGGTTTTCTTTCTTCTTCGATTCTCACTTCTTAATTTTTCCAAACAAACAACAAAAATCTAATCACCAGTTGCTACAAATTGAGTAATCCTGAGATCATCATCATCTTCAACAACAACCAAAGCTCAAACATAGACAAATAGGTGAACGAAAAGCTTCAAGAACCGCCAGAAATTATGCAACAAAAGAAAAAAAAATAGTAACTTTTTTTGGCCTCTTAGTGCTTTGAGCATTTCTTTTCAATTTTTTCAAAGAGTGAGAAGAATAAGAAAATTAAAATGATGAAGGAAAAGAAGGAGAAGGGGAGGGAGAGCCATAAGAAAAAAAAGGCAATCAGAAAAATGGGGAAGAGAGAGGAAGGGGGAGGGGGTTTATTTATTTATTTATTTTAATATTTAATATTTTTTATATTTAAAAATAAAAATAACATGAAAGTTAATGTGGCAGCTGATGTGGCGAGAGTGTATTACACCAAAAAAAAGTGTTTAAAATATTATTTTTTAATGGGTTTAAGGGTCCAGATGAAAAATATCTAAGTAGAAGTGTCCAACTTACAAAACCGACATAGTATAGGGGTCCAGAAGGTCCTTTTGCCTAATTGCTATTGTCTAACCAAAGCCAAGCAGTAAAGTTAAGCCTAAGTCGGTTGCTTGTAGTATACAGTATGTCCTGCTTTATCATATAGATGAATTTATGATATAACTATATATGTTGCATAGATATGAACGTAGAATTCTTAGATTTCAATCTTAATCGTTTGTACATATTGCCAAACTCAACCACAAGCCTTTATAAATTTGTGAAAAATGATTATAAATAGAGTTAGATATACATTTTAGAGTCTCTCTCTATTAGCACTCACAACGTCTAAGTTCTGAATTGACCATTGTGGACAAGAGGAAGATGGATGTAAAAGAAGCAAAAACATGTTGTGTGGTGCTCGTACCATCTCCCTTCCAATGACACGTAACACCTATGCTTCAACTGGCCTATGTGCTTCGCACCAAGGGTTTCTCCATAGTTATTAGTCACTCAGAGGTCAACCCTCCGGACAACTCCAAACATCCTGAATTTGTGTTCTTAAAATTGAAGGATGGCTTGTCAAACCACGATGCTTCTTCATTAAATCTGTTTGACATTATACCAGAGATGAATGCAAATTACAAAGTCCTATTTCGAGATTATTTGATGGAAATAATGGAAAAACCAGAGCTTTATGGCCAAATCTCTTGCATTGTTTATGATCACCTCATGTACTTCACAACTGAAGTGGCTGATCAACTTAAACTTCCAACTATTCTTCTTCGGCCTAGTAGTTATGGTCACTTGGAAGCTACTTGCGCTTTTTTCCAACTCAAGAAGGATAATATTTTCCCTTGCCAGGTACACTACTCAAAAATCAGTATTAAGTGACAGACAAATTCTGTAGCTAAATAGTAAAATCCCCGCAAATTTTGTTTAACATATCAGCTTCATCAACCATTCGTAATCAAATTTATTACTAAAACACAATTTTTAACCTATCCTATCTATCTTGCGCAATCAACAGTTAAGAAATAATTTAAGTTAATAGTCATTCAACTAATATATATTATCTCGGAGAATCACTTCCTTTATTCAAGAAATTTGAAATCAAGAAGAAAGTTCTCTTTATGAGATAATAACAATTCGTTAAATGACCATCGGATAAATCAACTCAAATTTTTCATGTTAGCATTGATTACCTTCATGTACCAATTACAGAGACTCAACTGTTGGATCCAGTGCCCAAAGTACCTACCCTCAGGTTCAAGGATCTTCCATTCATTGTCACTTCTAAAATTCTAGAGTCTATATTACAGTTACTTGAAAAAGTGGCTGGTTTAGGATCTTTTGTGGCTATCATTTGGAACACTATCGAAAGCCTCAAGAAATAAGCATTGTCGCAACTTCAACAAAATTATCAAGTTCCTATTTTCACAATAGGGACTTTACACAAAATTGCTTCCTCCTCGCTAACAAGTATAGCAGAGGAGGATGCCAGTTGCATTTCATGGATTGATACTCAAGCCCCTAATTCTGTTCTTTATGTAAGCCTCAGGAGTTTAGTAGTTATGGATAAAATGAGTTTATTGAGACTGCTTGGGGATTGTTCAATAGCAACAAACCATTTCTATGGGTAGTTAGGAAGTCGATTGAATATCATGACTTAACCGATGGATACTTGGAAGCAGTTAGAGATCGAGGACGAATTATGAAATGGGAACCATAAAAAAAGTTTTTGGCACATCCTGTAGTTGGAGGATTTTGGAGTCATTGTGGTTGTAATTCCACATTAGAAAGTATTTTCGAAGGGATTCCTATGATTTGTAGGCCAGGTTTTGGTGATCAGAATATGAGCGCGATATACTTGACACATGTATGGAAAATAGGCATTGAACTAGAACCTGAGGATTTCACTAGACTTGTCATAGCGAGTACAATAAGAAAACTTATGGTGGAAGAAGAAGGCAAGGAATTGAGACAAAGAGTACTTGATATGCAACAGGAGCTTGAGATATCTTTTCGAGAGAGTGGCTCATCGCATAACTCCTTAAAGAGTCTAACGCAATTCATCTCTTCATTATGATCATTAGTGTTAGGTCATTGGGTCTTTTTCACTTTCTATATGGATAAATGAAGCCCAATTTGGACCAACCCACTTTTGCCCATAGGCCCATTACATGGGGTATATATATTGATCTTTTCAGGTCTTATTCACCATCATAAAAAGAGAGTTTTTAGCAGCCAAAGAGAGAAAAACAAAGCTGATTTTTGCACCTAAATTTCAGCCATAGCTGGCAACTTCAAATTGCAATTTACGTTTCATTTCTTGTCTGATTGAGCTGATTTTTGTACTGCTTGTTCCTCTCATCCTCAATCTTTGATTAGGAACTGACGAAGCTTGATTTGGTGGTCTGTAGCTCCTTTCTTCATTCCCAAACAGTAGCTACATTTTTTGTGCTTTCACTCATTTATTTTTCTAGTGTTTGGTGTTGTGGTTTATGTATTGTTTCTTGTTGTTTGACATTTTTTTGTGGCCATTTTGGAGAACAATATTGTAACTATATGGTGATTACAGTGGAGGTTTGGTCCCATAGTTTTTTACTCTTCACACTGAAGGGTTTTCCACATAAATTTGGTGTCTTGTGTGATTGTCTTTATTCTTGCCCTATTGTATTTGTGTGGTAATTATTTTTTTGTCATATTACTTTGTTTTGCTTGGTTTTTGTGTCTCCTCTTAGTTCAAATTACAAGGGAAAGTTTAGACTTGGGTATTCTTCCGTTGTTTCCCTATCGGGCTCTTTCATAGTGACCCTGTCTTTCCTAACAAAGTGGTATCAAAATATTAGTTGTTATTGATTATTGATTTGAATGATGGATGTACATATGAGCAAGATGGTATTTTTGAATGGTAGTAACTATCATACTTGGAAAGGTAAAATGAAAGATCTTCTATTTGTCAAGAAAATATATCTACCTGTGTTTGTGTCTACTAAAACTCAATCCATGATAGATGAGGATTGGGAATTTAAGCACTTACAGGTTTGCGATTATATCAGAAAATGGGTTAAAGATAATGTTAGAAATCATATTGTGAATAAGACACATGCCAGAAGTTTGTGGGATAAGCTCGAGACACTTTATGCTTCGAAGACTGGCAATAACAAGTCATTCCTACATAAACAATTGATGAATATCAGGTATAAAGAGGGTAGTGCTATTTATGATCATATAAATAATTTTTAAGGTGTCCTTGACCAACTGTCCAGAATGGGTGTAAAGTTCGATGAAGAAATTCAGGGACTTTGGCTTCTTAATACTCTGCCAGACTCTTGGGAGAATCTTTGAGTTTCTTTGACTAATTCTGCTCCCGATGGTGTTGTAAATATGGAATATGTTAAGAGTGGTGTCTTGAATAAAGAGATGATAAGAAGATCTCAGGCCTCATCTTCTTCATCTTCACACTCTAATTTTTGGTTACTGAAGAGAGGGGGATAAACAAGTCCAGTGGTCCAAATGATAGAGATAAAACTAGAAGCAAGTCAAGGTCTAAATTAAAGAATGTTACAAGTGACTATTGCAACAAAAAAAGGTATATTATGAAATATCATTACAAGCATAAGAGAGATATGAGATGGCAAAAGAACGAAGGTGATAATGAAAATTGTGTTACAGTTGTTGCTAATGATGATCTTATTGTTGCATATGGTGACAATGCCATCAATCTTATTCGTGATGAGTCTAGCTGGATAGTGGATTCTAGTGATACTTCTCATGTTACGCCAAAGAAGAAATTATTTTCTTCTTATACTCCAGGTAATTTTAGAATGTTAAAAATGGGCAATAATGATGAAGTTAAAGTACTTGGCATTGGCACTGTTTGTTTGAAAAGTAAAAATGGTTTCAAACTATTTCTCAATAATGTCAAGCATGCTCCAGATATTTGCTTGAATTTGATTTATGTAGTGAACCTTGATAATGAGGGTTATGTTAACACCCTTGGTTCTGGTTAGGAGATTCAATGATTGTGGCTCGAGGTGACAAGTTTTCTAACTTGTACGTATTTCAAGGCTCTACTTCTAGAGGCTTGATAACCTTGGTGGAGAATGATACTTCATCAGAGTATTGGCATAGAAGTCTGAGTCATATGAGTGAGAAGGGGATTGATAGTTTGGCTAAGAAAAATTTACTTTTTAGAGTGAAACAAGCAAAGTTGAAGAAGTGTGTTCATTGCTTAGCTGGTAAATAGAAAAGAGTTTCTTTTCAGAGTTATCCACTACAAGAAAGCTTGATTTGCTAGAGTTAGTGCATTCTGATTTGTGTGGTCCTTTTAAAGTAACGTCTCATGGTGGTGCACTTTTCTTTGTAACTTTTATTGATGATCATTCTCGCAAACTCTGGGTATTTCCTTTAAAGTCCAAGGATCAAGTACTTGATGTGTTCCAAGACTTTCAGGCCTTGGTTGAGAGACAAATAGGGAAGAAATTGAAATGCATCTATTTAGATAATGGTGGTGAGTATATTGGTCCTTTTGATAGATATTGCAGAGAGTAGGGTATTCGGCATCATAAAAATCCTCAAGAATCTCCTCAGTTGAATGGTTTAGCAGAGAGGATGAACAGAACTCTATTTAAGAGGGTTAGTGTATGCTTTTAGATGCTAATCTGCCAGATTCCTTTTGGGTATAAACACTTAATATTTCTTCTTGTGTTATCAATTTATCTCCTACTGTTACTTTGGATGGTGATGTCCCTGATAGAGTTTGGTCTAGTAAGAATGTTTCTTATGATCATCTTAGAGTCTTTGGGTGTAAAGTTTTTGTGCATATTCCTAAGGATGAAAGGTCAAAGTTGGATGTTAAAACTAGGCAGTGTACTTTATTGGTTATGGTCAATATGAATTTGGCTATCGTTTCTTTGATCCAGTAGAGAAGAAACTTGTTAGAAGCTGTGATGTTGTGTTATTTGAAGACCAAACAATTGCAGATTTTGACAAAGCTGAGAAGGTTGATTCTAAGAGTTGTGAGAGTCGAGTTGATGTTGATCCAGTTTCTTTGACTACTACTCCCGAAGAAAAACTTTATGATGATGAAAATCACGTTTATAATGAAGATGATGATCATGCTCAGAATGATCAGCATGGTGTTGTTGATGATTTAGTGCAAGTTGATATAGTTGATCAGCAACCAGTTGTTGATGTTCCAGAGAGTTCTGTCAGACTATCTACTAGATAGAGAATACCTTCATCTCGTTATTCTCCCAATGAGTATGTACTCTTGACTAACGGGGGAGAACTTGAGAGCCTTGATGAGGCCATGGAAAGTGAAGAAAAAGAAAAGTGGTTTGATGCTATGGAAGATAAAATTAAATCTTTGCATGATAATTATACCTTTGATTTGGTTAAGCTGCCTAAAGATAGAAAAACTTTAAAAATTTGGTGGGTTTTTTAGGTGAAGCATAAAGATGGTAACCCAGTTTTATGATACAAGGCTAGATTGGTTGTGAAGGGATTTAACCAAAAAAAAGAGTTGATTTTGATGAGATATTCTCTCCAGTTGTGAAGATATCATCCATTCATGTGGTTCTAGACTTAGCTGCAAGTCTAGATTTAGAGGTTGAGCAAATATATGTTAAAACTATTTTTCTCCATAGTGACTTAGATGAAGAAATTTATATGGAACAACCCCAAGGTTTTGAAATCAATGGAAAAGAGAATTATGTTTGCAAATTAAAGAAGAGCTTGTATGGTTTGAAACAAGCTCCTAGGAATTGGAATAGTAAGTTTGGTTCCTTTATGAGTCAACAGGGCTTCAAGAAGACTACTTCAGACCATTGTGTTTTTGTGGAAAAATTCTCTGATGGTGATTTTATTATTGTGTTGTTTTATGTTGATGACATGCTTGTTGTTAGTCATAATGCTTGCAAGATTTAAAAGTTGAAGCAAGAGTTGAGTAAGTTTTTTTCTATGAAAAACTTAGGATCAGCAAAGCAGATTCTTGGCATCCAGATTGTCCATGACAGAAAGGCCAAGAAGTTGTGGTTATCACAAGAGAAGTACATTCAGAAAGTACTTCAAAGGCTCAACATGGACAAGGCTAAGGTTGTCAGTACACCTTTAGTTATGCACTTCAAGTTGAGCACGAAGCAATGTCCTTCCAGTGATGATGAGAATGAAGATATGAAGAAAGTTCCTTATACTTCAGCTGTTGGTAGTTTGATGTATGCAATGGTTTGCACAAGACCGAATATTGTTCATGTTGTTGGTGTTGTTAGTCGTTTTCTTTCTAATCTGGGAAGAGAACATTGGAATGTTATGAAGTGGATTATGAGATATCTTTGTGGTACTTCTAGTCTAAGTTTGTATTTGGGTACAGTAAAGCCTATTCTTTGTGGTTATACTGATTCAGATATGGCTGGTGATGTGGATACTCGCAAGTCTACTTTAGGGTATTTGCTTACTTTTGCAGGGGGCTGTTTCTTGGTAATCTAGGTTACAAAAATGTGTAGCTCTATCTACTACAGAAGTTGAGCTTATTGTTGTTGTTGAAGCTTGTAAAGAATTTGTTTGGATAAAGAGATTATTGGGGGAACTTGGTTGTGCTCAATAGAGGTATGTGCTTCATTATGACAGTCAAAGTGTCATACAGTTTGGCAAGAATTCTATATTTCGTGGGCGATCTAAACATATTGATGTGAGATACCATTGGATTCGGGAAGTCTTAGATTCTAAGTTTCTTGAACTTAAGAAGATTCATACGGATGATAATGGTTCCGACATGATGACTAAAGTTTTTCCAAGAGGGAAGTTTGAAGATTTTTTCATGATCACCGGGATGGCAGTCTTCTCCACATAGTTGGTAGGGGAAGAATTATTGGGTTATTGGGTTTTTTTCCTTCCTATGTGGATAAATGAAGCCTAATTTGGACCAACTCACTTTTGTCCATAGGCCCATTACTATGGGTAATATATATTGATCTTTTTAGGTCTTATTCACCATCACAAAAAGAGAGTTTTCAGCAGCCAAAGAGAGAAAAACAAAGCGGATTTTCGCACCTAAATTCCAGACATAGCTATCAACTTCAAATTACGATTCTTGCTTCGTTTTATGTCTGATTGAGCTAATTTTTGGAATTCTTGATTCTCTCATCTCAATAGTTGATTAGGAACTAACAGAGCTTGATTGGGTGGACTGTAGCTCTTATTTTTTATTTCTGAACAGTAGCTGCATTTTTTGTGCTTTCACTCCTTTATTTCTCTAGTATTTGGTGTTGTGATTTATGTATTGTTTCTTGTTGTTTGGTACTTATTTTGTGGACATTTTATAGAAAAATATTATAATTATTTAGTGATTATAGTGGAGGTTTGGGCCCGTGGTTTTTTACTCTTCACACCGAATAGTTTTCCACGTAAATTTGGTGTCTTGTGTGATTGTCTTTATTCTTGCCCTATCGTATTTGTTTGGTATTTATTTTTCTATCATATTACTTTGTTTTATTTGGTTTTCTTGTCTCCTCTTATTTCAAATTAAAAGGAAAAATTTATACTTGGGTATTCTTCCGTTGTTACCCTATCGGGCTCTTTCATAGTGCCCCTGTCTTTTCCAATAATTATTAAAAAAAAATTTTGCATGGTTTCTTGCATTTCCTATTATCTCTTTGATTACTATTAAATTATTCTCCCAATGGATATTCCATACTTGTGATTTGAGATGGAGCTTAAGATGTTAACAATACAAAAGTTTTCAAGGCACTTTATTCGGGCATCGCCATTTAACTTCTACCTAAGTTTTAAATTTTTTTTGCCCGTCATCCATTTTGAAACAACTTTAGATATGTAGTGTTTGATATACCATATACAACACCGACCATCATATTTCATCTATTTTGATGTTCGTTTGGGATCTTTAACGTAAACCGAATATGACACACCCACCCTTTAGGTAAATTTCCCGTAACATTGAACCATCATGTTTCACACCAACTCTAGATTCTACATCCACCACATATTGATTTCAGCCTTTGCTTTTTCTATATCCATGATAGACTACAAATCATAGGGACTCTGTGCTGGTTTTTTAAGAAATGTGAATGAAAAATGAACATGTATTTTTTTCGAAAAAACACTAAGAGAAAGAATGCAATTTGAATAGACACCTTTTTGGTTTGGATGGTTATGACCTTTTCAATGGGTTGTGACTTTTCATAAGAGTTGCACATTTATGAAGGGGTGCACCTTTTCTGAATCATTGATTCTCTTTACGAAACAACACCTTGATGGCTATAAATACTTAAATTTTTCCACAGGCATAGACATGAAATTTGAAAGAAAAAAATATTCGTCTTTCTTAAAAAAAACTCTAGCGTGATTTGCCCTCGTTGAGTGTGTTCGTAGTTCGACATAATTTGAGGTGCCGTTATTCTATCTAAGTAATGTATTTTATCCGTAGAGGATATATTCCATAACCTCAGGTACTTGAGGAAAATAATTTTCTTAAGGACATATATACCGTGAATTTGGTGGACTTGAATCTTTCTCTTTCATCTTTTTTTCTTAAAATTGGTTTTACTATTTTTCCAAAAAATAGTTTGAACTTCATAATAATAGTTCTTCAAATTTTTGAACTTGTGTTTGAAGTTCTTAAAACTTCATTTTGATAGTTCATAAGTTGGTTGAACTTGTGTTTAAGTTCTTAACATTTGATTTTTCTATTTTCAAGAAAATAATTTGAACTTAATTTTTGGTTGTTCATAAGTTGGGTTGAACTTATTTTTTACAAAAATTTAAAATATAAATACAAAGTTTAAACTTCATTTGATTGTTCATATATTAATTTGAACATGTGTATGAAGTTATTGTTGAAAAAAAATAGAAATTTTACTAAAATCGAGAAAAACAACTGTCTAAAGAAAATTATGTAATAAAATAAAAACATTTATATTTTGTGCTTGTTTGGTGAAAGAAAGAAAGAAAAATATTTTTTTATCACCATTTATAAATCAAGTACTTGGTTAATCTTATTGGATCTAGCTTTCTAGAGACTAAAATCTTTTGATTTCTACTCCCTCAGTTAGAAGAATATAAAAACTTCACCGAGAAATCAGTGTGAGAATTCGATTCGAAGAATATAAAAATTTCACTAATTCGGTAAACTCTCTGTATTGATTTTTGGAGTTTAAAACCTATGGATTTTCACTTTATTTGAATTTGATTCTAAGAAGTCATAAAAGCTTCGTCATGTTTCAAAATGTATTTTAAAACTTCATTGTTGACAAGAAACAAGTTGGATAAAGACTAAAGTCTTTATTGTTGGTATTCTAAAATACTAAAGTGTAAGTTAAAGATTGATAGAAAAGTGACGAATGAAACTTAACAACAAATTGATCGGTTGTGAAGGGTGTTGCCCCAACGACAGCCAATGTTGTGTCATTAAGTGGCTCAAAAATTACTTTAGCAATAAAAACGGTAGAGAAACCAAAAGTATACTTTCATGTGAACTTCAAAGAATGACAATAAATTATGTTATTTTGGTTGACCAAATTTGCAATGCAAATGTTCACAAATATAGATCCTCATATTTCAGAAAAAATAATGATTGAAAATAATTATCTGTTTTGAAAGATCTTGTGAGTCATCCCAAGATGGAAGAGGGTAATGAGTTGAATGAGAAATCATTAATAATGATATACTATTAAGGATAATGCTCCAAATAAGAAGACAATAAATAAGTATTCCAGACAAGAAAACATTCAAAGACAAGTGCTACAATTGTAGTGATGTTGGCCACAAAGCTCTAAATAGTAAAGTTCTGAATAACAACAAGAAAAGAGATCAGATAAACATATTGGAAACAACAGTAAAGATTGAAAATATGTGTGCTATGATCATTGAAAGCAATCTAGTTGGATATCCAAATGAATGGTGGTTTGATTCAGGAGCTACTAGACATATTTGTGTGGACAAAAAAAGCTTTTGTGACTTATGATACTATTGTTACCAAAGAAGTGATCTTCATGGAAAATAATTCAACAGTCAAGATTGAAGGAAATAAAAATATATTCCTAAAAATTACTTTCAACAAGTTGTTGACTATCAACAATGTTCTCCACGTTTCTACTATTAGGAAGAACTTAGTGTCGACAACACTTCTCGTTAAAAATGAGTTCAAGTGTGTGTTTATTTCGAAGAAAATTGTAATAAGCAAGAATGAAACATATGTAAAAAGGGATACCTCAATGAGGGCCTTTTCAAACTTGATGTACTGGCTGTTGAAATGAAGAAAGTTGAGGCCTCTTCGTACTTGCTAGAGCTAATTTGTGGCATGGTCATTTAGGATATGTTAATTTCAAAATCTTGTGAAACTGATTAGTTTGAAAGTATTGCCTAACTTTAAGTGCAATAAATCAAAATGTCAAACGTGTGTAGAATCGAAGTATGTGAAGCATCCATATAAGCCTATTAAAGGAATTCCAATTTCTTAGACTTAATCCTTTCGTAGCAGGATAAAGTATTTCATAGCTTTAATTGACAATTGCACTAGATATTGTTATGTTATTTTCTAAATGGTAAGGATGGAATAATAGACTCGTTTAGGTAATATAAAATAGAAGTTAAAAATCAGTTGGATAAAAAGATCAAAACGATAAGAAGTGATATGGATGAAAAATATGAATCTTCTTTTGCGGAGATATATGTAAAAAATAAAATTTTCCATCAAACTATTGCCCAATATTCACCTCAACTAGATGGGATTATGAAAATAAAAAAATCAAACATCAAAGGAAATGATGAATGTCATACTCATAAGTTCGTATTTACCATAAAACTTATGGGGATAAGCTATCCGTACAACTAACCAAATACTCAATAGAGTTTCACATAGTAAAACACATTTAATTCATATGGAAAAGGGAAAGGAAGGAAACCCAACTTGGAATATTTCAAAGTTTGAGGGTGTCTAACAAAAGTTCAAGTTCCTATGCCTAAAAGGGTAAAATAGGACCTAAGACTGTGGACTGCGTGTTTATTGGATATGCTAAAATCAATAAAGCATGTCAATTTTTGATTCATTAATTCGAACATTCATATATTCATAACAATACGGTAATTGAATCTGATAATACTGAATTCTTTGAACACATTTATCTGTATAAAACTGGACCTGAGAAGTCTAGTGGTAGGTCTAAACGACCTCGATATGAACCAAATGATAATGTACTTAATGATGAGAATCTAAGTCTTAGTTCATGCCAAAGAACATCAACGTTCTTTGGATCAGATTTTATAACATTTCTTCTTGAAAATGAGCCTTAAATGTTTAAAGAAGTCATGTCGCCTTCAGGCATTTTTTTCTAAAAAGAGGCAGTCAATAGTGAGATTAATTCAATCTTGAACAATCATACTTGAGGGTTAGTTAATCTTTTTCTAGGAAATAAACCTTTAGGTTCTAAATGAATCTTGAAAAAGAAAATGAAAGCTGATAATACTATTAACAAATACAAGGCAAGACTTGTAGTGAAAGGCTTTAGACAAAAATAAAGTCTTGATTATTTTGATACATACTAATTTGTAACAAGAATAACGTCCATTCAGATGTTAGTTGCCTTAGAAAAAATATATAATCTTGAAATCCATCAAATGGATGTGAAAATAACATTTATAAATGGAGAATTGAAGGAAGAAATTTACTTAGAACAACCCGGGGTTTTATGGTTCCTGATAAAGGAAAAAATATGCAAACTTGGTAAGTCACTTTATGGACTAAATCAAGAACTCAAACAGTGATATGCTAAGTGATACACGTGTGACTATGAATATCAATGTGTGTACAAGTGCAGCAAAGTATCATCCTAGGAAGTGCAATGTTAATACATGAGAAGGATCAAAGACACACCAAAGCTGCCTTATTTGCTTATTTGTTACACTAGAGGGGTCCCCTTTTTTTATTAAGGTCTTTTACGCATTTCATCTTTTATGTAATAAAGAGACTATATATAGTTTAGTATTAGGGATTTTCATTACTTAGTTGATTATTGTTGTAATTCTTGACATTTGAAACATCAAAGTCCTCTCTCTACTTAAGGCAAACCGAAACTTGTAACTAGGATAGCAATTCAAGGGTGGAATCTCTTATGATTGCTTGTTTTTGAGAAACCTTGGCGCTTGAGTTGTGGAATCCTCTCTTGTCATCATAAGAGTTAGGTGATCTTGTGTGGAGGTGTTAGGGGTCTTAGAGTTTAATGTACTCTTTGGTTACTAAGATTTACACCACCTTTGTCTAACTATCTATCCTTTTACTTTTTGTTATCATCTTGTAGTAGTTGTGTCTTGTCCTGTTGTAATCGTTGGTTGTTGTTATTGTAAGCTTATTGTTCATCACATTATTGTAGTTTTGTTGCTGTTTTTGTGTGTTTATATACGTTATTATCTCTCCATTGTTGAAGCATTCTCAGATTTTCTTTTCATTCTTGTGTTGTCATTCTTGGCCGAGACTTGGTTCCTTGGGCTCTCAGTTTATGGTGAGTTTTATGATATTTTTGGGGGATGTTTTGTGTCTTCTTGTGGTTTTAAGGTATCATTTGATATAAAAGCTAAGGCTAATTGTGTTCCTACACTACCAATCTTGGGCTCTCTTAGTAAAAACAAAACGAGTGTTGAAGTGTTCTTATTCTTGGCCGGGTGTTCTTTTTGTTGTTATTGTGTTTGGCCGAGATTTGTGTCTAGATTTGAATTTGTTTTTCTGTCTTAGTTTGTTTCTAGTATTGGTTCTATTTCTCCTCAACACTTATTGAGTCTACAACTCAAGTTCTTGAGCAAGATTCAAGTTGTGTTGTGGTGTGGTGTTAAGTGGACGATTTTTTGTTGGTGGTGGTGGTATTCATCTTGTGTTCTTGTGTTATGTTGAAGAAGTTGTTGTTTGATCTTGAAGAAATAAAATAAGTATAAGACTTTGTGTTTGTCTTGAAAACAATCCAAGACAACAACAAAGTAGAAAAAGAAAAAGAGCCCTCCAAAAAGCAAGTTACCAAAAAGGAGTAAGGCACTTTTCAAACTTAGACAAAAGAGGAAAGAGACAAGACTATCTATCCCAAAAAGTTATCTTGCCAAAAGAGTGCGAGTTGGTAGAAAGTTGGTGGAAAGCTTTTGAATCTTGAAAAGAGAGTCTCAAGTCTTATAATCCTATACCATAGCCAAAATATCTTCCTCAAAGGTGTATTATTGAATATCAAAGTCTTGGAACAAATTCTCTTCAACAACAAAGTGTGTTTTTGTCTTGTAAACTTGTTTTGTTTTCTTGTTGCCGTTTGTGTGGTGTTGTTGCTTGTGGTTCAAAGACTTGAACCTTTATTGGTGTGTTGTGTGTGACATTGTGGGCTGTTTTTGGTGCAATGGAACACGAGACCTCACACTCTCAATCCACGGGGGAACACAAAGTTACTAGTATCATTATGGCTAGCCTTGAAGCTAAGTCCCGAGACATGGCTATGATGACCGCGGGTATTGAAAAACTAGACTCGGATGTAGTATCAATGAAGGGTGAAGTATCAATTATTGGTGGGAGATTGGAGAGAGTGGAAATCCAAAGAAGCCAACCTGCTACCCCTCGACATATTTCACCCATTAGTACTCTTGAGGCCATGCACCAAATACTATATCCCTATTGCCATAAATCAAACCAACTGTCACTCCCAAATCTAAGATCATGATAGACCAATCCACCCTCCAGTTCACCAAGTCCAACAAGAAGGACTTCGAACCCAAATACAACCACCAATCCCGAGCCCTCCCATCCAAACTCCATTTGACCAAAGACCTCACTATCCAAATCTAATTCCGCCGTTACAAGCTCCACTTAACCCAAATAGACCCGTCCATGTTGAGGTCTATGGTAGAGGAGAACAAGATTCTGGTTATGGACCATAGGATAATGTTTACATGAGACGGGAGGAGATGAAGGGTAGGCAAAGTGATCCAAGGGAAGTTCATGGACGAGAAGGAAAAGTTGGTCATTGGAACCAACAAGGAAACCAAAACCGTGATGTAGGTCTAAATACCATCAAGGTGGGGCTTCAAACATTCAAAAGTGAGAGTGATCATAGTTTCGATCTTGGGAGTCCGCTTGTTAGAGAATCTTCCAAGTCAATGACCTTACCAAGGAGAAAAAGAGTTGTTATACGATTGCACATTTTGAGGGTTATGCTACTACGTGGTGCGAGTATGTGAAGTGATTTGGCAATGTTTTGATTGAGATACAGCCCCCACCTTGGTTTAGGTAAAGGTACCTCATGAGACAAAGGTACTTACCCTAGAGTTACCATCAAGAGATCCTTGCTAAGTTGTATAACTTGAGGCAAGGGAACAAAAGCGGTGTGGCTTACTATGATGAATTCCAATAACTCATTTTGAAACTTGATCATCGAGGGGATAAAGTAAGCCATGAAATCATTTGATTCAAGGTGGGGTTGAATAGGGACATTAACTCACGGTTCACACTTCTCAAGTTTGACACCATTGATGTCATCTTCCAAGATGCCTTAGAAGTTGAGAAGGAATTACGGGTGAAACCGAGTGTCAAGCTCAAAGGGAAATCTCCCTCAGGTTGGCACAAAGACAAAAATGACCCATCCAATGTTGAGAAAACCGAGGACAAGGCTGCCCAAGCTGAAAACAAGGATCACCAAAGGTACCCTCCAAGAAATAAAGGTAAACCGTATTCCTCTTCTGGTTCTAAGGGCTTTCAATGTTTTAAATGCCAGGGCTGGGGACACAAGGCTAATGAGTGCCCAAATAGGATAAATCTGAGCCTAAGGGAGAGAAAATTATACTTTATTAGGGAGGATGTGGTACTTGAACCAAAGGAGATTGATAATCAATCTCAAGATGCAGAGAAGGTAGAACTCAAGAAGCCAAAAGAGGGGGATGGGAAAGATGTTTGGCCGTGTGAAGGTGAGATTGTAGTGACTATGTATAAGGAAAGGAAAGTCATTCTTAGTGAGGGTATGTAAGAAGAATCTGAGAGTGAGGAGGATGAATAAGGAGAGAATCCGGGAGTTGAGATTGTGGGATTTTCCCACAAGGACTCTTTGTTGATTACTAACTGAGATAATAGCACTTTGCCTAGTATTAAATCTTCTAATGTGTAGGTTGTAGAGCATATAAATCCAAGGATCATGCTTGATGATCTCATGGGACCATTGGTTGAACATCCCAACCTTAGGAAGAGCAATGAAGAGATGATGCAAATAGGAGAGCTTACAGTGAGGATTGCTTGAATTTGAGGGCAAATTCCTCTTAACATGGAGAGGATGATACAAGTGAGACTATGAAGATCAATGTGTTTAAAAGTGTAGAAAAGGATCATCCTAGGAAGTTCAATATTGAGATGTGAGAAGGATCAAAGACACACCAAAGCCGCCCTATTTGCTCATTTGTTAAACTAGAGGGGCTCCCTCTTTTCATTAAGGGTCTTTTGGGCATTTCATCTTTTATGTAATAAGAAAACTATATATAGTTTAGTATTAGGGATTTTCATTACTTATTTGATTATTGTTGTAAGTCTTGACATTTAAAATATCAAAGTCCTCTCTTTACTTGAGGCAAATCAAAACTTGTAACTAGGATAACAATTCAAGGGTGGAATCTCTTGTGATTGCTTGTTTTTGAGAAACCTTGGTGCTTGAGTTGTGTAATCCTCTCTTGTGTCATCGTAAGAGTTAGGTGATCGTGTGTGGATGTGTTAGGGGTCTTAGATTTTAATGTACTCTTTGGTTACTAAAATTTACACCACCTTTGTCTAACTATCTATCCCTTTACTTTTTGTTGTCATCTTGTAGTAGTTGTGTCTTATCCTCTTGTAATCGTTGGTTGTTGTTATTGTAATCTTATTGTTCATCATATTATTGTAGTGTTGTTTCTGTTTTGGTGTGGTTATACAGGTTATTATCTCTCCATTGTTGAAGTATTCTCGGATTTTCTTTTCATTCTTCTTGGTTCCTTGGGCTCTTGGTTTGTGGTGTGTTTTGTGACATTTTTGGGGGATGTTTTGTGTCTTATTGGGGTTTTAAGGTATCATTAATGATACCAAACGGTATCTAAATGAGCACAAAACAGTCCACAAGTGACCCACAAATACCCGTAGCAAGCAAGACACAAAACGACACAAGGAAGCAAACACAAACCTAATGATAAAGAAGATAGATAACTTGACACATGGAAAACATCTAAAGTAGTAACTAAAGAGTTTATGAAACTCTAAAACCCCTACAAAATACGTTAACAAGCACCAAGTTCTTACGACGATATAAGAGCGGAGTCCAACACTCAAGCACCAACATTTCTAACAAATAAGCAATCACAAGAGATTTCACCCTTGAATGCTATCCTAGTTACAAGTTTCGGTTTTGTGCCTCAAGGAGAGAGGACCTGTTGTTTCAAAAGTTCAAGACTTACAATAATCATCAACCAAAGAACTAAATACCTAAACTAGTCTATTTATAGACTTATTACAAAATTAAGGTGAAATGACCAAAAAGGCCCTGTAATGAATGGCTTCTCGTAGGCGCCCTTAAAGTGCTATGGATGGATGGTTTTGGTGTCCATTTAGGTGATCCTTTGCACTTCATTTGCATCCACCAAGTCTCGGGTCCAACACGCACTCTCTTAAGTTTATATCTGTGATTATTCTTGTAAAATAATAATAACAAACCTCTAAATGTGACTCAATATTAAATTCGTTTTTCATAGTTTTGTAAATATTTCATAAAGGCTAAATGTACTTATATATAGCAAGCTTAAAGCACCAAATTTTCTCTAAAGTATATTTGAGGGGTCATTTTGAACCAACCCTCAAATTCTCAAGAGATTTTTTTTTAATTTCATCCCATATTTTAGATAATATTTTAAATAAATTTTGTTAAAGTGACTTTTGTTAAAGATGAGGCAAAGTTGAATGACTTTTATGTAACAAAACAAAGAACAATAACTTTTGGGTAGTGAATATAAAGCTGGATGACCACCCGTGAAATTTATTTATTTTTTTTTTTTCAATTTTGGTCAGGTTGTTTTTTGATTCATCTATTTTTATTTTTGTGCTTTTGATAAATAATTGTAGATAATTAAGGTAGAAAGTGAAAACATTGATAGTCAAATATGAAACTCGCAAAATTTAATACTTTTCAGGTGTATTTTACCACTAGTTTAGGTGTACGTGCCTTGCGTGTGTACCTCACTTTAATGAGTTTAAACATTACACTAAATAAAATATTTCTTTAAATAATAAAGATGAATATAATAATTAAATTTAATATCTTTTGAGTAAGTAAAGATTGGAGAATCTATTTATTAAACCTAACATTTACCAAAAATATTTTTGATCGTCCGACACTCATCTACCGCCTGTAAACAATAACAAAATAATACGATAATAAAGCTATCAAAACAATATAGTTAAACCTAACCTTTACATGAAAAAAAATTTTCAAAGCCGACCAACATTGATCTATCACCTGTAAACTGCAACAAAATAATATGATAAAAGTGATATCAAAATAATACAATTAAACTTAAATTTTACATACAAAAAGTTTTGAAGCTGATCGAGATTCATCTACGAACGGTAAATTACCACAAAATAACAAACTAATAGAGATATTATGATAATACAATTAAACCTAACCTTGACCTCAAAAAAAAAAAAATCTAAGCCGACCCACATTCATCTAACATATGTAAATTAAAATAAAATAATAAGATAATAAAGATATTAAAACAATACAATTAAACCTAACCTTTACACAAGAAATTCTTCAAAGCCAACCGAATCAAGCATCCACCAATCTAAACATACAATCAAATTAAGTTAGATGGGCATCAATCATATTCTCCCAACAGATAAACCGGTTTGTTCTCTAGTTTAACGTACATCTCAATAGAGTTTTATTTTAGGAGTATTTTTTGAATTAAACAGTAGAAAGAAAAATATTAATTAATTCTCCTACCATATATTATAGGAGTCTCATATATTTTAGGAAGTCTAATAAAAAGAAAAAAATATTAATTAATTCTCCTACCTTATATTTTAAGAGTCTCATATATTTTAGGATGTCTAGATAATATAATAAAAAAATAATTAAATAATAAATTAAAAAATGTAGTGAAAAGATACTTTTGTCTAAAGAAAAGTCTTTTAATGAAGGACAAAAAGTTCAAATCTAAGAATATTCATATTTTTAATATATTATATAAATTATAGATTATAGATATAGACTATAGATATAGATATAGATAGATTATAGATATAGATAGATTATAGATTATTTTCAAGAAAAGATAAAAGGGGATAAGTTAATATCGTAAATCAAACAGGGTTGTTTCTCTTACTAAATTTAACTAGAAGGGAAGTCTCTGGGGAAAGATTTGAAGAATCTCATTTTACGAATCTAGTATGGACTATTTAATTTTGACTCATCCTTAATTTTGTACTAGAAAAAGTACATTTACTACAATGTACTATCAACAACTTTGTTGCTTACTTAGGTACCACTAAACTACTAGCCAGTTCACAAAAAAAAGCAAGAATTAGAAGAGAAAAAAATGAACAACAGCGGCGACATGGATGGAATGGCTATGGGGCCGCCGAGCAATGGCACAGGAGGAGGAAGGATAACGATGAACCATCAACACATGATGATGCACGTCACCTTTTTCTGGGGAAAGAGTGCTGAGATTCTCTTCTCAGGTTGGCCGTCTGGATATGATAATTTGGGCATGTACATCTTGGCACTTGTTATTGTCTTTTCCATGGCGGTTTTTGTAGAATTTCTCTCTAGTAGCAATTACATTAATGAGAGTAATGTTGATCATGTAATTGCTGGCCTTCTTCAGACAATCTTGTATGGTTTGAGAATTGGTTTGGCTTATGTTGTCATGTTGGCTGTTATGTCTTTTAATGTGGGTGTTTTCTTGGTTGCTATTGTTGGACGCTTGTTAGGATTCCTGGTTTTTGGAAGTAGAGTTTCCAAGAAATCCTCCTATGAGTTGTTGTTATTGATAAATTTTGTTAATGGATGGATCGTATGAGTTTATTTTATCTTGTTCATTCTTTCCAGTATACTCCATCCGTTTGAAAGTAGTTATTCTATCTTGTTCATTATTCTTTTTTAGTATACTCTATTGTTTCAAATTACTTTCTCCGTTCATTTTTACTTGTCATAAATTTTCTAATTAAATTTCTATTTTTACTTATTATTTTTGATACATCAAGAAAGACAACTTTTTTTTTTCTTATTTTACCTTTAACATTAATCGTTTTTTCTCCAAATGAATTTCAAGACAGAATATAGACATCATTTAATAATGTTACTATGATAAAATGACTATATTATTAATTATTTTCTTAATAGATGTATAATCTCAATTTGTGACGAGTAAAACCAAATAGAGGGAATAGTTATCATGTTTCGCTTATTGAGAGTCAGTTTGATAATTTTGGTCAAAGTTTATATGATGAAAAAAAATTGTCATATTTCTCATATCAATACGATGAAAAAAAAATTATCTTAAAATATTGATAAAAAATTACATCATTTGACTCTCGAAAAGAAAACTAGGACGAGTAGAAAGGAACGAGGAAATACCAATCTAGTATACATACTTTGCACACATGAATTAATAATTATTGTCAAAATTATATTTAAAAAGTAATAATCTTTTAATATAAATGTATAACTTAAAAAGAACATTTACCTGATCTGCTACAATAAAATTGAAGCTTACCATAATTACTTTTGAAAAGTCAAATCAACATTTATGACATTGTGATTTTATGTTTTTATATTGTAGATTTAACTGAAGATGGTTAAAAACTGAAAAGAACACGTAACAAAAATACTCGATTATATTAAAGGAAAAAAGACACAAAAAATCATTCGACCGAAACTAATTTTATCAAAATAGTCATTTAGTTGGCAGTTTATAAAAGTAGTCATTTCGGCCTTTTCGTCGACTGCTACTGCTTTTTTTGGCTTTCTTTTATTTTATTATTTAATTTCTAATGTTAATTATAGCATATAATACTATAATTATCCTAACATGCACATTTTTCTGATTTCTTTTTTTAACATGCTAAAGACACACATCTTATAACTTATACATAATCTATATAATAATGATAAAAATTCTATGCATATTATATATTAAAAAAATATATTCTATACAACAATTATATAGTTCTACAAAAATTTTATACAATCTTTAGTTGCAATAATTATTTAGATACATGTTTTATACAATAATTATACAATTTCCTTACACACCTTATACGTATACATATTTTATACAAATATTATACAATTTTTATACACATCGTATATATGCACATTATACAACTATTATACAATTTCTATGCACATTCTATGTATATATATATATATATATATATATATATATATATATAATACAATTCCAATACTACATTGATTAAGTCCTGCACCATATTAATACACTTCTTATACCATGTACAATTTATATACTATATTGATACATTTCTGACTCGCCATTTTTGAAATTTAGTTTGGGCCGACTGACTGACAACTTTATGTCCAATATCTCAAATATAATCATTTATTTTTAGATCAGCAGCAGCAACACCACCATCACCATCGCCATCACCATCACCACCACCAACTACCTTTCAAAAAATAGAATAAAATTGCCCAAAAATAAATGAGAGAGTCAAAATAGCCCAATCGCTATTATATCAAATAGCGGCCATTTGCTTTAAATATGATCAGTGGGTATCCTTTTTCCTATATAACATGCGAAATGATTTAATGGACGGGAAAAAGACACAGTGACCATTTTACAAAGAAACGGCCAAAGTTTGGCCTATTAGACAACTCCTGTCTCGACGGCTTTTTTATTTTCATTTTATAGCCTTTTAGATTTAATTAGTCTAATATGGAGCCTTTCTCTTTTTTTTTGTTTGGGTGTCATTTTCTTCCCATAAAAAGGTTTCTCCTCCGATTTTTTCTTTTTTTGCATCTTTTTTAAATCTTCTTCTTCCTTTTTCACTGGTATAAGCTCAACTTATTATATATGAGAAAATGATGCAAAATATCAACAAATTAAAATGTTGTAATAATTTTTTTTAAGATGAGAACAACTCGATTTAAATATTATTTTGAGTGTTCATTTGATGCTAGTTATGATTGGCTTAACAACAATTATGGATCATTTTAATGGTGAAAAATAGTGATTCAAGGGTGGTAAGAAAGCCAACCGACAATAATAGTGTTTTCTTTGGTTACATATTATTTTTAATTGAGTTTTAAGAGATATTGTGATATAAAAAAACGATGAAGATGACAAAAAAACTATGAGTCTTTCATAGTGGAATATGGGTGGTGGTTGAACGATGAAGGTTCTGATCTCTAATTGTTGCCTTCAAGAAATGTCCCAAAAACACGTATCATATGTGTATAATAATTATATAATATGTAATTATTTATACATTTCTCATATACTTATTATATATAAATTATATTGATGATACAGTTATTGTAGCTAAAGACTGTATCAGATGTGTATAAAATTGTAAAATTGTTGTAGAGAATATTTAATTGAATAATTATTGCATCTAAATGCTATATAAGTTGTGTATAAAAATTATATAATTATACATTTCTCATATACTTATTATATATAAATTATATTGATGATACAGTTATTGTAGCTAAAGACTGTATCAGATGTATATAAAATTGTAAAATTGTTATATAGAATATTTAACTGAATAATTATTGCATCTAAATGTTGTATAAGTTGTGTATAAAAATTATATAATTGTTATATAGAATATATGTTATTGTTGTATAGAAATTGTATAACTATTGTATAGAATATGTATCTGTATATAATATGTATAAAAATTGTAACATGATTGTATAGAATATGTATTCGTAAAAGATTTCTATAGAATTTGTATAATTGTTGTATAAAATATGCATATGAATAGTTATTATATCCAAAGGTTGTACAAGATGTGCATACAAAATATATAATAGTAATATAGAATATGTATTATTGTTGTATAGAAACTATATAACTATTGCATGAAATCTGTGTCTGTATATGATGTGTATAGAAATTGTATCATGATTGTATGGAATATGTATTTGTAAAAGATTTCTATAGAAACTGTATAATTATAGTATAACATATGTATCTGAATAATTATTGTATGTAAAGGTCATATAGAATGTATATAGAAACTGTATAATTCTCTAATTGTTATATAAAATATTTATCTGTATAGAATGTGTATACAAATGTATCATCTTTGAATAAAAATGTATCTATTGACTATCATAATCGTATTTTGTGTGTTTGTGTGTATGTGTGTGTGTATGTATTGAATTGTATTAATAGGTATCAAACATGTATTGTATGTTCAATACATTAGAAAAAGAATTGTATTTAAACAAAAACACTCTTTTTTGTTTTTTTGATTATAGAAAAATTATGTTAATAAATTTATATATATGAGGGTGTATATATTATATATTGATTGTATATTTATTACATATAAATTATATACAAAAAATAATAGGAATAAAAAAATAACGTGCTGATTTTTTTTCTATTCTAACTATAAATTATTGAGGAAAAAAATGCCATACAATTATATTTAATTATTAAAATAAAAAAAGTTTCTTTTTAACATTTTAAAAAGAATAGCGAGAGAGAGTGAGAAGAACAGCCAACAAAGGAAAAAAGAAAAAGAGAAAACAATAATTGACATATTAAAAAAGAGCCGAAAAGGTTAATTTGTGGAATTACAATTCTTAGGTCATTTTTGGTGAAATTTGTTTGACCGAGAGGTCATATTTGTCCTTATCTCTTAATGGACCTATATACTTGTCTGAGTTTGTATTTTACACTCACCTACTTAATGTTTTACCAACCGAATCCTTAAACCCATCATAACACAATATTTTAAATCTTCTTTTTACTACTCAATGTGTGTATAATACAATGACTTATAAGTGAAGTCTACATCATTTTCTAATGCCGCGTAAAAAAATAAATATTTAAAAAATAATTAATTCAAATACCCCTCACACTACCACTTTGTTCCTCTCTCTTCTTCTTCTTCAAATCACTTCTCGCTCCCTATTTCTTCTTCTTCAAATCATGGGTTCAAGTTAGAGCCATTGAAAGAAGTACCAAGTTCCGTTGTTAAAGCTAGGAGGAATAAGAAAGCGAGTTATGAGCGGAAGCAATTGCATTATAAAAATACTAGAGAGGGTTGGCCGTTCCTTGACCGTTCCATCTATCAATTTTTTGACATGATTATTCTTTAATGCCGGCGAATTAGCGGTCATTGCTTGCCTCTTGCCACCACACTCAAAACTAACAAACGCCAATTCTAGTTCACTGTCGTTGTTGTCGTCAAATCTTTCTTTCAAAATATCATCTAATTACCTGCTTCTTCAAGAAAATCAAGGCAGCAATAAATAAATGATTAAACTATAATAACATTGGCGGGGAAAAAGGGGTGATTTGAATTGAAGAAATATCTAGACCAGACATCTTTTGATTGATACTAGAGATTGAAATAAGTAGTATCAAGTTTTATTGTTAAAGGGTAAATCTATGTTAAGGAGCTTGGAGTGGTTGAACAATAGAGCTTAGAAAAGAGGGTAGGGTGGAGGAAATAAGAAACGATTAAGGCTTTTTAATAAAATAATTATTTTTAAATTTATTTTTTCTTTTTATTTATTTATTTTGATTAGTTTTAATTAAAAGTTTGATGGGTACACATCTTATATGCATAAAATTACGCATTCATTCTAAATCAAACATCAAATTGTCACATAGGCTTGACAACGGTTGGGGGAGTTTAAAATATTGTGTTTCGATGGATTGAAGAGTTCAGTTGGTCAGGGATTGAGTAGAAGGATCCAAACTACAAACTCAGACAAGTACAAGGATCCATTAGATCATTTCGCTCATATAAAATAACTTAAAGTATGTTGTGTTTCTTGAATTTCTTTTCTTCAATGGATTGCTTGAGTAAAAGAAGAAAAATAACTCAATTTAATTATTAATGCAAAATGAATTTGGTCTCTTTAAATCTTTTCATGTACACATTTGTTGGTGCGAGTTAGAAATTTTTTGATGAAATTTTTTGATCGAATCAGTTTATTTAATAAAGAAATGATTTCTATATGTTAATAAAACTTTAACTCATTTTAAAGTACTAAAATTTTTGACATTGTTCAAATAAGAAAAAAATTTAATAAGTAAAATTTTAATCAATTTCAAAATTCAAAATATCAGGAATTCTTACCTTCTTAGAATAATGAATAATTTAATAAAAGTCACTCTTGTAGAAATAAAGAACAAGAGAGATGGGGAAAGGATTTGTAAATTGCGTGATTGATCATACGTACATCATGTCCTATATTTATACAAGTATTGTACATAGATTCCTACTTACAATACACATCAATTGATTAATAAGTAAATTCCTAGTGTACAATGTACTCTTAAGTATGCTACATGTATTCTAGTTAGACATAAACTAAGATATCATGTATTGAGTCCTAATCAAACCTCTACATTGTTTAAGTGTCGCAACACTTCCCCTCAAGCTAGTGAGTAGGTGGATTGCATATTCCTAGTTGCTTCTAAATCTGGCAAATTCTTCCTTTGTCAAAGCCGTATTTTGAATATTAGCTGACTGGTCTTTTGATCGAACAAAATGTGTCACAAGTTCTCCCCTTGCCACTTTCATCTAACAAAACGGTAATTCATTTCCACTTGTTTGGTTGTAGCATGTAGGACATGGTTGACAGTCATGTACAAGGCAATGATATTGTCACAGAACAATGTTAGTATAGTTTTCAGATATACACTAGTGTTTCTTAGAATGTAGGTTACCCATATGAGTTCTGTTGTTACATAACTAGTGCCCTATACTCTGTCCCAACACTTGACCTTGATATTGTGTGTTGCTTTTTGTATATTGAATATCCTATGGTTGACCTCTTTGTGTCACACAACCTCCCCAATTTGCATTTGAGAATTCATATAACTTGAAAGATGGCAATCTCAGACAAAACTGGGTTGTTCCCTTTGTTGGGAAAAATGGACTATTTTTCCGTCCCTTTCGGATCGTTTTCAAGTAGAAAATAACAGAGAAATTAAAGAGAATAATAACACAAAGATTTAACGTGGTCTCCTAGAAAAATATTCACTATATGGAAATTATTATACTATACAATACACAATATTTTTCTCACACACTCTCACTTCCTAAAATACTATTCTCAAAGAGATTTTCAAGAAAATTCTCTCTAAACCTCTTTAATAGTAAACAAAAAAAAAAGAATATTTTTGTGTGTATCAACAATGAAGGAGGTTGAGTTTATTTATAATTCTCAACCTCCTCCCAAACCAAGTAGATTTTCGATGTGGGAGGCAAAACTTTTCTTTCTTCAAAAAACCAATTTCAACAAATCTCCACCTTTTGAAGAGAAGAAAATTCAATTCGTTGGCCCTTTATAGTTGTCCAGCTACACATAACAAAATCAGTCCACCTGACTCTAAACTCGGGCAACCATGTGTGACTGCAACTTTCACATTGTCTGCTACTGACAATCATAATTCTAAATTCAAGAATTAGCATACCCCCACCATAAAGAGTACATCCACTCTGATTGAAAAATTAATCCAAGAATTTTCACTTGAAATCACTTCCTAATTTCAAGAATTTCATTTTCGGCACATGTCATAAAAACTGCTAATAACTTACGGTGCAACTCTCTTGTTGATTTTTTGAGAGTTCATTAGCCATCGACATCCTTTTCACCCCACACCTTGCATCACCTATCAACCAATGCCCATGTGCAAACTTGTGGACCAGCTACCAATTAAACATCCTTTTCCATGGCAATTCTAAAGGTAGCATTCATGCCATGAAGATTTGAATCTTTCTTACAAAGAAATATCATCCTGTTCTAGGGATACAACATTGACAGCATTTTCTTTGGAGCTTCTAGCCGAACTAGCCCCATTATATGGACATTTATTCTTAACATGTCCCGGTTGTTTACTATTCCAGCAGATGACCTTCTTCATAGAGCTTTGCTTTCATTTTTCTTTTACAACAAGAGCTGAATCTTCTAGAGATTTTTCATCTCCATTCTTCAATCTTTTTTCCTCAGAAATCAATTTGCTTGTCACTTTTAAGAAAATCATAGTTTCCTTTTCATACATTAAAATGAGTTGCATGTGCTTGTAGGAAGATGGAAGAGACCAGATGAGTTGAAGTGCCTTCAGAAACAATCTCATTCAAGACACTCAGATGATCAGAAATAGTTGTACCTTCAGCCATTTACAATTTATGAAAGTGCTCCTTCAAATATAACATATTTGAAATACTTTTGGCTTGGTATAATTCTTCAAGTTTCTCTTACAACTCCTTTGTTGTAAACAATCCAATCACATTAGCAAGAACATTTTTAGCTAAATACAAGCGAATTTGACTTGTTGTTTTCATGTCTAGCTCTTCCCATTCTTCATCACTAATTCTGAATTTTTCTGAGTCTTTACTGCTTTCAAATTTTTCTGAATCCTTATCACCTTTTCTGCTAGTTGATCTTTCTTTCAATGCCTTGTGTAATCCAGATTGGATTAACACATCCTTGACTTGCACTTGCCACAAGCCAAAATTAATTCTCCCATCAAATTTCTCAATCTCAAATTTTATTCCCATCTTGTTTATCAGTACTAATAAATGGACAATAGTAATGTAAAGTATCCACTAAATCAGTCCCCAGGAAAGAGAGGTGGATCACAAGAGATACACTTAAGTACCAAGTCTTTTCTTAGCCAGAACCTCTTTAGATTGTGCTTATTCCCACTATTACCAAATATACAAGTACCCCAAAATAACTCTACCAGAATAACAAACTCCACTGGAATTAGACTCCAATGTGGAAGATCAGACAAAGCTGCAACCACAGAGCATACTAAAATTTCAAAAGAATTATTCCACACTAAAGGCTCTGATACCACTTATTGAGAAAAATTGACTATTTTTTCCGCCCCTTTCAAGCCGAAAATAACAGAGAAATTAAAGAGAATAATAACAAAAAGGTTTAACGTAAAAAAACTCTCCAATTGGAGAAAAACCACGGGCTTTCCAGAAAAAGAATGTTTTTGTGTGTATAAACAATGAAGGAGGTGGAGTTTATTTATAACTCTCAACCTCCTTCCAAACCAAGTAGATTTTTGATATGGGAGGCAAAACTTTTCTTTCTTCAAAAAACCAATTTCAACACCCTTTACATACCTTAGGATTCTCTTCACAGCTTGAAGGTGTTCACTATTTGGAGCTTTCATGAATTGGCTCACTAAGTTTAATACGTGTGATATGTTCGGTCTAGTCAGTGGAAGATATTGGAGACTTTCCACAATACTTTTATTTGGAAACATCAATTGGACTACTTGAGATTTGTTGTAGACCATGCTTTTGTGCTAATAGTGTGCTGACTGCTTTGACAAATGGCATGTCTATCTTCTACAGTATCTCAGTTGCATACTTCCTCTGGCTCAAGTACATACTTTCTTTGAAATATTTTACTTCAATCCTTAGGAAGAAGTATAGTGGTCCAAGATCCTTCATAGCAAACTCATTTGCAAGTCCTGTGATGGTTTCTCTGATAAGTTCACTTGACCTTCCAGTGATTATTACATCATCTACATATAAAAGGAGTAGAATGGTGCCTCTACCATATTGCAAAATGAACAATAAGGGGGTTTACTCTACTGCATCTACCACTACCTGTACATCACCGGTGTTTTTACCATGAGTATCTTCATCAAAATTCAATCGGTGTCCAACAACAGTAGTAGTAGTGCATCTGTAGAAGCAGTTTGATTATTTTCATCCTCTTTTGCATCTAAATCAGTATGATCCAAAAACACTTCCCCTGAGCTCATAATGTTAGTGAGAGTATTAGTTAAATTCCGTATATCACTGGTTGATTATTGCACACCATTAGATGGTTACTACACATTAGAGAAACACTCAATAAAATTAGAAAAGTGAGGTTTAGACATATTGTTACTAGGCTAATCTGCCTGCGTATACGCAAGACAAGATTCATCAAAGATGACATGCCTAGATACATAAACTTTCCCAGTTTATGGATGGTAGCACTTGTATCCTTTGTTCAAGCTGCTATATTTAATAAAAATACATGAATTTGTTTTGGGTGAGAACTTAGTCTTACCTTTTATGTATGATTAACATCTACACCCAAAGACTTTTAGACTTTTGTAATCAGGAGCGGAAACATGCAATTTCACAAATGAAATCTCATTCCTTAATACTGAGGATGGCATCCTATTTATCAGAAACACTACAGTTAGAAAGGCTTTAACCCATAAAAATTGAGTTAATTTAGCATGAATAAATAGTGTTAAGCTAGTATCCACAACGTGTCTCTGTTTTCTTTCTGATATCTCATTCTGCTCAGGAATATGTGGACAAGCATATGTCTAATAATCTCGCAGTTTTCTAAGTGTTGGACAAAGTCAGTACAATTCACCACCACTATCATACTGAAAGATTTTAATGGTACTTGAAAACTATTTTTCCACCATTTTTTGAAACTTTACAAAAATTTCAAAGAATTCAGATTTCTTTCTTAAAGGATAGAGCCAAGTATATCTTGTATTATCATCCACAGAGATCACATAGTACCTCATATGTTGAGATGATTCAACAGGTTCTGACCCCCAAAGATCACAATGAATCTTATGTAAAGTAAACTGCTCAATTTTATTTCTTGATTCAGAAGGAAGTTTACAACTTTTTCCCTAACTAAAAACTAGTGCAGATAGAAGGCACTTTATTCCAACTCCTAACATCAAATGCATCTACTGTAGTTTAACAACTTTAAAGACTTTAAACTAATATGCCCTAATCTAAGGTGCCAGTACTCTCCCACTTTTTTCAATCCTGTGATATTTCTAAGGCAAAGAGTTTATTGTCTTCCAGTTGATAGAGTCCTTTTATATTAGATCCCTTGGACAATAGTGTCCCTGACATCTTGTCCTCTATAAGAAAACCAAACTCAAGTTTTGCAGAATTATCTTTTGCAAGTTTACTGAGAGAAGATTCTTCATGATATTAGGAACTACATATATATCTTTGAGTTTCAAGCCTGAATTATTGATGTTTCCGACATGAGTAATATTTAATAGTGATCAGTTCTCAATAATTTATCTCATCTATTCCATTGTAAACATAAAGATTAGATAGATTACCTGAGTTATTTGTCATATGTGTTGTGGCACCAAAATCCACATACATGGCATCATCATCACATGTGGAATTTTGAAGATTAACTGCATTCAAGGCATGTGGAAGGTTCTCTTCAACTTTGTAGGAGTAATCCCACCCGTAGAAGTATTTCAAAAATGAGTAATTGTTCCTTTCACAAAGTTTTCCCAGTGTTAGCAGAAGCCTGCACATTCTGATTTGTTTTAGTCTGTTCTGTTGGGCTGAAGCCTTGTCATCTTGAGTTGTAGCTCGAGTTTCCCCTCCTTTGGTTGTAATTGCCTCTCCATTTTTCTCTTTGTGAAGTGAAAGCCATAATATAGTTCTTT
Organism: Capsicum baccatum var. pendulum; assembly: GCA_030864225.1. NCBI lineage: Eukaryota > Viridiplantae > Streptophyta > Magnoliopsida > Solanales > Solanaceae > Capsicum > Capsicum baccatum. The sequence continues at coordinate 215,388,700 of CM061555.1, forward strand.
GGAGGGGCTTTGTTTTCTTCTTCTCTCATATCAAAGTCTTTGAATGCATAATCAAATTGATTCACTGTAGGATAGGGAGTTTTTGTCAATATCACAGTCCTGAAGGTTCTATACTTCGAACATAATCCTCTACTATCTTCATCGACTAGCTTATGTATGACAGGAAGTCCATCACATGTGCCTTTGAATTCTTTCAAGTATTCATCAATTATCTTAGTTCCCAACTTGATATTCTGCAATTGTTGCTTAAGTTGGAACTCTTTATCCTTTGTTGCTTGAAGATAAGTTTCTTCCCAACACCCCCACATCTCTTTGGCTATTAAGCAACCTACAATCAGGTAGGTGCTCTCTTAAGTCATAGTTCCTAAAATCCAAACTCTTATCACACTTACGGTCAGAGTATTTCTTTACCCACTCTACTGCCTTTCCATTATCACCCTTGGATGGTGATACAATTTTATCAGATTTGGCTTCCAAGAAGTACTTGGTCACATTCCAGACTTGCATCAACTCTATGATTTGTGTCCTCTAGATCAGGTAATTTTTAGGTTTAAGCTTGATGGAACAAGCAACTCTTAGATGGTGCGGAGAAGAGGCTGAAAAGGACAAGGTGGATGAAAGAGAGGTCAAGGCCATTATTTTTCTGGATAGGAGTTTCCAGTAGCATAGCTTTGCGTGTTAATGCTTTGATACCATATAAAAATACAAAGTCAGAGATTGGGGAAGGATCTTTATATTGCTTTATTGATCATATGTAAATCATGTCCTATATTTATACAAGTACCATACATAGAGTCCTACTTATAATACACATCAGTTGATAAATCGTAAGTCTGCTAGAGATATATATTATCGTTGGACATACATTATGATACATGCATTGAGTCCTAATCAAACCTCTACACTGTCTAAGTGTCGCAACAAATCCCACTTTACCCCCCAAAATTTATGGGTTGGGCAACAAATTCCACTTTACCTTCTCCCCCCCCCCCCCAACCAACATTTAAGGGTTGAAAACGACATCTCCTCCACATATTGAAAAAGAACATAACCCATTTCTGTAATATTTTCTAGTCAGATTTTTGGGTTGGGAAACTACATCTCCTCCACATATTGAAAAGGAATATAACCTCTTTATGTAATATTTTGTAGTGAGATTTTCTTTTTTTGAATAGAGATTTTTTGCTTCAGGTAAGGAGTATTGATTTTTCCAATTGTATGTGTTGATGGAGCTAGTTTCTATTTACAGAATGTAGAAGATGGTGTTCTTCAGCGGACGATTAAGACAAAATTTCAGTCGTTGAAGAAAACAAAAGTGGAGATATATGAAAAGACGTAAAATCGTTTAATTATAAATGCTTCTGACCCTTTAGCTGAATTGTGAGCTAAACTATTTGGTTGAAATTTGATGATAATTTTAGTGTATTCCGCAATTTATATTAGTTTTTTATTAAGCATTCATTTGCAAGATTATGAGCTTAGTTAATAGTTTTGTTAGTATGATGTGAAGTTGATCTATGGATTAAGTTTTGTTAAATAAACCTGTTAGTAAAACTGGTGTATATGAATGTATGAAATCGTACACATGCTTGCAGTTTGTTTGTGAATCATATTGTGGAAAATGTAGATAAGGGTAACCATATTTAGAATCTGTGCACATATACAAAGTCTAAAGTAATACTATTACTTACCTTCATAAATATGTACCAATGAGATCTACGTCGTTTTAGTTGAATACCGATAAACCAAAACCCAACCTCAAAAAAATTTCCCTGCAAATTAAGTGTTTTAGCGCCAAAAATATCCTTAAATATTTGTGTTCTAATGCCAGGAAATTTCTTTACTTCACTGTTTTTTTAAGGATTGGGGAGGTCAATTTTCTTATTTTAATTTTTGTAATTTTTTTTTTATTATTCAATAAAAGAAAATTTTCACTGAAAATATTGTATAAGGAGATTGTAGTTCCTTTTTAATATGTGGAGGAGATATTGTGTAATCCTTAAGGACCGTTTGGTAGGATGTATTAATTAAAATAGTCCTTGTATTAAAATTTTATCCACCCAAAGTCATGTCTGATTGCTAAATTTAACTCAAACACACCTAATAATTGGATGACTTAGTACACCATAGGAGGTCTAAACCATGGGATTACTAATATCAGGTTTAACAATACATGGACGAGACAATGAAATGATTAAATTGCCCCTCAATTTCTTTATATAATTTGTAACAATTATCTTTTCCATTTAAACTTCGTCTCTACAAGTTCAGTTGTATGCTCATTATATTTTGCTAGCTCCTAATTCTTTTGCTTCTTCAGTGAAAAATTAACGAGCATGAACACAGTTAAATTTTCAATTTTATTTTTTACTTCCCATGCAAAGTGAAAAGGATTAAGAATTGAATTATTCATATTTTAATTTTTAACTTATCAAGTTAAATGAAATAAAAAATCTCACAAAATATTTAAGGACATAATTGTAAAGAAGGTTTTTGCCAAGTTTTAAACCAAACACAATATCTGGAATATCTAGTTTAACTTTTAACACAACTTACCAAATGATCCCTAAATGCTAGGGGGTAAAGGGGAATTGGAATTGACTCATTTACTCACTCAAACCAACAATATTTGTGTACTATACTAAATATAGAAGATAAACAATATTTGTTCAGTTTGAAAAATTAATGGATAATTATGTTTTTTACTATTTTATCTTTACTATTAAATACTATTTATCACTCAATGCATTCATCAAGACACTAAATTTATTATATTGAAAAAGTAATGTAATAAAATTTACTCATATTATTTTTTAATTTCTCCATTTCGTATTAGTTGACCCCGATAGACTTGGCACACCCGTTAAGAAAAATATTTATTAGGAATCTATTTTATCACTTATTAATTATGCTTTGAAAATATAAATTTTAATATATACAACTTGTTTAGTCATTTAATGATAAGGGTATTATTGAAAAAAAATATTAAAATACTCTTGATTTCATCAATGGGACAACTAAATTGAAACAAATAATTTTAGAAAAAAGATCAACTAAAATGAAATGGAGAAAATATTTATTAACATATGTAACAAGTCAATAATGAATAATTATTATTGAAAGGAGGAAGTAATAATTATTAAATTAATTAGTTTCAAGGAACTAGATATAAGAATAATAGTTACTTGACAATTTTGTCCTGTCTAAAATTTATTACTCCCTCCGTGACCCTCTTTCTAAAATTATTTGTTTCACTTTAGTTGTCCCTTTGATAAAATCAAGAAAATTTTATTATGTTCTTCCAATACTACCTTTAATATTAAATGACTAAACAAAGTGTATTAACTCAAATTTATATATTCAAAGTATAATTAATAAGGCTAATTTGATAAATAAATCCCCTAATTAATATTTTCTTAATGGGTGTGCCAAGTTCATAGGGGCCAACTAATATAAAACGGAGGGAGTATTAGAGCATAGAAAGGATGAACAACATTTCCGTAAGAATGTTTCACGCTTTTAATTACGGGTATGCAAAAACCGAATCGATCGATAAACCGAATCGATAGAAATATTATTGGGTTATTGGTATTGGGTTATTGGGTTAGCAGTTTCTTATTGATTTTCTAAAAAAATTTATTGGGTAAACGGTTTGATTTTGATTTTTTCTTATTGGGTTATCGGTTAAACTGATAACCCAATAAGGATACACTAAATTATTATTTTATATTCCTATTGATGTTATATATATAAATCTCCCTCCCTCTCTCTATATATAAATATCTCTCTCTCTATATATATTATATGCACTATTTATTAACAATTCAGTGAATCACAAAGTATTAACCTATTCAGAGCAACAAAGGCACAATATAAAACTCAACTATTATCGTATTGAAAAGCTTGAAGCATTTATAGCTTCCAACAATTAGGATTCAATTTTTTTCCGATCTAACATTCAGTTCAAGTTTGAAGATTTTTATAAACTAAAATACATTGCGTAGGATTTTGACGGTAACTAAGATTTCATTTTTTTATATTAGTTGTTACTATTTCTATTATATAAGTATTTTCTTATTGGTTAAATCGAAAATCGAACCGTTAAGGACCAAAAATCGATAAACCAAAATCGATAAGAAAATATCTTATTGGTTGATTATTGGTTTTACATATTTAAAACCCAAAAATCGATAAACCAAATCAATAACACATAAAACCGAACCGAACCGACCGATACTCCTACTTTTAATAAGACTAATTTCAATGTACATGCATTGCACACGAATATTCCATCAATCAATATAAAAAATATCATGTTCATTTTAAAATAGTTGGTCATTATTAATTTAACACTTTCCTTCAGAAAATATAAATTAAATATTTATTTTATTAAATTAATTTTATTAATTATATTTTGAAAGTATAAATGTGAGTATATAAACTTTATGTAGTCATTTATTAATAGTAGGAGTAATCTTTAAAGAATATAATAATTTTTTTTGATATCATAAATGAGACAACTAAATTAAAGTAAATATTTTTAGTAAGAGGCCAACTATTTTGAAACAGGAGAGTATATCTTTCTTGTAAAAAATATCAGTTGACATTAAACTAAATACTTCACTCGTTCATTTTTATCTGTCTATTTTTTTATTGTTCATTTTTACTTGTCTACTTTTCTATTGACATAAAGATATTAAGAAGCAATACATGATAAGGATAATTTTATCATATTATCCTTTGACTATAATAAATTTAATACCTTAAAAATGCATTAGATATTGAATCATATTTAATGCTAAGAGTAAAATAGGTAGAAATAAGTAAATTATCCATTAATTTTATAAACTGGATAAATATTATTTGATATTTGAAAATAAAAAAAAATAGACAAATAAAAATGAATGAAGAAAGTACAAATATTTATTTAAATGGTGGGAATAAATCTTACAAAACCACAATTGCTAATTTAATATATTTTAAACACGATGACGAGAGTTGAAGTAATATATATAGCCATTAAAAATATTTTTTCTAATTATCGCGTATGAAATGAATAAGATAAGGATTTTTTCTATCTTTTAAAAAGTTGAGAAGAAAGTGTCCATCTCGTTGTCATTGTTGCACGGCTTTGAATTGGATTTAGTCAAATGATCTAATTTATGTATATGTATTTTTGACACAGTTTATTACTATTACTATTATTTATTAAATTCCGAGGTTTCACCTTCTCTTCATCATTTTTCAAAAGCAACATATGTAAGTGCCCAATGTGATTTTTTTTTGGTAAAGTAGAGATGCATTAATTAAAGCAAAGATAGTGAGCTCAATTCGGCTCCAAAAAAAGCATAGTTTGATGCTCAACATGCGTCCGAGTACTTGAAATAGTTGTACTGAAAGATTTTCCTAGCCTATCATCCCAGACAGTGTGGGCTACAAAAGGGGGTGGGGAGACAAAAACTTTACAGTTGTCCAGAAAGCTACTTTTTGCACCTTCCTTTGCTAGAGCATCTGCTACCTGTTCTATTCCCGGTAATGTAATACCCCGTACTTCTATCTAGTTTAAGATCGTCCTAAAAATGTTAAAGACTTGCTTTGAAGATGAATACATTTTTGTACATGTGGAATTTTCAAGATTTTGACTTTTTGTTGTGTGGAGAATTGAATAAGTTTTCCATCGATATCAAATTCGCCTAATCCAATAACCGGGTAAGAAGTTATGGTAATTTAAAGTTTCAGTCATTAAACATCGTCATTCAGGTCAGTAGCGCATCGCGGAGTGTGTCAAAATATCAATTGTCGATTTTTAGTGTTGCTCCGCGATAGTGGCGTGTCACACCAAAGACCCAGCTCACAATTGCCTAATTCCAGTAAGGCAACGCGATACTAGCGCGTCGCGCCATGGATAAAATTCGCATCCAGTGCTGATCCGCGATTTCACTGCGTCGCGCCGTCCATCCAATTCTCAATTGGCAATTTTCAGTGATACGACGCGATAGTGCCGCATCGCGCCAGCCTGTCAAATCGAAAATTTTTGACGAAAAATAAGTATTTCATCTAGGGATAAATTGGTCTTTTCTCAAGGTTTTAATACGTCCAGGTGCGGGATTTAATCCCTAAATTGTTTTAAATCATTATTTACTCATTTTTTTCCCCAATCAAGAACATTCTCTTCCAAGAAACAAAACCCTAGCTCTCAAGAATCAAGGTTAAGCTCAAGAATTTCTCTAAGAACCTTTAAGGAATTACATTCTAAGTATGTCAAGTGTTGATTCATGGGTCCCTTTCACCCATGAAGCTCAAGAATCTCTTTTCAAAATCTAAGATTTTGTATTTATAAATGTTCATGATTTATTTGAATTGAAATTCATGTTCATGTTGTTGTTGGGTTTTGAATTATGTTTTAAATTACATGTTTCAATGATTGATCCTAGTATGTGATGTTTTGCATAAGGCCAAATCCATCAATATCCCCCTAAACTTGGCACCATCTTTCACTTTGGAACCTTAAGTGGACGTTGTTCACTTTTGGCACCTTAAGTAGCCATAAACTGTGTCACTATGACACCTTTTGCTGATTCGGTAAATAGAGTGTATTACACTCTCTTTTAGGCGTGTTTCAGGGGTATTTTCCTAATTTCATCATCTTTCTTCCTCATTCTTCAATACATTAGTTTTCCACCATTTTTTATCGTCTTACTCCATTAATTCTTTGAGGTCAAGCTCACAATATCATCTTAATTCATTAATTTTCCACCATTTTTTTTTCTTTTCTTAACACATTGTATAGCATAGTACTAGGTAATCGTGATAGCCCCATTGAGGTCAAGCTCACTATTTTTCACCATTAATTCTTGGAGGTCAAGTTCACTATTTTTCACCATTGAAGTTAAAATGCTCCTTTGCTAAATTTTAGATTTAGAAAATTGAAGAGGTATAGTATTAGTTGAGGTTTGCTAGTTTCTAATCATCATTTTTGATAAATTGGATGCGTATATGGTTTGAAATCCCAAAAGAAAATCGTGAATTTCTTATGGTTTGAACCCACACAGCTGAAGTGGTTATATTTTTTTCCTGATTAATTAGATTAGTTGAGTGTGAGATTTTACTGTTATGGCTACTTGTACATCAACTTTGTTTGTGCCTTCTAATATGCGACGGTCACATAAGGTATTGACTTTTCTTGGTGGTAGACTTTGCCCCTTCAGGATGAGAAGATTGGATATTCGGGTGTACAGTTTTGGCTTGTGAACACTGATATTCAACCTCCATTGATGGAGGTTAAGCTTAAAGAATGGTTGGGTGAGGAAGATGAAGTCAAAGAATTTTTGTAATTATTTTGGTCAAAAGCCAAGTGTCATTGATTCATTGGACACCTTGTAATATGTTTTGGTCTTTTTTTTTTCAAAAAAAAATCTTGGATATAGATAATGACATGGAAATTTAATATGAGTTGATACAAATTAATTGGTTATTTAATCCATGTCAAACGAGAGTGCAATTCACGCACTAGAGCTGATGCAAAAAAGTGTCAAAATGACGCAGTTAATAGATGGTTAAGGTGCCAAAAATGAATATCATCTACTTAAGGTGCCTAAGTGAAAGATGGTGCCAAATTTAGGGGGCTGGCGATGGATTTAGCCTTTTGCATAATATTCATAATAAACCCTTCAAATTGCAAATTGATTTATGCAACCATAACAATTAGATGTATTGATGATGGTATAACCAAAATATGCTCCCCATGTGTTTGATAAAATGCCTATGTGAAAGAAAAAGTGCCATTATAGCATGTTAATGTGAAATTCCCATTTATGTACAAGTTAATGAATGTCAAGTGTTTGATGAAATGTCTTAGTCAATGAATTATGTATGTATATATATATAACCGTTGTTGTGCTTTCGAACTTGTTCCATGATTTACTTTAATGCCATTGAGTCCTGGGGGTATTTATACCCGACAATTTAGCTGTCTGCCTAGAGCCAGTGTCAGTTTCATGATAATCTTAGTCACGCCATGATTAGTAGAATTCAATCAGTTGCATGACTCAGGAAAACTCAGTAATCTCATGAACTCAGTCAGTTAATAGAATTCAGTAATAATCCGTCAGTCCACGAAACTCAGTATAGTTCATTCCAGTATAATCAGTTCAGTGTCTATTAAGTTGGGAGTAGGATTTAGCACCGACCGAATCTAAGGATAAGGGCACACACTGACGGTAAAGGGAGTGACCCTTAGAAGCAATCCTTTGCGTTCCAGAACTATGTATCCAGCATAGATTAAGACATCAACACTGATAGTTGAGGGTTGATGAGGTGGATTAACACTGCCAGATGAGGGTTCCACCATTCTCCTTTGGGGACACTACTAGATAAGGGTCACTCATCGTTTGTCTTTACCAGTGGTGCAGTATTGACACCCTTCAATTTGGGGTTACAGATTGAACCACAACTCAGCTATAATAGCTTATTAGGGGTATGTCAGTTAGATGACTACCTCCCATAGTTTCAGTCTCAGTCTTAGTAATACAACTCAGATAGTTCTACAGATTTCAAGACTGTCAGATACAGTCACTCAGCATAGTGCAAAACTCAGCTATTTCCATCAGAATCAAGACTGTCAGCAATAGTCACCCAGTATCAGTTATAATAGCTGTTAGTAATCCATGTTATAAGTATATTCCGTATTTAGAATCCCATGTTTTAGTTGCAGTTATGTTTTCATGCATATATCCTTACGCAGTCATGTTCATGTTCATGTTATCAGTCATCTATAGTTCATGCATATGTACCCCATGCATTCAGCCTTACCTCACTTGCGTACCAGTATATTCTCACGTACAGACACATACTTTTATTTTGCACTGTGGTGTTTTATAAGATAGGTTCAGACGCTCAGGTTCCCGATCGCACTTAGCAGCCCAGGTTTCAGTCAACAGCAAGAGATTAGTAGTGAGTCCTCATCATTCGAGGATGCTTTATCATTTCAGTATTTCAGTACTTAGTTTACTACAGCAGTTGGAGTTAATTGGGGAAAGGTCCCATCAACTCCTTATTCAGACAGTTTAGAGGCTTTCAGACTAGATATTCAGACTTCAGTATTTTCTGCTATTTCATTTTTTTGGTTTTGCTATACCACATTCAGTATTATTATTAGTCTTTAGTTTTGAACCTTATGGCCTTTCATCCTTTTATTCCTCATTTATACAGTATATTATGCAGTGCTCAGTTACAAATATCAGTCATGGGTTAGCTTGTGGTCCTTCAGGGTCATGACCACCTGTAGCATTTTGGGTACCAGATTCGGGGCGTTAAAAACTTGGTATCAGAGCCTAAGGTTTAATAGTGTCCTAGAAAGTCTGAAAGCCGCATCTAGTAGAGTCTTGTGCATGGGTGTATTGCGTTCCATATTTATGTATAGGAGGCTATAAGATGTTTTAGGAACAATTTCCCTTCTTTTAGTATTCATGTCGTTCCAGTGAGCATGAGCTCAAAATTTAACTCTTAGTATAATCCATTTCTCCCTATTTATTTATAGAACATGTCTCCCAAAAGAAGAAATGGAAATCAGTCAGCCCCTAAGCCCATCCAAGCAGATCCCTTGGATGAACATGTCTCTCATGTAAAGTTCAAAGCTGCATTCATTACTCTTGTTAATTTATTGACTACTCAGAATGAATGGAAAACTATCATTCCGACCAATCCAAGGGCCAACACTGCTGCAGCCAGGATTAGAGACTTCACACGGATGAATCCTCCATCCTTTTTAGGGTTTAAGACAGACGAGGGCCCTCAGAAATTCCTTGATCAGGTTAGAAGGTTACAGAAATCATGGGGGTTACCACTAGTGAGAGTGCTGAGCTAGCTGTATATTAGTTGCAGGATGTGGCTCACACATGGTTCAAATAGTTGAAAGTAGAGAGGGCTATAGATGCAGGGCCTGTTGAGTGAGATGAGGTTGTCACTGCCTTCTTAGATAGATTCTTTCCCCTAAAGCTGAAAGAAGCTAAGGTATTAGAGTTTATCAACCTCAGGAACGGCAACATGATAGTGAAAGAGTATTCTCTCAAGTTTACTTAACTAGCAAGATACGCTCCTCATGTAGTGGCAGACAACAGGGCTAAGATGATTAAATTTGTTTTTGGGGTGAATGATAGTGTGGTCAATGAATGCAGATTTGCAATGTTGATTAGTGAGATGGACATAGACAGGCTTATGATCCATTCTCAACACATAAAAGAGTAGAAGATTAAAGAGAGGGAAAAGTAGAATAAGAGAGCTAGAACATATAGCTTCAATTTCAATTAGCCTAAGTTGGAGAGTGGTAACCATTCTCAGTTCTACCCAAAGGCATCCATTTCAGCTCCTTCCTCAGCCAGTGCTCTAGTTTCTAAGTTCAAGGAGGGTAACAAAGATAGGGCTCTAGTCTCTAAATCACAGGGCAGTGTTAGCAGTACCCGAACCAATCCTCTTTGGCAGACTTGTGGTAAGAACTACAAGGGTATTTGCAGAGAGGCAGTGATATGTGTTTTGGATATGGTAAGCTTGACCACAGAGTCACAGATTGTACCCAGTTAGGTTTTTAGGGTCATCATAACTATTTCTCAGCTCAGTCCGGTCGCCCGAACCAGCAGTGTGCCACTTCCAGCGCCACTAGTGGGCAACACCCAAATAGACTATATGCTCTTAAGTCCCGACAAGATTAGGAAAATTCTCCTGATGTGGTCACTGGTACATTACAGATCTTTCATGTACATGTTTATGCTTGCTAGATCTAATAGCTTCTTTGTCTTTTGTTTCTCCTTATATAGTAGTTGATTTTGTAGTTAGTCCCAAAATTCTAGCAGAACCCTTCTCAGTATCTACCCTAGTGGGTAAAACCATTATAGCCCGACGGGTATACAGAAACTATTCAGTTATGATATCCCATAAAATTACATAAGAAGACTTAGTCAAATTAGAGATTAACTGATTTTGATGTCATTCTCGACATGGATTGGCTTTATTCCCGCTATGCCACAGTTGACTGCAAAAATAGAATTGTCCAGTTTCAGTTTCTGAATGAACCTGTCTTGGAGTGGAGGGGTAGTATTTTAGCCTTCAGGGGTCAGCTTATTTCCTACCTTCGGGCAAGGAAAATGACATCTGAGGGATGTGTCCATCAACTTATTCAAGTTAAGGACCCTAGTTCTGATACTCCCAGTCTTGAATCAATCCCAGAAGTGAATGAATATTTAGATATCTTTCCTGAAGATCTTCCAGGAATTCCTCTCGAAAGAATAATAGACTTCAACATTAATCTTCTTCCAGATACTCAACCTTTATCTATTTTGCTATACAGAATGGCACAAGCAGAAATCAGAGAATTTAAAGAACAGTTGAAGGATCTTCTAGATAAGGGATTCACTAGACCCAATGGGTGAACCAGTCTTATTCATGTGAAAGAAAGATGGTTCTCTTAGGAAATGCATTGATTACCGTCAACTCAATAAAGTCACAGTCAAGAACAAGTATCCACTTCCCAGAATCGATGACTTTTTTGACCAACTTTAGGGTGCTACCTACTTCTCTAAGGTAGACCTCATATCAGGCTATCATAAGCTCAGAGCTAGAGAATGTGACATTTCGAAAATAGCCTTCCGTACTCAGTATGGTCACTTTGAATTTTTAGTCATGACCTTTGGTCTTAAAAATGCCCTAGCCGCTTTAATGGACTTGATTAACCGTGTGTTCAAGTAGTACTTGGACATGTTTGTCATAGTCTTTATAGATGACATCCTCGTCTATTCCTGCAGTGAGTAAAATCATGCAGAACATCTCAGAATAGTATTGCAGACTCTCAAAAATCATCAGTTATTCGCCAAATTCAGTAAGTCCAAATTTTGGCTAAGGTCAGTAACATTCCTTGGTTATATTATTTTCGGTGATGGCATTAGAGTTGACCCTCAAAAGACTAAATCAGTAAGAAACTAGCCTCGCCCTAACTCTCCATTAGATATCAGGAGTTTCTTAGGTTTGGCTGGCTATTACAGATGGTTATTTGAGGGATTTTCATCTATAACATCCCCTATATCCAGATTAACTCAGAAGAAAGTCAAGTTTCAGTGGTCAGATCCTTGAAAGAAGAGTTTTCATGAGTTAAAGACTCGACTAACCTCAACCCCAGTTTTAGCTCTTCCAAATAGTTCAAATGGGTTCGTAGTGTAATGTGATGCATCCATAGTGGGTTTGGGTTGTGTCCTCATGTAGAATGGTAAGGTCATAGTCTACAGCTCCAGACACTTAAACCCCATGAAAAGAATTATCCAACTTATGATCTTGAGTTTGCGGCCTTAGTATTTGCCTTAAATATTTAGAGGCATTACTTGAACTGTGTTCATATAGATATGTTCACTAATCATAAAAGCCTTCAGTACGTATTCTCCCAGAAAGATCTCAATCTCCATCAGAGAAAGTGGTTAGAGCTCTTGAAAGATTATGACATGAGTTTCTTTTATCATCTGGGTGACGCTTTCAGTAGACTGTCTATGCATAGTGTTGCTTATGTTGAGGACAGTAAGAAGAAGCTAGCTCAGGAAGTTCATCAGCTCGCCAGACTAGGTGTCCACCTAGTTGATTCAACAGAGGGTAGTCTATAGGTTCATAGTTGTTCAAAATCATCTCTAGTTTTCGAGATAAAAGAAAAGCAGGATAGGGATCCCAGTTAAGTCAAGTTAAAGAAATCAGTAAAGAATCAGAATGTTGAGGTTTTCTCCCAAGGGAGAGATAGTGTTTTGCATTGTTAGGTTCATCTCTGTATGCCAGGTGTGGATGAATTAAGGTAATGAATTCTTGAAGAAGCGCATGGTGCACGTTACTCTATTCATCTAGGGGCTACTAAGATGTACCACAATTTTTGGGACATCTATTGGTAGAATGGGATAAAGAGACATGTTGCAGAGTTTGTGGCTAAGTGCTAAATATGTCAGCAGGTTAAGATTGAGCATCAGAAGCCTAATGGGTCCATGCAGGAGTTCAATATTCCCACTTAGAAATGGAAATAAGTGAACATGGACTCTTTGATGGGTTTGCCTCATACTCGTCATCAATATGATTCAGTTTAGGTCATTGTATACAGAATGACCAAGTCAGCTCATTTTCTTCCGGTCCATACCTCTTATTCAGTTGAGGATTACGCCAAATTCTATATCAGGGGGATGGTCATATTACACAGTGTTCCATTGTCCATTATTTCATACAGAGGTACTCAGTTCACCTTTTATTTCTGGAAAGCGTTCCAAAAGGGTCTTGGTACCTGAGTCTACCTTAGTACAACCTTTCATCCTCAGATAGATGGTCAAGCAGAAAGGACAATTCAGACCTTGGAAGATATGATAAGGGCATGTGAAATTGATTTCAAGGGTAGTTGGGATGACCACTTGCCTTTGATTGAGTTTACATACAACAACAACTATCATTCCAGTATTAAGATGGCACCATTCGAAGCTCTCTATAATAAGAGATGCAGGTCTCCAATCGGTTGGTTCAAAGTAGGTGAGGCCACTGTAGTAGGGCCTGACTTAGTTATCGATATGTTAGAGAAAGTTCAGTTGATTAGAGAAAAGCTCAAGACAGCTTAGAGATGACAAAAATCATACATAGAAATGCACAGAAAGGATCTCGAGTTTGAGATCTGTGATCATATGTACTTGAAAATCTCTCCTATGAAGGGAGTGAAGAGGTTTGGTAAGAAGGGAAAGCTCAGTCCCCGATATGTCGGTCTCTTCAAAATTCTCAGTTGCTTTGGCAAAGTAGTTTATGAGCTTGAGTTGCCTTCAAATCTAGCTTCAGTTTATCCTATCTTTCATGTCTCCTTACTAAAGAAGTGCATAGGTGACCCAACAGTTGTAGTCCCTGTTGAGGGCGTAGATATCCTGAACAGTCTCTCTTATAAGGAAATTCTAGTCAAAATCCTTGACTATCAGACCCACAGGATGAGGAATAAAAAAGTTCCTCTAGTCAAAGTTCTTTAGTGGAATCAGTTTATTGAGGGATGTACTTGTAAAGAAGAAGCAGACATGTGGACCAAGTATCCTTACCTCTTTTCCGCTAACTCAGACTCAACCCAAGGTAATAGATTTTCTTAAAGCTTATTCAGTTTCATATTCAAAGTCCAGTTACAAACCAGTTTATGCTCAGATTCCCATTTTTAAACTTGGTATCTTTTTACCATCGCATATTCAATCATATGTTCATGCGTCAGACATGCATTCTCTTTGTGAGAAACTCAGTTTTCAAAAATCGTAGTCATGTATTCACGCATCAGATGTGCATGATCAGCTTATCAGTACTCTTAGTCATGCATTCATGAATCAGCTCTATCATAAAATTATGCATCAGATATGCATGCTCTATATGAATCTCAGCAATGTCAGTCATGTAGTATGTTTCAGTTGTTCATGTTCAGTAGGTACTTCTACTTATTATTTCTCCCATCTCAATCAGTCTCATTCGAGAATAAATGTTCCCAAGGGGGAGATAATGTAATACCCCGTACTTCTACCTAGCTTAAGATCATCCCAAAAATGCTCAGACAATGGACAGTAATGCCATTAATACTATATTGGCTCTTGTTAAGAGACAGATACTGGAAATGATGGGCAGAAAGTTCAAGGGAAAATCACCCTCGGGCTGGAACAAGAACTAGATTGACTCATCTAATAAGGATAAACCCAAGGCCAAGCTGATCCAAGCCGAGACCAAGGCTGCCCAAAGGTATCTTCCAAGAAATAAAGGTAAAATGAATTCTACTTCTCGTCCTAAAGGATTTTAATGTTTTAAACGTCAAGGGTGGGGACACAAGGCTAGTGAGTGCCCAAACTGGAGAAATTTAATCCTTAGGGAAGGACAATTGTATTAGCTTGGTGATGAGGTGGGGCTTGAATTGAATGAGGTTGATGAAAATGCTCAAGATGGAGAGCAAGAAGCCGAGGTAGAAATAGATGAAAGCATGGAAGATATTTGGTTGGTTGATGGAGATTCTGTAGTACCTTTGTTTATGGCAAGGAGTCATGCTTAGTGATGGGTTAGGATAGGAAACCGAATAGGAGAATGATGAAGAGGAGGAGGAGCCAAAAGTTAAGGTGGTGGGATTTGCCCACAAAGGACCTTCATTGCTTACTAACAAAGATGCTAGCACTTTGCCTATCATCCATTCTTCTTATGTGTAGATTGTAGAACATGTAAGTCCAAGTAGAATTCTTGATGATATCATGGAACCCTTTGTTGAACATATTAACTTAGGAGGAGTAGTGAAAAAAATGATTCAAAGAGGAGAGCTTGCGGGTGATGATTGCTTGAATTTGTGGACAAATTTCTCTCAAGATGAAGAGGATGATACATGTGCGATCATGTAGATGGAATTATATTGGTGTGTATTTAAATTTCCCAAGTGTGTGTGTAAAGACGTGTAATTGAGGGCCTAAATACACATCAAAAACAACCACCAAGTTACACTAGAGGAGAGCCTATTCTCTAAGGGCCCTTTGGTCTTTTTGCCTTTAATTGGTAATATACTATATAAGGAACAAGTTAGGGTTTCTTTATTTGGTTTTTGAATATTGAATATTGTGGAACACACTTGAAAACACATAAGTTCTCTCATCTTTAAGACCTTGGCCGAAACTAGGTACATCAAAAGAGTGGATTCTCTTTTGTTGTTTGCTTTCTTGGAACTTTGGGGTGCTTGAAGGATTGAGGTCCCTCTTGTGTCTCTTTGAATAGTAAATGTGTTACTACTATCATTATTAAGGGTCTTATTTTCTAGATTACACTTACGTTCTTAGTTATTATAGTAGTGGATGTCTCACTATCTATCCAGTTCCTTATTGTAATCTTATACCATTTTTGTGTCTAGTTTCTCTTGTAATCCGTGGGTATTGTTATTACATTGTTTTTCTCCATCTTGTTCTTCATCTATTGTTGATAAAATTAGTTTGTGGTGGATGCCTTAGTGTTTAATCACACAATTATATCTTATTTTATGTTGTATTTGTTGAATCCGATTGAGCTCTCCACTTAGTCCATAGGTTCTTGTAATTTGTGAACTATTTGGAGTGTGTATTTCGTGTTTCCTTGGGTCTTTTTGTATCAGGCTTGTAGATGTTCAGTCTTGAAAAGAGAAGAGTAGAACGAAATGATGGCATCTTTTATGCCTTCTTGATCATGAATCCAACCACCTTAATCTTGAAGGGAGAGAATTTTGTTCCTCCTTCTTCTATTAAGGGTGGAGGTGTGAAAGAACCTAGTGTTCTGATTACCATCCATGAGCTAATTAATACTGGATTTTACCATCCAAAAATCTTGCTCATCTCTTAAGATAGAGCTAAATTGAGTGGTGAGCTCAGCCTCTAAGGTATGAAAGAAGGAGCTAGTAGGGTATTTAGGGGATTTTTGGATGCCAGCTAGCCTAGCCTGGCTAGATAACCGTAGTTTTTCTTATGGAATATATTACCAAAGGTGTTTCTATTCCAGGTACTGGTAGTGTTAACAAAGTCTAAAGTGGCTCTGGTGAGGTTGGAATCAGTAGGAAAGGGTTGAGCCATTAGGTGGGTAAAATCAGAATGATTGCACCAGATAGATTCAACTCTAAAGGGTTTTGGAGTAATGAGAGAATTTCTAACAAAGGTGAGAAGTAGGGGGAGTGATCAAAGTGGGTTATGGAAAGGTGAAAGATGGAATCTTTAGGGTAGAGGTGTATCCAATGATCGTTGTCTAAGCACCTATCAAGTCTTTCCAAGATGAGATGACTCTTATTCCTATACCTCATATTTTACCAAGTAAGTTTATTACCTTTAAAACCAAGGTTAATGAGGTTGTAGTGATTCAAAGAATCTCTAAAAATAGAAGCCCTATTATAGTTCATACTATTTCCCCCAAATTATTCAGAAGCAATCAATAACTCATTAAAATCACCACCTATGAGCTAGCTACCACTTTCTATAGTATACAGAGAATTAACAAAACACATTAATTAACCCCAAAGGGTTCTTGTAAGGGAGAAGACATTACTAGCATAAATAATACTAAGGATCCAACAAGAGGGAGGAGACCTAACCTTGACAGTGGCGTGAATGGCTTAGGTGGAAATAGAAATGTCTTTTATGGAAATAACATCATCCTTCCAAAGGATGACAATCCCTCACAAGGATCCAGTAGCAGAAGATTAAATAAAACAGGGAAAGCCCAATTTAGTAGCTAAATCCTTATGGTCAGTCATCCTAGTCTCTAGAAGAGCTAGAATCGAAGGTTGGTGCATGCCTATAAGGGATTTGCAATGGCACCTGAATTCAACATTATTGGCCCCTCTAGTATTCCATATTAGACAATTCTTCATGATTATAGGTTGTTGGTTTTCCCAAAGGACTAATTTCCCTTTCCTCGAGGGTGTTGATGGACTGGGTAGGTCTATTCTTTTTCCTTTCTTGAAGAGTGGGGATTTCCTGGCCTTGTATGGATCCCTTGTCATAGGGTTTGGCAGCCCTATTCCTATTTCTACCCTTGAGATATCCATATAAAGGGGGAGAACATCTAGTTCCTGAGTAGGCTCCTCGAAGACCAGGTTTATAGGCCTTTCTAAAGTGAGAACATCCATCCGGGCTATTCTCAACTGCGTAAGTAGGGATTCCATTTCCCTGTTGCTTTCTCTGAGAGCTTCTAGAGTTTTCTATCTTTCCAGGGTCTCTATGCTCAGAGAAGGAATTTAAGAGGGTAGACTCTGAGAGATCACACTTGTTAGAATGGTGCCTTCCCTATTGAGCCTCAGAAAAAGAGGGCCCATTGATAGAAGAGTGGGGTTCAGTGGGGGGAAGAATGGTAGGCTCGAGCTGGTGAGATTCATTATTTCTTTTACGAGTGCTGGATTGAGGTCCACTTGAAAGGATGGATGAAAGATTTGCATGAGAGTGTTCATCTACACATTTGGACCAAAGTTCTGGAGTTCCTGGTTGAGGTACTCCATGGCTAGAAGAGCTAAGTAGTGTGGGTCTTGCAATAGAACTGTGACTTGAGTTCCCACCTACTGGAGTGAAGTGGTATAGATTAGTGGTGTGCATCGGTCTTTTCGATTTGGTTTTACATGTTATTGGTTCGGTTTATCGATTTTTGGTTTTTAAAAATGTAAAACCAATAACCAACCAATAAGATATTTTCTGATCGGTTTCGGTTTATCAGTTTTTGGTCCTTAACGGTTTGGTTTTTGGTTTAACCAATAAGAAAATACTTATAAAATAGAAATAGTAACAACTAACATAAAAAAATGAAATCTTAATTACCGCCAAAACCTATGCAATGCATTTTAGTTTACAAGAATCTTCAAACTTGAACTAAATGTTAGTTAGGAAAAAAATTGAATCCTAATTGTTGGAAGCTATAAATGCTTCAAGCTTTTTATTAAGATAATAGCTGAACTTTATATGCTTCGTTTGCCCTAAATAGGTTTATACTTCGTGAATCATTGAATTATAAAATAGTAGTGCATATAATCTATATATATACACGTATCTCTCTCTCTCTCTCTCTATAGATAGATAGATAAAGAGAGAGAGTTTTAAATATATAACATAAATAGGAATAAAACAATAACTTAGTGTATCCTTATTGGGTTATCGGTTTAACCGATAACCCAATAAGCTAAAACCAATATAAAACCGTTTACCCAATAAATTTTTTTATAAAACCAATAAAACACCGTTAACCCGATAACCCAATACCAATAACCCAATAACATTTTTATCGGTTTGGTTTATCGGTCGGTTCAATTTTTGCACAACCCTAGGACAGATTAACTTGCTAGACAAAATTCCAGCCAAGATGAGGGCATGTGATAGGGCGAAGAGGGGCTGTGGTGAGAGTGATTATGTTCGGAGTAGAGGTGATCATTATGCTCGAGGGAAGAACATTACATGGCATCCTCTTTGATGATATTTAACGGTTGAGAGGGAATGCGAAGAGCATCTGCCTTGGACCACATAGTGGCATTAACTGCCTTGTCTTTGGGATGATTATTGGCTATCAAATCTCTTTGGGAAGAGGAAGATATTGATGGCGTGAGTGGAGGATTACGAAGATGAAGGGTAGTAATCATTTGATTACGGGAGTGGGTCCCATGGGGTAAGTCTTTTTCCTTTTCAATATTAGAAAAAGAGGAATAGTAATTGGAAATACAATTTGAAGAGGGATAGTTAGATAGATTATTATGCTTCGAGTTAATCACGGGTTCTGAGGGAGAAATCTGGCCTAACTGATCGGGGTTCATGGTAGGATTTGGGTTTGTTGGAGAGATTGGGCCTAAGGAAAGGCTGGTCTTGAGGTTTAAGACCAGGTGAGAAGAAAAGAGAGCTTGATTATCATTAAGATTTGGGCTAGGAGTCATAACTTTAGTAGAAAATATGGCCCGACCCAAATGGATCTGAGGCGATCCATTAACATTTTTGACCCGGGAAGGCCCAGCTGAGGTGGGATGCCCTAGATGTGAGCTTTGTCAATGTTCATGGATGCCACCACTTCAAGAGTTAGAGAGTTAAGAGACTTACCAGGAGCAGGGATAGGGGCTTCGTTACCTCGATTGTGGCGTGTCCGATGGAGCTAAATCAGAAGGATTCTTACCAAGTCTCTTTGAAAAGGATACAGTCTTCCACTCTTTGCACGAATCAACCGCCAAAGCTGAAGTATCTACAGATGCCAGGGAGGAGGAAGTCTCTGAGATTCGATTAGGGGCATTCTTAAGGAAAGAGCTAGCGACATGACCCAAGCATCCACAAATTTTACAAAGAATTTTCGCCCTCATACACAAGTTGCTGTTTATGATCTCCGATAGTGACCGAAGTCTTAACCGGCTTACCCAATTCAATTTGAATGCAAATACATGCATATCGACCTTAAACTGTTGAGGATGTGTAAAGTGACGAATTATATGATGACATGTATCATTTTTCTTAAAAAAATTAAAATAATTAATTTAAATTAAAACTTTAACTAATAAAGGACCCCTCACCCCACCCCCACCCCTACCCCATATAGATCATCTTCATCAATACCCCATGCTTATTCCCCCCAAAATCCCCCACCCCCACCCCAATCCAAACTCAAATTTTCTCCAAAATTATTGTTCTGCAATGCCGAACCCCCATCCCACCCCACCTCAAGATCATCATCTCCAATACCCCGCTCTCAAAATTATTTTCTCTAACCCCCCTCCTCCAAAACCTCAGCGAAAGACGCCATCATGGACCTTCACCAAACATACACATGGACATACCCTTTCTCTTTTTTATGATGATCCATGTGTAGAAAAATGAATTCTTTAATTAAATTGAGGCAAAATTCAGTTGAAAAAATGAAATTTTTAATCAAATTGAGAGATCCCCAATTGAAATTATGCAAAATCCAGTTGGAAAAGTGATATACTCAACTATTGTTTATTGTCGATGTATTTGACTTTTTCTCATTTTCATGAGTTTTATGAATAATTTATCATGTTTTTGCAGTGATACTCTAACTAAAGGAAACAAATAGTGAATAATTATGAGAATTAAGAAGAGTATTACTAACTTGAAGGGAAAAAAATAAGGAAAGCCATGAAAGAAAAAGTGAAGTAGGAGGACAAAGAAAGATAATAAAATTTCAAAAATACCTCTCAAACGCGCTCAAAATGCATGTAGCACATTTGCCATGATGACTTAACAACAACAACAACAACAAACCCAGTATATTCCCATATAGTGGGGTTTGGGGGGTAAGATGTACACAGTCCATACCACTACCTCCGGAGAAGTAGAAAGGCTATTTCCGATAGACCCCCGGCTCAAGACACGGAATAATATACAAATCCTTAATAAAGATAGAACAAGATGACAGTATATACCTACGCCATAAGAAATAATAATCAAAGAGCAGTAAATAAACTCATAATAAAGCATGCAACAAGGTGTCATAACAAGAATAATACCCTTTCAAGTAATGCCCTACGCCAGCGACCTAAAATAGCACTAGCCTTCTATCCTAATCTGCGTCCTCTAAATCTTTCTATCTAGGGTCATGTCCTCTGTTAGCTGTAACTGCTCCATGTACCGCCTGTTAACCTCTCTCCATTATTTATTTGGCCTACCCCTACCCCGCCTGAAACCATCCAAAGCAAGCTTCTCGCACCTACGAACCGGGGCATTCGTGCCCCTCCTCTTCAGATGTCCAAACCATCTAAAATGGGCTTCTTGCATCTTGTCCTCCACCGAAGCCACTCTAACCTTTTTCCTGAATAGTCTCATTTCAAAATCTATCACCCCTAGTAAGCCTACACATCCAATGCAACATCCGTATTTTTTCCACCTTTAATTTTTGAATATGAGAGTTCTTAACTGGCCAATGTTCCGCTTCATACAACATGGACGGATGGACTGCCACCCTATAAAATTTGCCTTTAAGCTTAGGTGGTACTTTCCTATCACACAACATCTCCGAGGAGAGCTTCCACTTCATCCATCCCGCCCCAATCCGGTGGGAGACATCGTCGTCAATCTCACCATTCCCCTGAATCATGGACCCACGATACTTGAAACTATCCCTCTTACACACCGCCTGGGAATCCAACTTTACTACCACCCCGTCTTTCTACCTGAAGTCATTAAACTTCCATTCCAAATATTCTGTCTTGCTCCTGCTCAACCTGAACCCTTTAGACTCAAGGGTCTGTCTCCACACCTTTAATTTATCATTCACACATCCCCGCGTCTCGTCAATCAAAACTATATCATCTGTAAAAAGCATACACCAAGGCACCTCTCCTTAATATGTTGCTTCAACATATCCATCACCAAAGCAAACAAGAACGGGCTAAGAGTAGATCCCTGGTGCAACTCTGTCACGATAGGGAAATGCTCTGAGTCTTCTTCCGCCGTCCTCACCTGAGTCTTGGATCCACCATACATGTCCTTGATTACTCTGATATACACTATGAGGACCTTGCTCACCTCCAAGAATCTCCAAAGAACCTCCCTAGGGACTTTGTCGTACGCCTTCTCTAAGTCGATAAACACCATGTGCAGATCCTTCTTCTTTTCCAAATACTGCTCCACCAGTCTTCGTACCAAGTGAATTGCCTCCGTCATCGAGCGCCCAGGTATAAATTCAAACTGGTTCTCTGAGATAGATACCATCCTTCTCAATCTCAACTCGACCACTCTCTCCCAAATCTTCATAGTGTGGCTCCCTAACTTAATACCCCTATAGTTATTGCAGCTTTGAATGTCACCCTTGTTCTTATAAAGAGGGATCATTGTACTCTATCTCCAAGCCTTGGGCAATTTTGCCAACTTGAAAATGTCGTTACATAATTTAGTCAACCACCTTAAGCCCGCTTGGTCAGAAAACTTCTAAAAGTCCACAGGAATCTCATCAAGCCCCATCGCCCTACCCCTACACATCCTGCAAACAGCTTCTTTAACCTTTTCTACCTTAAAACATCTACAATAACTGAAATCATGACAGTCTTCTGAGTGCTCTAGCTCCCGTAACACAATATCTCTATCCCCTTCATCATTCAATAACCTATTTAAGTAGGACTGCTATCTCTTCTTAATGTAATCATCCTTCACCAACACTATACCATCCTCCCCCTTAATATACTTCACCTGGTTAAGGTCACAACCCTTCCTCTCCCTAGCCTTTGCAAGCCTAAACAACCTTTTTTTCCCTCCTTTCTCTTCTAACCCCGCCTATAATCTCTCGAATGCTGCCGTCTTAGCCGCCGTAACTGCCAACTTAGCCTCTGCCCTAGCTGTCTTGTAATTCTCCCTATTAGCCCACTTCTCATCTTCGTCCTTACTCTCACCCAACTTAGCAAATGCCTCTTTCTTAGTCTCCACTTTCTTCTTAACTTCTTTATTCCACCACCAATCCCCCCAACAATGATGGGCCCGGCCCCTGGACATACCCAACACCTCACTAACAGTCTCCTTGATGTACCTAGCCATCGTATCCCACATACTATCCACGTCCCCTGCCATAATCACTCAACAAAACATGTCAAAATAACACTTGATATTAGTTGAGGTGCCAAAAATGAACAACGTTTAGTTTAGGTGCTAAAGTGAATGATCGTGCCAAATTTAGGTGCATGTCAATGTGTTTGGCCTTTATTAAAACAAAAGAAAATGTACAACCCAGTACACTAAAACCAGGTCTAAAAGAACAAACCAAATAATCAAAACAAGATGGAAAACTATAAAAGGAAAAAGCTAACTCAGAAACTTTAGCCGTCTCCTTGACTCCGCCACTGTAGTTGATGGAGAGTCTTCTTTTACGGGTTCCTAGTGAAGCTCAGCTTCGGCACTGAAGCCCAATTCATGATAGATCACTCTGTAATTTGCATTGTTGCTATTCCAAATGAGATCGAGTGCTTCAAACTCATCAACTTATGTGTATGATCAGGCAAATCTACACAATGACCCACATCCTAATATTGAAATAAAACACCATAGTATCAACTCATGTCGACACCACATCCCATAAATTAATCATGAACAATCACTAAAGGTAAAATTCCTTAAACATGTAATCAGAATGCTATTAAAGAACAACCTAATCAAAACAACCATTCAACAATGCTTACAGCAAGCCAAAACAAAGTATGTATACTACAACAACGTTTGTGTCTGTCTTTTCAAAATTTTAACTTCTAAGCCAAAGATCGTGATCTGATTAAATTTGTGTAGACTAATTCTGCTTTAGGTGATCCATGCAAAAAACTTGATACTTAAGCAAATAATTTTAATCTTGTGTCAAGAGGTTTATCATCTAGGTCACTTGTATCAATTAGAATTCTCACCAACACTGGGGACTTGGCTAACAAGAGCTTGATAAGCTGCATATCACGTGTGATTCCTACAAAGCAACCTAACTTAACTTCCTGAGGTGATTAAATGTCACGTCAGCAAAAAGCTTGAGCTCAAAGCATTCTAGAATATGATCATCCTCTTTATCTTAATAGTCAACCTAAGAAAGATAATAAGTAGTCAACTCTCATATTAATGAGGATCAAGAATTATGAAAAGAGTCAAAGCACTAAGAATCTTAATTTCGAGATACTCTAAATATGGGGAGCTTCTTATCAAGCAAAAAGCATATGAAAGCTCATATGATGGTTCAACCAGCATAATATTAGGCAGGTAAAATAGTTTAACCCTGCTAAGATCAAAGGGAATCCTTGTTGGTTCTTCAAATCTTTATTCTGCAATGAACTAGGAAAATATTATCAAAATTCAAGATTAAGAAAGACCAAAAGAAATTCCATTCGATAAAATGCATAACAGTGAAGTCATGAAACAACATTTACCTCGGAATTGAAGAAGTTAAAGAGGAGGTGCTCGAGAGCAGAACAAGACTTGAAAACCTTGGCAAAATCAAGATCCTCTGCCTTAATATAGTTACAGTCCAGAGATGCGTTTACCAGACGAGGGACATTCTTTAGGCAAATTAGAACTTATATTGCCTATAAAATTGAACGATCTCAGCATGGGGACATTGATGTCAACTGTGTCTGGATTGTCAGCGATGTCCAGCACCAACTGCTCTAGCAATGGGAAATGAGATATTAAAATTTCCAGTAATTTATAAGAAATTGTGACTTCATATATCTCCAAACTAATTAACTTATCAAATCCTTAAAAGGTTGATTGATCATGTATTGAGCAATTATGAAGATTTAGATGTCTCAACTGAGAACATGTTAAAAGTGAAGTAGAAAATTTGTAAAGCTTTCTAAATGGAAGGTGAAGAACAAGATGTTCAATGTCATTCCTTGAGAGGAAACATACAAAGTTGTCAATCTCAGGACAACTTTCGACATTAACAATATTGAGGGTAAACTTAGTAATAGGTCCTTCATAAAGGGTCAAAAGCTGGTAGATAATCTTTGTAAATTTAACTGTGGGGGTCAGTAAATCCTTTTTTGTTTTCCAAAGAGATGTATCAAGATTCAACTCTATAAATCTACACCAATAATACCTTCATTTGTTTTGATAAGACGCTTGTCCTCAAAGCATCTTTAAATGGCAAATGCATCAAAGTGACATCGATTATATTATCAGGCAAGTAGCTAAGGACGTCAGGAAATAGACTTCGATAATGCTTTCTGCCCCTAGAAGGCATCATAAAACAAAATCATAAAAGCAATAATACGAAGTAATGATTCTTTAAATTATGTGGATGGAATTTCTATTCATAGTGACTGATCAACATAAGAACAAAAATAACACTTAGAACAATAATCACTAAAATCTTGTAGCAATAAACCATAATACGAAGTAAGGAATCTCAAACTATCTGGGTAGAACATATATTCACATGATCAAACTAACACAAGAAATGAAGGTTCATTCTAGTTGAAATCATAAAATCAGTCAACTAGCTCCTTTTATTTAATAC
Organism: Capsicum baccatum var. pendulum; assembly: GCA_030864225.1. Lineage (NCBI taxonomy): Eukaryota > Viridiplantae > Streptophyta > Magnoliopsida > Solanales > Solanaceae > Capsicum > Capsicum baccatum. The sequence goes on from CM061555.1 coordinate 215,414,158, forward strand.
CTATGTTGCTTTTGTCTTGAGATATCCGTATCGAACGGGTAGGAAATTAGCTTGGGAATTTCATGCAGATTATTCAAAAAGCAACAAAATCAGAAGAAAAAAAACACTTGACATACCCATACTGATTATGAACCAGTAAGGAAATTCATGTAACATAGCTGAATATCCATTACTTGTATTCTCACAGAAAGAACACTAGGAAAACATGTTCCTTAAAATGAGGAAAATGACTTCTCTAGTAACAGTAGGGAAAACAAGTTCCACAAGTGGCCACCCCTACCCCAACCCCAACAACCCCTAACCCCAATACCAACCCCCACAGCACCCTAGCCCCTATACCAACCACAATTGTGTTTGTCTAGATTATATACAAATGATTTTATTACAATATTTTTTGCTTTTCCCTAATATGTCATAATAAGTAAGAAACCCTCTTATTTTGCAGGAAAATATTTACCATTGTATCAAATACTCCCTAAGAGTTAGCCTCAATAGAAACCAGAATCGCACTATTTATGTGCTTCTTCTTCTTTTTCTTCTTCTTCAAACTTATCAGCCAACACAGCTAACAAGGAGAAAAATATCCAGAATTTGGTAATTTTAAATCCTAAAAATAAGTTTAAGTTGTTTCACTAGATTTTGAACATCAAATTAGTAATTTTACTACTAAAGTTTGTGAACCCTAATGAATGCCATGACCTCAACTATTAATCAATAGTTAAGTGTAGTTGTGGAGAATCAAAGATGAATATGGGGAAAGAGAGAAATAAGTGAATTGCAAATTAACGATTAATATTACATAGGAATAAATGATACTCGAGGGCTACGATAATGCCAACTCAGATGAGTTGGTTATAAAGCTTAACAACTTGGAGAGAGAAAACCAACAAACATCTGGTAAATCCAAATCCTCTTCTCATCCTGAATATTCTCCCCTTCTTCCCTAGTCCTCCTTTCATCCTCTAATGCAGATTATGAGCTCATCAATGGAGATCCCACTATTTTAGTTTCATTATTTTTAGTTCATTTAAGTAGTTTTTTTAACTGTAATCGTAATCTTTTCATTTATAAGAAAATATCGAATAAAATTGCCCTAAAAAGTGTTGTTGATCTTAAATTTCTTTTCTAGATCTTGAAATTTGATATTTTTTGAGAATGGTAACAGTAATCTTGAAAATTGGTATTGCAGCTAAGTTTTGTGAACTATGCGTGCGATTAACAATGATGGATGGTACTAACTTGAAGACTATGAATGATAAACTCGCGAGACATAATGAAGTGATAGATGGGCAGACTGCCAGTCACAGAGATTTCCAGGAAACTCGGGCTGGAATTAGAGGAACTCTTGAAGTTGATTCTCTATCAATTAACCACACTAGAGAAATCCCCTGCTCAAGGACCAGATCCCCTCCTAAGTGGGAAATGCCCAGTTTCGAGCCACGTTGCTCGGACTCTTCAAAAATGCCATTGGTTGCATGTCAGATACTCCAAAAAGTGTATTTTGGAGAATCTAACATGGGTGCGGTAACCTTTTTGGAGAGTCTGGACAACATAGTTTTTGAGGGGAAAGAACATAAGGTATGTTTTAGAAACTATGAACAATATTTCAACTTATAAAGAAGCTCTAAAGAATTTGAAAGTAGATGCTGCTACACTCTATCTTAGTGGTATAGCTGAAAAATGGTACAATTCCTTAGTATTGAGCAGAGGGGTTGTGACATGGGCTCAAATCAAATAAGATCTGTATATCAAGTTTTGGGACACACTAATGGACAATAGAGTAGAGGAGTTTAACTGGTTGACTCAGACAAAAGGAATTCTTGGGCAAATTTGAGGATCTCAAAGCTCAAATGATAATGAGAAACCATGTATTGAATGTGTCTCACTTCCTCTAGATCTTTGTAGGAACCCTGTAGGAAGAAGCCAAGTATGAAGTCAAAATGCCTTCAGCCTTGCAATAAAATAGGCTAAAATGAAGGAGAAAGCTATTGAGCCTATGCAGAAAAGGGAGAAACCAGTGTCCAAAACTTCTCACTCTTCTGTGAGTAACGCTTCCCTATCAGCCCATAGACCAACATGGACTCTTCACTGTCAATACCGCACCTTTGGATTCTCCAAAAATACTTTTTCAACAAAATCCAACATGCACCCAGTGACATTGAGCAACATAGCTTATAGGTTGAGTCCAGGGTTAAATGAGTACAAAAAGAGTAATCATCTCCATTACAGATGTGGGGAGAAATATACCACCGGAAAAAGGTGCAAAAATAAGCAATTGAATTGCATTATAGGGGAAAATGAAGAAGCATTGGAGGAATCGATAAGAGAAGTTGTTGTACCTTATGCAGTACCTGACATTGTAGAAGAATGAGAGCTACAACAACTGAGGCGGAAAACTAGAAGTTTTAGTGCATTGTCAGGTAATCATACCAGAGTAAACTCAATATTAGTAAAAGGAAGTAGCCAAGAACAACTGACTATGCTAGTACACTAAGGCACAACTCATAGTTTTATTGATGAGCAGGCTATTAAAGAAACTGGATACGCCCCAATTTACAGTGTACAGTTGGCAGAAAATGAACAATATAAGAAGAAGGGAGTTTAAACATGATCAGCATTAGTACTATTGTTAACTGATAAGAAAGGAGTAGACCTTGATGGCACACCTATTTTTGATTAGTGTGAATCCATCACTAGAACAGGAGACAGTGGATGAACCAATACAGGAAGTGGTAGACAGTTTTAAGGATTTATTTATGAGATATCAGAATGCCTGGGAGTTAGAACATATGATAGAACTTTTCAGTGTGTTATATCCAATAGAAATACAGTCCGAATGATATGGAAGGGAAATGAAGATTGAAGAAGGAAAATCCTCTATGAAGTCCAAGTATGGTTACAAAGTACAAACCAGGAACCAAATGCTTCGCGGTTCAACCCCGAAAAGATATGGAAATCAAAGGCCCAAATCAAGGTACGTATTTTATGTGGTTGGTGTCCAACTGAGCATGTCTTACCAAAGATATTTGCAAACAGGGAGGTTACCGATTCTGTAACGAATGTTATATGTGCTATGAAATTGCATAAAGACCATCAACCAACCTATTTGGCTATTTCAGCACTTTCCTTCTGCTAGTACAAATGTGTCTAGGCAAAAGCCTAATGGACGTGGTGTAAGTGAGAAATGCATCCAAACACTAGTCTTTTCCGTTATGGTAGTGTCCGAGCCAACATGCATTGATCTCGACTATGCTACCAAGTACCTGCTACCTCCCAATAGAATAAGTATATGGTAACACTCTACCCACCAACCACAAGAAGATAAAAAAAAATCTCCTATAGTATTTTGACTCCTTCAGAATTTGAACCTTCTAAAACATTTGTTTCTTAAGCCTTAAAAAACTATAAAAATGAAACAAATTTTTATTGACTTAACAAACACATATGCATAACCAAATGGAAATGAACAACTAAAAATAGAATATTGAAAAAGAAGATAGATACACTAATTGTTTTCACATATTGCAAGCTCAGTTCATCAAAAAAGGAAAAGATACGAACAAAACACAGAGAAAATAAACAAAAAATAATGTACCTAGCTATCGTGAATTATCAGAGTGAAAGATCTCTTTGTGAGTGAAAGATCTTTTTGGGGATTTTTGTCAAACACCTTAAGCCCCTACTTGTCAGTTCTGTGAAATGCTTCACCTATTATGCCAAAATTTGTAGTTTTCAAGTATTTTATTTATCCTAATATGGGGGCATGGGCTTTGGACCTATTTAATTGTTTTGAATAGGGATGGCAATGGTGCGGTGCGGGTGCAGGTTGGGTTTTTTCTAAACCTGCAACTTTTAAGATCGCACCGCACCGCACCGCATGAGCTTTAAACCCGCATAAACCCGCTACACATTCATACTCGCGTATAACTGCACCGCACCACCCCATGTTTTTATTTTTTCCTTTTTTTTTGAAAAAATCGTAACTTCATTGATCATAATATTTTTAAATCTACAATTAGGAAGTAATAAGTAATTTCTATTATATCACTTTTCACTAAAAATTGTCAAAAAGTATAACGTGTACAAGTAATGATCAAATAACATATTTTTATTAAATGAGTAGAGATGTTAAAAAAACTACTATAAAATTATTTATTTGTAGTGTTATACATGTCATTTTAAGTATCATCAAATTTTAAGTAAAAAATACATATAATTTTAGGTATATTCACGAGAACAATACTAAATTTTAGCTTTTCTTAATTTAAATCCGCATATACCCGCTACCCGCACCGCACCGCACCGCACCATTTAAAAAAACCTACTTTAACCTTCCCCGCACCACATAACTTAAAATCCACACTGCTCCGGATAGCTTAAAACCCGTACCGCACCGCACTCGCACCGCCCCATTACCATCCCTAGTTTTGAAGGGTATACTTAACTTTTCAAATTTCTAGAGGAGGGAAGGGTAAAAAATGCACCTAAAGTACCATGTATTATTAAATTGGAAGTAGATAGTCTTCTGTTTTTAGGTCCCACTCGATATTTGTATTTTATTGGGCACGATTAAATTTAGATTTGCATTAAAAAAACTCCACATTGTTGATAAAATACTTACTAACAAAGATGCTCAATATCCAAATATAAAATCAGACACATCTAATTACCACTCTGTTAAACTTGTTAAATTACATTTAAACACTTGAACTAAACTATATTTCTATTGAGTGCATGAACGCATGATAAAGTATTCATACTATACTTTTGGCTCAAATTGTAAAAAAGAAGTATACTGATTGTAAGACCCCATAAATTTTGATGAATTTATTTTGGACCCTCCCTCATGTTTAGCGATAATTTTTGACTTGAATTAGGATAAGAGATGTTAAAGGGATGATTGAGGAGAGTTTCAAAATTTTTGAAAAGCATTCGGGGTCATTTTGGGACCCCAAACTAGTGAGGGTCCGCGAGAGACGTTCCACACTATGTGTATACCGCGTTAAGGTCACAACAAGCCATGGCATGCCACGATAGTAGCATGCCATGCCACTGGGCACAAATCACCCAGTTTTTTATTTAGTTTGGGGTAAGGGTTTTTGGTCCTTAACCCCATTAAACGACTTTAAAATACTTTTTAATCCCTATTACACATTCGTTATCAACTTTCATTACTGTTCTCCCTCCCTTCAACTCCCAAGTGAAGTAAATCAAGGGTTTCCTCAAGAATTCAATTCTCCGGACTCTAAAATTGGAATTCTCTCAAAATTCTTCTTCATTAAGGCATGTTGGACACTTCCACTTTTAATTATTATATTATTGGATTAATTTACTTAGTACTTAAGTGTTCTTTAATGTTTGGTTTAAACCAAGATTGAGGGTTTTTGGTTATCAAACATTTGCATTCTTGCTCTCCATAGTTTAAATGGTGAATTGTAAATTAAATTTGTGTCTATGTTAATGGTGGAATTTGGTAATTGGGTTTCACAATGTTTATAGATTTCAGCATGATAATGACATGAACCTCAACCCATATTGTAAATTGGTTTTGAATAAGGATTCTATATAATTTAACTCATCTTTTGAAATATAGCATGGCATTAGATGGAAAAAGTTAAAGAGGTTTTGGAATACCCTTGGGGGCTATAGTTTTGGGTTTTTAAAATGAAATTTGAAGTCTAAATGGTCAAATAGACATAGTATGACATCATTGAAATGGATTGCAAATCTATTGGTATAAGATACCAATTTGGTAATGCCTTAATAAAGGACTCCTTGGTGAATGATATGTGAAAATATTTTCAATTGGGCTTAAAGAGAATTGTGTATCTTAACCGAGAAAGTCTAGCCCTAGGGGAATAACACTAAAAAACAACGTTTGCCAACATTAGGAGGTTTTTTCCTAAACTATGGGTGACCGCTGTGTACCATCTTTAAAAGGTGGTGCATAGTTCTATTTTAGAAGGTATGTCTTGGTGACTTTAATCTATTCCTCGACCCATGCGACTAACATAGACTGAGGCCCTTCCGATAGGGAGTGTTGGACTCGTATAGCCCGTGAGTGCCTGAAGGTTGGTACGATCTACAGAGTTCAAGATTAATTTTTCAAACGGTCATATTTCATGTCCCTTGCCCCTATACCGGCATTCTATTATATTTATATTTGTTGTGCATGTGATTTATAACTGATTTTGGTAAATGTATATAATATATTATCCCTTTCCTTGGGTTGCATGCTAGTACTTACCACACTGATAGTCTCTAAATACTACATCATTTCATGATGTAGGTTCCGAGGGCTTTTATCATGACCTTGTACAACGTTAGGTGATTCGATATTTCGGCTGGTTAGCTATTGAAGTGGTGAGGCCTCCATCCTCTGGAAGGCCGGATTTCTCTTAGTTTTTGTTTACTATTCTATTAATTTTTAGTTTTATTTTGGCATCTTAGGTCATATCCTAACTTTTTTAGTTTTCTTTGGTTAGAGGCTTTGTGGATAGTGATGGGATATTATTTGTGGGTTTGGTTTTGACTCTAAACTTACTCCCTTGGTATCATACTTCTCTCATGATATTGGTTAGCTTCCATAGTATATTAATATTATTATAATGATCTTGAAGAAAGGCTAAGGGGTTATCTCAGGCCTTGGTTAGTTTAGGATTCCTATCTCGGCCAGGTCCCCAGCTTGGATCGTGACAAGCTTTGTATCAAAGTATAGTTTAGGGTCATTGTGTGTCCACAAAGCCGTGTCGTGTAGAGTCCCTTTTATGGGTGTGTAGCACGCCGCACTTATAAAGGAGAGGCTACAAGGCATTTAGGAATGTTTTATTCTTTGCGTTCTATTTCGTGCTAGAGAATCTAGTTATAATAAATCTCCTCTAACTCCTACCTTTCTCACATTTTAGATCATGCCTCCATAAAGATATGACGGTCGTAGGAACTCTGCTGGAACTTTCATCCCAAATTGGTAAAATGCGGAGGAATTTTGCCCTATTCATAAAATGCATATTCTGTATAGAAACCGTACTCCTGATTTCACTATTCCACTTTGGTTCCATTGGTCCCTTATAGTCCTCCTCCATCTACCCGAGCTGGTGCTATGCATACTCAATCCTCTTAGAGAGAGATCTCAAATGCTGAGTTTCATTAGTCCATTCACATGCTTGCCTGCCCAGATTATGGCATCGCAGTCTTGTTGTTCTGATCATATTAGTGCTGTCACTAGTTTGTCTGAGGTCACTCGAGTTGGAAAATTTATGAGATTGAATCCCCCAACCTTTACAGGTTCTAAGGATAAAGAGGATCCCCAGGGGTTTATTGATGAGATGGAAAATATATTCAAAATTATGCATGCTAGTGATTCAGAGAAGGCGGACTTTGAGGCTTATCAGTTGAAACAAATGGCTTGTTATTGGTATGAGGAGTGGAAAGATTTAAGGGGTGAACATTTTGAGCGGGTTGTATGGGAAGAGTTCTCGGGTTCTTTCCTTGATTATTTTTTTTCTCAGGAGTTGAGGGAAGCCAAAACTGAGGAGTTTGTGAATCTGAAGTAGGGTAAGATGAGTGTTAAGGAGTATGCACTAACGTTCACCAAACTATCCCGTTTATATACACACTCTTGACTTGGTGTGAGAGTGTAAGGCCACTATGCTAAACAGTGACATAGATAACTCAAGAATAGTGGTTTATATACACAGGTGGAGGATGAGAAGTGAAAGCAGGTAGAAATAGGGGAGAGTTAAAATAAGAAGACTAAGCATGCAAAGCAAAGTACGAATCAGCAAAACCATGGAAAAGATGGTAGGCGGTGGTTCCAAAAGAAAAATTGGGGAAATTTTTATTCGTCGTCTAGTGCTCCCTATCCTAAGCTTTCAGGTGATCAACATTTTCAATATAACAATTGTCATAGAGCACAGGGTGCCCAATCTTAGACCAGTAGAGCTCAATCAGCCTCACCTTACCCTTGTTGTCATTTTTGTGGAAGGCTCATCGTTTAACACCTTTAATTTTTGGCCCTGATAAAATTTAGAGTTTTGAACTCACTGCCCTGACTACGACTCTCCTTATGAGTAGTAGGCTGTCTTGAAAGTTCATAAGAGCCAAGTCGTATGTGTCCAGTGCGATTTACCTGAGTTACTACCTTGGTGATGACTTGGGGTCACAAGTCATAATGACTCCATATGAGTCACAAGGTGGAAATAGTACGGTGTCCAGTGTATGCCATAGTATTTTCTGTCTTGATTACGAGTGGAGCATACAAGTTGTAGTGCCTGGATACGAGTCATATGGTATGACTCATAACCAGACTAGTGTGGGCGCCCATGTAAACTGTCCATCCTACAACTGGATCTCACGAGTCGTAGGGTGACCCTATTAGTCGTAAGGTCACCCATAACGACAGGCAATGATTTTCAACTTTATTTAAAGGGGCACTTTGGTTTTTTATCTTACTCTCCAATTAAAAACCCCGTCCATAAAACACCTTTGCGTTTTAATTTTTATTCCTTAGCAAATCAAAACACATTCACTCTTCTCTCACATTCTCTCAAGCACAAAAATCAGGGTTTGCAAGAGGTTGGCAAATTAAAGCTTCCAAGGGCAAATTCTCTCCATAATTCTTGATATTTCAGGCATATGACTCTACCCTTAAACTTTTTTTTACTTTTGGCATAAAATTATATGATTGTTTATATGGATTTGAACAAAGGTTTTGATATAGGTTGAATATTATGGCATGGGTGCTTCTTAAATTAATTTCCTGTGGTTTGTTTTGCATTTTTCATGCTTTATTAATGATTTTGAACTAGTGGGGTGCATGGGAATGGTAAATAAACTAAGGGGTCATGGTTATCCCCAATTTGATGATTTTGCCTTGATATATGGCTTTGGAAATTGTTTTTCCTTCACCCAAATTTTGACATGAAAATTGAATATGGTTTACTCACATAGTTTGACTTTTCACTTATACTAACACATTGGCATAAAAGGTTAATGAACCATGGATTGATTTTATTAAACTTTGGGGTACATGGATTCCCCGTATAAATGGATAATTGAACTAAAAGGATCATGAATTTCCCCGTGTGATGGATAATGAATTCGACATCATAATAAACTTGCAAGTGGGGTTGGTATGACGATACCAACGAGATGCTTTAATTCATAATTGGTTCAATAAATTGGGAATGTGTGTTAAATATTTTATTTAAGCTTAAAATAGGGTTGTGTAGCCGGACCGTGAAAGTAGAGGTCTCAACGGACCGATATTAGAAATCACGGTTGCTGACGCGGGGGTCTAAATGACTAGGTGGTTCGAGTCCCCTTTATTATATGATTGGGAGGTTTGTGTCCCCCATATTATATGAATTGGTTCTTAAGTCACCTTTGATATATGACGGGAGGTTCGAGTCCCCCATTAGGCATATGCATGTATGATTATCCTCTGGTTCATATGACTACATGCACTGGGGTCCTTTCAGTTGGGGGAAAACTCAGACCATATAGCCCATAGGTGTCTTTATTATGATGGTTATGCTATACAATCCAAGCTAAGGTTTTAAAGTTCATTCTAAGACTTATTCCTTACCTAGCATGTGATATATATATATATGTGTGTGTGTGTGTGTGTGTGTATGTATATGTATTTAAATTTGATTATGCGCATTGGATTTTGACTAGTTTTGAACTATTCATCATGACATTATTTTATTTCTTTATCTCTGAGTTACATACTAGCACCCAACCTCCTAACTATCTCCGAATGTTGTATTCCCACTTGATGTAGGCTCTAAAAATACTTCTACTTATGAGTGTTCGTGGATAGTTTGTGAGTTAACTTGAAGTGGTGAACTTTCATACTTTGGAAGACCTCATATCATGTTTTGAGTATCTTTATATTGTTGACTCTTTCCCTTGGAATTATTTTTAGCTATTGTCGGGAGTGTGTCCTGACTATTGTTGGTATTTAATTGTCTATAGGCTTTGTGGACATTACTGTGGACTTGGGTATTGGTTCTTTTGGCATATCATAGATGTCTTTGAGTTTACCTTTTCTATCTTATTATATGTTCAAGATTCAGTCTCTATTAGTATGTATGCTCTATTTGACTAAGAAAAAGGGGTGGTCTCCGATCCTTGGTTGACTTGAGATGCCTATAACGGCCAGGACCTAGTTTAGGTCATAAAAAAGTTGGTATCAGAGCTTAGGTTCATGGTCAATCGGGTATCCATAAATCTGTGTCAAGTAGAGTCTCTTTTATGGGTATGTAGCACACCACGCTTATAAAGGAGAGCCTATGAGAAGTTTAGGACTATTTCCCTTTCTTGTTGTTCTATTTTTTGGCTATACAGTCTAAGGTCTTGAATATCTCTAATCCCATTTGTTCATCTTTCAAATCATGCCTCCCAGAGGATCTGAAGCTCGTGGAAACTCATCTGTCCTACCTAAGGACAATATGGATAGAACTCATCCTATATATGGGGTACAGAACTGGTCTATGGTCGCTGCTTATGATTGCCCCCATGGAGTTCTGTCGATCTTCACTAATCCTTCTCCAAATAATGACACTCATGCTCAATCACCTCAAGGTGACATTTTAATGCTTAGTTTCATCAATCTATTCAGATATTGACCTAGTTGGTGATATATCGATCATACTAGTCGGGTTCTATTAGTGCTGCTGTGGGTTCTTCTGCGGTCACAAAGTTGGCCAGTTTATGAGTTTGAGTCCTCCAACCTTTACTGGCTCTAAGGTTTTGGATAATCCCCAAGGATTCATAGATGAAATGGAAAAAACCTTTCAAGTGATGCATTCTGCTGATGTAGAGAGCGTGGAGTTCACTTCTTATCAGTTGAAGGATGTGGTATATCAGTGGTATGAGGAGTAGGATCAGTTTAGGGGTGATGAGGCTGAACTATCTGTATGGGATGATTTTCCAGGTGCCTTTCTTGATTATATCTTTCCTCAAGAGTTGAGGAAAGCAAAGTACAAGGAGTTTATGAATCTAAAACAAGGAAGGATGATGATGAAAGAATATGCCTTGAAGTTTCACCAATTATCCGCCTATGCTCTTGAGTTAGTTTTTAGAACAAGGGCTAGAATAAGGAAATTTGAGGTTGTCCCGTGATTTAGTTTTGGAGAGCAAGACTGCCTTATTGAATAAAGATATGGAAATCTCTAGAATTGTGGTGTATATACAACAGGTTGAAGAGGAAAAGAAGAAGCAAATAGAGATGGGAGAGAGGTAGAGTAGGAATTTTCGATATTAATATTTAGGTGAAGGTCAGTAGCAAGATGGTAGAGATAGCGAAAAATGGTCTAAGAAGAAGTGGGACAATTCTAGTATCTATTCGACTGCTAGTGCTCTCTATACACAACCTTCTAGTGATTATCATTTCCAGAGTAGTGATGGCCCTAGGGCATAGGGTGCCGAATCTTAGGCTAGTGGAGCCCAATCGACTCTATCATATCCTCTTTGTTAGTTTTATAGTTAGCTCTATCATGGTCTATATGAGAAAGAGAGGAATCAATGTTTTTTATTGCAGTCAGATTGGTCATATGCAATGGGATTGTTCTTCTAAGGTGGCTTCGGGGGATAACAAGGTCCCTTTTGCCACTTTATCAGCTCCTACACCAAAGGGTTCTACTTCTGGACTCAGCACTAGTCAGAATCGTCTCTATAGTCTTACTAATCGTTAGGAGTTGGTGTCCTCTCCTGATGTTGTTACTGGTAAATTAAAACTCTTCTCTTGTGATGGGTATTTCTTTCTTGATCCAGGGTCTACTCTTTCTTATGTGACCCCATATGCGTCTATTCATTTTGGTTTTGATTCCGAGTGTATTTCGGTTCCAAGTATATTTCAGATCCCTTTTCTATTTCTATCTTATGGGTGACTCTGTAATTTTTAAAAAAGTATATAGGGGTTGTGTGGTATCTATATATGGTAAGAAAACTTTTCTAGACTTGATAGGGTTGGATATGGTCGATTTTGATGTTATCTTGGGGATGAATTGGTTACAATTGTGCTATGTGTCTCTTGATTGTAAGACCCAAAGGGTCCGTTTCCAATTTCCTAATGAGCTAGTTATTGAGTGGGAGGGGAGTTTCCTAGTGCCTAAGGGAAGGTTTATTTCATATCTTAGAGCCCAAAAATTGATTTCCAAGGGGTGTCTTTATCATTTGGTTTGTGTTAAAGATTCTAACTCGGAGGGTCCTTTATTACAGTCTGTTCCCATGGTTTATTAATTTCCTGAGGTTTTCCCTGATGACCTTTATGGTGTTTCTCCTAATAAGGAAATAGACTATGGAATTAATCTTTTACCGAATACCCATCCTACCTCTATCCCTCCTTATAAAATGGCTCCGGGTGAGTTGAAAAAACTTAAGGATCAGTTCATGAGAAGAATTACCAAACACACGACTTGGAATTCTTGGTTTTGGTCTTTGCTTTACAGATTTGGCATCACTATTTATATGGAGTTTATGTTGACCTTCACAGACTATCAGAGTTTGCAGTATGTGTTCACCTAGAAGGAGTTAAATATCAAGCAGAGGAGATGGCTTTAGTTGCTCAAAGACTATGCCACGAGTCTTCATTATCATCTACGTAAAGTTAATGTGGTTTTTAATGCACTTAAGTAGGTTGTCCATGAGGAGCTTGTCTTATGTTAATGAGGAAAAGTGAGGTTTGGTGCTGGATATTCACCATTTGGATAATCTTAGAGTTTTTATGTTGGACTCTGCAGATGTTGATGCTGGTGTGATTATGCAAGAGGTAGAGAAGTCATTTCTTAGTGCTGAGGTTAAAAAGAAATAGGTTTTGGACCCTATTTTAATGCAAATCAAGGATGTTATGGATCACCAGAAGGTGATGGGTTTCGAAATTGGTGGTGATGGTATCTTGAGGTACTAAGGTAGATTGTGTGTTCTCGATGTAGATAACTTGTGAGGAAGAATTTTGGCTGAGGCTCATAAGTCGCGATATACATTTCATCCTAGTTCCATGAAGATGTACCATGATTTAAAGGAGATTTATTAGTGGATTAACATGAAACTAGATGTTGCTAATTTTGTGGCTAAGTGCATTGTGTGTGAGCAAGTGAAGGTTGAGCACTTGAGGTTCGATGGTATGTCTCAAGAGATTCAGTTGCCCATTTTGAAGTGAGAAGTGATTAATATGGATTTCATTACTGGTCTCCTGCTATCTTACAATCGGTTTGATTTGATTTGGGTCATCGTGGATAGGATGACTAAGTTTGCTAATTTCTTATGTGACTCCTTATATGGCTGTGCACTTTGGTTTCAGTCATGAAAGCATTTTTTACCCTTTTATCATTTTTACCTAGTGGGTGAGTCTATTGTTGCTAAAAAAGTCTATAGGCGTTGTGTGGTGTCCATTTTTCATAGGGAGACAATGGTAGATTTAATAGGGCTTGATATGGTAGATTTTTATGTAATCTTGGGATGGAATGGCTTCATCGTGCTATGCTTCTCTGGATTGTCGAACCTAAAAGTTCACTTTTCACTTTCCCAATGAACCAGTAAGGTAGTGGGATGGGAGTTTCCTAGTACCAAAAGAGAGGTTTATTTCTTATCTTAGGGCTCATAAATTGATAACTAAAGGGTGTTTGTATCATAAATTTTGGGTCAAGGATTCCAACTTTGAGAGTCCCCCCTTGTAATCCGTCCGTGTGAGTATTGAATTTCCTAAAGTTTTTCCCAATGCTATTCCTAGGATTTCTTTGGATAGTGAAATAGATTTTGGAATTGATTTTCTACCGAATACCTGCCCTATTTCCATTCCTACCTATAAGATGGCTCCTGTTCTTTTCGTGTGAAAGAAAGATGGGTCTCTTCAAATGTGTATAGACTACCGTCAGTTGAATATGGTCACTGTGAAAAACAAGACCCTTTTCTAGAATTGATGACCTCTTTGATCAGCTTTAGGGTGCTAAGTGTTTCTCTAAAATAGATCTTTTTTTGGGTTATCATCTGTTGAAGATTAGGGAGGCTGATATTCCCAAGATTGCTTTCCGAACTTGTTATAGCCACTATATTTTCTTGGTTATGTCATTCAGGTTGACTAATGCTCTGACTACTTTTATGGACCTTATTAATCTGGTCTTTAGATAGTTTTTGGATTTGTTTATTATAGTCTTCATTGTGATATCTTGGTGTACTCCAAAAGTGAGGAGTATCATGCCAGTCACCTCCAAATTGTGTTGCAGACCCTTAAGGACCAGGAATTGTATGCAAAATTTTCTAAGTGTGAATTTTGTCTAAGTGCTGTGAATTTTATTGGGCATGTCGTATCTAGTAAGGGAATTAAAGTGGACCAACAAAAGATTGAGGTAACCTAGACCTATGACTCCAACTGATATTATGAGTTTCTTGGGTTTATCATGTTATTATAAGAGGTTTGTGAATAGTTTATTGTCTATCGCTGCTCTACTCACGTGGTTGTCTCAGAAATAGGTAATGATTTTATGGTCAAATGCTTGTGAAGGCAGTTTTGAGAAGTTGAAGTATAAGTTGACTTCTTCTCTTATTTTGACCTTACCGAAGGTACTGAGGGGTTTGTGGTGTATTATGATACATCCTATGTGGGATTGGGTTGCATGTTGATATAGCATGGGAAGGTTGCATTGGTCTATACCAAATTATAAGAAAGATGGACAATGCTGTGTATGAATTGGACTAACCAGCTAACTTGACCTCGGTGCATCTCCTATTTTATGATACTATGCCTAAAAAGTATGTTTGTGATCCTTCCTTGGTAGAGCACATTAAGGATATTGGTGTTAAAGACTTGTTTTCCTATGAGGAAATCCCGTGTGAAATCTTTGATAGGCAAGTTCAGAAATTTAGGACTAAGGAGAATGCTTCGGTAAAGGTACTTTGGAGGAATCAAAAGGTAGAGAAGGCTGCAAGGGAATTGGAAGAGGATATGAAAGATAAATACTTGTTCTTATTTCCAATGTTGGGCGAAGCTGCTTGAGGTACGGATTTTACTTCTTCTCTTGACACATTTTGAATTTGTTCTTGAATTTCTCTATGTTCTGCCTATTATTGTGCCAAAGGTGTCCTAAACTTTCATTCGGGATGAATGATCCTAAGAGGGGATAATGTAACACCCCATAAATTTTGACAAATTTATTTTAGACTCCCCTTCATGTTTAACGATAATTTTTGAGTTGAATCATGATAAGAGATGTTAAAAGAATGAGTGGGGAGAGTTTTGAAATTTTTTAAATGGGTTTGGGGTCATTTCGTGACCCCGAACTAGTGAAGGTTTATGATAGTAGCGTGTCATTCAATGTGGATACTGCAATAAAGGCGTGGTACTCCATGTGCATGCCACTAGAGTGGTGTGCCACACCAATGGCGTGCCACGCTACTAGGCACAAATCTCCCAGTTTCATTTTTTTTAGTGTTTGGGGTTTGGGCTTTTTGGTCCTTAACCCCATTAAAAAACTTTAAAACACCTTTTAATCCCTATTACACATCATTTATCAATTTTCATCATTGTTCTCTCCCCTTTCAACTCCCATAAGAGGTAGACCAAGGGTTTCCTAAAGAATTCAAATCTCTGAGCTCTAAACTAAGAATTATCTTAAAATTGTTCCATCATTAAGGCATGATAACACTTCCTAGTTTAATTACTGTATTATTGCATTAATTTACTTGGTATTTAAAAGTTCTTGAATGTTTGGTTTAAACTATGTTTGAGGTATTTTGGTTGTTAAAAACTTGCATTATTTAAATGTTCACAATGTTTATGGATTTCGGCATAATAATGACATGAACCTCAACCCATATCGTAAATTGATTTTGAACAAAGATTCTGTAGAGTTTAACTCATCTTTTAAAATATTTTATAACATTAAATGGAAAAAGGTAATGAGGTTTTGGAACGCTCTTGGGGGCTATGGTTTTGGAATTTTAAAACAAAATTTAGAGTCTAAATAATGGTCAAATGGACATGGTATGGCATAATTGGAATGACTTGCAAGTCTATTGGTATGACGATACGAATTTGGTAATGCCTTAATAAAAGACTACTTGGTGAATGATGTGTGAAAACGTTTTTAATTAGGCTAAAAGGGAATTTTGTAGCTTAACCGAGAAAGTGTAGTCCCGGGGGGACCAACACTGGAAACCACGTTTGACGATGTTGAGAGATCTTGTCCTGAAATATAGATGACTGTTGTGTACCGACTTTGAATGATGGTGCACATTATTATTTTGGAAGGTTATTATCTTGGTGGCTTTAATCTATTCCTCGGTCTATGTGGCTAACATGGATTGAGGCCCTCTTAGCAGGGGGAGCCAGACCCATATAGCCCCTAGGGTTCCTAGAGGTCTGTGCGAGTAACATAGTTTGGGATTAACTTTTCAAACAGTCATGTCTCATGTTACTTGCTCCTATCCCGACATCCTATTATATATATATATATATATATATATATGTTGTGCATGTGATTTATGACTAGTTTTGGTAAATTTATATATATATATTTTATCCGTTTTCTTTGGTTACATACCAGTACTCGCCGTACTGTACTAGTTCTTGCTGTACTGACCATCCCCGGATGCTACATCATTTCATGCAGTAGGTTCCTAGGGCTTTTCTTTTGACCTTGTGCAGCTTTAGGTGGTTCAATATTTTGATCGGTCAGCTGTTGAAGTGATGAGCCCTCCATCCTCCTAAAGGCCCAATTTCTCTAGTTTTCATTTACTATTTTAGTACTCTTTGGTTTTCTTTTGGAATAGTTGGGTTTATGTCCCGACTTGATTGGTATCCTTTGGTTGGAAGCCTCCTGGACAGTGATGGGATTTTACATTGTGGATTTGGTTTTTGAATATCAACTTACTCCCTTGGTTATCATATTTATCTCATTATATTGGTTAGCTTCCACAATTTATTATTGTTATTATCATTAGGGGCGGCTCAATACATCCAGTGGCCTAAAGTGAAATTTCAAAATAAGGCCTTTATTTATTTTCTCATATATATATGTATATATATATGTGTGTATATATATATGTATATATATGTTGGACAGAGAACAGAGGAAAAAAATCAAAAGACAGAGAAACAAGGTAAGCTACAACGTAAAAGAAAAAACTGCGTCTCTTTTCAATTTTTTTAACTTAACGTACTGCTAATAATAAAACACTAGATGCCCAAATATATAGACTTACAAATAAAACGACTATCCCTAAAGTATAGGTCCTATAACCAACTAAGACTCTATTTTAGCGACTCTCATTAAACTTGAGTAAATATAGGAACCTGCTTAACAGAATCCAAAAGACTAGTTCTACCAAACTACCCATGTCCAACGTTACTTGTTCCTACTTTGTTTTGAATCATTATTCTACATGCCCTCTTGATTCAAAACTGCATAACCAATCATTACGCTTAAATAAACAAATTTCTCCTTTGATAAAGCGTTGGTCAGTACATCCGCCAGTTGCTTTTGTGTCTTGCTATATTCTAACAATATTTCCTCCTTTGCTACCAAGTCACGGATAAAATGATAACGAATATCAATATGCTATGTCCTGCTACGGAATGTTGGGTTCTTTGTCATGGAGATTGTTGCTTTATTGTCGCAAAATATATTCGAAATAATGAATATCAATATGCTTTGTCCTGCTATGGAATGTTGGGTTCTTTGTCATGGAGATTGTTGCTTTATTGTCACAAAATATCTTCATTGCTACCTTCTACCCTTGTTGAAGATCTCCTAACACTCTTCTTAGCCAGACTTCTTGACAAGCTGCTAAAGTTGCTACAATATACTCAGCTTCTGAGGTTGATAATGTTGCTGTAGCTTGCTTCTTTGAATTCCAAGTCACTATACCAGAGACTAGTGTGAAAACTTTTGTTGAAACACTTCGTCTATCAGCAAATGAACGTCCATAGTCACTATCCGTGTACCCTCACAATCTAAAATTATTGGTACTTGAGCACCGAATCCCAAAGTTCAAAGTTTTAGCAATGTACCGCAAGATTCTCTTTGCTGTTCCATAATGTACCTTTGAAGGTTGCTGCATATAAACTTGGAAACAACACCAACAGAGAATTCAATATCGGGTCTAGTGTGCGTCAAATATAATAGACCTCCAACCAAGCTTTTGAACCTCTCTCCATATGTCAACTCTTTTTTTTCATTCATCTGCTACAATTTTTCATTTATAGTCATTGGTGTAGCGGCAGACTTGCAATTAAGCATGCCAAATTTATTGAGAAGGTGTCTACCACATTTACTTTGTGAAAGAAATTTTTCATCATCGGTTTGGTGGACTTCAAGGCCAAGAAAATAATGTAATAACCCCATATCTGACATCTCAAACTCATTCATCATTTGAGACTTGAATTTATCCATAATAAAATTAGAAGAACTAGTATAAATGATATCATCAACATGAAGAAATACAATGATGAAATTATTACTTCCCTTCTTTACATACAATGTGGGTTCATTCTCACTTCTCATGTACCCATTTTTCTGGAATTAACCATCGATCTTTCTATACCATGCTCGAGGGTCCTGCTTTAATCCGTACAATGCTTTTTTCAGCCTGAACACCTTTGTTTCGTTGCCTTCCTTTATGAAACCTTCAGGTTGCGTTACATAAACTTCTTCTAGTACGTCTCCATTGAGGAATGCAGACTTGACATCAAATTGGTAAACTATCCATTGCAGTTGTGTAGCCACTGCCAGAACCAGTATTACTGTCTCAAATCAAGTTATCGGAGAAGATGTTTCTTCAAAATCAACACCATATTGTTGTGCATAGCCTTTTGACACAAGACGAGCTTTGTGATTTTGTAGGCTACCATCTGCAACAAATTTTGTCTTATTCACCCACTTCAAACTAATTGCATTTTCCCTTTTGGTAACTCCATCATTTCCCATGTTCTATTCATTTTGATAGATTGCATTTCATCCATCATTCCTTTCCTCCACTCTTCTTTTTCGGTAGCTTCTTCAAAATTTAAGGGATCTAAAACAAAGAGAACAAATTGAAAAGTCGTATAAAGGTTATTTGCATACTTGGGATTTGGTATTTTTGGTCTTGTTGATTTTCTTAATGGAATTTTCTCATCTGAAGACTCTTCATGAGTTGATGAAATTGGTGAACGTAGTAACTCAATGGAAGAAGCTGAAAGTGGACTTGGAAGGGTTGACTTTTTCCTTCATCTTTAGTGATTCCAAGAGGCATATGAATCACTTGTCGGACCAACATTTTGCTCCACTCCCGCTTGCATTTTCATCAGACATTACATCCCCTCTGACTGAAATCTTTCCATTAAGAGGGTTATACAGTCTATATGCTTTAGATTGAGTACAATAGCAAACAAAAATGCATTTTTTAGATTTTTCATCTAGCTTTTGATGAGTTTATTTGAGAGTTCCTTCACTCGCAACTTACTTCTTGCCATATCCACAATTGTATGGTTCTTCCGTTCAGTGACCCCATTCTGCTCTGGAGTATAAGGAGTTGTTAACTCTCTATGGATGCCATATTTTCACAAAATGAATTGAATTCATTGGACACGAACTCTCCTTCTCTATCTATGCGAAGAACTTTGATACTGCAACTACTTTGGTTTTCCACCAAGGCTTTAAATTTCTGAAAATTTTCAAATGTTTCTAACTTTTTCTCCAGAAAATACACCCAATTCATGTGACTATAATAGTCAATAAACAACAAAAAGTAATGACTCCCACCTAAGGACTTAGTCTGAATAGGACTACATAAGTCAGCATGTATTAATTCTAAACAACTAGAAGCTCTCCATGCTTTTCCAACAGAAAAACGTTTCCTGGTTTGTTTCCCATAAATACATCCGTCACATAAATCAAGAGAACTAATTTTTGGTAGTCCAAGAACCATTCCTTTATCAACTAGCAATTTCAAGCCCTTTATACTGAGATGACCGCACTTTAAATTCCATAACTTCGAGGTATCCTTTGCACTTGCAGTGAGAGAAAAATTTTCCATATTCAAAATGTCTAGCAGAAACATATTATTTATCATCATGGTGATGTGAACCTTTTTGCCTGACTTCTTATTTGTAATGACACACGTATTGTCATCAAACCAAAGAGAATATCCATTAGTCATTAGTTGTCCAATACTTAACAAATTGTATCCTAGATCAAGTACAAACTGAACATTATCCAACACTTTTACTTTGTCGTGGCTAGTGTCGAAAATCACCTTGCCTTTTCCTTTAACCTCCATTTCTTTTGTGTTGCCAAGATGCACTTTCTTCCTTTGCTTCTCATCAAGCTTTTGGAACATAGATTTGGCACTTTTCATATGATTTGAACAACCACTATCTGCAAACCATAAATCACTTGGCTTATGGTTTGTATCAATGCAATCCATAAAAAGATAATTCTCTTCCACATTTTCTTCTGCTGCAAAATTCATTTTCTGGTCTTTATACCAACAATCAAGCTTTATATGCCCATATCGGTGGCAATGGTGACATTGAATGCCATTATTTGTGTTGCCTTGCTCATTGGACTACTTGTGCCCATTATTCCTTTCTCTGCCTCTTCCGTAACCACGACCACAACCACTGTGGAATCCTTCTCTTCCTCGACCTCTACTTGCAGGGCCATTATTATCTTCAGATTTAATGGCTGCATCTTTTACTTGGAATGCTTTCTCTTAATTCTTCTCAATAGATCGATTGATTCTCGTCTCATGAGCTTGAAGAGATCCCATTAGTTCATATAAGGAAAATATTGTTAATCCTTAGATTTTTATATAGCAGCAACTACATGATCTACTTTTGAATTCAGGCTTATAAATACCTTTTTCATAATGGTCTGATCAGTAACCTTCTCTCTATAGGATCTCATTTGATTGACAATTATCCTTGCTCTTGATAGAAATTCAGCAATGGTTTCTCTATTTTTCATCATCAAGGTTTCAAAGTCATGCTGAAGTGATTGCAGTTTCACTATGATGACTTTTGAATCACCTTGAAATTCTTTCTGCAAAATGGACCATGCTTGCTTTGATGTGGTTTTAGTTTCTATTCGTGGAAAAACGCTATCATGGATAGCCTGCTAGATAAACACCAGTGCTTTAACATCCTTTTTTTATAGTCTCGCATTTTATTTTTTTCATCAGTATCTGCATATCCACGTTCTACAAAATTCCAAAGATCTTGAGATTTGAGTATAGTTTTCATACGTATACTTCAAAATTCATAGCTTTCTCCGTTGAAGACAGGAATGAGTGGTTGTGCCACTCTCAATGAATTTCCATTACTCGCCATAGGCTCTGATACCAAGATTGCTGGACAGAGAACAGAAGAAAACAAATCAAAAGACAGAGAAACAAGGTAAGCTACAGAGAAGAAGAAAAAACTATGTCTCTTTTCTATTTTTTAACTTAACATACTCCTAATAATAAAACACTAGATGCCCAAATATATATGATAACAAATAAAATGACTATCCCTAAGATATAGGTCCTATAACCAACCAAGACTCTATTCCAGTGACACTCATTAAACATGAGTAAATATAGGAACCTACTTAACAGAATCCAATAAACTAGTTCTACCAAACTACCCATGTCCTACGTTACTTGTTCCTACTTTGTTTTGAATCATTATTCAACAATATATATATATATATATATATATATATATATATATATATATAATGTTGAGATGTAAAATGATGAATAAAAGTATTTTATAATGGTCTTTCCAAAAATAATTCCTTTTCAATTGATAATATACCTAATTCATTTAATTTCTCCTGACACATTGTTGATTTTAAGTAAGATTTTATCAATTTTAATTTTAAAAATTTCTTTCGGTGAGGATTGTTATAGAAACTCTATAAGCAATATATGTATTTGAAAAATAATTAAATCTTTAATCTTATTAAAATATTTCTTACCTTTCTACTCCCCTATCCCACTTTAACATTTATTTTAATTTTTTTCATATTTATTAAGCAAAATAATAAAATACAAGGTATAGTTTGCTAAGTTACTCCTATTTATTAATATTTTTACAAATTATTGAGTAGTATTAAAAAAAATCTTTTTTTATGTTAAATATGAAGTTGGAAGCAATTGTCAATATAGTCTTGAATCTTAAAGTGATAATGTGAAGGAAATTCAGAAAGACTTAAGACTGCCCAAAGTGGCCAAAAGTCTTACGCGGATGTGAGGTGGAGGCAGTTGCAATTTGAAGTTAACGATTGGATTTCTTGAAGGTTTCACCTATGAAAGGAGTTATGAAGTTTGAAAAAAAGGGGAAGCTTGGTCCCCGTTACATTGGTCCATACCAATTTATAAGATGGATGGAGAATGTTGTGTACGAATTGGACTAACCAACTAATTAAGCCTAGGTGCATCTCGTATTTTATGTGTCTAAGCTCAAAAAGTGTGTGTATGATCCTTCCTTGGTAGTGCCCATATAGGATATTGGTGTTAAAGACTCGTTTTTCTATGAGGAAATCCTGCTCGAAATCTTGGATAGCCAAGTTTGGAAATTTAGGACTAAGGAGATTGCTTCGGTGAAGGTGCTTTGGAGGAATCAAAAGGTAGAGGAGTCTATATGGGAATTTGAAGAGGATATGA